>CM061277.1:22217500-22842500 GCA_030848825.1 Tadarida brasiliensis | reverse complement strand
TTTATTTGTTCATGTTATTGCTACGAGCTCACACATTTTTATTACTGTGTTATAACCCATTGTTTCACTCTTCACATTGTTACTCTACCTTTTTTTTAAATCCTCACCAGAGGATGTTTTCCCATTTATCTTCAGGTAGAGTAGGAAGGAGAGAGAGAGAGGAAAACATCAATGTGAGAAAGACATATCAACTGGTTGCCTCCCTCATGACCCTGACCAGGGCTGGGGATGAACCGCAACCGAGGTATGTGCCCTTGACTGGAATCGAACCCGCATCTCCTTGGTCTGCGGGCCGATGCTCTAACTGCTGAGGCAAACCGGCCAGGGCTGTTGCTCTACCTTTTTTTTTTTTTTTCATTTATCTTCAGATAGAGCAGGAGGGGAGAGAGGGAGGAAGAGATAGAAAGAAACATCGACGTGAAAG
Source organism: Tadarida brasiliensis (assembly GCA_030848825.1). Taxonomy (NCBI): domain Eukaryota; kingdom Metazoa; phylum Chordata; class Mammalia; order Chiroptera; family Molossidae; genus Tadarida; species Tadarida brasiliensis. The sequence goes on along the minus strand of CM061277.1, from coordinate 22,842,076 downwards.
AGACACATCTACTGGTTGCCACCCACACGACCCCACCTGGGCCGGGGACAAACCGCAACCGAGGTACTTGCCCTTAGCGAGAACCAAACCCAGAACTCTCTGGTCCGTGGGTCGAGGCTCTAACTGCTGAGCCAAACCAGCCAGGGCTGTTGCTCTACCTTTAAACATCCGCTACTAAGTGCAATCCTCCTCTGACTCTCAGACCAGTATGGTTTATTCGTGTGCTTGCCTCCCTGGCTCCACAGGAGCATGGTCCCTATCGGCCTGGTGCTGAAACCTGAATTCAATGGAACTAAGGGAGGTTGTGAATGAATGTCATAACTGTAGTATAGCTCCACTTGGTGGTCCGTGAGCTCTTTGATTGTAGGTCCAGTTTAGGGGGGCCTCAGTCCTTGTGAAGACTGCACATTGTTGGGATGCTGACATTATGTTGTAATGGCCAGCCCTCCTGTTTGTCTCCCTCACAGGTTCCTCAGAGGTGTTCCTGCCCCCAGATCCCATCTTTCCCTTGGCCATGTCTGAAAGTGACAACGTGTTCTGTGCCCAGCTCCAGTGCTTCCACTTCCCCACCCTCCGCCACCACGGCCTGCACTGCTGGCATGCCGAGAACTGCTATGAGAAGTCTTCATTTCTTTGTAAAAGAAGTAAGGCACCTTGAACGTAGCTGTAAGGAATGGTGCTTCTTGTGAGAATGTGGCTTTCTAATTTCTGGACCTTGATGTTGATTTTGAGTAGACTTACACGTTTTATAGTGAGCAGCCAGGTGCATTGTGCCTGGCTCACACCTTATTCTGAATGCGCACAGATGAGGGCTAGAACCTGGGCTGGGACCCAAGGCTTGTATGAGTCTGGCTGGCTTGCTACTTAGTTCTGTGACCTGGGCAGTGATTGCCATTTCTGGCCCTCATTTCTCTTTTCCCAGGAAAGAGGTGATAATTTTTGCCCTCCCCACCTGGGTGGTGTTAGGAGATTAAATGAGAATGGTGATGGGACTTGCCAGATATTTTGGTGTCTGGGAGCCTCTGACTTCTTTTTTTTTTTTTTAACATCTTTATTGTTGAATGTATTACAGATGTCCCCTCTTTCCCCCCATTAACGCCCTCCTCCCCAGTCCCACCCCCCTACTGCCTTCCGCACACTATTGTTTGTGTCCATTGCTTATGCATATATGCATAGAAGTTCTTTGGTTTATCTCTTCCCACCCTTCCTCCCCCCTTCCCTTTGAGGTTCATCAGTCTAACAACCAATTTGTACTTCTTAATTCCTTCATCTTTTTCACCCATCCCCCCGGCCCCCTCCCATTTGGCAAGCAACAAAAAGTTCTCTGTATCTGTGAGTCTCTTACTGTTCTGCTTGCGCGTTTTGTTTGTAGATTCACTTGTTGATAGATATGTATTTGTTGTTGTTTTATTGTTCATATTTTTGTTCTCCTTCAAGAAGACCCATCAACATTTCATATAATACTGGTTTGGTGGTGATGAACTCCTTTAGCTTTTTCTTGTCCGAAACTCTTTATATGGCCATCGATTCTAAATGACAGCTTTGCAGGTCCTTGGTTGTAGGTCCTTGCCTTTCATCACTTTGAATATCTCTTGCCATTCCTTTCTGGCCTGCAAAGTTTCTTTTGAGAAGTCTGCTGACAATCTTATGGGAGCTCCTTTGTCGGTTACTAACTGTTTTTCTCTTGCTGCTTTTAAGATTCTCTCTTTGTCTTGAATCTTCTGCATTTTGATGATGATGTGTCTTGGTGTAAACCTCTTTAGATTCAACTTGTTTAGGACTCTGTGCTTCCTGGACTTGTATGTCTGTTTCCTTCACCAAGTTAGGGAAGTTTTCTGTCATTATTTTTTCAAATAGGTTTTCAATTTTTTGTTCTCTCTCTTTTCCTCTGGCACTCCAATGATGAGAATGTTGGTACGCTTGAAGTTGTCCCAGAGGCTCCATACAGTGTCCTCATTTTTTTGGATTCTTTTTTCTTTTTGCTGTTCTGATTGGGTATTTCTTGCTTCCCTATATTCCAAATCGATGGTTTGCTTCTTGGCTTCACCTACTCTACTATTGATTCTCTGTAAATTATTCTTTATTTTGGTTAGTGCATCCTTCATTTCTGACTGGTCCTTTTTTATGTTGTTGATGTTCTCACTGAGTTCCTTGGAGTATTCCTTAAGTTCCTTGAGGTCTCACTAAGTTCCTTGAAGTTCTCACTAAGTTCCTTGAGCATCCTTATAACCAGTGTTTTTTTGTTTTTGTTTTTATCCTTACCCGAGGACATTTTTGCATTTATCTTCAGATAGAACAGGTGGGAGAGAGGGAGGAAGAGAGAGAGAGAGAAACATTGATGTGAGTGAGACACATCGAGTGGTTGCCACCCACACAACCCCAACCGTGGCTGGGGACAAACTGCAACCGAGGTACATGTCCTTAGCGGGAACCGAACCCAGGACTCTCCGGTCCGCAGGCCAATGCTCTAACCGCTGAGCCGAACCGGCCAGTGTTTTGAACTCTGCATCTGATTGATTGCTTACCTCCATTTTGTTTAGTTCTTTGCCTGGAATTTTGTTCTGTTTCATTTGGGACATGTTTCTTTGTCTCCTCATTTTGGCTGCTTCTCTGTTTTTGTTTCTATGTATTAGGTAGAGTTGCTATGTCTCCTAGGCTTTGTAGGGTGGCCTATTGTTGTAGGTGTCCTATAGGGTCCAGAGGCACAGCTTCCCTAATCACCCCAGCTGGGCCCTCGAGGTGCACCCCTAATGTGGACTGTACATCCTTCTGTTGTAGTTGAGTCTTGATTGCTGTTGGCATGTCAATGGGAAGGATTTACTCAGGCTGATCAGCTACAAGGACTGGCTGTGCCCACTGACCACTAGCCTCTGACTCTCTTGGAGGATCAGCAGTGTAGGGGCCCAGCACACAGAGCAAGACTTACTTCAGCAGGGCTCTGGTACCCACTGAATCCACTCATTGAGTGTGTCACTTGTGGAGGTAGTTGGGTGGTGGTGCTTCGATGTGGTCTGAAGCTGTCCACTGGGTGTGCTGGCCCTGGGGCAAGGTCAGCCTCTGCCTGTGTTCTACCCAGGGCCACCCAGCATAAGCTACAAAGTGATCTGCAGATGGCTGCTTCTTGTGCTGGGCTTGGAGGTGCCCAGGAAAAGCCACGTTGTGAACCAAGGCTGGCTGCTTCTAGTGCCAGCCTGGGGCCATTTATCAAGAGGTATGGGACTCGCTGAGACCAGATGCTGCTTGTTTGAGAGATTTTTAGGAAAATCTGAAACAGGATCCAAGACAGGCCAATCCTATGGTAAAGCCATTGGAAACAGCTTGGGTGGGCCTGAAGGTTGAGTGAGGCAGTGCCTCAGGGAGTCACCAGGGCGGGGCAAACAGTGTGAGCCAGGTTGCTGGAGTCCCAGGGCTGCCATCTGCTGCCCCAGGGAAGGGCTCACCAAAGGAACAATGGCCTCCACCACCAGGTGTATCCAGGAGAAAGCTGTCCCTCCAGCTCTTACCCCAATGCCAAACAACTCAGTTCTTTCCTGTGTGTCTCTGGTGCCTTTCAAGCTGCCTCCACCATGTTGAAGCTCCAAAGGAGCGGGTTCAAGTAAGTCTGTCCACGGGCCCTTTAAGAGGAACTGTCTGGGACTCCCAACAGCCTCAGCCTCCCTTAGCCTCAGTTACCTCTGGTTTTACAGCCAGAAGTGATAAGGACTTCTCTCCCTGGCACTGGAACCCTGAGCTGGGAGCATGGTGTGGAACAGGGATCCCTTGCTCCTCAGGAAGGACCTTCTCAGCCGAGGTATCCTCCTGATTTTTTTTTTTTTTTAATCCTCACCCGAGGGCATTTTTGCATACATTTTCAGATAGAGCGGGAGGGAGAGAGGGAGGAAGAGAGAGAGAGAAACATCAATATGAGAGAGACACATCGACTGGTGGCCACCCACACAACCCCAGCCAGGGCTGGGGATAGACTGCAACTGAGGTACGTGCCCTTAGAGGGAACCGAACCCAGGTCTCTCTGGTCCGCGGGCTGACGCTCTAACCGCTGAGCCAAACCAGCCAGGGCTCCTCCTGATTTTTATCCACCACACATGGGTGTGGGACCAGCTGGTCCTCAGCTCTGCCCCTCCTACCAGTCTTGATGTAGCTTCTTTAATTTCGTAGTTGTAGGACTTCCATTCAGCTCGATGTCATTTGGTTCTGAATGATGATTGTTCTGTAGTTTAGTTGTAATTTTGATGTGGTTGTGGGAGGAGGCGAGTACTGCTGTTACCTATGCTGCCATCTTGACCAGAAGTCCCGCCTCTGACTTGTTTAGTCACCTCCCCCTCCTCTTCTGTGATCTTTATAAGACCCCTCACTCTGCTTCTCTGTCTGTCTGGGCCGTTCCCCCCTTCAGTCATGGATCCCTCTGCCAGCTGTCACCCACGTTCCACATCAAGGTCTTTTCCAGCTTTGAGGGCTCGCAGTGTGGTTGTGCTCACCTAAGAAAGGGCTTCCTTGCCTCACCCAGTCCCCTGTGGCATGGGTGGAATTGTGTCCAGACACAGCCTGTGTGACAAGGGCAGGTTGTTGTCAATTTCTTTGAGATTTTCCTGTTACCTGTTATTGATTTCTAGTTTGACTCTGTCATGGTCAGAGAGTAACTTCTGTATGATAAGTTATTTTAAATTTGTTGAGATGTTTTATGCCTCCAGGTTACTGTCTTGGTGAATGTTCCATGGATGCTTCAGAAAAATGTGGCTTCTGTTGTTGGGCGGGGAGAGAAAAAGTAAGAGGATGCGCGTGCGCATGTTTGTGTGTGTGTATGTGTGAATTAGATACTATTGATTGATTGTGGTGTTCAAATATTGTATATCCTTGCTAGTGTTCTGTCTAGGAGTTCTATTGATTGTTGAGAGGGAGGTGTTGAAGTCCACAAATAGAATTGTGAAATTGTCTATTTCTCCTTTGAGTTCTATTGGTTTTTATTTCACAGGCTGTCCTTTTGACATGTCCCCATCACTCTGAGCTTTTCCAGGTTGATCTTGTACTCTCTGGAATTAGCCTTTTCTCCAAGAGAGGACCTGCACACTAGTTATGCTCATTGTTTATACAATATCTCAGTGGACAGAGCTAAGATGTGTGTGTGCATGCATGCGCACGTGTGTATATACATATATCTTGGGTATAGGTTTTTTAATATTGATTTAGTTCCTTTAATGATTGAAGTTTTCTTTAATCATTTAAACATATTCAAGTTTTCTAGTTATTTTTTAGTCAGTTTTGATAAATCGTATTATTCAAGGGCATTGCCCATGCAATCTAAATTTTCTAATTCATTGTTAAAAAATTCTCTTATCAGCCCTGGCCGGTTTGGCTCAGCGGTTAGAGCTTCGGCCCTTAGACCGGGGGAGTCCCAGGTTCGGTTCCTGCTAAGGGCCCCTACCTTGGTTGCAGTTCGTCCCTGCCCCGGTTGGGGTTGTGCAGGTGGCAGCCAGTCATTGTGTCTCTTTCACGTCAATGTTTCTCTCTCTCTCTCTCTTCCTCCCTCTCTCCCTCCTGCTCTATCTGAAGATAAATGCAAAAATATCTTCAGGTGAGGATAAAAAAAAAATTCTCTTATCCATTCTCTTAGAATTTTTTGAAGCATTTGTATGCCTGTCATTATGACCCCCTTTTGACTTCTAATATTATTTATACTATTATCCTTCCTTCTTGCTCAGTCTTACTTGTTCCTTTGATTCATCTTTACAAAGAACCAGCTTTGGGTGGTCATTGATTCTCAATGCTCTGCATCTGTTTTCTGTGCCATTAATTTCTGCTGCCAGTTTCCATCCTTTTACTGTCATTAGATTTATTCTTTTCTTTTTCTGACTTCTAGGGTTAGATTCTTAATTTTTAGTTTCACTAATAAGAGGCATTTAAAGTTCAATTTTTCTATACATACAGGCATACAAACAATAAATTGCATAAATATTAAGTGCAAGTTTTATTAATTTGTACACATATAGAACCACTTCCCAGATCAGGATGTGGAGTGTTTCCAGCACTCCAGAAGAAGCCTCCTGCCCCTACCTAGTCAGTATGTTTATCCTCTTCCAGGAGCCATTCTGTCATAGGTTAATCATAGATTATATACGGTATTTACTCTTGGTCTCCAATGTTGTGGCTTAAGCATACTGTGGTCCGATAACATATTTATGTTTTTTTTCTTTGTTACAATTTGTTTTGTGGCTTTGATTTGGGTTTGTTTTTACTGTTTGATGTGTGTGTGAATTCTTGGCTGTAGGAGTCTACTGACTCAGGCTTATTGATAGTATTGCTCAAATCATTTTTGGCTGCATGATATATTAAGTGTTGAAAGAAGTGTGTGACAGTCTCTCACTGTGGATGTTCATTCATCCATTCTTTCATGATATTCTCTAACGTTAGCTTTTATTTTTCTTAAGATAATGTTATTGGGGACATAAGCCTTTTCATTGTTTTGTCTTCTGGTGATTGAACCATTTTATTATTATGCAATGATCCTTTTTATCTGTAGTACTTTCTGTTTGTTTTTACATAAAGTCAACTTCCAGTGGCAGCTGTAAAATCATGTTAGAACATGCTTTCTCGATAGCCAGTGTTAATCCAGGTTTGGCCTTGAACAAGTTTCTGTCTTTTGGGTTTCACATTGGAGAAAAGGGTAACAGAGCAGCCACCTCACCAACATGGTTGGGAGAAATTAGTTAGTGTGTACAGTGCAAAGAACATTCCTTAGCATATAGAAAACTCTCACTATATAGTGACTTTTTATTATTATTACATAATATTTTTGTACTAGCTTCTTTTTAATGTTAAGTCTTTTACACTCTTTTAATTAAATTGTTAAGTTAATTTTTAGCATCTTATTTTATGCTGTTTACCCAGGACTTTTTTGCTTCTCTTCTTTTTTTTGTTTTCCTGACTTCTTCGGGATTTAGTCAATTTCCCTGTTTTTTTTTTTCTCCTACCACTAGTTCAGAAATTATATTATATATGTCTATCCTTATAGTGGTTACCCTTTCTTTTTTTAAAGGGCATAATTGATATTCTTTTTCTAAATCTAAAGATAGTGTCTCTAACTTCCTTCTAAATAATACAAGGCCCTTAAAGTGCTTTAACTCCAGTAGTTCTCCAGATTCTGACTTATGTAATTATTTCAGTTTTATTTTGTTTTTACAGTTCTCAAATGGATCACTTGTTGTTTTATGAAGTCAACATTTATTTATATTCCCCCCCATGTTTATCATCTTCTTGCTTATTATTGTTCTTGTATCCCACTTCTTCCTTCCTTCTGGGTTCAGTTTTATGTCTCAAATGCATTATTTGGGAGCTCTTTGAGATGAATTAGTGCTACACTCGTTTAGTCTCTGTATGAAAAATCTGTACAGTTGACCCTTGAACAGCATGAGTTTAGACTTCATGGTTCCACTTTACACATGGACTATAGTTTTGATCCACAGTTGGGAATCCACATATGTGGAGGTCCAACTTATGTTATACATGGATTTTCTACTGTGCAGTAAGTCAGTGCCCCTAAGCCCCTTGATGTTTAATGATCAACTGTATTTTGTCTCTAATCCTGAATGCTGGTTTACCTAGGTATAGGTTTGTCATTTGACAGTTACTTTTCCTCAAGATTTTGAAGATATTTTATTGTTTCTGCCTATTCCTTGCATTGAACTATCCTATGCCTTTCCTTGGTTTGTAGGTATATTATAAATGTTAAAAGTTTAGCCCAGCTGGTGTGGCTCAGCGGTGTTGAGCATCGATCCATGCACTAGGAGGTCACCAGTTCAATTCTCAGTCAGGGCACATGCCCAGGGTGTGGGCCAAGTCCCCAGTAGGGGGCATGCAGGAGGCGGCCAATCAGTGTTCTCTCTCATCGATGTTTCTGTCTCTCTCCCTCTTCCTTCCTCTCTCTCTCAAAAAATCAACAAAGAAAAGAAAAAAAGTTTATCATCTTCCTGCCCCACAAACAGGCTATGTGCACTCCACCCAAGTGGCCATATGCATCAGTGTGAGGTTGGCCTTTGCCTTAAATTCCCCTTCTTGCCTTCCCTTGACTGTTACCTAGTGACATTCAGATGCTCCATTGAAATCCCCTTTTGCTGTTGTTGTGTACTCCACCCTGATTCCAGATAAAGGCACTTGCTGCAGGTTCTTACACATGTATGTGCACCTTACTCTCCAGTGCGCTCTCTCTTGCTCTCTATCACAGCTCCTACCCACTTGGTTGAGCCATGCCCTTGGTGCTCCTCCAGTGTGATCCCCTGGGTTCTCTCTAGGACCTATAATAAACTATGAGTATAATAAACTTTGTTTTCCTAAGTCTCCCCTGTGCTCACTCTTGTGGGCACAATTAACTGACCTTTACCTAAAAGAACACAGAATAGTAGGTAATCTTCATCTCTCTTGGTGCTTTTGAGAGTTTCTTTTTGTTGATACACTGAGGTTTCATCACATCTAGCTATTTATTTATCTATATGTCCTTTTAGGATACCTGGGGATTTATGTGTTTGATTAATTATCTGAAAATCTCAGCTATTATCTCTTAAAAATAGTTTTATTGAGATATAATTCACAAACCTTACAATTCACCCATTTAAATGTATCATTCAGTGCTTTTTAGTATTTTCACAGATATGTGCAACCATTACTACTATTTAATCCAGTGTATACATATACATGTTGCCATACACATTTTAATCAGCTTCAGGTTTATACTGGCTTAATTACAGTGATATGTGGAAATGTTACTTCTATATACCTTTAACCTCTTTCCCTCTTTTGTGATATTGTTGGACACATTAGGTCTCTTAGTGTTACAAATCCAACTATACATTGTTGTAATTACTTTTATCATTTTCATTCATTTCCTCAGCCCAGTGCATCTTTGCTTCCACATACCTTCTTTGTGCTATTATTGGCAAATATGTTATACACATACATATATGTTACAGGCTGAATACTATTTTATATGCATATTATTTGATACAGTTGATTTTCAAGTAAGGTAAGAGAATAAAGGAGAAAAAAACACTCATTTATATTGTCTTTTTAAATTACATAATTACCTTTCTGTTGCTTTTTGTTTTTGTGTATGGATTCAGAACACTCTGAGGTGTTCCTTTGGTGTTTCTTATAAGGTGAGTCTGAAAGCAACAAGTTCTCTCAGTTTTTATTTTTTGGGGAAAGTCTTTATTTTATCTTCATTTTTTTTTTTTAAAGATAGCCTTGCTGGATACAGGATTCTTGGTTGAGTGTTTTTTCTTTGAGCACTTTGAATATATTATCTCATTTCCTCTGGCCTCTATTTTTTCTGCTGAGAAGTCAACTGTTAATCTTATTGGGGTTTCCTTATAAGTAACAAGTCATTTTTTGCTCGGTATTTTTAAGATTTTCCCATTGTCTTTGACTTTTAGCATTTTTACTGTGGTGTGTCTGTCTGCTGTGTTAGTTCTTTGCAGTGATCCTATTGTACTTCCCAGATGGTTTTAGATTTTCAATGAATTTGAGAAGTCTTCAGTTATTATATCTTCAGATATTTTTTTTCTGCTCCTTCCCGTCCCTTCTTCTGTTGATCTTCCCATTTTGTGTATGTTGGTGCATTTGATGTGTCCCATTTTGCTCCCAGTGCTCTCTCATTTCTCCTCATTCTTTTCTTCTCTTTTCTAGCAGAGAACAATTTTATGTGAGTTTCTTGCCCTGGAAGTTCCTCTCCACATGAGTTGATAGAGATTTGACTCCAATCTTTTTTTTTTTTTTTTAATATATATATATATATATATATATAGTCATCACTTTATTTTTTTTTTTTTCCATTTTTTGTTCAGATAGAGTGGGAGGGAGAGAGAGGACGAGAGAGAGAAACATCGACGTGAAAGGGACACATCGAGTGGCTGCCTCCCGCACAACCAACCAGGGCCGGGGACAAACTGCAACCGAGGTACGTGCCCTTAGCGGGAACCGAACGCAGGTCTCTCTGGACCGCAGGCCGACGCTCTAACTGCTGAGCCCGGCCAGGGCGATTTGACTCCAATCTTAAGTGAGACAAAAACCAATGGTTGTTGAATTTCTAAAGAGTTTTTGTAGACATTCCTGCCCTATTTAGAGACAGGAGCTGACTTCCTTTTCATATCCCTTTGTCTTTCAGTGAGCATGCATCCCTTTGGAGACCACCTCCGCCTCATCTCTAGTCCCTTTCCCAGGCATCTGTCATGTCTGCCAGCTTAAGGCTCTGAGTTCTCAGCCCCCTCCTGACTATAGCCACAGTTATTCCTCTTCTTCTAATCCCAGGTCATCTCTGCACAGTTGACTGTGTGTGTCTCTGTAGTGGACTGAATGGACCATCTTTCAAGCAGTACAAGCAGCTGCTTGGGAGACTCATTCAAAACACATTCTGATTTTTATTTCAATGGTTCATATGTGTGACAACTGCATCTTTAATTGAGAAACTCTTAGAAGTAAACTGCTTAGGCACCTTAAAAGCAGACACTTTTATGGGCTTTCCCCTGGCACCTGGTACTCCTCTCTGTCCTAGCTGTCCAGGCTTGTGGCTAAGTGTGCCCTGGCCAGGTGTGCTTTGTCCTAACAGAGTGCTGTAGTGACCTCTCTTGAACAGCCACTAACAGGAGGGCTCTCAGGTTGATCTTGCCAACTCCTCTGTTGTTATGTTTGTGGGGAGAGTCAGGGCTGGTTCTGTTGGTAACATATGTTTATGTTTGTGTTTGTATATGCCTGTTGCAGGTCAAACGTGTGTTGACATCAAGGACAACGTGGTGGATGAAGGGTTCTACTTCACCCCCAAAGGAGATGACCCATGCCTGAGCTGCACCTGCCATGGAGGGGAGCCAGAGATGTGCGTGGCTGCCCTCTGTGAACGGCCCCAGGGCTGCCAGCAGTACCGCAAGGACCCCAAGGAGTGCTGCAAGTTCATGTGTCTGGACCCAGGTGAGACTGATGGTGGGTCACAAGTCAGCCTCCCTGTTGAGGGCTGGAGGCTACATGGTTCATTGCATCCTTAGTGGTGGGGACTTGTGAGAGCTCATGATACATGGCATAGTAGCAATGGCAGCATTTGCCTGCAGAGCTGTCTTACAGGCTTTGATGGGTAATACTCTAATGAGCATGTGTCTAGCACACAACCTGGCCTCCTCTAACTGCTACCTTGCAGGTTGGCTCATTTTATTTATTTATTTTTTTTATTAATTTATTTTTGTTACAGATGTTTCTCCTTTTTTCCCCATTGACACCCTCCTCCCCATCCCCCCACCCCATCCCCAGCTTTGTTGTCCATGTCCATCAGTTATGCATACATGCGTATAAGTTCTGTGGTTTATCTCTTCCCTCCCCCCTCACCCCCTCTTCTGAGGGTTGTCAGTCTGTACCCTACTTTCACATCTCTGGGTCTACCCTGTTCCCCATACTGTTATGTTTATTATATTCCACAAATGAGTGAGATCATGTGATATTTTTCTTTCTCTGCTTGGTTTGTTTCGCTTAGGATAATACTCTCGAGGTCCCTCCATGTCGTCTCAAAGGATAAGAGATCTTTCTTTCTTACAGCTGCATAGTACTCCATTGTGTATATGTACCACAGCTTTTTTATCCATTCATCCACTGATGGACACTTGGGCTGTTTCCAGATCTTAGCTATTGTGAATAGTGCTGCTATGAACATGGGAGTACATATATTCTTTCTGATTGGTGTTTCAGGTTTCTTAGGGTATATTCCTAGAAGTGGGATCACTGGGTCAAATGGCAGTTCAATTTTTAATTTTTTGAGGTAACACCATAGTGTTTTCCACAGTGGCTGCACCAGTCTGCATTCCCACCAGCAGTGTACTAGAGTCCCCTTTTCTCCACACCCTCGCCAACACTTGTTGTTTGACGATTTGTTGATGGCGGCCATTCTGACAGGTGTGAGGTGATACCTCATTGTTGTTTTAATTTGCATCTCTCTGATGATTAGTGATGTTGAGCATTTCTTCATATGTCTCTTAGCCCTTTGTATGTACTGTTTGAAGAGGTGTCTATTTAGTTCCTCTGCCCATTTTTTAATTGGGTTCTTTGTCTTCCTTTTGTTGAGTTGTATGAGCACTCTATATATTTTGGAGATTAACCCCTTATCTGATGTATCATTGGCAATTATGGTCTCCCATACAGTGGGCAGGTTGGCTCATTTTAGCTCTCGAGTAACAAGTATCATTCAGTGATGAACTTGAGCTTGAGTACGGCTATATGTTTACAAATCAGCTGTAACTGATGTCTTCAGACCTGTCTTTTTCCTCGCCTTTTAAGACTAAGAGCAAGACTTCCAACTTACATCTCTGTTTGAGCTCTTCCTGTTTTCTGAGTATGGTGATGTGGTCTGTAATAACTATTTTCATTACTTACAGTTATCATTTTTTACTGTTAGAATCTTTAAGAAAAAAGATTAAATATTACCCTCAGTTTTATGATAACACTCCCCGTTAGGTGGCACTTTGCAGGTGGCATTATGCAGCCATGTGGTCTCTGGGTGACATTCCTTCTTCTTCCAAAAAGACCAGCAGCTGGGGTTCCTGCTCTGTAGGACTATCAGGACACATCAAACTTCATATAGCATGCTGGATGGTTCTCCACACCAGTGCAGTTGGCATCTCTGTATGAATTCATGATCTCAGGAAAAATGTAAATCAAAAGCATGAATTTGTTTTCTTCCTTGGCTGCCAGAGTACAAAAGTGATGTGGACAGAGACTTGTGAAAGGCCCTGGACTCATAGGCCCTGCAGAAAAGCAGCTTGTGTGGGGCATGATGGCTGTCTCCATCCCCCGAGGCCCTCATGGAGGAGAGGCTGGTTTGCCTAGTGCTAGTGGGAACTGGAGCTGGCACATAAAGGCCACAACAACAAGAACTGTTCCAGAGTAGGAAGTTGTCAGTATTCTTGTATACCAGGAAGGCTGCTGGCAAGAGGGCAGAGCAGTGTGAGAGGCTACCTAAGGCTCAGCAGAAGGGGGTTGCTCTGGCACAGTGTCCCATCAAAGGTGCATAGTTGGCTGTGGAGAGAGCAGAGGCCTTGTATAACCAGGCTTATACAAAGATGGACAGTCTGTGGGCATGTGTGGCCTGTGGGTCTCACCCAGCCTTGAGGAATTCTCAGGAGACCAAGGCCCTCAGGGTATCTGGGCAGTCCCAGAGCTGCTGCAGGCCACTCGCCTGTGTACCCAGAGCAGCTTAGTCAGGGCCTTTCCCTTCCCCTTGCTTCAGCCTTGCTTCTTTAGGCTCCTGACAGCCTCCCAGGTTGAGTGCTTTCTCCTGGGAAGTTCCCACACTGACCCAAGGATAGAAATATTGCCACCAAAACTGGAGACACTTGGAAAATGTCCCTTTTAACAAGGCAAGAGTGTCTGCTCTCACTACTCTGTTTAGGGTTGTACAGGATATCAAGCGCAGTACCAGAAAATGAAAAGGCATCCAGATTAGAAAGGAATAAATGAAGTCATCTCTCTTTGTAGACAACATGATTATCTGCATAGAAAATCCCAGAGGATGTACAGGAAACTAATAAGTGTGTTTAGCAGGGTCTCCGGATACAGGGTCAATATAAAAAAATCCATTGTATTTATATATACAGGGTGGGGCAAAAGTAGGTTTACAGTTGGTATAAATCTTACAAAATATGTGCACTATCTGTATGCTATAAGTGATAAAACACTGATGAACAAAATCAAAAATGTAAATAAAAGGAGAGATACACCATGGATCTGAAGGTTCAGTATTATTAGGTAAATTCTCCCCAAATTATCTGTAGATTCAGAGCAATCCGAACCAATATTCCAGCATATTTTTTATAGACATTGATGAGCTGATTCTAAAATTTATGTGGAAAGACAAAGGGTAAATCCCTCCCATTAACATGCCAACAGCAGTGAAGGCTCAACTACAACAGGAAAGTGCACACCTGGATCACCCCGCTTGAGTGACCACAGAGGCTGTGCTACTACAGCACACTTACTACATAAGACCACTCTACCAAGGCCGGGAGACCTAACAGCTCTACCTAATACACAGAAGCAAACACAGAGAAGTAGCCAAAATGAGGAGACAAAGAAACGTCCCAAATGAAAGAGCAGAATAAAACTCCAGAAAAAGAACCAGATAAAATGGAGACAAGCAATCTACCAGATGCAGAGTTTAAAACACTGGTTATAAGGATGGTCAGTGAACTTAGGGGAAGAGTAAATGAATTTAGTGAGAACTTCAACAAAGATATAGGAAGCATAAAAATAGAGATAGAAAACATAAAAAGCCAGTCAGAAAAGCAGAGTACAATAACTGAAATGAAGCATACATTACAGGGAACCAAAAGTAGAGTAGATGAAGCACAGGATCAAGTCAGTGATTTGAAGATTTAAGAAGCAGAAGACACCCATTCAGAAAAGCAAAAAGAATCCAGCCAGTATGGCTCAGTGGACTGAGCGTCGTCCCATTGACTGACAGGTCCCGGTTCAATTCCCGGTCAGGGCACATGCCCGGGTTGCTGGCTCGATCCCCAGCGAGGAGTGTGCAGGAGGCAGCTGATCAATGTTTCTCTCTCACATCAGTGTTTCTATCTATCTCTCCCTTCCTCTCACTCTCTAAAAATCAATAAAAACATGTTTTTTAAAAAAACGAAAAACTCCAAAAACATGAGGATAATTTAAGGAGCCTCTGGGACAACTTCAAGAATACCAACATTCGCATCATGGGGGTGCCAGAAGGAGAAGAGAGAGAGAACAAGGAATTAAAAACCTATTTAATCCCTGGCTGGTTGGATCAGTGGTTAGAGCGTCGGCCTGTGGACCAGAGTCGCGGGTTCAATTCCAGTTTGGGGCACATACTTCGGTTATGGTTTACTCCCCCGCCGTGGTTGGGTATGCGGGAGGCAACCAGTCGATGTGTCTCTCTCACATCGATGTTTCTCTCTCTTCTCCCTCCTTCCACTCTATCTGAAGATAAATGGAAAAATATCCTCAGATGAGGATTTAAAAAAAAACCTATTTGAAAAGATAATGAAGGAAAACTTTCCTAACATGGTGAAGGAAATAGACATACAAGTCCAGGAAGTACCAGTCCCAGACAAGATGAACCCAACTGCTGGTTTGACTCAGCAGTTGGAGCATCGGCCTGCGGACCAGAGAGTCCCAGGTTCGGTTCCCCCTAGGGACACGTACCAAAAAAAAAAAAAAAAGATGAACCCAAAGAGGCCTACACCAAGACACATCATAACTAAAATGCCAAAGTTTGCCCGGCCAGTGTGACTTAGTGGATTGAGCATTGTCCAATGCACCAGGAGGTCTCCAGTTCAATTCCTGGTTAGGGCACATGCCCAGATTATGGGCTTGATCCACAATATAGAGCGTGCAGGAGGCTACCAATTGATGTTTCTATCCTTCCCTCCCCCCCCCCCCTTCATCTCTAAAAATCAGTAAAATAGCCCTGGCCGGTTTGGCTCAGCGGTTGGAGCGTCGGCCCGTGGACCAGAGAGTCCTGGATTTGGTTCCCGCTAAGGACACATACCTTGGTTGCAGTTTGTCCCCGGCCCTGGTTGGGTCGTGCAGGAGGCAGCCACTCGATGTGTCCCTTTCACGTCGGTGTTTCTCTCTCTCTCTCTCTTCCTCTTTCTCCCTCCCACTCTATCTGAACCAAAAATGGAAAAATGTCCCCGGGTGAGGATAAAAAAAATTAATTAAAAAAACAATAAAATAAAAATCAGTAAAATATATATATTTTTTAAATGCCAAAGATTGCCCTGGCAGGTTTGGCTCAGTGGTTAGACCGTCAACCCATGGACCGATGAGTCTCGGGTTCGATTTTGGTCAAGGACACATACCTTGGTTGGAGTTTGTCCCCGGCCCTAGTTGGGCGGTGCGGGAGGCGACCAGTTGATGTATCTTTCTCACATCATGTTTCTCTCCCTCCCTCCCTCCCACTCTATCTGATGATAAATAGAAAAATATCCTCCGGTAAGGATTTAAAAGAAAAAAATGCCCAAGGTTTCCCTGGCCGGTTTGGCTCAACGGTCAGAGCGTCGGCCCTTGGACCAATGAGTTGCAGGTTCAATTCTGGTCAAGGGCATGTTACCTCAGTTGCAGTTCGGTCCCTGGCCCTGGTCAGGATCGTGCAGGAGGCAGCCAGTCGATGATGTGTCCCTCTCACGCTGATGTTTCTCTCTCTCTTTCCCTCCCACTCTGTCTTGAAAATAAATGGAAAAATATCCTTGGCGGGGAGGAAATGGGCAAAATAGTTCAAATGACACCTCACCAATGAAAATACAAGTTGGCAGCCAAGCACTTGAAAGGATGTTCAACAGTGGTCATTAGGAAGCAGATTGAATCCACATGGAGTACCTCACCTAATGGACAGGCTAATTCCACATGACTGCATCTCTCCCAGTGCTCTCCCCTCCCATTGCTCAGGTGCCCTGGGACAGCCTGGGGCCACAAGGCTTCAACAGGTAAGGTGCCTGGCTTTGCAGCAGCCTGTAGCAGAGCACACATTAGGGTCCAGGAAACCATCCTCTGATTCCTATTGAGCTTCTGCCCCACGTATCTCTGAGGGTGGAGATTTGGAGCCATTTCCATGTAACCAAGTTCAGTGACACCATGGAGCTCTTCACATCCAGGCTGGGGAGTGCTGGGGGTGACTCAGGCATCAGACCAAGGGTCAGGCCAGGTGGACTTCAGGGCACCTTTAGTTCCAACAGCATCTACCTCAGCAGGACATGTCCTCTGTCTAAGGCCCAGGTACAGTCCAGAGCTCCATGGAGGGACCAGCCAAGTCAAGGGCCACCGCGGACCCTTGGGCCGGCCTCTGGCTCCTGGGATAGTGCTCTCTTTGTGTCTGACTGCAGGTAGCTTGGTTCTAGGACATGCTTCTTCCTGGTGACCACTGTGGAGGGATGATCAGGGACCTTGACTATGTCCTTGGATTTACTTTAGAATGAATTAAGAGTTAGTTATTGCAAAGGGGCTGCTACTTTAAGTGCTTCCCTGGATCACTGAGCTAGCCACCAATTAACGTACATGTCAGCAGCCCCCTAGGCTGATAGACTTCCTCCCACAGGCAGGGACAACAATGTTCCCTTGAAATTGGAAGAGGCCCCGCCGGTGTGGCTCATTTGAGTGTCATTCCATGCACCAAGAGTTTGCCGGTTCGATTCCTGTTGAGGGCACATGCCTGGGTTGCGGACTCCAGCCTCAGCAGTCCAGGGTTTCCTTCAGGTGTAGACAGAGTCAGTGAAGGACATGGTGAGACAGAAGTGCTTGATCCTTCTGCTGGTTAAGGCTAGCAGGATCTTTATTTTTATATCTTCAGGCTGTATAACAAGTTACTCATTTTTTCTTCTTTTGACCTTTAAGCAAGTGTGTATAGACATTCTTTTCTGCTTACACAGCTCTTAGGTATTGGTACAGTGTTAATCACTAACTATTTCACTTTTTCATGACATTGTATCAGCTCTTAACCTTTACAATTACTTTCACCGTGTGACTCATTGCTTAGCAACCTTCCTGTTTACATTTGCGCATTGTCTCATTTAACTTCCTCCTTCCCCGCACCCTCTATTTCAGTTTCTGTTACTTTCTCTTAAACCTTGACTTTTCCTCTTATCTAAGATCCTTTTAAGCTTTTACATTCTTATCTTAAATTCTTATTACTTTCTTGCCTTTTCTTTCTGCAGTCTTCTCTGACGTCTGCATTATTAATCATCTACATGTTACTTCTATAATGATTCCTAACAGACAGATAACAGATAAATAGAGAAAGCAAAGATTTGTCTCCTCCAGTTGCCATCCTGTAATTTTATTTTTCTTATTAGCCTTTATCTTCAGCCACTGTTCTTCGTGGTTCCTGCTGTGCAGTGAATTCACTCCTCCAGGGACTGTGTCAAACCATGGAGGTCTTCATTCCAGCGGCACCGCTCCCGACAGACTCCATCCCCAGTAGGGGGCATGCAGGAAGCAGCCAGTTGATATTTCTTTCTCATCGATGTTTCTCTCCCTCTCCCTTCCTCTCTCTCTGAAAAATCAATAAAAGCATATTCTTTAAAAAATCATTTTTAAAAAATTGGAAGAGAATTAGAGGCATCACGAAAAGCAGATCATTGGTGAGAGGATGTGTCCTTTCCACATATTCGCTTCTGAAGAACTGTCACCAATAAATGTAGCTTTCTGGCCCTGTGAGTGGAGGGCAAGAGTGAGAGCTCTGGCCATCTGCATTGGCATACAGCATGCTTGGCCAGCAAGAATGGCAGTAGGGCTCTAGGAGCCTGTCCTCTCACACATGGAACCTGTCTGTGTTGGCTGTGAAGTGTCTCCAGGGCTGGTAGTTAGGGACCTGCCCATGTGGCTGTTGTAGAGGTGGGAGTTGACAGTCCTTGGCTCGTCCCGTGCAGAGGCCTACTTCCAAGGGCTACAGGTCGTTCTTCCCCCTGATGCCTCCTGCCTCTACCCTCGGTCTGTGGAGACAGGTATTCCCAGGGCCATTTCCTTGCTCCATTATTCTGTGACTTGGTGCTAGTGGCCCATCTCATCTAGGTGAAAGGACCTAGAAATGGTTATCACATCATAGGCACTTGGCCTATACAAGTTCTCTTCCTTCACACCTCGTTCCTTGATCAGCATCTCAGCAGCTTCATAGCAAGCACCTGAGAAACTCCAGTGAGGGCAAGGCAAGATGTTCCCACCTCAGCGCTGTGGACATTTTGGGCTGGACTGCTATGGGGCTGTCTTGTGCACAGCAAGATGTTGAGCAGCATCCTTGGCCTCTACCCACCAGATGCCAGTAGAACTTCCACATAACACTACCACCACCACCACCACCCCGCAGTGGTTGGTGATGACCAAAAGTGTCTCCATTGTTAAATGTCCATGGCGGGGGGGGGTGGGGAGGGATACGGAGTGTCTATGGCTAAGAACCCCTGGTCTAGGGTCCAGGGGCTTAGTCACAGTGACTGACTCTGTACAGTGTGGTCTGGGGTGCAGGGGCCCATGACAGAGCACCCTCACGCTACAGCCCCAGTGAACTTAGGTAGAAGAGTTGCGTCGCCTGGGACTTAAGAATGCTAGACTGGAGGGTGAGGCCAGCACCCACTACAGAGCTGCTGCCTGGGCCCTGGGACCCCACTGGCTCTGCCCTGAGATTTTAGGTGCAGTCCAGACTCCAGGAAGCTGCTGTGGAACACCAGATCCTCCACCACAGAGCTGACCAACAGCAGGGACACGTCCTCAGCCTTTCTCAGCCTCGCTTGAGCCAGGACTGGGGCCCAGGGTAGAGACCAGTGGGGTGAGCAGGTCAGCCGCATTTCAGGATTATCCCTGTGTGAGGACTTGCTCCTGATGTGTGTCTCCTCCTGGTCCCTCTAGATCATGAGTACGAAAATCGAGCCTTTGGCAGTACTGGACACATTTCTATATACCTCAGGCTCCCCACCAACAGAGAAGGTTGGTAAAGTGGGCTGTGAGGAGGTAAAGAATTAGAGCAGCCACTTATGGGCAAGAGGAGGACAGGGGCTGTAAACAGGGACTCCTGGGGTCCAGTAGAGGCCACATCCTCATCCTCTGCCCTGATCACCTGCAGGGATCCAAGTGATTTCGGCCTCCACATTCAAGCACTGCTGGGTGTTAGGGAGGGGCAGAGAACTCTGGGAGCACCTTGATGGGGCTGGAGCCCAGGTCTGAACTGGGGCCAGTCACATTGCGTCACTGAGCCTCAGTTCCCTCTGTACAGGAACATTTCTTCTCCTTTGTAGGGTTGTGAGAAGTCAGGGAAGTGCTAGATGCTGCAGCCAGATGTATAGTCCTATTTTGTTTGGTACCTCCTATCAAGCCCCTGTTGTGGCTTCCAGAGGCTCACACCCCAGCAATGGGGGGGGGGGGGGAGATGGGACAGGGACGGGGGCCTCTGTGGAAGACAGGGAGGTGGGAGCCCCCTAGACGGACAGAGCAGGCATCTCCATGGCCTCTTCCTCCCACACTCACCAACAGGTGTGGCTGGACTGGGCTGGGCTGTGACATTGGTGAGGTGCCTCTGAGCCCGTTGCTACATGGCCGTGCAGTGATGATCAGCATGTGTCCTGTGAATGTTTGCCTTCACATGTGCCTGGGGCTGGTGTCGGGTGGGGACAGGTGTTTGCTCTGATTTAAGGATTGAGGTGATGGCTTCCTTCACAACTGTGATGGAGTCTCATTTGTGAGAGAAGGCCCTGGGCTGACCGTCCTTCCCCACCTGTCACTGTAGACTGCATCCACTCCCGGCATTAGTGAAGCATATAAATCTGAGTCCAGAATGGATCCCGTGCTGTCACTTCTCCCTTTGTCACCACCCTAGTCGGGCCACTGTTATTTCCTCCCCTGGATGCTGCAGGCACCTCCTCACTGGCTTCTCTGACACTCCCATGCTCCTTTGTCTGCAGCCTTCCTCCATGCAGTTCTGCCGAGCCAGAGCCCCTCAGGAGGCGACACTCCCCACTCCAAGTCCCCCAGTGGCTTCTTATCACATGAGAATATAAAACAGAGCCCCAGGCCTGGCCTGGCCACGCACTGGTCCCTGCCCTCAGGCCCTCCCATGTCCTCCTTGGGAGGCCTTCCCTGCTACTGCCTCGCAGGATACACATCCTCTTTGCTTTTGATCCCTTTACCGTGCTCCACAGTGTTCAGGGCACTTCGTGTAATTTAGAATTATATATGGCGTTATGGTCTCTCTGACATGTATAGATGCTTGGTGAAGACAGTGCATTGATAGATTTTCCTCAGTTTGTCTCCCTGACCCTCAGAAGCACCTTGTTGAGCAAGAGGGCATGCACTCGGCACCTGGAGAAAGACACGTGGCCTCTGCAGGGGTTGCTCCTTCTCCCTGGGCATACAGAGCATGGGTCTCATCTTGTTTGCTCATTTAGAAATGCTGATCCTGGAAGAAGGTGGCTTCCTTGCTCACCAGGCATCCTGGGTATTTGCACACAGCAGGTATTCAAGGTCACCTAACCTGGTCACCTAACACAGATGCATTAGTGGAGGCCAAGCCCCCAGTCTGACCAGGGAGATTGGGCTCCCATGACACCTGAAGCAGGCAGAAGGGCACATCGCCTATGTCGTGTTAAAAAATTTTCCTGTCCTGGCCAGTTTTGCTCAGTGGTTAGAGCATCGGCCTGCGGTCCAGAGACCCGGGTTCGGTTCCCACTAAGGGCACGTACCTCGGTTGCAGTTTGTTCCTGGCCCAGGTTGGGGTGGTGCGGGAGGCAGCCATTCGATGTGTCCCTTTCACGTCGATGTTTCTCTCTCTCTCTTCCTCTCTCTCCCTCCCACTCTGAACAAAAAATGAAAAAATATCCTCTGGTGAGGATAAAACAGAACAAAACAAAACAAAAAAATTTTCCTGGCCCATGATCTGCTTCTCTCCTGTGATGTTACTACAGTATTCTTGATTTTCAGCGTTCTTGTTTCTGCCATCATAAGATTGTGTCGGGAAGTAAGTTGTCTTGTCCACATAGTTGTGTATTGGAGGGCCATGGCCTTTTCATAGTACTGAGTACCGGGGGTCTGGACCTGCTTTTCTGAGAGCAGTGGGTTTCTTCCCTTCTCCTCTAACAGATGGGAATAGCCTGTTCGACTCCATGGCCAGTGGGATGCGTCTCATTGTTAGCTGCATCTCCTCCTTTCTCATCCTGTCCCTGCTGCTTTTTATGGTCCACCGGCTACGCCAGAGGCGCCGGGAGCGCATTGAGTCCCTGATTGGAGCAAACCGTGAGTGTCCCAGCCCCTGCCTATGACAACCACAGTGTAGGCCTGCCCCTGGCTGTGTCCCCAGGAGGAATGGGGACACAGGAAGCAGGAAGGGGCAGGGAGGAGATGGAGGACATGATGGAGGGTGCTGAAAGGCATCCCTGTCCCATCCACTTGCTCCTGGGCTGAGTGGACACCTGAGGTACTGGAGGAGCTCTTTGCAGGACCCAAAGTCAGAGACCATGGGCACATGGAGGGAGGGTGCCCTCTGACCCCAGGCTCCCCTGCTTTTGCCTCAGCCCTCTGAAGCAGGCTGGCCTAGGCCATGAGTGTGGGCCTCCTGCTAGGAGAAGAAGCAGCAAATGCCTGTGGCCGAAAAGCCAACTTAGTGCGGCTGACCCTCAGTCCAGTTTGCCTACAGCGGCCCGTATCCCCAATAGAGCTGAAATCACCCTTGTCTCAGTGAACAAGCCTGGGCTCCCCATTCCTGTGTGGGGCAGGGCAGGACAGGTGCAGGCAGGCAGGAGAGGATTCAGAATCAAGATGGCAAGAATGCTGAGGGACCCCGCCAGCTTCTCTTAGGGGCCTTGATGTCTCCTAGGGAGCCCAGATCGGGTCTGAAGTCCCCACACTATTGTGAGCCAACAAGATTTTCCCCAAGGCCTTCCTCAGTTCTCACTGAGGTGTAGGGTGGGCATAACTCAAAGGCAATCATGAGCTAGACACCCAGAAATATGTTAGAGCTGGAAGGGTGTGGTGAGGGCTGGAGCACAGTAGGCAGACCTATTGCACGTGGGTGATGGGTGGTGATGTACTGACGGGGCTGCTGGGTGAGTTTCAGGACTCTCATGTGGGCAGCGAGGCACAGAAGTGTGACGGTCGGAATGTCTGGCACCCTGGGCTAGGGGAGGCGGGCCTCAGGAGCTGAGCAGTGCGTTTTCCAGTGACATGACCCTGTTGCTTGTTTCTCACTTCCATTGCCCAGTGCACCACTTCAACCTTGGCCGGAGGATCCCCGGCTTTGATTATGGCCCAGACGGGTTCGGCACAGGCCTCACACCGCTACACCTTTCTGATGATGGAGAAGGCGGGACTTTCCACTTCCATGACCCTCCGCCCCCCTACACTGCGTACAAGTACCCAGACATTGACCAGCCTGATGACCCACCACCACCCTATGAGGCCTCCATCAACCCCGACAGCGTGTTCTACGACCCTGCAGGTGCTTCCCCAACAGGGAAAGGGAGCAGCCTGTCACCAACCACTTGGCCTGCAGGGCCCAGGGGTCCTCCCCAGTGCACAGGGCTGTGAACTCTGTTTCTTCCCAGCATTCTATTGCTATCTCTGGTTTTCCCTATAAAGTGGAACTGCCACCTGTCAGTGGACAGGCTCTTCCCAGGGTTGTATGTGCAGGTGACTGCTGACAATGATCACACTGCCCCTTACCTCCCACCCAGGAACACCTGTTAGCAAACAGCCCCTGGACACCCAATCCTAGCTCTGTGGAGAGCTGGGAACCGGGCATTGGCAGTCATGGGGACAGGGCTGGCCCAGAGCCAAGTGCTGGGCTGTAAAGACACATGCACGTGTGGTGAGCTGAAGAGAGACCACCGTGACATTCCCTTGTGTCCTGGGGCAGCTTTGCAACATAGGAAGAAAACTGGCTCTGTGGTGTTGGGCCAGTTACTTGAATATGTTCCTCCCAGGACTGTGAAGCGAAGAAGAAATTGCAGGTGCTTTGCCCATTTTCCTGGCTTGTCCCTGTCCCTGGTGTGTAGTGCAGATGTCCCACCCTTTTCCCTGTGTGTTACCCTGTAACACACACATACACCCTGTCGTATATTGCAGGCAGTGCCCCACCCCAGGGCGGCTGGCTCTTTGCTTGCCCACACAGCACAGCAAGGTAGGCATTGTGAGGCCGGCACTGCTTTGTTCTTTGTCCTGTTGGTTCATTTGGTCAGCTAGTACCGCTCCTGGTCTATGTGTGCAGGAGAAATTTGGATTTGACACTGGTCCTCGAGACAGATTGTCGCCATCTGCTGTCAGGGGGACCAGGGTAGAACAATTTTCCTGCCAGGGATGCTCCTAGGGGCCCAGCGCCTCCATGGATCAGGCTTCAGGGGAGCAAATGGTCACAGGGCACGGCAGCAGGACTGTGGGGGCCGTGAGGAGTCGGCCGAGAGCGAGCCTGTGGTGATAAGGAACAAGCACACCAAAGCGGGTGGGCTGCCAGAGAGTGGCTGTCAGACCAGAGCTTTCTGCACACCCCTGCACAGTTTGCGAGGCTGCCTGCTCATGCTCTCTTGCTCTTGTCCCTGTATTCCAGCTGCAATTCCTGGTTCAGGGGCTGCAAACACTGTTCCACCTACCCACCTACAGCCAAGTAGCGCCCTAATGTCACATGAGTCCTAGTTCAACCCCCACTGAGTCTGAGAGGGTTTCATCCCCTACTGTGTTCTCCTGACTGACAAAGCGTGTACCCCAACCACACACAGGCTTGCTCATGACTGTCCCCTGCACCTTGCACCACAACAGCGGCAACCATGGCAAGGGTGAGGGGTGAGCACAGCAGAGACCTAGCTTCAGTGGGAGCATTCAGGCAAAAAAAGCATCCCCCGGTTCTGTCTCCCTACCCTCTTCCCTTATGCCAGGCCTACCACCCTGCTGACACCCTTCTGTCTCCTCCTGCAGATGACGATGCTTTTGAGCCAGCAGAGGCCAGCCCACCAACCCCAGGGCATGGTGACAGTGACGGTGTATCGACCCGACGTCTGGAGCAGCCTCTGCCCACCGCACGGGTCTCCCTGGCAGACCTGGAAGACTCAGCCGACAGTAGCAGTGCCCTGCTTGTGCCCCCTGACCCCACCCAGAGTGGGATCCCCCCAGCCACAGAGGCATTGCCAGGGGGTGGCTGCCAAAGCCGCAGTTCCCTCAATACCGTGGTGTAGAGGATCCCAGCCCATGGCCTCAAGGGGCATGGAGCACCTGTTTGCTGTCAAGAAAACTGATTCCCATGGAGACTTGAAGGGCCCGAGTGAGCCCGACTTGGCTGCACTGCTACACCCCCCCCAAAGGCGTGCCTGTGCGTCTAGAGATGGCACCAGCCTCCCAAGGGAGCACCTGCATTGAGTCTCCTTGAGGGCTTCAAAGACAGGCATAGCTTTGGGTCACTGTCTTTTTCTTTTTAAATGACAGAAGAATGACTAAGTTTGTTCATACCACACGTTTCAGAAATAGGGAACAAAGAAGGCACTGTGGGCCTGGGTGGAGGCCAAACCATATCCAGCTTTGGTGGGCTTGCTCGTGGCAGTTCGTCATCCAGAGGAGCCTGCCGCCCAGCCACCAAGCCCCAGAGCTGCCACGGAGCGCCTTGCTGGCCACTGCTCAGGAAGGCACTTCCAGGCACCGGTGTTTGTGGACTGTCAGGATAGTCTAGGCAGTGGGTTGCTACAGTGGCTGCTCTGGGTGTGGCCCCCCACAGGTCCAGCCTGAACATCAAGGATAACCCTACCCAGGCTGGAGACTAGCCAGGAGCTCTGGTGCCCAAGGCCCTAAGAAGGGGAGCATGGAAGGAGGTTGAACTCTCCACTCTGTCTTTCCAGCTGGGCTCTGTGAAGCCCAGTTCTGTGCCAGAAAGCCCTATCCCTAGTCCCTCGGATTTCTCCCTGACATTGCTGTGCATGGCCCCCCCACCGGGAGGCAGCTCTGGAGCTGGGCTGAGGCCCTTAGCCATGCATGAGTGTCCTGGCCCTGGATCCTCTGCTGGGGCTTAGGGCTAAGCCGGCTCCTCTCTGGAGCCCCCCTCCTATTGAATTTGCCCCTGGGCCTGGCCTGCCCCACCCTACCTTTTTTGTGCCATAAAGGGTTGTTTCTTTGTGGGGAGAGGTGGCTGAAATTAACATCCTGGGCTGTGTCCACCTTCTGAAAGTCCACTTGCACACCACCACCACCACTAGAGCTGAGTGCCTGGTGGCTGCATGCCACCTTCCTGTCCTCCTTAGCAGCACAGAGTGCTGGGTGCCCTGCCCAGGGGCCTTTGACCGAGGGACCCTGTTGCCTACTCCTGGGCAGTGGTTTTGTCTCCTAACACCAGGCTTTTAGCATTTCTGAGGTTTGGAGATTAAGCGGGTTCTGTGCGATTTTTTAGCACATCCATATCTTTTCTACGTTGAATGTCTAGATCTTTTTTGTGTGCGCGTGTCTGTGTGTGTGTGTGTGTGTGTGTGTGTACATATATGTCCAAGTGTTTGCAGGTGGTGATGGTACACAGGAACTCAGTCTTTGATTTCCTGGGGCAGCATGGCCTCTTGGGTGGCACGGTTGAATCTTGAGGCATGGTTGAATCTGTGCCTCTTCTGAGAACACAGACCCCAGCTCCTGGTTCCCCTTTCAGCCTTTCCATACCAGCATGCAGCAAGGGAGAGCTGACTTGAAGTGGGTGCTTCTGTGGTGTTCTGGTGACAGACCTCGGAAGCACAGTCCAGTTCTAGGCATATTCTCACACTTCAATCGGAAATTTGTTTTCTTTCAATGTGGAATGAGATTCTTGAGTTGCCCCACAAGGCTGACCAGAGGTGTGAGTTTTGTCACAACTGTCTGTCCTTAGGCTTGTCCCACAGGAGGCAGTGTGTGTGCCGAAGGGCTGCTACTTTGAGAATGGCATCCTGAGCACGTGTGCCCCACCCTGGCTGCTGAAAACAAAGCAGGAAGTGTGTGATGCCTCCAATGTGTACTGGGAGCAGGGCAGCCGAATTTTAGAACAGCAGTGACGGGCCTTGTTGGTGTAGCGTTAGGGTCCTGAGTGGGCCTACTTTGAAGTGACCACCCCAAAGGTGCCCTGTAGGATCTGGCCTCCACAGCACAGGGTCACCCCCATCCCATTGTCTCTGGCTCAGGCCTCAGCTCTGTACAGGGCAGTTGCTGGCACTAGATGTGTGGGACTGGGGAACTTTTGTGGACTGAAAGACTGCTGGGGACAGGCATGCAGGAGGTACTAAGGAGAGGGTGGCCTGAACCACATCATGGGAGCTGCAGAGGGTGGGTCTGCTTCTGGACAGGCCAGGGTTTTGTCCAAGGGTATTCAGCCCACCGACATCTATGGGTTGGACAGAAGGCTGCCTGAGCTCTGCTTGAGGACGGTTGTGAGGGCATCAAAGGAACAGATGTGGTCTGCCTGGCTGACTGTGGCCTGTCCAGTCACCACCCTTTGTAAGGTCTGATTGTACTCCATGGTCCAACCCTGGCTGAGACTCTTGTGTTCCTGTGAGAGGAGGGCTCCCCACCCCATGCACATTGGGCCTCCAGAGGGACAGGCAAAGTCTTGGGAGGGCCTCCTCCCCCAGGACCTGGCCTACCTGGTGGAGGTGGGAGTCGAATCTGTACATTGTCTCAATGCCAGTTTTTTATGTTTTCCTTTCACTAAGGGTTTTTAGTTTGGGTGTACTTTTGGTTGGGTTGGCACTAATCCTTAAGATGCTGTGAGAACCATTTCATCCAAATGCCAAATAAATTTGTGTCCTGGAAGAGGTGTAGTCAGTCCTTGCTGTGACCCATGTTGAAGATGGAAGGCTCTCACCAAGTTCGGGCCAAAGGACAGGTGTGGAGATGGGTGGAAGGGGGAGTTGGGCCATGTGTGGAAACCAGGGGTATGCTTGGGGTTCTGAGACTCCTCTGTCCCTTTTTAGACAATGGTCTTTTCAATAATTTTCTAGTAAGTGATGTGGGGACAAGAGGGCACCCAGGGGACTCAACCTTTGGCAGGTCTTCGTGCTAACCTTCCTAACCCAGCCTCCTGGCTAGAGTGCTCCAGGCAGGGCTGGGGGAGGAATCCGGGTTAGGAAAGGAACTGTTGGGTCCCCTGGAGGGGATAGGAGCTTTAAGGAGATGGCATCTCATTCCTGGACACATCTGTGGGATGGCAGGCTGTCCTGGGCACCCTGGGTGCTGTCAGCACCGCGGACAGCTCCATGCCGCTGGGTGTGCCCTCCTTCATTCCCGGAAGTGGGAAGAGCCCAGCCCTCGGGGTTTGGAAAGAGGCACTTGGTGCAGACCTATCCCCCACTTCCCGAACACTCAACCCCACCCTGGCCATCATGCTCACACTGATGGGTACATTGGCACCAGGTGTGGAGCTCTTTCCAGACAGTGTCATCTCTCCAGGCCATGTTGAGAGGAGAAATCAGAGCCTAACTTCCCAGGAGAGCAAACAGGCTCAGTCCCCACCTGTGCTGGACAAATGGCAGGCTGTGGCTTCCAGGAGATCTGTTGGTGGGGTGGTCCTCTGAATGGGGTGGAATAAAACAAAGCTCCATGGCACACTGGGTCAGCAGCGGGAGCCAGTAGGAGGGTGGCTAGTCTTGGGGTGTCCCAGGCCCGCAGTGGAGAAGAGAGATCCTACGTCCTCCTCAATCCAGCCCCTCAAGTCAAGGACACTAAAATCCAGACTGCCTTCCCCCTTGAATTTCCATGCTTTTTGGTGATCTTGCCATGTCACTCCTGGTCCCCAGCCTCTGTTTCTTCATCTGTAAGTGGGCATCTTTATAGCTCCCACTCCTGGGAGGGTTAATGGCGGAGGGGTGGGGAATTCATGAAAAGCTTTTAGCTCTGGGAAATGCTGGTAATTGTTGCTGGCACATGGCCCTGGTATCAGAGCCCGGTGAGCCCAGAGCTCCCTCTGCTGTTGTCCCTGCCTGGACACCGCCCTTCTGACCCACTCCATAAGCCCACAGAATGTAGCCACACCCCTAGCCCACTTGACTCATATACAGCTGCCTGGCAGTTTCCATTCCTGCCTTGTTGCTGCAGCAGCTGAACCCTGTGGTTCCCTGGCTTTGCACTCACCTTCCTCACCGTGCTGCTGGTGGTGCATGTGAACTTGGAGAGTGAGCACCGGCACGCTGCATTGCCACTCCATGCCTCCTCTTGTGCCTGTTTCCCCTTTAGGCCCCAACACTGGGGAGTTTCTGTCAGAGAAGAGATACTGGGGTTGGGGGCCACAGGAGAGGGGGTCTGTAATGGCCTCCCCTGGCATAAATCCTGTGCTCCCATTCTTGGACCCTGGCTGGGAGCTTGGGTGGAGCTTGGAGAGGGCCGGTGGGCTCTCAGCTCAGTTCCCTGCTC
This sequence comes from Tadarida brasiliensis, assembly GCA_030848825.1. Taxonomy (NCBI): domain Eukaryota; kingdom Metazoa; phylum Chordata; class Mammalia; order Chiroptera; family Molossidae; genus Tadarida; species Tadarida brasiliensis. The sequence continues at coordinate 22,813,219 of CM061277.1, read as the reverse complement.
ACTGTCCACAGGCACTTGGTGTTACAACTCCCAGGACCCAAAGTGTTGTGAGGACAGAGTGTTGTGTGAAGCTGTGTGGGATCAGGCTATGTCCTGTGGCCACTAGACAGTCTGGTGCAGGCATGGCCAAACGGCAGTCTGCATGCTGCGCTTCTGTGGTATCTGAGTTTCTGTGTGTAGTCCTGGGCCACAGTGACTGGCTGGCACCCGGCAGCATGTGTGTGACTGTCCATGGCTACTGTGATCTCCAGTCCTGCTGTGTGTGCCAAGCTGCTTGTATCAGGTGGACCTATAAGCATGTCAGAGTAGCCAGCCCACATGTGAGCAGGTGGTGGAGGTCCCCAGTGTAGGTATGTGACCATGTGCCAGGAGACCTTGTGGGGCAGTCTGCCTGCAAGTGGCTGTGTATCAGAGTGTGGCCTAGGTCATGGAGCCTGCCTCTGTGAGTGAGACTATTGCAAACATTGTGGCCAGGCCAGGTTGGGGGTGTGTGTAACAGTTGTGACTTGTCCCTGGGGGAAGCTGGGCAATTACCTGGATATGTGTGGGAGGGAGTGAGGGGCTACCTTCCTCTGTGCATCCCCAAGTTGACTCCCTGACCCCCTACAGATCTGATACTTTCCCTCATGTCCCACCCACTGGAATGAGATGGCCCTTGCTTGTGGGGGCCCAGCCCAGTCCCCCATCAACATTGACCACTGGTCCAGTGGGACCCCACCCTTGGACCCTTATCTTCCAAGGCTATTGCTCAGCACCTCCAGGCCCCTAAACCCTGGAGAATGATGGCCATACAGGTCAGCACCCTTGAGTCAGGTCCCAGATCCCCCGCAAAGACAGGGATGAACTCACACACACGGATCAAGAACCCCCCCATTGGAGATAAAATACCATAAGGGGTCAAGGACACCCCACATACACAGGGGTCAGGAACCTCCACAAACAAGTTAACCTCTACACAAGGGTAGAACCCCACGCCCCTACACACACAGGAATCAAAATCTCCACAAATGACACAGGAACCTCCACACACATTGGTCAAAACACTCCCCAAGAGGGGTTGGCAGTTGGACCCTCTACCAATAACAATCAGTCATGGCCCCCAAGTACCAGGAGTCAGGCACCAAGATGCACCAGAAGTAGCCAGAGTCCCCCACAACCACACACAGCTGTGGTGGGTCAGGACTCCATGCAGGGTGAGAATTCCCACTATAGTGTGGAATCCCACCCCACTGACCAGCTTAGGGACCTGGACACTGAGTGGGTCCCCTTTCCATGGAGGCCAAGCCAGGGAGTTGACTGTCTTGATAGGGACCCTAATGGCACAGGGTGGGTAGGTAAGAGGAAAGAGAGAGGGTGTCATGTGCTCTCTCACACTCAGTACTTTCTGCATGGACACTGGCCTGAAGAGCCCTCAGAGCTGTGGGGCACAGGTTGCCACTGCCTGCCTACTGCACACTGCCGCTGCACTTCCCCGGGGGGCCTGGGTGAGCGGGCTCTGGGCACGGCCTGGACAGGCAGCACCTATCCTTGGAGGTGGGCTCAGGCATGAGGTGGAGTAGCAGGAGTACCTCATGGCGCCAGGGGAACACCATGGAGGTAGCTGGGTGCCTCCCTTAGTTTGTGCCTCCTAAGATGCACATGGTCCAAATGAACACATGGTACCAGAACATGGGGAGGCGTGAGGTCACTGATGGCCTGGCTGTGCTGGCCCTGTTGTTGGGGGCAAGGGTATGGCCGTGTGACTCCTGGCAGGGAGGGAAGGCCTGTGTGACTCCCTGGGCTTTCCGGAAAGGAGGCCCACAGGGGGCTGCGGAGGGAGCAGGGTAGGCCTGTGGAGTCTGGGGGTGGAAGAGGTCTTTAGGGGTTATAGGATTTAAAGGATTCTGTGGGGGAATAAGGCCAGTGAGAGGTGGTGGATCTGCAGGGTCAGTGCTCTGGATGGTATTAAAGGACACGGTACCCACTGGGTGTGCACAGCCACGCCCTCCCCCACCAGACAGGGCTCCACTCCTCTCTTCCCCACTCCCTTTCCTCCTGCAGCTGGGCCCATCAGCATCTTAACCCCATCTCTGCTACACCATGACCCAGTCTGGGGCCCGGGACTCAAGCCTGGCACTGCTCACAGAGAATTTTCCCCCACAGCAGTCTTATTGGGGGCAGTGCAGGGTCTGGGCTCGCACTCAGGCCTCTGCTGGGCCTGGGACTCTGGCAGGGCCCCTAGAATCCAGACATGACCTTGTTCCTGTGATACACAGAGTGACCTTGGCCTCATGTGGCTGGGGACAGGAGTGTGGTGGGGGTGGCTTGGATACACTGCCTCTCCTAAGGAAATGGGATTCCTGCCTTAAACCCACTGAGGCCTTAGTGTGACTATTCACACAAGGGAGAGACCCCCAAGCAATCCTCCACTACCCCACCACAGCCAGTCTCAGAGCCCCATCCAGAACTCCCAGATTTCTCTCAGAGGGAAAAGTCACCCCACTCCCAACCTACACATGTCTGAATCTCTGGTCAGATGGAAGGAGAAAAGCTCGCAGGTTCTGAAAACACCACCTGCCCTGGCCAGGTGACTCAGCTGGTTGGAGCATCGTCCTGTGCACCAAAAGGTTGCAGGTTCAATTTCCCATCAGGGCACATACCTAGGTTGTGAGTTTGATCCCTAGTAGGGGCACATACAGGAGGTAACTGGTCAATGTTTCTCTCTCTCACTGATGCTTCTCTCTGTCTCCCTTCTGCTCTCTCTAAAAATCAATAAAAACATATCCTCAGGCAAGGATTTAAAAAATAATAAATAAAATTAAATAAATTAAAACACCACCACCTGCTAAAGCCTAAGATTACACATTTTATTTTGAAAACAATCTGGCACCGACCTCGGCTCACTGTGAGTGGTTAAATGAAGACTCCAGATAATGTTTCCTAGAGGCCAGGAAGTGAGAAGCACTGGTTCCAGGTTCCACTGCAGGCTGCCCTGGGTGTGTGGGTCCTGGAGACAGGGACAGCTGGTGAAACTATGCCCAGATGACACTCTGGGGGGTTTTGCTATGGAGTCTGAGTGTACGTGACACTTTCTGAAGAGACACTGGCATCCAGGTGACTGCCTATGGTGAGGCTAAGTGAAAGGTAAGTGTCCTAGGTGTCACTGTCCAAAGTGAAGCTAAGAGTGCTGGTGTGGCTGCTGACCAGATGCGGCTGTGTACAGGCCACGCTGTTCTATGGGTGGCGGGGTCCGGCAGTCAGTAGAGTGAAGCTGGCCAGAGTCCGGCTGCCATGCAGTTGGTGTCCTGTGGAATGTGGTTGTATATCTGGGTGACACTGATCTGAGTGATACTGTGTCCAGGTGAAAATGTCCCAGAAGCCCACGTGTCCCTGGTGTCTGCTGCTTGGTGTGTGGGTCACACTCTTTATCCCAGTGCATGGAAGCCCTGCCTCCTCCCCAACACCCTTAAAGAGAAAAAAACTTGCAACCCCCTCCTCTTAGCCAAGGACTCCCGCCTGCCGCAAGCCCTTGGCTCTCCCCGAATGCCGACATACCCCAGGACCGAATCTTCCCCAGCTCTAAGGCTAAAAGGGACTCCACATCTCCTCCAGCCCGGACTCAGTCTCCAGAAGTGATCGTTGGCTGCGCTGAGCCATCCGCATTCTCCAGACGCCATCCGAGCCGCCACACGCCAATCGGAGCAGGCGGCAGAGGACCCTTCTTCCAGCCAGGTTCACGAGGGGGCAAATCTGTCCGTTCGCCCCTCCCGCCAGTGGCTCCTCCAGCACTGCGCCTGGTCCACCCTCGGTGCGGCTGTCCTCAATCCCCACTGCCCTGCGGGGCCCCAGGGGGTACAGGCGTCTTCTTGTGGTTCTTTCGGGCAGGGGCCCGGTTCGCGCCGACGTTCGCGGGGCCGTCCGAGGCGTCGTCGGTGGGCCTGGTGACCGCGGCCAGGGCGTTCACGGTGCCGAGTGCCCGCAGCAGGGCCGGGCCGCGGGGAGCGGCGCGGGGCTCCCGGCGGGCGGGGGGCGGCGGCGGGGGCGGCAGCAGCGCGCGCAGGGCGTCCAGTTCAGCCCGCAGCTCTGTGCGCAGCGCCTCGAGCCCGGCTCCCAGCTCCGCACGCACCGCCGCCAGGCCCTCCTGCAGCCGCCGCTCGCTCACCTCAAGGACGCCCGCTGGGTAGGTGGCCCCGACGCGTGGCTCCCCGCACACCGAGCACACAGAGCCTCGGCTGTGCGAGTCCGCCTGCTCCTCGGCCCCCACTGCGCTGGCCCCTGCCCCCGCCGCTGCCCCCACCCGCTCCACCAGCCGCAGCAGCCGGGGGGCGTCGGCCCGCGCCTCCGTCTCAGCCCGGAGCTGGCCCCGCAGGCGGGCCAAGCGCCCCGGAGCGCGGGCTTCTTCAGGGCCCGGCCCATTGGGCTGAAGCCCGGGGTCCCGCCGGCGGCCCACGCCACGCCGCAGTGCCTCGCTCGCGCCGTACGCGCTGCGAGCCTGGGCCCACGAGCGTCCGGACTCGGCCGCCATGCGCACTGCTGCCTCCACTGCCTCCACCACCAGCTCCCGGCTTGGCTGGGAGCCCCAGTGCGCAGCCTAGCGACTGCTGGGGCCAGGGCAACACGCGCTGGAGAGAGCCCCCGGGACGACTGTGAGAACATCCGAGGCCTCGAGAGATGCTACCTGGGGCCGGGAGAACCCCGGCAAGGCCGAGACCCACGCGGCGGGCCCCCAGGGGGCCCCCTGGAGGGGGTGATGGCGCAGGCTTCAGTGTGGTGGAATTGCCCTCGGGGCCGCGCTATCGGTGGGTGCCAACAAAGGGCTTGGACCAGCTTCTGGTCAGAGGTGACGTGGTGTGGAGCAACAGTTGCAGAAGCTGAGGCACTGAGACCAGAGTCAGGAAGCGAGCTCACATCCTCTACACCCGTCAGGCGAAAGCAGGTGCGGTCATGGATCCAGCAGCCCTCCTCACTGGCTAGAGCCACCTCCTTCCATATCATAGTCTAGGCCACTATTATCTCTCTATTCCGTCCCCCACAGTCCACATGCAGCTGCAAGAATCCATCCTTGTCACGGACACTGCCTTTCAAACTCTTCAGGGGTCTCCATGGCTCTAGCTGTGCCCTACAATCAGGAGGCGGGGAGGTCCCAGGCCATCTCCCACTGTTTGTTGGGCCACATCTTTTTTAACCTCCTCTAACCCGACAACCTTCTCCACCCCTCTGGGCCTTTGCTTAGGCGGGTTCTCCTGCCTGGAATGTCCTCCCCACCCCCACTAACCTGGCCAATCTCATTTATCCCACTTGTGCATGGCAGCCTTCCTTGACCATCCCACACCAACCAGGTAACTCAGGCCCCTCCCCCACAGCACCCCTCACAGTCGGTTAAATGGCTTTCTGTTCTCTCCACCTGGATCCATAGAAGAATCCCTGAGCACAGGGCTAGATCAAGTGGTACTCAGTGGTACTAATTGTGCTGAATGTTGGATGAAGGAGTAGATGGGTGAAGGAGTCTAGGGCTGAGGGTCCTCTGTGAAGCAGGCCTCCTCCTCCCACCCCCCCACACCCAGGGCAGCCCATGTACCCCCTCCACCTGGCATTTGAGGCCCTATGGCCATCCCTGCTGCCTTTCCTGTCCCTATCACCTCTATAAGAGCCTCTCACCACTGCACCCTGTCCTTTCTTACCCCTATTCCTGGTGCCTTCACACATGCAATGCTGTACATCACAGGGCCATGGACAGTGTACTGCAAGCCCCTCTGGAGGGCAGTATCCCCACCCAGCATGTTGTTCTCATTGCACCCTAGGGGCTAGTTAGGAATCTGGGTGCCATGGGACCTCCCCAGCAAATTGTGGAGAGGGCCTGGCGTGGATCCAGACTGGACTGGGATCCCAGGACCCACAGGGGCCTAGCCTCTATGCGGCTCCGTGTGTGAGGGGAGGGTGCTGTGGATCCTGTTTGTTAGCAGACCCTGGCCCCAACCTCTGTAAAGAGGCCTGGGTCCCCTCTATTTGTTAGTTCATTCATTCATTCATTCATTCATTTGTTCATTGCAGCCTGTCTCTATGGAAGGTGCAGGGGAGGTGAGAACTTGGCCCTCTGTCAACCCCTCAGATGGCCCCATTCCTGCTGAGTCACCTGGCCTGCTGGGAACTGGCTCTGCTGATCCCTGGAGCCTCATTAACCATCCCCTGCCCCCTCCCCTAGTAATTAAAATACTGCTGACTAAAGAGCCCTGGATTTCCTCCCCAGCCTTCGGGATCCAGGCTGTGTGACCTGTGGGCTCTGCCCTCTCTGAGCTCAAATTGAGTTCTTTTCTGTGAGATGAAGGAGACCCCTAAGAAGGTCCACAAGGAGGCCAGGAGTGTAGGAGAGGGCTCAGGAGAGACCCCAGATTTGCTGACCAGTAGATATGGCTGTGGGAGACCAGCAGATGTGGCTGTGAGAGCCGAGGAGTGAGGGTTGGCTGCCAGGGTCCCTGGAAACCTGGGCAAACAGAGGCTTTGTAGTCTCTGACTGTGAGGCTGATGGGGGCAGGGGTAACAAAGCCTTTGCAGTGAGGAGTTTCAAGTTCTTGCTTCAGGCTTGTGGTAGAGGGTCCCAAAGCCATGAACTTGTAGATTGCCCAGGAGCAAGTACAGAGTTGGAGGGAGGCCCTGGGAACCCCAGTGGATCCTGAGGAGGGCTGCAGAGGTACTGGTGAGGGGGAAACAGGCAAGTGTGCTCAACATGACCCTATGCCCATGAGGTCAAGTGCAGTGAGGGTTGAGAAGTAAGTTGTGACCTGGCCTGAGTTTCATGGGTGGAGGGGCTAGGGCAGAAGCTGAGGACTGGAGGTGAAGAGATGGGTTGGGGAGCCAAGGTAGGTATAGTTCCTCTGGGGCAAGAAGCAGGGACAGAGCTTCTGGGGGGTGGGGGAGGGCTGCTTTCAGGTTCCTCCTGGAAGCTTCTCACAGCCCAGCCTGCCCAGTGGCTCTGAAAGGAGGAGTTGACTGGTGCCCAGTGCAGGGCCCAGCTCCTTCCCAGTTTTAAACCCCTCTCTCTGTGCCCAGGGCCTGAGGCCAGGCCTGCTGTGGGGGGATGAGGGGTTGGCTGTGTCTGTGAGAAGCCATTAGCCCACACCCCCAGCCCCCATGACTGTCCCCAGCCTGGCCCTGTGCCTGGAGAAGAGGGGCAGTCACTCCATGTGACTTAACTGCCATCACTGTTGCACTCTGTGGCCATTAAACCCAGCAGCCACCTAGAGAGGAGGTTTTACTTCCCAGAACTGGAGGGCAGTTGGGAGCCAGGAAAGAGTTCAGCAAGTAGGGCCAGGCAGGCTTTGCATGTTGAAGGGGCTCTGGTGGCCTCAGAAGGGACGGGAGCAACTGATGTCACTGTAGCCTCAGTCATCAGGGGACCATCTGGAAACACAGATCCCCAGGTCCCCCAGACCACACAAGTTAGAGGGGATGTGGGTGCTTGAGGGCACCTGGTTTTTCTCTTCTCCAGTTATCTGCACGCCAAGTTCAGCCCATCTGGTTCTCTGTGAAGTGGGGGATGTGGAGATGTGGGTTGAGGTCCCTGAAGCTGGCCGGGTAACACAACACCCTGGCAGGCTCTGAGGGTCTGTATGAGGAGGGGCACATTGGGCTCAAGGGGTGAGCTGGATGGGACCTGCCTCAGGAATATGGTCTGCCCTGATCAATCAGCCATGGGGGTGGGGGGGTGTTAGTCTTGGATCTGGTCCTGGAGGGGGCGGTGTGGGCTGAGGGTCTGGGATGGGGACTGCCCCTCTCCCTTCTGGTCTGGGGCCCTGGCTCTCAGCACTCCCAAGTATGTGTGCCTGCCCATCCTCCACTCCAACTGTTATCAGAGTAATTAGCTAGTTAAAAAAGAAAGCAAAGGGAAGTCAGACACTGTAAGCATGATTACCTGGGAAGCTTCAGCAGGAAGCTACAGCTTTACAAAGCATTGTCCCTCCAAGGGGATTAACACCCTCCATTCCCCTACCTGGTACTGGATTGTTGGGGACAGAAGGGGGAAATAGGCACATTTGCAGAAGTCGGAGTGGCACAGGGGAGGTGCTTGCCTGTCAGTCTAGCCTGGGAACAATGGATTGATTAGGGGGTGGACCCCATCAAAAGCGTGCAAAATCTTGGAAAGTTAATTGGTTAGTTTGAAGAAGTTCCTGGTTAAAATCCCCCGACAAAGGAGCTTCCGTTCTCTTGCTCTGGGACCCGCACTCGCCCTGAGTTCGCATGTTCTCTCTCATAGCAATGTGGCCTTAGTGGCCATGGCCATGTGGACTTCACATGCAGGAAGCTGAACTGGACTGGACTTAATATGGAGCAGAGCCCTGGCCGTTTGGCTCAGCAGTTAGAGCATCGGCCCTCAGACCAAAAGGTTTCAGGTTCGATTCACAGTCAAGGGCACTCACTTATGTACCTGGGCTGCAGGCTGGATCCCCGGCCCTGGTTGGGGTCGTGCAGGAGGCAACTCACAATTGATGTGTCTCTCTCACATCAATGTTTCTCTCTCTCTCCCTCCCACTCTATTAAAAATTAATGGAAAAATATCCTCAGATGAGGATTAACAACAAAAAAATTTAGATAGAGAGAAAGAAAGAAAGAAAGAAAGAAAGGAAGGAAGGAAGGAAGGAAGGAAGGAAGGAAGGAAAGAAAGAAAGAAAGAAAGAAAGAAAGAAAGAAAGAAAGAAAGAAAGAAAGAAAGAAAGAAAGAAAGAAAGAAAGAAAGAAAGGGAGAGAGGGAAGAAACTATGGGTAGCGGCCTTAATTCTGGCTCTGCTGAAGACAAGATTGGACTTTCTCCATCTGGGATGGACAGAGATGGAAACTTGGAGAGGAACTCCTTTAATTTTACATCATCAATAAAGCATTCCATGAAACCCCATCCTTCCATGGGGGCCTCAGGAAATTCATTTCCTCGTGGAATCCCAAGAACTCCACTTCCTCTGATAACACAACTGTGGTGCTCATTCCAGGAGCTGGACTGGCTGGACCTTTGGAAGGTGAGCAAATGAGGCCAGCTTGGCTTGGGCCTGGACCCTTAGGAAGGGAAGGCTATTGTGTCTTTTGTGTCCCCAAAGTGCAGGCCATATAGCAGGGCCTCAGCTGACTAAGCCAGAAGGTCTGGCTGGAGCCATTGCTCAGAACTCAGTTTTGGGTTAGTTCTCCATCTCACCTCTGGCAACCCCTGTTGCCTCACCTCAGTTTTCCCACCTGTCAGATCCCAGGATGAGACTGCTGACCGGGAGATGATATGGACAGCAGAGGTGACAAAGACTGAGAGGACATGCAGTGGCAGGAGTAGGTCTGTGACCTAAAGGACAACTCTGGGAGGCTCTGCTGTCTGGACCCCTGAGCTGAAGATGGCCAGTCTTTTAAATTTTTATTTATTTATTTATTTTGTTGTTGTTAATCCTCACTCAAGGATACCTTTCTACTCATTTTTAGAAAGAGTGGAAAGGAAGGAGGGAGGGGAAGAGAGAGAGGGAGACAGAGAAACACATTGATGTGAGAGAGACACATCGATTGGTTGCCTCCCACACGACCCAGACTAGGGCCAGGGATTGAACCTGCAACCAGGCATGTGCCCTTAACAGGGAATTAAACTCGTGACTCTTCGGTTTGAGGGCTGACACTCTAACTGCTGAGACAAACCAGCCAAGGCAATTTTCATTTATTGATTTGAGAGAAAGAGAGAGAGAGAAACATCAATTTGTTTTTCCACTTATTTATGTATTCATTTGTTGCTTCTTGTATGTGCCCTGATCGGGGATTGAACCCATAACCTTGGCCTATCGGGATGACACTCTAACCAACTGAGCTATCTGGCCAGGGCTGAGATGGCCTGTCTTTTAAAGAAGGGTCCAGAAAGGGGAAATGACTTACTCTAGGTCTTATTGCAGGGTCCAGGACTTCCTGGGAGGATGGACTCAGGCACACCTTGCCCCTGAACACCTCTGCCCACCAGGTCCTGGAATTGTGTGCTGGTCTCCTGGAGACTCTGGCTACCCAGGCATTCCCTGAGAACTGTCCTGGGGCAGGTGACCGTGGGGTGCAGTTCATTACCTTCGATGGCCTTGCCTGACCTCAGTAATGAGCTCATTATCTGGTAATGACCTTGTTTGCCTGATCCTGGCATCAGTAGCCCTAGAATGTCTGGCCTGGGGTGGCTCTGACCAGTCAAACTAGGCCAGGCTCCTCAACCGGCCCCAGATGGGGCATCAGGCCTGCCAGCATCTGTGTGTGCCCTGAGGGCCCAGTTTCAGCTTCAATGGGACCATCTGAGTTTCTGTCTCCCTGCAGCTGCACAACTTTGGGCAATTAGCCCTTTAACCATCTGTGCCTCACTCTTAGAAAGGGCAAAGAGGGTCTGTGTGGGTCAGAGTCGGGAGGGCTGCCTTAGAGGGACATGCCCGGCCCATGCACCAGTCCTCAGGGCTCCCCTTCTCCAGCCAGCTGGGCTGGGATCTCATGTCAGGTACATTGGCCCCTTGGGTGCTCCACATCCTTCATTCCTGGTGAAGGGTTGGGAGGAGTCCTTGGGCTGAGTCAGCCTGCCCCGTCAGGATGCCCTCTACCTCCCTGTGACCAAAGATCACTCCTCTGTCCTCATCTTTGATCTCTTAGCAGCACCCAAGCATGCCCTCCTGGTGACCCGAGACCCTGGTGCTTCTCCCTCCCATGCCACCCTTCTGGACTGACCCACCATACCCTCATATGCCTCATTTCTCCAGGCCTCGGGTTTCGCCCTTGCCCTCTCAGAGCAAGCCTGTTAAACCTGTCTGATTCGGAATCCCCTCTGCCAGACTTCCAGGACTCCTACCTCGCCTTGCAGAGCCTGGGGCCCTTACGCAGCTGGGGTTTGGACCCGCCCCTCGGAGACACGCTCCCTCGTCCCCGCGTGCTACACGCTTATCCCGGTCGAGACGTCAGAGCAGCTCCGGTACCCGGCGCCCTCCGGGAAATGGAGTGGGCCGAGAGCGCAACGCCAAGGCTCCGGGAGCAGTAGTTCGTGTCCGGTCGGTGCAGGCGCGCTTCCCGCCGTGCTGCTCCTTTGTGGCTGTCGCTTGTTTTGTGGGAAGCCGGTCAGACCGCACAGGCCTGGCCTGGCACGCTGCCCCGGTAGGAGTGTGTGACCGGCTGCGCGTGGCGCGGCGCTGGGGTGTGAGCGCAGCCTGGGGCGCGGGGCTCCTGTCGAGCCTGCCCGTGGGGGCGGGGGCAACCTCGGCGGGGCGCTGGGCCAGTGTGACCGTGCAGCCGGGAGTGCGTGCTCGACCCCTCGGGGCTCCCCGACAGGCCACCGTCCCTGCACCTCCGGAGCAGGATCCTATCCTCTGGGCCTGGCCTAGGGCCCAGGTGGGTGCAGAGCTGCCCACGTTCAGGGGGACGCTACCGAGGGGCACCTTGGGGACCCTCCTGTCCCGAAGCCCCAGGAGACAGGGACAGCTTCGCTCTGTCTGTAGATTTGTATCTGAAGAGACTGAGGGTGAATTTTCCTGCTATAAAATGTTATACGGAAAACCCAGAAAGGAGGGCTGCAGGTAACACTGATGAATGTAACCTACACTGTTAAGCAAGAGTAATACACACACACCCACACACATACAGACAGAATAATTCCATTAATAGAAAGTTCAAAAGCTGGCAAAAAGTAAAATAATCTTTAAAAAGCTAGCAAAAAAAAAATATTGGTTAGGGGTACAAACACGTGATAAACTGTAAAGATTAGCAAGGATGTTTATTACTGTAAAAATCAGAAGCGTTTTTAGTTGGAGAGTGTAGGAAGGTGAAGCAGAGAGTTTGTAAGAGAAAAAAAGTTTACCAGGACCGGGCAGGGGTGCTTCTGGGACAACAGTAATATTAAGTTCTTGACCTGGGTCAAGAATTCCATGAATGAGCTCTTTTTACAGCTATTTCTTTACAACCATGCACTGTCCTGTGTGTATATTTCATAATCAAAATCATTAAAAGATCACCTCACAACCATTAAGATGGCAACTATCAAAGAAAAAGTAACATGTTACAAGGGATGTAGAGAAATTGGAACCCTTGTGCACTGAGTGTGGGAATGTAAGATGGTGCAGCTGCCATGGAAAACATAAGGCAGTTGCTCAAAAAATTAAGAATAGTGCCCTGGCTGGTTTGGCTCAGTGGTTAGAGCATCGGCCTGCGGATCAATGAGTCACGGGTTCTGATTCCAATCAAGGGCACGTGCCTCAGTTGCAGTTTCTCCCCAGCCCTGGTCCGGTCTTGGGGGAGGCAACCAGTCCGTGTGTCCCTCTCACATGGATGTTTCCCTCTCTCTCCTCCCTCCCATTCTATCTGAAGATAAATAGAAAAAAAATGTCCTTGGGTGAGGATTGAAAAAAAAAAAAAGAGTAGAATTACCATATGATCTCTGGGCATATTTCCAAAAGAGTTGAAAATAGGATCTCAAAAAATATTTTCACACCCATGTTTATAGCAGCACTAGTCATAATAGTCAACAGGTAGAAGCAACTCATGTCCATTAATTAATGAACGGATAAGCATAATGTGGTATAGCTATACAATGGAATATTGTATTCAGCCTTTAAAAAAAAAAGGAAATTCTGACATGCTGCAAAATGGAAGAAACTTGAGGATATTATGCTAAGTGAAATAAGCCAGTCTCAAAGTGACAAGTACTGAATGTAGAATGGTGGTTACCAGTAGCTGAGAGGAAGGGGATTTGGGGAGTTGTTTAATTGGGACAGACTTTCAGTTTTGCAAGATAAAAAAGTTCTGGCAATTGATTGCACAACAATGTGAATATACTTCACACTACTGAACTGTACACTTAGAAATGGTGAAGACTGGCCTGGCTGGAGTGGCTCAGTTGGTTAAGTGTTGGCCTGTGCACCAAAGGTTGCTGGTTTGATTCCTAGTTAGGGCAGGGCACATACCTGGGTTTCGGGTTCAATTCCCAGTCAGGGCAGGTACAGAAGGCAAACAATCGATGTTTCTCCCTCTCCTCTCCCTCTCTCTCTCTGTCTGTCTCTGTCTCTCCCTTCCTGTCTCTAAGCATGTCCCTGGGTGAGAATTAAAAAAAAAGAAGAAATGGTGAAAATGGTAATTTTTTTTTTTACCACAATGTTTTGACAAAATCCAGTACCCATTTTTTTTCCCCATTGATTTTTAGATAATGTGGAAGGGAAGGAGGGAGAGAGAGAAAGAAACATCGATGTGAGAGAGACACATCAATTGGTTGCCTCCCATATCACCCTGACCAGGTTGGGGATCGAACCTGAAACCCAGGTACATGCCCTTGACTGGGAATTGAACCTGTGACCCTTCAGTCCACAGACCAATGCTCTAACTGCTGAGTCAAACTGGCCAGAGCATCCAGAACCCATTTTTATAAAACTCTCAGCAAAGTGGGAATAGAGAGATCATACCTCAACATAATAAAGGCCATATATGATGACAAACCTACAGCCAACATCATACTCAGTGGGCAAAAACTAAAAGTATTTCCCTTAAGAACAGGAACAAGACAAGGATGTCTGCTTTCACCACTCTTATTCAACATAGTACTGGAAGTACTAGCCACAGCAATCAGACAAGAAGAAAAGATAAAAGGCATCCAAATTGGAAAGGAGGAAATAAAATTATCATTATTCAAAGATGACGTGATATTGTATTGTACATAGAAAACCCTAAAGACTCCACCAAGAAACTACTACATTTAATAAATGAATTCAGCAAAGTAGCAGGATACAAAATCAACATCCAGAAATTGTGGCATTTTTATACACCAATAATGAACTCTCAGAAAGAGAAACTAAAAAAACAATCCCATTTACCATTTCAACATCAAAAAAAAATAAGATAATTAAGAATAAACTTAACCAAGGAGGTAAAAGACCTATACTCGGAAAACTATAGGACACTGAAAAATTAAATAGAGGAATATGCAAACAAGTGGAAGCATATACTGTGTTCATGGATTGGAAGAATTAACATCATTAAAATGTTCATACTATCCCAACCAATCTATAGATTCAATGCTATCCCTATTAAAATACCGATGGCATACATTGTGGAACTAGAACAAATACTCCAAAAATATATGAAACTAAAACAGACCCTGAATAGCTGCAGTAATCTTGAGAAAGAACAAAGTTTGGAGGGATCACAATACTGGATACCAAACAATACTTTAAAGCTATTGTAATCAAAACAGCCTGGTACTGACACAAGAACAGGCATATAGACCAATGGAACAGAACAGAGACTGCAGAAATTGACCCACACCATTATGATCAGTTAATATTTGACAAAGGAGACAAGAACATACAATGGGAATACAGACAGTCTCTTCAACAAATGGTATTGGGAAAACTGGACAGGCACATGCAAATAGATGAAACTAGACCACCAACTTACACCATACACAAGAATAAACTCAAAATGGATAAAATACTTAAATGTAAGTCATGAAGCCATAAAAATCCTAGAAGAAAACAAGTAGTAAAATCTCACCTAGCAGCATTTTCACCAATACATCTCCTAGGGCAAGATAAACAGAGGGAAAAAATAAGCAAATGGGACTACATCAAACTTAAAAAGCTGCACAGCAGCCCTGGCCGGTTTGGCTCAGCGATTAGAGCGTCAGCCTGTGGTCCAGAGAGACCCGGGTTCGGTTCCCGCTAAGGGCACGTACCTCAGTTGCAGTTTGTCCCCGGCCCTGGTTGGGTCGTGCGGGAGGCAGCCGCTCGATGTGTCCCTTTCACGTCAATGTTTCTCTCTCTCTCTCTTCTTCTCTCTCCCTCCCACTCTATCTGAACAAAAAATGGAAAGATGTCCTCGGGTAAGGATTAAAAAAAAAAAAAAAAAAAAAAAGCTGCACAGCAGCCCTGGCCGGTTTGGCTCAGCAGTTGGAGCGTTGGCCTGCAGTCCAGAGAGACCCGGGTTCGGTTCCCGCTAGGGACACGTGCCTCAGTTGCGATTTGTCCCCGGTCCTGGTTGGTCATGTGGGAGGCAGCCATTCGATGTGTCCCTTTCCCGTCGATGTTTCTCTCTCCCTCCCACTCTATCTGAACAAAAAATGGAAAGATGTCCTCGGGTGAGGATAAAAAAAAAAAAAAGCTACACAGCAAAAGAAATCGCCATCAAAATGAAAAGGGAACCCACTGTATGGGAGAACATATTTCCCAATGATACATCTGATAAGGGGTTAATTTCCAAACTATATAAAGAACTCCTACAACTCAACAAAATGAAGACAAACAATCCAATTTAAAAATGGGCAAGGGGCCCTGGCTGGTTTGGCTCAGCGATTAGAGTGTCAGCCCTCCGACCGAAGGGTCTCAGGTTCATTTCCCAGTCAAGGGCACATTCCTGGGTTGCAAGTTTGATCCCCGGCCCCAGTTGGGGTTGTGTGGGAGGCAACCAATTTATATGTCTCTATCACATCGATGTTTCTCTCTCTCCCTGCCTCTCTTCCACTCTCTCTAAAAATCAGTGGGGAGCCCTGGCCGGTTTGGCTTGGTGGTTAGAGCGTCGGCTGGCGGACCAAAGAGTCCCGGGTTTGGTTCTCGCTAAGGGCACGTACTGCAGTTGCAGTTTGTCGCCGGCTACGGTTGGGGTCATGTGGGTGGCAACCACTTGATGTGTCTTTCTCACATCGATGTTTCTCTCTCTCTCTTCCTCCCTCTCTCCCTTCCACTCTATCTGAAGATAAATGCAAAAAGGTCCTCAGGTGAGGATTAAAAAAAATTTTTTTTAAAGATATTTTTATTGATTATTTAGAGAGAGAGGAAGGGAGAGGGAGAGAGAGAGAGAAACATTAACTTGAGAGTGAAACATTGATCGGCTGCCTCCTGCATGCCCCCTACCGGGAAGTAAGCCCACAACCAGGGCATATGCCCTGACTGGAAACCAAACCAGCAACCGAACCAGCAACTTTTCAACCTTTCAGTGCACAGGACAACACCCAACCAACTGAGTCACACTGGTCAAGGCAACAACATATTTTTCATTATGTTATCCAATTACTGAAAATTTCTGTTATTTCATTCCTTCTTCTGAAGGAAAAATCAATACACAAATATATAATGTCAGTCAGCCTCCCTCTAAGATCTTTCCCAAAGACTTTACTTTTTTCTTCAAGCACATAATTAAGAGGTACCCTCTATCTTTAATATATCTAGAATACACTAACAGCCGTGAATTCTGCATAGGTTATTAGCTGTACCTTTAAAAACGACTTTGGCCCTGGTCGGTTTGGCTCAGCAGATGGAGCATAGGCCTGCGGTCCAGAGAGACCCGGGTTCGGTTCCCGCTAAGGGCACGTACCTCGGTTGCAGTTTGTCCCTGGCCCTGGTTGGTCGTGCGGGAGGCAGCCACTCGATGTGTTCCTTTCACGTCGATGTTTCTCTCTCTCTCTCTCTTCCTCTCTCTCCCTCCCTCTCACTCTATCTGAACAAAGAAGTGGAGGAATGTCGTCGGGTGAGGATAAAAAATAAAATAAAATAAAAACGACTTTGTATTTTGTTTTTTAATAAACTTATCTTTATTGTTGAATGTATTATAGATGTCCCTCTTTTTTCCCCCTTGACCCCCTCCTCCCCAATCCTGCCCCCCTCTTGCTTTCCCCACACTGTTGTCTGTGTCTATTGGTTATACATATATGCATATAAGTTCTTTGGTTTCTCTCTTCCCACCCCACCTTCCCTCTTCCCTTTGAGGTTCCTCAGTCTAACAACCAATTTGTACTTCCTAATACCTTCATCTTTTTCACCCAACTCCCCACCCATCTGGCAACCAACAAAAAGTTCTCTATATCTATGAGTCTGTTACTGTTCTGCTTGCTCATTTTGTTTGTAGATTCACTTGTTGATAGATATGTATTCATTGCCATTTTGTTAATATTTTTTATCTTTTTCTTCAAGAAGACCCTTCAACATTTCATATAATACTGGTTTGGTGGTGATGAACTCCTTTAGCTTTTTCTTATCTGTGAAACTCTTTATATGGCCATCGATTCTAAATGATAGCTTTGCAGGATAGAGTAATCTTGGTTGTAGGTCCTTGCTTTTCATCACTTTAAATATTTCTTGCCACTCCTTCCTGGTCTGCAAAGTTTCTTTTGAGAAATCCACTGATAGCCTTATGGGGGCTCCATTGTACATAACTAACTGCTTTTCTCTTGCTGCTTTTAAGATTCTCTCTTTGTCTTTAACCTTTTGCATTTTGTTGATGATGTGTCTTGGTGTGGACCTGTTTGGGTTCAACTTGTTTAGGACTCTCTGTGCTTCCTGGACTTGTATGTCTGTTTCCTTCACCAAGTTAGGGAAGTTTTCTGTCATTATTTTTTCAAATAGGTTTTCAGTTTCTTGCTCTGTCTCTTCTCCTTCTGGCACTCCCATGATGCAAATGTTGGCACGCTTGAAGTTGTCCCACAGGCTCCTTATAGTATCCTCATTTTTTTGGATTCTTTTTTCTTTTTGCTATTCCGATTGAGTGTTTTTTGCTTCCTTATATTCCAAATCGATGGTTTGCTTCTTGGCTTCACCTACTCTACTATTGATTCTCTGTAAATTATTCTTTATTTCAGTTAGTGCATCCTTCATTTCTGACTGGTCCTTTATTATGCTCTTGAGGTCCTCACTAAGTTCATTGAGCATCTTTATAAGCAGTGTTTTGAACTCTGCATCTGTTAGATTGCTTATCTCCATTTTATTTAGTTCTTTTCCTGGAGTTTTGTTCTGTTCTTTCATTTGGGACATGTTTCTTTGTCTCCTCATTTTGGCTGCTTCCCTGTGTTTGTTTCTATGTATTTGGTAGAGTTGCTATGTCTCCTACGCTTCCTAGGGTGGCCTGTTGTAGTAGGTGTCCTGTAGGATCCAGTGGCACAGCCTCCCTGATCACCCAGCTGGGCCCTTGGGTGGACTTTACACCTTTCTGTTGTAATTGAGTCTTTTTTTTTTTTTTTATCCTCACTCGAGGACATTTTTTCATTTTTTTTTCAGATAGAGTGGGAGGGAGAGAGAAACATCGACGGGAAAGGGACACATTGAGTGGCTGCCTCCCACATGACCAACCAGGGCCGGGGACAAACTGCAACCGAAGTACATGCCCTTAGTGGGAACCGAACCCGGGTCTCTCTGGACCGCAGGCCGACGCTCTAACCGCTGAGCCAAACTGGCCAGGGCTGTAATTGAGTCTTGATTGCTGTTGGCACATCAGTGGGAGGGTTTTACTCAGGCTGATCAGCTTCAAGGACTAGATGTGCCCACTAACCACTGACCTCTGACTGCCTTGGATGATCAGCTATGCAGGGGCCACCACACAGAGCAAGACTTACTTCAGCAGTGCTCTTATACCCCCTGAGTCCATTCCTTGAGTGTGTCACTTGTGGAGGTGGTTGGGTGGTAGTGCTTTGACATGGTCTGAAGCTGTCCACTGGGTGTACTGGCTCTGGGGCAAGGTCAGCCACTGCCTGTGTTCTACCCGGGACCACCAGGCATAAGCTACAAAGTGACTTGCTGATGGCTGCTTCTTGTGCTGCACTTGGAGGTGCTCGAAGCCAAGCTGTGAACCAAGGCTGGCTGCTTCTAGTGCCGGACCTGGGGCCACTTAACGAGAGGTATGGGGCTTGCTGTGGCCAGATACTGCTTGTTTGAGAGAATTTAGGAAAATCTGAAGCAGAGCCAAAACAGGCCAATCCTATGGTAAAGCCACTGGAAACAGCTTCGGTGGGCCTGAAAGTTGGGTGGGGCAAGGCCTCAGGGAATCACCTGGGCAGGGCAAACACTATCAGCCAGGTTGCTGGAGTCCCAGATGTGGCGGACGTCGGCCACCCCAGAGAAGGGCTCACCAAAGGAACAGCCTCCACTAGCATGTCTGTCCAGGAGAAAGCTGCCTCTCCAGTCCTCGTCCTGAGGCCAAACAACTCAGTTCTTCCCTGTATGTCTCTGGTGCCTTTCAAGTTGCCTCCCCTTTGTGCTGGAGAGCAGAAGGAGCGAGTCTGAGTAAGTCCGTGCGAGGGCCCTTTAAGAGGAGCTGCCGGGGGCTCTAGCAGCCTCAGCCTCCCGCAGCCTCAGTTCCTGCTGGTTTTACAGCCAGAAGTGATGGGGACTTCTCTTCCTGGCACTGGAACCCTGAGCTGGGTGCCTGGTGTGGGATGGGGACCCCTCAGTCCTCAGGGAGGACCTTCCCAGCCGAGGTGTCCTCCTAATTTTTATCCGGCACCCGTGGGTGTGGGACCAGCCCGTCCCCTCCGCCCCTCCTACCAGTCTCAATGCAGCTTCTTCTTTAATTTCGTAGGTGTAGGACTTCCATCAGCTTGATTTCAGGCAGTTTTGAGTGATGGTTGTTCTGTAATTTAGTTGTAACTTTGATGTGGTTGTAGGAGGACGTGATATTGCGTTTACCTACGCCGCCATCTTGACCCGGAACAGCATTTTAATTTTTAATACAACATTACAATGAATGTAAGTTTTGTTTCTGGTGAAGTCCAATTAGTTAGGTACTTTTTCTTTTATGATGAGAGCCTTTTGTGTACTGCCTAAGATGTCTTTGCCTAGTTCAAGGTTTTAAAGATATTCTGTGTTTTATTTGAGATAAACATGGTACTTTATGGTTCTGGGTTTTATATTAAGGTCTATGATTCATTTCAAATACATTTTTATGTATGTTGTAAGGTAAGGAGTCAAAGTTCTTTTTATTTTTGTCATATGATTACTTGGTTTTTCTAGCACAATTTGTTGACTAGACTTTACTGTCACCATCCCACTCCATGGACATTTTTGTGATCTGTTAATTAACACACATCAGAACTGTGAGACAACAGCCACGTGCAGGCAAAACTGACTCCATCTTGAAGCTAAACAGCCAGCTTAACTTCTAAGTGAATGAGCCCTGACCTTTGACCCCCTCCAGTTCCCCTGGGTGGACTCTGGAATGTGTACAGAGGTTTTAGCTAATGATGGAATTACCAATACTCTTACATCTGGGGCAAGGTGCCCTAGGTGTTATCTATCTCTTAGCTCACCCTGCTGCCAGAGCTTCCCAGTATCTGGCCTCTTGGTTCCCCCCTAACCACCCACACATGCCTTTCCTAGCTCATAGGTTCATCTCTAAGGGGGGATAAAAGAGGGTGGTCTAGAGGATGAAAGGTACAGAGATCTGAACATCCTGTGGTCTCCCAGGACCCATTAGTGTAGTAAGTTCCCTGACAAGCTGGACTTGTCTGCCTCGTTCTTTGGTCTCTTGGCTCCTTGGACATTTGTAGGCTGCTTTGCCTACACAGCCTTTTCATGTAACAGCCACATACAGGGTGCAGATTCACCTGTACACAAGTGCATGCATTCACTCTCTCAGAGGCACATCCACACATTCACACTCGGATGAGAAATGAGAGGCAAGAACCAAAGTCAGAAATGAGCATGAGTGGTTGTGTGCACATATACAAACTCACCTAGATCTGAAAGACCCACAGAGACACAAATACATACACAGGTTCACCTATACATACACAAAGACTCACACACTAACCAGCCCTGTAAGGCAACAGCCACTCAGCACCACACTCACAGATCCACAACCAGATCTGTGAGGCTCAGGTACATACAGTCCCACCCTCTCCCAGGCTCCTGTCCTGGGGTTGCTATTGACACTATTCCTGGCATGGGGCACAGCTATGCTGATGCAGGCACTGGCCACAGAGGTATCAAGTGAGAGCCTGTGGCCAAGCCTACCTGGGGTGAAAGTGGGAGTCTGAACAGTTTCCAGTCTGCGCCCTTTCTGCCCCACCTGAGATCAGCTCTCAGTAGGAACCTGGTAATAAACTTCAGTTCTGGAATTACTCAGCCTGGAATCAAAGCCCGACTCCACTTCCTCCTGGCTATGTGACTTGGGACAAGTTACCTCATCTCTGTGCCCCAGATACTTCATCTCTAAAATAAGGGTAATAACAGCTTACAAACGTCACTGGGCTGTTGTGAGCATACTGCCAGAAATTACATGTCAAGCCCTTGGAAACGTTCCTGGCTAGGTCGGTGTTCATTAAATACTGGCGCCATCTCTGTATTAATGTTAGAGCATTGTGCCAAAGCTGTGCCACTGCCCAGACCCCTTTTCCCAAGCTCCTGATGGTGGACAGTGGTCAGGGCCATTGGGCCTGACAACTAGGCTGGAGCTCGCCCTCGCCAGGGCTTCCAGGTGCCGGCCCACCACTCTTAGTGTCCCTAAGTCCAGAGGCCTGAGTCTTTCCTGCAAAGATGGATGTGGATCGGGAGCGTTTGACTTCACCTGAAGATGTCTGCCCACGCCACCCCCGGACACACACTCCTGCTTCACACCCCCCCCACACACACACACACACGTGTGCACACACATACACACAAAATACTGCCAAAGCCTGGCCAGTGTGGCTCAGTGGATTGAGCTTCAACCCATGGACTGAGAAGTCCTGGTTGGATTCGCGATTAGGGAACATGCCCAGTTTCGGGCTTGATCCCCAGTAAGGAGAGTGCAGGAGATAGCCAATTGATGTTTCTATTTCTCTATCTTCCTTCCTCTCTATATAAAAACATATTTTAAAAAAAAGATACTGCCACAGCAAGAGGTGAAAGTGAGTGGAGTTTGACCAGAGCGCACCGTTTCTGGCCCCGGAACTACATTTCCCAGAAGGATGTGCTACACGCTCCCCAGGTCGGGGAGCAGCTCTGGTGCCCCGGCGCCCTCTGGGAAATGGAGTGCGCTGCCTGCGCGGTACAAAGGCACGGGGTGCAGTAGTTCGCATCAGGTCCGCGCAGGCGCACTTTCCCACGGTGGCCGGGGGCTGCTTCTTTGTGGTGGCCGTTGGCCTTCTGTGGCAGGCCGGTTGCCTCGGGTCGCGTATCTGTTCGTCCCTCGGTCGATCTGTTCATCCGCCCCGGGGCCTGTCTGCTGGCCGCGCTCCACGCCCGCTGGCTCCGAGTGGCTGAGCCCCAGGCCTGCCTGGCCCTGCGCGCGGCCCTGGGAGGAGTGTGTGACCGGCTGCGTGTGGCGCGGCGCTGAGGTGTGAGCGCAGCCTGGGGTGCGGGGCTCCTGCCGAGCCTGCCTGGCCCCGACCTCGGCGGGGCGCTGGACCAGTGTGGCCGTGCAGCCCGGAGTGCGTGTCCCTGAGCCCCAGGGGCAGGACCCTATCCTCTGGGCCTGCCTGGGGCCCAGGTGGCTGCAGAGCTGCCCACGCTCTGGGGGACGCTGCCAAGGGCCGCCATGGAGACCCCTGCCCCGAAGCCCCAGGAGACAGGTACAGTTGGCCCTTTTAGTCAGTGGGTCTGTGGGTTTGCATTTGAGGAGACTGACACTCAGAGAGGTCAGCCTCGTTTCCCAGAGCACCAGCAGAGTCAGGCTTCCTGCCTCCTTCCCGTGCACTCCGTTTGTTCCCACTGTCTGGAACGTGCTGATGAGAGTAAGGGAATGGCAATGTTTTTCCTTCTTAATTGGGGTGTCTGACACTGAGTGGCAGAATGATCCCTGATGCAGTCTCAGATTGTGCCAGACGTAGGGGCTCACTCCCCACCCCTTCTGCGCTGGTGGTTCCTGACCCCTCTGATTCTCCTGGGTGCCATGGGTGGAATGTTTTTTAGCTCAGTCAATGCACCTAAGGACTATGGCTGAACAGCGCCCATTACTCATTTCTCCTTCCCAGCTCTGTCCTCTCAGGACCCTGTTCTTCCTCTCAAAGAGAACCTAGAGAATAAATGGGGTCACGGTCTCCTGGAAGCCAGGTCTGAGGTGAGTGGCTGTGTGCTTCCTTCTGAACATCTGTTCTTTATGAAGGGGTTGACAGCTTCCTTCCCCTGATCAGGATCTTCAGTCATCCATGGACTCCCTATCTGGGGGCCTGCTCGCCAGTTCTCAGGAAGCTCTTACATGGGAACAGCTCCAGTTAGAGAGAGTCCAGGTGCTGCCCCAGGAGTGCTCTTAAGATGAGTGTTTCTTCCAGCCTTATTCAGCCCAGCGGGTGGGTCATTTTCCCAGGACCTACATGCCCACACTGCCAGAAGCTCTGAAGAGTGGTTTTAGTGGAATGCCAACAATTAGGTCACATGAGATCACTTTGCTCGTCTCCTCATGAAGACTCAGGCGATGTTTGTGGTGGTTGGTCCTTGTTTGGGGGAGTTTTTTGGCATGAAATCTGGTATGGAACAGCTACAGGAAGGGCTGTGATGTAGTGTTGGGGTAAGAGTGATAGTAGGGTGTACATCCCTGTGCGCTTTTTCTCTGTACTAGTCCCCTGACATGGGGCCTTCATGAAAAACCTGGAGTTTTAGAGGATCTAGGGGTTCAGTAAGGAATTGGCCCTTGGGCCACTTCTGCAGCTAAGCAGGGCCCAAATCCCTCCTTTTACAAACTTGGGGTTGGTTCTACCACCTAAACTACCCCTACTCATCACAGTATTTAGAAGGATACAATTGATAAGGAGAGTGTGGGTAATGAAAAGGTCTGGAGGGGTGACTTTTTTTAGGATTTTGTGATTTTGTTAACCTCCCACTTGAAAGAGGTGAGACAGGTAGAAATAGCTGTCAGACACATATTGTGAGATGTGCTCAGCTTCTGTAATGTGTTAGAATGCTCTATAATTATGTAAAACACTCAAGAGTCATGATAGTCAAATGCAGTACACGATCCTCGATACATCACAGGTCCAAGAATTCCATCAAAGGTAGTTTGGGACAAGTGAGGAAATTGGAAAATGGATTGTATCTTAGATCATATTGTATTGATATTAAATTTCTTGGGAGTGATGATGGCCCTGTGATTGTGTAAAAGAATATCCTTAGGAGATACAAGCTGAAAATTAATAGAGTGTGATGTCATGATATCTGCCACTTACCATCCAATGGTTCAGCAAAGTGCATGTGTGCATGTGTATATGTGTGCATGTGAGTGACTCCCTCCAGGTAATGCCCTTAATGTGCTATCCTGGGGCATCCTCAGGGTTGATTCTGACTTCTCTACTAGTTTGTTCACCATGTCTGCATTTGATTGCCATAGAAACCCCTGGGCTTTTTGTTTCCTGTCTTGCAGAATGAAGACATGGTTTCTCCCAGTGGATTGGGAATACCCCCCCCCCCAACAAGAAGGGCTTGTGCAAGGCCCAGATTATACCTTCCTCTTGCTTGTTGACACCCCCACAATGAAGGCATGTGGCCTCTGACAGCCCCCCCCCCCCCCACCTCACCAGCACTACCTTCTGAGGTCTCTGGAGCTTTGTTTTCTGCCCATGTTCTCCTTCCCTCTGCTGATGCCACCACCATTATGTTTCGTTCCTTGGTACTTCAGTTATGGGTGTGTTCTCAGCATGTGTCCTCACACCCACCTTCCCAGCTCCCTGAAATCCAGTGGGTTTTTTGGATTAGGTTTATCGAGGTATAATTTATATACAATAAACTTCTTTAATTTTAAGTGTGGGATTTGATGAATTTGGCAAGTGTGTACAATTGGATAACCAGCACCACAATCATGACATAGAACATTTCATCACTCAAAAAATTTCTTCATGCCCGGCTGGTGTGGCTCAGTGGTTGAGCATAGACCCATGCACCAAGAGGTCGCCAGTTCAATTCCCGGTCAGGGCACATGCCCAGGTTGTGGGCCTAATACCCAGTGGGGGGCATGCAGGAGGCGGCCAATCGATGTTCTCTCATCCATGTTTCTATCCCTCTCTCTCCCTTCCTCTCTCTCTAAAGTCAATAAAGAAAAAAAATTTAAAAAAAAAAAGTTTCTTCATGTCCCTTTGCAGTCAGTCCTCTCACCATGGCCATGATATAGTGTGTAATCTTTGATTTCTGAATAATTTCATTTAGCATGCTTTTGAGTTCACGTCATTATGTGTGTCAGTAGTTTGTTTCTTTTTATTACTGAGTAATATTCCATTTGTAGTTGTTTACAAAGGGCTGCCATAGCGAAGTGCCACAAACTGGGTAGCCCAAACAACAGAAATTTATTGTTCCACAGTTCTGGAGACAGGAAGTCCAAGATCAAGTACCAGCAGGGTTGGATTCTTCTGAGGCCTCTCTCCTTGGTTTATAGATAACACCTTCTCCTTGTGTCCTCACATGTTCTTTCCTCTGCACATGTCTGTCCAAATATTCTCTTCTTATAGGGACCTCAGTACTGTTGGATTGGGGCTCACCATAATGACCTCATTTTACCTTAATCACCTCTTTAAAGACCCCGTCTTCAAATATAATCACATTCTGAGGTACAGGGGGTTAGGGTATCAACATATGAATTTGTATGGGACACAATTCAGCCCATAACACCATTGTATTCCACAATTTGTTTATCCATCCATCAGCTGATGGATATTTAGATTATTTCCAGGTTTTGGCTATTAGAAATCTGCTATAAATATTTGAGTATGAATGTAGACATGTGTTTTAATTTCTCCTGAATAAATATTTAAGGGTGGAATTGCTGACTCAGATAGTAAATATATCTATAGTTATCAATGTTATTGATCTTTTAAAAAAGCCATCTTTTGGTTTCATTGATTTTTCTCTGCTTTTTTTTTTTTCCCCTATTTTGTTGATTTCTGATCCTTATTATTTCCTTCCTTTACTTTGTTTTTTTATTTGTTTGTTAATCCCCACCCGAGGATACTTTTCCATTGATTTTTCAGAGACAGTAGAAGGGAGGGAAGGAGGAAGAGAGAAACATCATTGTGAGAGAGACACATCGATTGGTTGCCTCCTGCACGACCCCGATGGGGGCCAGGGGCTGGGAACCAAACCTGCAACCCTTCAGGCTGTAGCTCTAACCACTGAGCCAAACCAGCCAGGGCTACTTTGCTTTTTTAAGGTTGAATTTTGGATCTATATTTGACACCTTTCATTTTTTTCTCATATAACATTCAGTGCTATAAATTTCCCTCTGAGGACTGCCTTAGGTACATCCCACAAATTTTATGTTGTATTTTCATTTTTAGTTTAAAATAGTTTCTAATTTCCTTTGTCATTTATTCTTCAATTATGTATTTTTTAGTAATGTGTTGTTTAATTTTCAAACATTTGGGGAATTTTTCCAGATATCTTTCTATTATGGATTTTTAATTTAATTCTTTTGTAGTCAGGAAAGGAAATTTGTATAATTTGAATTCTTTCAAATGTACTAAGACCTGTTTTATTGCCCTGAATGTTGTTTATCTTGGTAAATGTTCTGTGTGCACTTGAAAAGAATGTGTGTTCTACCCTGGCCCTGTAGCTCAGTTGGTTAGAGCATTGTCCAAATACACTACGGTCTCGGGTTCGATTCCAGTCAAGGTCACATACCTGGGTTGCAGGTTTGATCCCCGGCCCACTCAGAATGGCAACCAATCGATGTGTCTCTCTCACATCTATGTTTTTCTCTGTCTCTTTCTCCTTCCCTCTCTTCCACTCTATCTAAAAACCAATGGGCCTGGCCAGTTTGGCTCAGTGGTAGAGCATTGGCCCATGGACCGAAGAGTTGCGGGTTCAATTCTGGTCAAGGGCACATACCTCGGTTGCGGTTCGTCCCTGGCCTTGGCCGGGGTCATGCAGGAGGCAACGAGTCGATGTGTCCCTCTCACATCGATGTTTCTCTCTTTCTCCCTTTCTCTTCCTCTCTCTCCTTCCCAATCCCTCCCACTCTGTCTAAAGATAAACAGAAAAAATATCCTCGGGTGAGGATTAAAATAAATAAATAAATAAAAAATAAAAATAAATGGATAAATATCCTCAGGTGAGGATTAACAAAAAAAAGGAGTCCTGGCCAGTGTGGCTCAGTTGTTTGCACTGAACAGTTGGGCCCGTTTGATTCCTGGTCAGGGCACTTGCTGGGGTATTGGGCTCAATCTCCTGTTGGGGTAGGTGCAGGTGGCAGCCAATAGATGTTTTTCTGTCCCATTGATGTTTCTTTCTCTCTTTCTCCCTCTCCCTTTCTCTCTCTCTAAAAATCAATAAAAACATATTTAATAATAATAATAATGTGTATTCTGCTTTTGTTGGCTAGAGTGTTCTGTAAATATCAATTAATTCAAGTTGAATAATAGTGTTACTTAATTTTATATCCTTATAGACTTCCTGCTTATGTGTTCTATCAATTATTGAGAGAGATTATTGTTGAAATCACCAAGTATAATGGTAGATTTGTTTATTTCTCTTTTCAGTTCTGTCAGGTTTTTGCTATTTGTATTGTTTTTGTATTTTGAAGCTCTGTTAGTAGATGCATCTGTATTTAGATTGTTGTGAGCACTTAATGAATTGATACTGTAATAATGATCATTATGATGATATTCCATATGCTGTAATCTTTGTGTGATGTTAACATAGCCACCTCAGCTTTCTTTTGATTAGTATTTATAGGGTATATCGTTCCCCATTCTTGCACTTTTAAAATCTATCTTTGTATTTAAAGTGGGTTACTGGCCCTGGCTGGTATGGTTCAATGGTTAGAGTGTCAGTCTACGCACTGATTTGATTCCCAGTTAAGGACATGTACCGGCTTACACGTTCAATAGGGCAAGTACCTAGGTTACAGGTTCGATCCCCGCCCTGATCAGGGCACGTGTGGGAGGCAGCTAATTAATGTGTCTCTCTCATACTGATGTTTCTCTCTCTCTTTCTCTTTTTCTCTCTTCCTTCCTCTCTGAAATCTCTCTCTCTCTCTCTCCCTCCCTTCCTCCCTCCCTGAAATCGATTAAAAAAAATAAATAAAAAGCCATGGCTGGTTTGGCTCAGCGGTTAGAGCATCGGCCTGCGGTCCAGAGAGACCCGGGTTCGGTTCCCGCTAAGGGCATGTACTTCGGTTGCAGTTTGTCCTCGGCCCTAGTTGGTCGTGCGGATGGCAGCCACTCGATGTGTACCTTTCACGTCGATGTTTCTCTCTCTCTCTCTTCCTCTCTCTCCCTCCTACTCTATCTGAACAAAAAATGGAAAAATGTCCTCGGGTGAGGATAAAAATAAATAAATAAATACATAAATAAATACATAAATAAATACATAAATAAATAAAATTAATGCTACAGTAAACATAGGGATGTATAATATCTTTTCAAATTAGTGTTTTGGGTTTCTTCAGATAAATACCCAGAAGTAGAATTGCTGGGTCATAAGGTAGTTCTATTTTTTATTTTTTAGGAACCTCCATACTGTTTTCCATAGTGGCTGCACCAATTTGCAATCCCACCAACAATGCATGAAGGTTCCCTTTTCTTTGCATCCTCTCCAACACTTGTTTGTTGATTTATTGGTGATAACCATTATAACAGGTGTGAGGTGTAGTTTTAATTTGCTTTTCTCTGATGATTAGTGACATTGAGCATCTTTATATATATCTATTGGCCATCTGTCCTCTTTGGAGAAATGTCCATTCAGGACTTCTGCCCATTTCTAATTGGATTATTTGGGTTTTTTCATGTGAAGTTGTATGAGTTCTTCATAAATTTTGGATATTAACCCTTATGCGATATATTATTGATGAATATCTTTTCCTATTCGGTAGGATACCTTTTAGTTTTGTTGATGGTTTCCTTTGCTATGCAGAAACTTTTAGTTTGATGTAGTCCCATTTATTTATTTTTTCTTTTGTTTCCCTTGCCTGAGGAGATATATCCAAAAAACTATTACTAAGAGCAGTGTCAGAGAGTTTATTGCCTATGTTTATTTCTAGAAGTTTTATGGTTTTGGGTCTTACATTTTTTTTTTAATGTGTTTATTGATTTTTCGAGAGAGGAAGGAAGAAGGAGAGATAGATGGAAACATCAATGAGAGAGAAACATTGATCAGCTGCCTGCTGCATGCCTCCCACCAGGAATTGCAATGTGGGCATGTGCCCTGACCAGGAATCGAACCAGTGACCTCTCAGTGCATGTGTCAATACTCAACCACTGAACCATATAGGCCGGGCCTTTTTTTTTTTAATTTTTTTTTTTTTTATCCTCACCTGAGGACATTTTTTCATTTTTTTGTTCAGACAGAGTAGGAGGGAGAGAGAAGAAGAGAAAGAGAGGGAAACATTGACGTGAAGGGGCCACATCAAGTGGCTGCCACCCGCACGACCAACCAGGGCCGAGGACAAACTGCAACCGAGGTACATGCCCTTAGCGGGAACCGAACCCGGGTCTCTCTGGACTGCAGGCCGACGCTCTAACCACTGAGTCAAACCGGCCAGGGCCTTAAATGTTTTTTTAATTGATTTTTTAGAGAGAGAAAGATAGAAACATTGATGTGAGAGAGAAACATCAATCAGCTGCCTCCTGCACGCCCCCCACTGGGGATCGAGCCTGCAACCTGGGAATGTGCCCTGACTGGGAATCGAACCAGGACCTCTCAGTCCATGGGAGGATACTCTATCTACTGAGCCACACCGGCTGGCAATTTTTTTTTTTTTAAATCCTCACCCGAGGACATTTTTCCATTTTTTGTTCAGATAGAGTGGGAGGGAGAGAGAGGAAGAGAGAGAGAGAGAGAAACATCAACATGAAAGGGACAGATCGAGTGGCTGCCTCCCGCACGACCAACCAGGGCCGGGACAAATTGCAACCAAGGTACGTGCCCCTAGCGGGAACCGAACCCGGGTCTCTCTGGACCGCAGGCCAACGCTCTAACCGCTGAGCCAAACCAGCCAGGGCGGCAATTTTTTTTTTTAATCCTCACCCCAGGATATTTTTTCCATTGATTTTTTTTTTTTTTTTAAGAGAGAGTGGAAGGAAGTGAGGGAGGGGGAGAGATAGAGAGAGAAACATCGATGTGAGAGAGACACATCAATTGGTTGTCTCCTGCACGCACCCTGACCGGGTCCAGGGATCAAACCTGCAACCCAGGTATGTGCTCTTGACCAGGAATTGAACCCACGACCCTTCAGTGTGTGGGCTGACACTCTAACCACTGAGCCACACCAGCTAGGGCCTGAGGATATGTTTTTATTGATTTTTTTTTAGAGGAAAGGAGAGAGAGAGAGAGGGAAACATTGACGTAAGAGAGAAACATCAATCGGTTGCCTCCCTTATGTGCCCTGACTAGGAATTGAACCCACCACCTTTTGGTGTACAGGACTACACTCCAACCAACTGAGCCACCCAGTCAGGGCACGGGTCTTACATTTAAGTGTTTAACCCATTTTGTTTATTCTTGTATATGGTGTGAGAAGGTGGTCTAGTTTCGTTTTTTCGCACGTATCTGTCTAGTTTTCCCAGCACCATTTACTGAATAGACTGTCTTTACCCTATTGTATATTTGTGCCTTCTTTGTCACAGATTAATTGACCATATAGGCATGGGTTTATCTGTAGGCTCTCTATTCTGTTCCATTGATCTATGTGTTGGTTTTTATGTCAGTCCCATGCTGTTTTGATTACTGTGGCCTTGTAGTATAATTTGATATCAGGTAGCATGATACCTCCAAATTTATTTTTCTTTCTCAAGATTGCTGTGACTGTTCAGGGTTATCTTGTCTTTTTTTATTCTGTTCCTCCCTTAATGCATCTTTTGGAGGTAAACAATATTATTTTAATAGACTCTTAATTCCTCTGACTTTATTAATTTGTTTTTCCTTTTAGTTACTTGATTGGATGCTGGACATTGTGAATTTTACTTTGTTGAGTGTTGGGTTTTTGGAATTTCTTAAATATTTCGGGGATTTATTTTGGGCTGCAATGGAATTACTTAGTGTAAGTTTGATCCTTTAAGGTCTGCTTTTAGGTTTTGTTAAGGTGGGTCCAGAGAAGCCATAGTCTCAGGCTGATTTTGCCTCACTGCTGAGGCAGTACCCTTCTGGGGACTTGACTCTGTGCCTTGTACAACAAGAGGACGTTCCACTCTGGCTGACTGGCACACAGAGCACTCCCAGCCCCATGTGAGTTTAATGATTATTCTGCCAACTTCCTTCTGGTGTTTCTTTCCCCTGGTTTGGGTGGTTTGCTTCAAGGCACATGCCCATCTGCCCTGTCAGTCTCAAGTGGATCCACAGTTCTGAGTCTGTACAGCTCCCTCAGCTCTGGCACTTCGCCCTGCAGAGTTTAGTCTCCAGACTCTGTACTCTGTCTCCTCAACTCCTCAGACCACAGGCTCTGTCTGAGTTCCCACCCCGACACTGCAGTCTGGAAACTGGGTCCAGGCAGGAAGGTGAGGCAGTTGTAGGACTCACTTTGTTTCCCCTCTCTCAGGAGTCTCTGTTTGAATTGCCCCTTGTCCAGTGTTGGAAATCAACCATTGTTTCATGTGTTTTGCCCAGTTTACTAGTTGTTTGAAGTAAGAGGGCACATCTGGTTTCTGTTACCCCTTTGTGGCTGGAAGCAGAACAGGGAACCCAGCTTTTACCATGCTGCTGCTCTACTCCTGCGTTCCATCTGTCCTGCCTGTTGCAGAATACAGATACTGTCATCTGGGGGTAGATGCCTCCTTACTGTCTATAGCGGCGCCTCCCACTGCTCTGATGCCTTTCAACCACTGTGCCCGCCACACTGTGGGAGCTCTCCAAGCATGAAGTATCAGAACACCGGACACCCCACTCCTCTCCAACCTCAGTTCACTCTGCTGCTGAGGCCCAAGGCACCCACTACTGTGCCCCCATGCCACCCCCACTGTAGTCTGTCCCTCTTCTAATGCCTGAGACAGTAGGTATCCCTGTCATGACTCTGGACGCAGCAGACTGCTGTTTCTTCTCTTCTCATAGGGGCAGGGGCAGGGTCTGCAACCTGTGGGTGTGCCCAGCCAGAGGGGTGGGAGATGGCCACATGGGGGCTGATAGACACTGAGCCTTTTCCTTGGTATCCAAGACTGTCATGCTCTTACCTCATTTCATTCATTTATTTGCAACCATGGGAGGACCATGGGAGGACCACTGTTCAAGGAAGCTGGGTGGTCAGACCAAAATGGTGAGGTCAGTTCCTGCTCTGCTTTGATTTTCCTTCTTTGAAAAATAATTTAACTTACAAAAACAGTATTTGCAGTGTAACAGTTAGTAGTCTTTAATAATCTTCTTTCCCCATACATACAGTCTCCTTTCCCTGAGACAGCCAGTGTCCTCAGTTTTGACATTTCTTCTTCCACATCTCTTGGTTCACATAAACAGACTCCACCATGCAGAGACAAAGAGCTTAATTAAACAGATTGTTTCAAAGTGGAATCATATTGTACACATTCCAGTGCTTCCCTTTGTTTTTATTGGGATATAATTCACACACCATAAAATCCACCCTTTCCAAGTATACAAATCAGTGGTTTTTAGTATATTCACAAAGTAGTCCAACCATCACCATCATCAATTTTAGAACATTTTCATCACCCCAAAAAGAATCTCAACACCCATTAGCAGTCACTCCCCATCCCACCTCCCACCCTTCAGCAACTACTAATCTACTTTGTGTCTCTATTTGCTTATTCTGGGCATTTCATACAAATGGGATCATACAGTATGTGGCCTTCTTTGTCTGGCTTCCTTCACTTAGCACAGTGTGCAATGCATTCCTTTGGATAGCTGAATTACTCTCTATGGTCTGTCCACATGCCTGTACCCTAATTAGTAAACCATTCTAACACCATGGTTGGTTGGTTGGTTTTTGGTAAGTACAGTCCTGTAATATCCAGCCTTGCATGTGCTCCCTTATGTGCAGAACTCTTGTTTCTTTGGTGTAAATATACAAAAGTGTATAGCCCGTCCCTCTCCCGCCAAAAGTGCTTTCTCATTGCTGGTTACCAGGTTTTAATTAGTGCTACTCTGATAGGCAAGAAGTGACTCATTTTATTTTTAGTTAATCCTCACCATTGATATTTTTCCATTGATTTTTTTTAGTTAGAGTGGGAGGGAGGGAGGGAGGGAGGGAGGGAGGGAAAAAGAGAGAGAGAAACGTCAGTGTGAGAGAAACACATTGATGGGTTGCCTCCCACACGACCCAGGCACGTGCCTTTGACTGGGAATTGAACCTGAGACCCTTTGGTCTGCAGGCCAACACTCTAACCACTGAGCCAAGCTGGCCAGAGCAAGAAGTGTTATCTTATTTTTGTTTTGATTTGTATTTTCCTGACAAAAACCACTAATCTTTTTATAAGTCCATTGGAAATTTGCATTTCTTCCTCCTTGAATAGCTTTTTTTGTTGTTTTTAAATTTTGAAACGTTTAAAACAGAAATAACAACCTATGTACCTACTTTGCAAAGTTAACAAATGTCTAAATTATGTCATATTTACTTCCGATCATTAAAAACTATATTGGCCCTGGCTGGTTTGGCTCAGCAGTTAGAGCGTCAGCCCACGGACTGAAGAGTTGCAGGTTCGATTCCGGTCAAGGGCATGTACTTCGGTTGCCATTAGGTTCCTGGCCCTGGTCGGGGTCGTGCGGGAGGCAGCCAATTGATGTGTCTCTCTCACATCCATCGATGTTTCCCCTCTCTCTCTCTCTCTCCCTCCCTTCCTCCCTCCCACTCTAACTGAAGATAAATGGAAAAATATCCTTGAGTGAGGATTAAAAAAATAATAAAATAAAATAAAAACTATATTGCAGGTCAAGGCAAAGTGCTTGTCGTGTCCTCCAGCAGCTCCTCTGTCTCCGGCCTTCACCAGCCCCTGGCAGTCTCAAAGGGATGACCAACAAACACCAGTGGCACTCTGATGGGAGCTCCCCACACAGTAGTAACTCGTAATACTCACCACAATGCATGATGTAGGCACGATCAGCATCTCATTTTACAAACAGGCAAACTGAGGCACCCTTCTCTCACGCAGCTAATAAGGGCAAGAGTAGGGAGCCCACCCAGGCCGTTGGGCTCAGAGCCTGTGCCCTTATCTGCGCATCTGAGTATTTGTAAACTCCATGCGGTACTGTGTGTACTTCTAGATGGTTCTGTGAAGGGCATCACACAGGGGGCGTTCTCCTCAGCCTGCTTTTGTGCCCACTGCTATGCTCTTGAGAGATCCCCACGTGGACAGGTTCATCTGTCTGTCCTGTTCCTTTCACTGCTGCACAGTATTGCTTATATTCCTCCCGACTAATGGGCGTTCAGTTTGTTTCCTGTGTTTTCTCAGTCACACTAGGCTGGTAGGAATTTCAAAGTGGATTTTTGAGGCACAGGGAACGCACCCTCTCAGCTTTACTAGAAATTGTTAAACAGATGTCCCCCCATTATGTACACCTGCCCAAAGGTGTCTCTTGTTTTTCTTTTTCTTAGTGATTTGTCAGTGTTCCATGCAGAAAACGTAAACTTTCATGGAGCAAATATAAATCTTCTCTTCATGTTTCTGGGTTTCCTATTGTGCTTATTGTCTCTGCCAGCCAGGGATTCACAGAACTGCCCCCAGATGTCTCACGTGTAGATCCCTGCTCTGCCTGGAGCTGCACTGTGCGAGGTATGAAGAGTGGTTTAATCTTTCTTACTTTTTATGCTGACATTTGTCTTAGTCAGTTTGAGCCATCTTAAACAACGGCGACTTAAACAACAGAAACATTTCTCACAGTTCTGGAGGCTAGAAGTTCAATGGTGAGGGCTCTCCTCCCAGCTTGCAGATGGCTGCCTCTTTTCCCAGGTCCTCACGTGGGCTTTCCTCTGTGCACATTCGTAGAGAGGTCTCTGTCATCCTCTTTTTTCTTTAATCCTCACCAGAGGATATTCTTTCCATTGATTTTTAGATAGAATGGGAGAGAGGAAGGGAGAGGGAGAGCGAAACATCGATGTGAGAGACACATTGATTGCTTGCCTCCCACATGACCCCAACAGGTGCCAGGGATCAAACCTGCCCTTGATTGGGAATCAAACCCGCAACTATTTGGTTCACCAGTTGATGCTCCAACCACTAAGCTAAACCAGCCAGGACTGTCATCCTCTTCAAATAAGCACACCAGTCCTGTTGGATTAGGGCCCAACCTATGACCCCCACCTAGCCTGTTACCTCCTAGGGACCCATATTCAAATATAGTCACATTGAGGGATTAGGGCTTTAACATAAGAATTTCAGGGGGACACAATTCAGTGCACATCAACATTGATAACTATCTAAAAGTATAAGCCACTTGGCCCTGGTTGGATACCTCAGTTGGTTAGAGCATCATCCTGATACACCAAGGTTGTGGATTCAATCCCCAGCAGGGCACATACACGAAACCAACCAAAGAATGCATCAATAAGTGGAACAACAAATTGATCTCTCTCTCTCTCTCTCTCTCCCCCTAATCATCTCTCTCTAAAATCAATCAATAAAAAAAATTAAAGGCTGGCCCTGGTGTTACTCAGTGGTTAGAGCATCAGCCCACATACCAAAGGGTCTCAGGTTTGATTCCTGGTCAAGGGCACGTACCTGGGTTTCAGGTTCAATACCTGGCTCCAGTTGTGGAGCGTGCAGGAGGCAACCAATCTATGTGTCTCTCTCACATCGTTGTTTCCCTCTCTCTCTCTCTCCCTGCCCACCTCTCCCTTCCTCCCTTCTACTCTCTCTCTGAAATCAGTGGAAAAAATATTCCTTGGCCCTGGGTGGTTTGGCTTAGCGGTTAGAGCGTCGGCCTGCGGTCCAGAGAGACCGACCCGGCTCGGTTCCCGCTAGGGGCACGTACCTCGG
This sequence comes from Tadarida brasiliensis, assembly GCA_030848825.1. Taxonomy (NCBI): domain Eukaryota; kingdom Metazoa; phylum Chordata; class Mammalia; order Chiroptera; family Molossidae; genus Tadarida; species Tadarida brasiliensis. The sequence continues at coordinate 22,777,713 of CM061277.1, read as the reverse complement.
TTGCAATTTGTCCCCGGCCCTGGTTGGTCGTGCGGGAGGCAGCCACTCGATGTGTCCCTTGCACGTTGATGTTTCTCTCTCTCTCTCCCTCCCACTCTATCTGAACAAAAAATGGAAAAATGTCCTCGGGTGAGGATAAATATATATATATATATTCCTTGGATGAAGATTAACAAAAATAATAATAAAAGTATAAGCCACTTTTAGAATTAAAGGTCAAAACTCCTATAATGCCAGAGAGGGTTCCTGCTTTTGCTGACTACCTGGTAAGCACCTGGTAGGCAGGAGGCCTCTTCTCAAGGCTTGACAGTCTGTGCCCCTTGCCTGACTCTGGGTGCTGATATGGATCCAGAGCTCTCGGAATCTGGTGGCCCCTGGGAGCTTGGTCCCACACCAGACACTCCCCAGCAAATGCTTACAAGGTGGGAACCAGCCCTGCCTCCCTTGGATTATTCTTTGCTCTTATGTCTAACTTAACTACATCTTAACTGTAGTTTTAGCCAGGTTGCCATGGCACCAGCATCTTCGAAAAGAGAGCCAGTTAGTCAGCAGCTGCTTAGAAAGCAGCCTGCCCACCCTTGCTACCTGAGGTCAGAGCCCTTGTGGGCCTTGAGAGCTTATTTTCTACAGGGTGTTATCCAGAGCAGGGTTGGAGCATGGTGAGTGTGGAGAATGTTAGGGGCGACAGCCTGGAAGCTTCGGAGGGGAGAGGAGTCCTGGGGGGCAGAAGAGCCTAGGATTTGAGGGCAGGAGTACAAGTGGAGTTATTTGGGGCATTTGTAACACTTGGAACCAGAGTTATCAAGTGGATGGAAGGGTTTCCCAGCAATTGGACCAGCATTGGAGAAGGGTGGGAGCAGGTCAGGAGTGGCAGTAGACCAGGACTCGGGCCTGGGGAGGGCAGGGGAGCAGGATAATGGTGGGAAGGCATGAGGGGCAGGCAGGAAGGACATGGAACAGCTTCTTTGGTCTCCGAGGCACAGACTTGCTGATGAGTATAGTTTCCTTCCTCAGGGTGTAATGATGGCTTTCTGTCTAGGGTCAAGTCTTTTTGCAGTGGTGAGATTTGAACAGGGTTTCTGGGTTCTTTGTGTTACCTTTTCAAGTTCTCTAAGTTTGACATTCTTTTATTTTTTCTTTATCAGTTTTATTTTGAATATTCACACAAAGTTAAAAAGGAAGCTCCTTTACTCTGCCATAAAAACCAACAGACATCTCTGAACCCTACACATTGCCCAATTCATACATGGCTACATAGAAATAGGAGATTTTGATGTTTTGGAAAATCCTCCAAATCATTGTTTAAATGTTGAGAACATACTTGTTTTTACTCAGTCTTTCCTGGAGGCTTCCAAGTCCTCCAAAATTAATAAATAAATAAGTAGAAGTCATTTAGCCATTCCTTTGAACTGCTTATGTTAGAAAGACATCACCAATGTAGTCTCCATGTGTCTCTTTACTGTTTGCAGTCGACTATTGATACAAATGTTCTCTGCTTCCCTGAGTGTTCATCTGGGCTAGAGTTTCTTTTCTTTTTTTTAATTTATCTTTATTATTGAATGTATTACAGATGTTCCTCGTTTTTCCCTTATTGACCCCCTCCTCGCCACTCCTGCCCCCCTCCTGCCTTTCCCCACACTGTTGTCTGTGTCCATTGGTTATGCATATATACATATAAGTTCTTTGGTTTATCTCTTCCCACCCCCCAACCCCCTTCCCTTTGAGGTTTGTCAGTCTAACAAGCAATTTGTACTTCTTAATCCCTTCACCTTTTTCACCCATTCCCCCAAACCCCCTCCCAACTGGCAACCAACAAAATGTTCTCTGTTTCTATGAGAATGCTTCTGTTCTGCTTGTTCATTTTGTTTGTAGATTCGATTGTCAGTAGATATGTATTCATTGCCATTTTGTTTGTTCATATTTTTTATCTTTTTCTTCAAGAAGACCCTTCAACATTTCATGTAATAATGGTTTGGTGGTGATGAACTCCTTTAGCTTTTCTTTGTCTGGGAAACTCTTTATATGGCCATCGATTCTAAATGACAGCTTTGCAGGATAGAGTAATCTTGGTTGTGGGTTCTTGCTTTTCATCACTCTGAATATTTCTTGCCACTCCCTTCTGGCCTGCAAAGTTTCTTTTGAGAAATCAGCTGACAGTCTTATGGGAACTCCCTTGTAGGTAACTAACTGCTTTTCTCTTGCTGCTTTTAAGATTCTCTCTTTGTCTTGAACCTTCTGCATTTTGATGATGATGTGTCTTGGTGTGGGCTTATGGGGTTCATTTTGTTTGGGACTCTCTGTGCTTCCTGGACTTGTATGTATGTTTCCTTCACCAAGTTAGGGAATTTTTCTGCCATTATTGTTTCAGATAGGTTTTCAATTTCTTGTTCTCTCTCTTCTCCTTCTGGCACCCCCAAGATGTGAATGTTGGTACGCTTGAAGGTGTCCCAGAGGCTCCTAACACTATCCTCATTTTTCTTTTTTCTTTTTGCTGTTCTGATTGGGTGGTTTTTGCTTCCTTGTATTCCAAATCGATGGTTTGCTTCTTGGCTTTACCTACTCTACTATTGAATCTGTGAAAATTATTCTTTATTTCAGTTAGTGCCTCCTTCATTTCTGACTATGCATCCTTCATTTCTGACTGCTCCTTTTTTATGCTCTTGAGGCCCTCACTAAGTTCATTGAGGTTCTCACTAAGTTCACTGAGCATCCTTATAAGCAGTGTTTTGAACTCTGCATCTGTTAGGTTGCTTATCTCCATTTCACTTAGTTCTTTTCCTTGAGTTTTGTTTTGTTCTTTCATTTGGAACCTGTTTCTTTGCCTTCCCATTTTGCCTGCCTCCCTGTGTTTGTTTCTATGTATTACTTAGCGAGAGGTATTGGGCTAGCTGAGACCAGATGCTGCTTGTTTGAAAGAATTTAGGAAAACCTGAAGCAGGATCCAAGACAGGCCAATCCTATGGTAAAGCAACTGGCAACAGCTTGGGTGGGCCTGAAAGTTGGGTGGGGCAGGGCCTTAGGGAATCACCAGGGTGGGGCAAATAGTCTGAGCCAGGTTGCTGGAGTTCCAGATATGGTGGTGTCTGCCGGCCCAGGGAAGGGCTCACCAAAGGAACAAAAGCCTCTGACAGCACGTCTGTCCAGGAGAAAGCTGCCTCTCTAGCCCTCGCTCCAATGCCAAACAGCTCAGTTCTTCCCCATATGACTCTGGTGTCTTTCAAGCTGCCTCCCCCACACTGGAGCCTGGAGGGTGCGAGTCCCAGTAAGTCCGTGCGCGGGCCCTTTAAGAGGAGCTGCCTGGGGCTCCAGCCACCTCAGCCTTCCTCAGCCTCAGTTCCCGCTGGTTTTTCCAGCCAGAAGTTATGGGGACTTCTCTTCCTGGCACTGGAACCCTGAGCTGGGCGCCTGGTATGGGATGGGGACCCCTCAGTCCTCAGGGAGGATCTTCCCAGCCGAGGTATCCTCCTAATTTTTTTCCGCCACATGTGGGTGTGGGACCAGCCCGTCTCACCTCCGCCCTTCTTACCAGTCTGGATGTGGTGTCTTTAATTTCGTAGTTGTAGTACTTCCATTCAGCTTGCTTTCAGGTGGTTTTGAGTGATGGTTGTTCTGTAGTTTAGTTGCAACTTTGATGTGGTTGTAGGAGGACGCGATACCGCGTTTACCTATGCTGCCATCTTGACCAGAATCACTAAGTTTGACATTCTTGACCCTGGTGAGCATAGCATCTTACCCAGAACTTATCACAGCAGTTTTCTCTCCACTGCAGCACACGCACATGGGCTGCCCAGTTAGCCAGGCCCTTCGGGTTCAGGAGGCCAGGTCCAAATGGTGATTCCTGGCCCAGCCTTGTTGTGTACGTGGGGCTGTAGGACAGATGGCATCTAAGCACAACCTTCCACGCTTGGGAGAGGTCACCAAAGTTAACTCTTAATTCCCTTGGAAGCATGAATGCAATTGGAATCACTCCCATCCTGGGTGACTGAGAACATGTGTGTTATCCCAGGAATCGGTGACTTTCAAGGATGTGGCCGTAGACTTCACCCAGGAGGAGTGGGGCCAGCTGGACTCTCCTCAGAGGGCCCTGTACCGGGATGTGATGCTGGAGAACTACCAGAACCTTCTCGCCCTGGGTAAGACGGTTTCCTGAGGCTTGGAGTCTGCAGTCTGGGCATTCTGCCACACCATAGGTATTACTGAGTCTCCCTTCAGCACCAGCCCTGGTGCCGGGCTCAGCAGGTTTGGGGGTTGTGGTCTGTGTGCCCAGGCCCTGTGGCAGGGCTTTGCGGTGCCACTGGCATCCTTGCCTGGAGGTGTGGCTGGCTGGTCACCAGGCGAGCCAGAATGAGAGGGAGGGGGTGGATAGGGTCCTGGAAGCCCAGCCTGCCCTGGAGCTTTCCAAGGGAGATGGAGGGGAGGGGGTGCCCATACCCGTGGGTTCTTCAGAGTGCATGCCTCAATTTGGGTTCTGATTCTGAGACCCTCAGTGCCAGCCCGTACTGTTCTGGGGGCTGTCCTGCCCCATCGGCTGGTTCTGGAGAGCCCAAGCACACAGAGCCATGCCGCTTCCTCCCCACGAGCAGGGCCTCCGATCTGTAAGCCAGACGTGATCTCCCATCTGGAACGAGGCGAAGAGCCATGGCAGGTGCCCAGAGAAGTCCCCAGAGGGGCTCGTCCAGGTGAGAGAGGAATGCAGTGGAAGGATGTGAAGCCCCCACCCCCAGTGCCTCTCCTACCACCCTATCTGGACCTCCCAGCACAGACCTCCTTCCACAGTCCACTGCCCCCACTCCATCTGCGCCTGCTCTGTGCCCCTTCTAGAACCCTCCCTCTTCCCTTCCTTCCTTCAACGCACACATGGAGCACTGGCTGTGTGCCAGAAACTGCGCTGGGAATACAACAGGAAAACGGGCAAAGACATCTGCCTTCTGTTGGCAGGAGACAGAAGTCATTTCTACATGTATAGAAATATTTAACTAGCCCTGGTCGGTTTGGCTCGGCGGTTAGAGCGTAGGCCCGCAGACTGGAGAGTCCTGGCTTCGGTTCCCGCTAAGGGCACATAACTCGGTTGCAGTTTGTCCCCGGTGCTGGTTGGGGTTGTGTGGGTGGCAGCCAGTCGATGTGTCTTTCTCTCACATCGATGTTTCTCTCTCTCTCTCTCTTCCTCCCTCTCTCCCTCCCGCTCTATCTAAAGATAAATGCAAAAATGTCCTCAGGTGAGGATAAAAAAAAAATTTAACTAGTGGCGACTGTCAGATGGTGCCAAGAAAAATGAAGCAGGCCAAGGATGGGAGTGTGTGGAATGGGTGAGGGCTTTGCTCTTTGAGAAAAGGGCAGAGTCAGCCCAGGGGCAGGGAGACAGTTCACAGAAGTGGCTCCAAGGAAGACGTGCCTTCTGGGATGCGAAGCTGGCAGAGGCTTATTTCGCTTTTTTTTTTTAATTGATTTTTTAGAGAGAGACATCGATCGGCTGCCTCTCGCATGCCCCCTACTGGGGATCAATCCCTCAACCCAGGCATGTGCCCTGACTGGGAATCGAACCTGGACCTCTCAGTCCATGGGTCGAATCTCAATTCACTGAGCCACACTGGCTGGGTGGCTTATTTAGCTTTTAAAGAGATGTGTGGACATCTCAGGGACAGAGATTGCATTTACAGTTTCAAGTGATCTACAGAAATTGCTAAAGAGAGGTGGGGTAGGAGAGTTCCTTTTCCCCTCTGGAACAATGGGCATTTTAATTTTTTTTTTTCTTAATAGGGTATGAAGTAAATGAGTCTCTCTTTTTTTAAATCCTCACCCAAGGCCCTGGCCGGTTTGGCTCAGTGGTTAGAGCGTCGGCCTGCGGACCAGAGAGTCCCGGGTTCGGTTCCCGCTAAGGGCACGTACCTCGGTTGCAGTTCATCCCCAGCCCTGGTTGGGGTCATGTGGGTGGCAACCAGTCGATGTGTCTTTCTCGCATCGATGTTTCTCTCTCTTTCTCTTCCTCCCTCTCTCCCTCTGGCTCTATCTGAAGATAAATGCAAAAATGTCCTCGGGTGAGGATTAAAAAATAAATAAATAAATCCTCACCCAAGGATACTTTTCCATTGATTTTCAGATATAGTGGGTGGGAGGGAGGGAGAGAGAGAAACATGGATGTGAGAGAGACATATGCCTTGCCTGGAATGGAACCTGAGACTGGTCTACAGGCCGATACTCTGACAGCTGAGCCAAATGGGCCAGGGTTGTCGGTCCTTTTTTTTAATCTATTGATTTTAGAGAGAGAAAGAAACATTGACTTGTTGTTTCCCTTATTTATGCAATCATTGGTTGCTTCTTTTTGTTGTTGTTGTTAATCCTCACAGGAGGATATATTTTTTTCCATTGGTTTTTAGAGAGTGGAAGGTATGGAGGGAGGGAGATAAATAAAAATCCATGTGAGAGAGACATATGGATTGGTTGCCTCCTGCAAAACCCCAGCCGGGGCTGGGAATAGAACCTGCAACCCAGACATGTGCCCTTGACCAGGAATTGAACCTGAGACCCTTCAGTCCTAGGGCAGAAGCTCTAATATCTGAGCTAAATCAGCCAGGGCCATTGGTTGCTTCCTGTATGTGCCTGACCACAGTTTGAACCCACAAGTGTGGATTATTGGGATGACACACTAACCAACCTAGCTATCCCACCATGGCAGCACATGTTAAATGTATTATTTTTAATATGTTTTTTTTTTAATTGACTTTTTAGAGAGAGAGGAAGGGAGAGAGAGATAGAAACATCGATGTGAGAGAGAAACATCTATTGGCTGCCTCCTGCATGCCCCCCACTGGGTATCCCACAACACGGGCATGTACCCCGACCAGGAATTGAACAGGGACCTCTCAGTCCATGGGACGATGCTCAATCCACTGAGCCACGCAAGCCGGGCTAAATTTATTCTTTTTGGATCTGGCTGGTTAGGCTAAGCGGTTAGAACATCGACCCTTGGACTGAAGGTTTGCAGGTTTGATTCCCAGTCAAGGGCATGCACCTAGGTTGCAAGTTTCATCCCCGACACGATCGGGGTCATGCGGGAGGCAACCAATTGATGTAGCTCTCTCACATCTCTCTCTCTCTCTCTCTCTCTCTCTCTCTCTCTCTCTCACTCTCTCTCTCTCTCTCTCCCTCCCTCTCTCTGAAAATCAATGGGAAAATATTCTTCGGTGAGGATTAATAACAACAACAAAAATATATTATTTTTGGACTTGTGTTTATCCCAGCCATCACTGACCAGGATCTGACACACAGCAGTCTCTCAGTTGATGTTTCAATGAGTGAATCGTATCCACGAGCCCTTGACCCCCTGACTCTTTTCTGGAATTCCCTGCAGGGGCTCCTTTCCCTGTTTCTTACTCTTCTTCCCTCTTGCCAGCTTGTTTCCCGTCTCACCCTGCGTGCACCCCTGCCTGTCTCGCTGCTTTCGAGCTCCCTCCCTCTGTTAGTCTCTGCTCTCTTTTCTATGCTTGTCTGCACCTCCAGGTCAGATACCAAGTCTGAGTTCCAGTGCCATGCCTCTGCCTGCTTACAGAAAATTGTATTTCCGCTTCTTACAGAATGGGAGCCCAGGCCTGAGATGACGGAGGAGTTGTGGCAGCAGCAGGGCATCTACAAAGAAGAGCCATCACAGGAGTCAATTTCGGAGGGGCTGACGAGGTCCAGTCTCCACAGCCCTGGTCCAGGCGATGGGTGGGCCTGGGAGGGCCCAGTGGCTGCTCTGTCGAGAGGCGAGGATGTGCTCTGGAGGTGCAAGCCCACCGGCTGTGGGGAGGTCTCCGCAGAGGAGCACTGGCAGGGACACAAGGCGTCTGAGGAGGCTTTGCCCCTCAGGTGCACCCTCTTTGCCCAGCAGAGCAAAGGAGCTGTCATTCCTACAGAGGGAGAGTCTCCTGACAGACCCACTGAGATTTTCCCATCCAGTGAGGCTGTAAGCCAGCACCAGAGAATGTGCACAGAGAGAAATAATTGCCAGTCCAGAGAGCACAGCAAACCTCCGCTTGAAAAAAGGCCTCAGGGCAGTGGCGCCGGGGAGGGTCTCTTCGTGTGTGGCCAGTGTGGGAAAGCCTTCCACCAGAGCTCCTCCCTCACCCTGCACCAGCGATGGCACGCACGGGAGAAAGCCTACAGGTGTAACGAGTGTGGCAAGGCCTTCACCTGGAGGACCAACCTCATCGAGCACCAGAGAATCCACACAGGGGAGAAGCCCTTCCTCTGTGGTGAGTGTGGGAAAGCCTTCAGCTGTCCCTCGTCACTGAACGTGCACCACAGGATCCACACAGGCGAGAGGCCCTACAAGTGTAATGCCTGCGAGAAGGCGTTCAGCTGCAGCTCGCTGCTGAACATGCACCTCAGGGTCCACACCGGGGAGAAGCCCTACAAATGCAGCGAGTGCGGGAAAGCCTTCAACCAGAGGACGCACCTGACACGGCACCACAGAATCCACACGGGAGAGAAGCCGTATAAGTGTGATGAGTGCGGAAAGGCCTTCACTTGCCACTCATCTCTGACCGTGCACGAGAAAATCCACAACGGAGACAAGCCGTTTAAATGCAGCGACTGTGCGAAGGCCTTCAATAACCGTTCACGCCTCACCCTCCACCAGAGGGTTCACACGGGAGAGAAGCCCTTCAAGTGTGGCGATTGCGGGAAGGGCTTCAGCTGCCACTCCTACCTGGTCGTGCACCAGAGGATCCACAGCGGGGAGAAGCCTTTCAAGTGCAATGAGTGTGGGAAAGCCTTCAACTCCCACTCCTACCTTATCGTGCACCAGAGGGTGCACACAGGGGAGAAGCCATTTGCCTGCAGTCGGTGCTGGAAGGCCTTCAGCTGCCACTCGTCCCTCATCGTGCATCAGCGGATCCACACCGGAGAGAAGCCCTATAAATGCAGCCAGTGCGGCAAAGCGTTCACCCAAAATCACTGTCTCATTAAACATCAGAAAATCCACTCCAGGGAGAAGTCTTTTAAATGTAACGAATGTGGGGAAATGTTCAACTGGAGCGCTCACCTCACCAAACACCAGAGGATACACAGAGAAGAAAAGCCGTTTGCCATCCAGTTCAACAAGCATTTGCTGAATCCATACTATGTTCCCAGTAGCCTGCTGGATGCAGGTGGCATGGCTGTGAGCGGCATGGACCCCATCAACTCACTGGACGTGGCAAAGCTCCTGTGTGTGGTTCAGCCCTCAGCCAGCAGGAACTTCCCCCTGGGTAGCAAACCTGGAAATTAACATGGTGTGCTTGTCATCTGGCTTCTTTCCCAGGGTGAATGGGGAAAACACAGTGGCTCGGAGGTGCATGCTGTAGCAGTCACCCTTGTATTAGCAGTCATCACCTCCCAGGAAGGGACACACTCTAGGAGAGTAGAGTTGAGGTTCATTTGAGGATGTCCTGTGGTCCTGTTTCCTCTGACGGGCTTGGCAGTCACTGACCAGTGGATTAGATCTTTCCTGCAGATAAAAAGGTATGTCAATCATCATGTCCTCAGACAGGCTCCTGGCATGATTTCGATCAGGAATTTCATCTGTGAACTGTTATGTTACGAATAATGTAAAGAATTTTAAAAACTAGAATTATGAACAGTATTACTTCCAAGAGAACATTGTATTCCTGGAGGGGAGAATAATCTTGGATGGTGGGAGTTTGGGAAAAATCCAGTTTCCTGGACTCACCTCACTGAAGTGGCTCTACTGCAGAGGCATTTATTATAGCCGGCACAGACGTCACAGACGCACAGACCAGCATCAGAATAGCCAAGCCCTGACAAGTCGGCCTCACACCTGGCCACCTGATTCGTAATGGAAAATTGGGAGCACACAGGCTGTGCCCGGCTGCATTGTCGGGACAGATGTGTCCAGAAGCACACCTTCACCTCAAGCTGGGGTTGCCTGCACAGCCTCCCCACCGTGTAGTTCTGCTCATCAGTGTACCCAAGGGAGAAGCCCCTCCATGGGACCATCCCCATGCTCCCTGAAGGGACAGAAAGACAGTGTTCATCTGGAATTAATATTATTTTTACTCAGTTCTCAGCAAGTACAAGATGCCTTCTCAGTGATAATACTTTGCATTTGTATAGAGTGCTATAGTTTATGAAATGCTTTTTCATATACTTTTTAAATTATGGAGGCAAAATAACCACATTTCAGAAAATGTGGAATAAAGGACAGAAAACACCCAGAATTCTTAATAAAATTGCATTTTGCACTTTGATACAGTACTTCTGCTTTTTCTATATTGCATTTTTACATCACATTAAACATAGTAGATATATCATTTAATTTTTTCCCCCAATTAGCTGTATAGAAGAACATTTCCCCAAGTGACCACACTGTCTTTGGAGTCATAATTCTAAATGGAAGCATAGTATTCTATTTGATATTCTTTTGTTGGATGTTGAGGTTATTTCCATGTTTTTCACTATAATAAATCATTCTTCATGGAGCATCTTTTGCATTATACTACTTTAGCTTTTTCTTAGAGTAGATTTCTAGAAGTGAAAATTTTGAGATAAATGAATAGCTTAAGGAATCATCTCAGTATGTTTTTGTTTGTGTGTTTGCAAAGTCATCGTGTTTCATTACTAAGAAACCAATCAGCAGCTCTAGTCAGGTTGGAACGTGCCTTGCACGTCCATCTCCTAGGCACAGGCACTGTTCAAAGGGGATGTCCAGACGGTCTTTGTTCAGGGCATGGGGACCACACGGTGATGATCCTGGGCATCTGCTGCTCCCTTGTCTGGCATTGTGCGGTCCCCACGGCCACATCATGACTGTTGTGGGCCCTTCTTCCATGACAAATTGGATAAGTCCTATTTCACCACTGAGTTGGGAAAACAAATATAATCTAGGCTTGATTCATTATCATCTTCCTGATTTTTCTTTTTCTTTTAAAAGAAAATGAAACCGTCTTCATGGGTCCTGGACCCGGTGTGTACTGTCTGCCCTGCAGTGCTGTTAATGTGCTCAGCTGAGTGGCACTATTATTCCACTTCGCCCCTTTGACAACTGACGAGGCTGATATTGAACATGTTTTTATTATTGGTCTTTCTTCCTGAAAATTACTTGACTATACCCTTTGGCCTTCTTCCCACTGGAGTCTTTGTGTTTTCTTTTATTTACATATACACTTTCTTTTCTGATTATATGAGAAATACATATGTATTGAAGACATTTGAAAAAGAATCTGAAAATTTTAAGAATAAAAATGGCCTCATGTCAGTTCCTGGTCATTACCTAGAGATGCATTTCCTTCCAGTTTGTTTCTGTGCACATGTACACGTGTGCTTTTTCTTTCAGAGCAGGGGTGGGGAACGTCCAGCTCTTGGGCTGTATAAGGCCCACAAAATCATTTGGTCTGGCCCTGCCAAGGGGAATACCTTACTACAAGAAAATAAATGGGTACTTACAATCCCACTGTCCCACAAAGTCTTATTCAAGAGCATAACCCAGGGATGTACCCATCATGGCCCAAATTCTAGCAGAGAGGGGTAAGCTTTGGCCATGGCTCAAATATTCACGAAAGAGAGAATGAACTCTGACCCTTGCCAACACTTAGTATTTTAATTTTTACTACAACATTACAATGAACATATGTTTTGTTTCTGATGAAGTCCAATTTATTAGGTTTTTTCTTTTATGGTTAGCGGCGGTTTGTGTACTCCCTAAGAAGTCTTTTGCCTAGTTCAAGGTTTTAAAAGGATTCTGTGTTTTATTTAAGATAAACATGGTGTTTTGTGGTTCTAGGTTTTATATTAAGGTCTATGATTCATTTTAAATTGATGTTTGTTGTAAGGTAGGGGAGTCAAAGTTCTTTTTTATTTTTATCATATGATTACCTCATTTTTCCAGCATAATTTGTGGACTAGACTTTCCTGTTACCATCACCCTTCAACAACATTTCTGTGATCTGTTAATTAACAATATATGCCACCCTGACTGGTTTGGCTGAGCGGTTAGAGTGTCAGCCCTAAGACCAAAGGGTCTTGGGTTCGATTCCCAGTCAAGGGCACATGCCTGAGTTGTAGTTTCAATCCCTGGCCCCAATCAGGGTCGTGGGGGAGGCAACCAATTGATGTGTTTCACATCGATGTTTCTCTCCCTCCCTTCCTTCCACTCTATCTGAAAATCAATGGAAAAATATCCTTGGGTAAGGATTAACAACAACAAAAACAATATATATGTGGTATGTGGGTCTTTTCCTTTGATCTATTTGACAACCTTCCCAAATACTACCCTGTCTTAATTACTGCAGCTTTATATTAAGTCTTTTAATCAAATCGTGTAACTTCTTCAACTTTACTCTTCTTCCAACTATTCTTGGTCCTTTGCTTTTCTATTAAAATTTCAGAGTGAGCTTGTTTATTATTATTACTACTTTTTAATCCTCACCCGAGGATATTTTTCCATCTATCTTTAGTTAGAGTGTGAGGGAAGGAAAGAGAGAGAGAGAGAGAAACATTGGTTGCCTCCCACACAACCCCAACCAGCACCAGGGACTGAACTGCAACTGAGGTACATGCCCCCGACCAGAATTGAATCCATGACTCTGGTCCAAGGACCAATGCTCTAACTGCTAAGACAAACCTACCAAGATGAGCTTGTTGATTTTTATTCATAAAAAAGTGTGTTCTTTGTTTTTGTTTTTTTTTTTATCCTCATCCAAGGATATTTTTCCATTGATTTTCAGATAGACTAGGTAGGAGGGAGGGAGGGAGAAACATCGACATGAGAGAGACACATCCATTGGTTGCCTCCGGTACAACCCCGGCTAGAGCTGAGGATTGAACCTGCAACTCAGGTATGTGCCCTTGACCGGGAATTGAACCCAAGACCCTTCAGTCCAAGGGCCAATGCTCTAACTGCTGAGCCAAACTGGTCAGGGCTAAAAAGTGTGTTCTTTAATCAAATGTTTTTCCTGTATCTATTGAGGTTATTTTTTTTTTTTTTTTTACCACTTATTCTGTTAATTAGGCTAATAACATTTATTATTTCCAAGTATTTAACCAGCTTTGCTTTTCTTGTATAATTGCCACTGGGTCATGATATATTATCATTTTTTTAAATTCCTCTGTGCAAGTTTATAGTTGTTATTGGCAAGAGGGTTAGTCTGATACAAGTTACTTGTATAGGTACTGGGAACAAGTATTTAGGTTGTAACACTAAACATTTAATGCAATAAGACATTATTGTTTTGGTCTTTACAATCTCAAATTTTAAAATGCTTTTTACTTTTAAAATAGCACATATACCCATATTTCTTTGGAACTTCACATAGCCCTGCTAATCAGCACTCAGGATGACCCTCGGGGTCACAACGTGACTTAGGATGTCAAAAAGTAACTTGGGATAAGTGGGAATCTTATGCTAAATATTCTTTTTCTTTAATTCTTTATTTGTTGATTAGAGAAACATTGATTTGTTGGTCCAGTTATTGATGCATTCATTGGTTGTTGTTTTTTATTTTTAATATTTTTTCTTTATTGATTTTAGAGAGAGAGGAAAGGAAAGCGAGAAACATCGATGAGAGAGGACATTGATTGGGTGCCTCTTCATGCTCCCCAGCAGGGAATGGGCCCACAGCCTGGGCATGTGCTCTGGCCGGGAATCGAACTGGCGACCTCTTGGTGCATGGGTCAACACTCAAGTGAGCTACACCGGCCGGGCCATTTGTTGCTTCTTGTATGTGCCCTGACCAGAGAGCGAATCCGCAACCTTGGCATATTGACGACACTCTAACCAACTGAGCTACCCAGTCAAGGTCACGCTGAATATTCTTGATTAAATGTCTTTCACAGCTCCAGAATTCTACATTCAGTATAAAGCAATAACTGCACGCTCCCAACCACTCCTTTATTTTAGGCTGAACACATTCCTGTAGCTACTGTCTTGTTACTTTTCAAGACTCGTGGGCAGAGACATGCCTGGACAGATAACTCAACATAGAACCCCTGGGATTGTACTGATTTACATTAAGACACACAACTAGATCTGTGAGACCCATAATGACATACACATGTACATAGGAGCACAGATAAACAGATGCTCATACTGATGAGCACTGGGTATACACATACAGAATGATGTACAGAGGAACATATACAGCACACATACAGTCACAACTGGACCCACAGGCCCACAACTTACAGATGTCCATAACCCCCAGACACAAACCAGAAATGTGAGAGAACAATCACATACAACACAGGTTTACAGATTCACATGTGCAAGACATATACACTCACACAGAACACACCCAGGTAATCAGACATATATGATCCTATGAACCACCCACAACCACATAAAAGAATAAAGAGGGGCACATGCACAAGTACACAGTCATTTATTCAGACCCGTGGGAGCTCAGTGGGACACACACACACACACACACACACACACGAGCACATGTTTATACAGACTCAGACCAGACCTGTAAGTCAACAGCTATATACCATCACACACGGAATCACACCAGACTCACAAGTGAGCACACAGGTGCACACAAGTTACACTCCCATGTACAGACACATCCACATAGGCACACATCCAGGCACATATCAGAACTGTGAGAAAACAGCCACATGCAGGCAAAGCTGACCCCATCTTGAAGCTAAACAGCCAGCTTAACTTCTAAGTGAATGAGCCCTGACCTTTGACCCCCTCCAGTTCCCCTGGGTGGACTCTGGAATGTGTACAGAGGTTTCAGCTAATGATGGAATTACCAATACTCTTACATCTGGGGCAAGGTGCCCTAGGTGTTATCTATCTCTTAGCTCACCCTGCTGTCAGAGCTTTCCAGTATCTGGCCTCTTGGTTCCCCCCTATCCACCCACACATGCCTTTCCTAGCACATGGGTTCATCTCTAAGGGGGGATAAAAGAGGGTGGTCTAGAGGATGAAAGGTACAGAGATCTGAACATCCTGTGGTCTCCCAGGACCCATTAGTGTAGTAAGTTCCCTGACAAGCTGGACTTGTCTGCCTCGTTCTTTGGTCTCTTGGCTCCTTGGACATTTGTAGGCTGCTTTGCCTACACAGCCTTTTCATGTAACAGCCACATACAGGGTGCAGATTCACCTGTACACAAGTGCATGCATTCACTCTCTCAGAGGCACATCCACACATTCACACTCGGATGAGAAATGAGAGGCAAGAACCAAAGTCAGAAATGAGCATGAGTGGTTGTGTGCACATATACAAACTCACCTAGATCTGAAAGTAAAAGGTCTGAGCCAGCGGGAGATCACATCCTCAACGTAAGGCCAGTGTAGAGAAAGGAGCATTTTATTACACCAGTGGGCTGTTACACCGGTGGGCTGGGGGGGGGGGGGTACAGCTTCCCCAAATCCTCAGCCCCGAGCTTTCTTTGTTCTTTGCTTATATAGGCACAAACTACAAAAAAAAAAAAAAAAAAAAAAACTACATTCAAAAAAACCCACATTCTCTTGGCACCGCGTAATTGGTGTCTGGGTTGGTATGAGTTGTCTCAGAGGTAAGGAGTCTGCTCAGGCAGAGGTCAGGGCCATCATTAATCTCTTTCTTCTCATGGTTCCTCTGAGTTTCTCAAGGCCTTCATTAACCCCTTATCTTTGGGTTTCTCAAGGCCTTTATGTTTACAAAAAAGAAACTGCCAGGGTGCGTACATGCAGTAACTGAGGGTCAGAATGGAGTTTAATTTTGTTAAAACATTATTAACCCTTTCAGAAAGACCCATAGAGACACAAATACATACACAGGTTCACCTATACATACACAAAGACTCACACACTAACCAGCCCTGTAAGGCAACAGCCACTCAGCACCACACTCACAGATCCACAACCAGACTTGTGAGGCTCAGGTACAAACAGTCCCACCCTCTCCCAGGCTCCTGTCCTGGGGTTGCTATTGACACTATTCCTGGCATGGGGCACAGCTATGCTGATGCAGGCACTGGCCACAGAGGTATCAAGTGAGAGCCTGTGGCCAAGCCTACCTGGGGTGAAAGTGGGAGTCTGAACAGTTTCCAGTCTGCGCCCTTTCTGCCCCACCTGAGATCAGCTCTCAGCAGGAACCTGGTAATAAACTTCAGTTCTGGAATTACTCAGTCTGGAATCAAAGCCCGACTCCACTTCCTCCTGGCTGTGTGACTTGGGACAAGTTACCTCATCTCTGTGCCCCAGATACTTCATCTCTAAAATAAGGGTAATAACAGCTTACAAACGTCACTGGGCTGTTGTGAGCATACTGCCAGAAATTACATGTCAAGCCCTTGGAAACGTTCCTGGCTAGGTCGGTGTTCATTAAATACTGGCGCCATCACTGTATTAATGTTAGAGCATTGTGCCAAAACTGTGCCACTGCCCAGACCCCTTTTCCCAAGCTCTTGATGGTGGACTGAGGTCAGGGCCATTGGGCCTGACAACTGGGCTGGAGCTCTCCTTCACCAGGGCTTCCAGGTGCCGGCCCACCACTCTTAGTGTCCCTAAGTCCAGAGGCCTGAGCCTTTCCTGCAAAGATGGATGTGGGTCGGGAGCCATTTGACTCCACCTGGAGATGTGGACGCACTGGCGGGCCGCGGTGAGGCCCAGGAGGCTGCAGAACTGCCCACACCACCAGAGGACCCTGCCGAGGGCACCGCATAACTAATTAGACACATACACTCCCCAGACACGTACGCACAAGATACTGCCACAGCAAGAGATGGCAGTGAGTGGAGCTTGACCAGAGCGCACCGTTTCTGGCCCCGGAACTACATTTCCCAGAAGGTTGTGCTACACGCCCCTTTGGGTCAGCAGGTCAGAGCGACTCTAGTGCCCCGACGCCCTCTGGGAAATGGAGTGCGCTGCCTGCGCGGTACAAAGGCACGGGGGTGTAGTAGTTCGCGTCGGGTTCCGCGCAGGCGCATTTTCCCACGGCGGCCGCCGGGCTGCTTCTTTGTGGAGGCGGTTGTCCTTTTGTGGGAGGCCGGTTGGCTCACTCGCTTTTCTGTCCGTCCGCCCGGGGCCTGTCTGCTGGCCGCGCTCCACGCCCGCTGGCTCCGAGTGGCTGAGCCCCAGGCCTGCCTGGCCCCGCGCGCGGCCCGGGAGGAGTGTGTGACCGGCTGCGTGTGGCGCGGCGCTGAGGTGTGAGCGCAGCCTGGGGTGCGGGGCTCCTGCCGAGCCTGCCTGGCCCCGACCTCGGCGGGGCGCTGGACCCGTGTGGCCGTGCAGCCGGGAGTGCGTGCGCGACCCCGCGGGGCTCCCCGACAGGCCGCCGTCCCTGAGCCCCAGGGGCAGGACCCTATCCTCTGGGCCTGGCCTGGGGCCCAGGTGGCTGCAGAGCTGCCCACGCTCTGGGGGACGCTGCCAAGGGCCGCCATGGAGACCCCTGCCCCGAAGCCCCAGGAGACAGGTACAGTTGGCCCTTTTAGTCAGTGGGTCTGTGGGTTTGCGTTTGAGGAGACTGACACTCAGAGAGGTCAGCCTCGTTTCCCAGAGCACCAGCAGAGTCAGGCTTCCTGCCTCCTTCCCGTGCACTCCGTTTGTTCCCACTGTCTGGAACGTGCTGATGAGAGTAAGGGAATGGCAATGTTTTTCCTTCTTAATTGGGGTGTCTGACACTGAGTGGCAGAATTATCCCTGATGCAGTCTCAGATTGTGCCAGACGTAGGGGCTCACTCCCCACCCCTTCTGCGCTGGTGGTTCCTGACCCCTCTGATTCTCCTGGGTGCCATGGGTGGAATGTTTTTTAGCTCAGTCAATGCACCTGAGGACTATGGCTGAACAGCGCCCATTACTCATTTCTCCTTCCCAGCTCTGTCCTCTGAGGACCCTGTTCTTCCTCTCAAAGAGAACCTAGAGAATAAATGGGGTCACGGTCTCCTGGAAGCCAGGACTGAGGTGAGTGACTGTGTTCTTCCTTCTGAACATCTGTTCTTTATGAGGGGGTTGGCAGCTTCCTTCCCCTGATCAGGATCTTCAGTCATCCAAGGACTCCCTATCTGGGGCCTGCTCTCCAGTCTAGGGCAAGTATGGGGAGCCGACCCAGGCTGTCGGGTTCAGTGTGCCCTTATCTGCGCATCTGAGTATTTGTAAACTCCATGCGGTACTGTGTGTACTTCTAGATGGTTCTGTGAGGGGCATCACACTGGAGGCGTTCTCATCCTCCTTTTTTGCCCACTGCCATGCTTTAGAGAGATCCCCACGTGGACAGGTTCATCTGTCTGTCCTGTTCCTTTCACTGCTGCACAGTATTGCTTATGTTCCTCCCGACTAATGGGCATTCAGTTTGTTTCCTGTGTTTTCTCAGTCACTCTAGGCTGGGTAGGAATTTCAAAGTGGACTTTTGAGGCACAGGGAATGCACCCTCTCAGCTTTACTAGAAATGATTAAACGAATGCCCCCCACACACACACACACATACACACCTGCCCAAAGATGTCT
Source organism: Tadarida brasiliensis (assembly GCA_030848825.1). Taxonomy (NCBI): domain Eukaryota; kingdom Metazoa; phylum Chordata; class Mammalia; order Chiroptera; family Molossidae; genus Tadarida; species Tadarida brasiliensis. The sequence goes on along the minus strand of CM061277.1, from coordinate 22,759,301 downwards.
CTAGTTTTTCTTAGTGATTGTCAGTGTTCCATGCAGAAAACATAAACTTTCATGGAGCAGATATAAATCTTCTCTTCATGTTTCTCTTCATGTTTCTGGGTTTCTTTTGCACTTACAGTTTCTGCCAGCCAGGGATTCACAGAACTGCCCCCAGATGTCTCACATTAAATCCCTGCTTTGCCTGGAGCTGCACTGTGAGTGGTATGGAGAGTGGTTTAATCTTTCTTATGCTGACATTTTTCTTAGTCAGCTTGAGCTGTCTTAACAAAATACCATAGACCAGCGACTTAAACAACAGAAACATTTCTCACAGTTCTGGATGCCAGAAGTTTAATGGTGAGGGCTCTCCTCCCAGCTTGCAGATGGCTACATCAATCCCAGGTCCTCACGTGGCCTTTCCTCTGTGCACATTGGTAGAGAGGTCTCTGCCATCCTCTTCTCATAAGGACACCAGTCCTATTGGATTAGGGCCCACCATATGACCCCATGTAACCGCAGGACCCATCTTCAAATATAGTCACTTTGGGGGTTAGGGCTTTAACTTACTAATTTTAGATGGACACAGTTCAGTCCACAGCAACGATGATAACTATCTAAAAGTATAAGCCGCTCGGCCAGTGTGGTTCAGTGGATGAGCGTAGACCCATGCCCCAAGAGGTCACTGGTTTGATTCCCAGTCAGGGCACATGCCCAGGTTGTGGGCCCCATCCCCAGTGGGGGGCATGCAGGAGGCAGCCAATCAATGTTCTCTCTCATCGATGTCTCTCTCTCTACTTCTCTCTCTAAACTCAATAAAGAAAAAAAAAATCTTAAAAAATAAATAAAAGTATAAGCCAGTTGGCCCTGGCCAGGTAGCTAAGTTACAGTGTTGTCCCAGTACATCAAGGTTGTAGGTTTGATCACCTATCAGGGCACATACAAGAAACCAACCAATGAGTGCATCAATAAGTGGAACAACAAATCAGTCTCTCTCTCTCTTTCTTTCTCTCTGTCCCTCCCTCTAATCATCTTTCTCTCTCGAATCAATAATAAAAAATAATAATAATAATAAAGCCCTGGCCCTGTTGTTGCTCAGTGGTTAGAGCGTCAGCCTGGCGGCTTTAGAGGGGATGAGTAGTCCTGGGGGGCAGAAGAGCCTAGGATTTGAGAGCAGGAGTACAAGTGGAGTCATTTGGGGCATTTGTGACACTTGGAACCAGAGTAATCAAGTGGATGGAAGGATTACCCAGCAATTGGACCAGCATTGGAGAAGGGTGCGAGCAGGTCAGGAGTGGCAGTGGGCCAGGACTCGGGCCTGGGGAGGGTAGGGGAGCAGGATAATGGTGAGAAGGCGTGAGGGGCAGGCAGGAAGGACATGGAACAGCTTCTTTGGTCTCTGAGGCACAGACTTGGTGATGAGTATAGTTTCCTTCCTCAGGGTGTAATGATGGCTTTCTGTCTAGGGTCAAGTCCTTTTGCAGTGGTGAGATTTGAACAGGGTTTCTGGGTTCTTTGTGTTATCCTGTCAAGTTGTCTAAGTTTGACATTCTTGACCCTGGTGAGCATAGCATCTTACCCAGAACTTATCACAGCAGTTTTCTCTCCACTGCAGCACGCGCACACAGGCTGCCCAGTGAGCCGGGCCCTTCGGGTTCAGAAGGCCAGGTCCAAATGGTGATTCCTGGCCCAGCCTTGTTGTATACGTGAGGCTGTAGGACAGATGGCATCTAAGCACAACCTTCCACGCTTGGGAGAGGTCACCAAAGTTAACCCTCAACTCCCTTGGAAGCATGAATGCAATTGGAATCACTCCCATCTTGGGTGACTGAGAACATGTGTGTCATCCCAGGAATCGGTGACTTTCAAGGATGTGGCCGTAGACTTCACCCAGGAGGAGTGGGGCCAGCTGGACTCTCCTCAGAGGGCCCTGTACCGGGATGTGATGCTGGAGAACTACCAGAACCTTCTCGCCCTGGGTAAGACGGTTCCCCGAGGCTTGGAGTCTGCAGTCTGGGCATTCTGCCACACCATAGGTATTACTGAGTCTCCCTTCAGCACCAGCCCTGGTGCCGGGCTCAGCAGGTTTGGGGGTTGTGGTCTGTGTGCCCAGGCCCTGTGGCAGGGCTCTGCGGTGCCACTGGCATCCTTGCCTGGAGGTGTGGCTGGCTGGTCACCAGGCAAGCCAGAATGAGAGGGAGGGGGTGGATAGGGTCCTGGAAGCCCAGCCTGCCCTGGAGCTTTCCAAGGGAGATGGAGGGGAGGGGGGCCCATACCCGTGGGTTCTTCAGAGTGCATGCCTCAATTTGGGTTCTGATTCTGAGACCCTCAGTGCCAGCCCGTACTGTTCTGGGGGCTGTCCTGCCCTATCGGCTGGTTCTGGAGAACCCAAGCACACAGAGCCATGCTGCTTCCTCCCCACGAGCAGGGCCTCCGATCTGTAAGCCAGACATGATCTCCCATCTGGAACGAGGCGAAGAGCCATGGCAGGTGCCCAGAGAAGTCCCCAGAGGGGCTCGTCCAGGTGAGAGAGGAATGCAGTGGAAGGATGTGGAGCCCCCACCCCCAGTGCCCCTCCTACCACCCTATCTGGACCTCCCAGCACAGACCTCCTTCCACAGTCCACTGCCCCCGCTCCATCTGCGCCTGCTCTGTGCCCCTTCTAGAACCCTCCCTCTTCCCTTCCTTCCTTCAACGCACACATGGAGCACTGGCTGTGTGCCAGAAACTGCGCTGGGAATACAACAGGAAAACAGGCAAAGACATCAGCCTTCTGTAGGCAGGAGACAGAAGTCATTTCTACATGTATAGAAATATTTAACTAGTGGCTACTGTCAGATGGCGCCAAGAAAAATGAAGCAGGCCAGGGATAGGAGTGTGTGGAATGAATGAGGGCTTTGCTCTTCGAGAAAAGGGCAGAGTCAGCCCAGGGGCAGGGAGAGATGGGGAGACAGTTCACAGAGGCTTATTTAGCTTTTAAAAAGATGTACGTACATCTCCGGGACAGAGATTGTATTTACAGTTTCAAGTCATCTGGAGGAATTGCTAAAGAGAAGTGGCATGGGAGAGTTCCTTTTCCCCTCTGGAAAAAGGGACATTAATTTTTTTCCTTTATTGATTTTAGAGAGAGAGAGGAAGGGAGCGAGAGATAGAAACATCGATGAGAGAGAATATTGATTGGCCGCCTCCTGCATGCCCCCCACTGGGGGTTTGGCCCACAACCTGGGCATGTGCCCTGACCAGGAATCGAACCGGCGACATCTTGGTGCATGGGTTGACGCTCAACCACTGAGCCACGCCAACTGGGCTAATTTTTTTTAATAGGGTATGAAGTAAATTAGTCTTTTCTTTTTTTCAATCTATTGATTTTAGAGAGAGAGAGAAAGGAAGAGAGAGAGAAAAACATCAATTTGATGTTTTTATGCATTCATTGATTGCTTCTTTTTTTTTTTATCCTCACCCGAGGACATTTTTACATTTATCTTCAGATAGAGTGGGAGGGAGAGAGGGAGGAAGAGAGAGAGAGAAACATTGATCCGAGAGAGACACATCGAGTGGTTGCCACCCACATGACCCCAACCAGGGCCAGGGACAAACTGCAATTGAGGTATGTGCCCTTAGTGGGAACCGAACCCAGGACTCTCTGGTCCGCAGGTCAGTGCTCTAACTGCAGAGCCAAACCAGCCAGGGCTTGATTGCTTCTTGTATGTGCCCTAACCTGGGATTGAACCCTCAACCTTAGCATATCGGTTCAATGCTCTAACCAACCAAGATGCCCGGCCAGGCCAAGATATTTTAAATGTATTGTTTTTGGACTTGTGTTTATCCCAGTCATCACTGACCAGGATCTGACACACAGCAGTCTCTCAGTTGATGTTTCAATGAGTGAATCGTATCCATGAGCCCTTGACCCCCTGACTCTGGAATTCCCTGCAGGGGCTCCTTTCCCTGTTTCTTACTCTTCTTCCCTCTTGCCAGCTTGTTTCCCGTCTCACCCTGCGTGCACCCCTGCCTGTCTCGCTGCTTTCGAGCTCCCTCCCTCTGTTAGTCTCTGCTCTCTTTTCTATGCTTGTCTGCACCTCCAGGTCAGATACCAAGTCTGAGTTCCAGTGCCATGCCTCTGCCTGCTTACAGAAAATTGTATTTCCGCTTCTTACAGAATGGGAGCCCAGGCCTGAGATGACGGAGGAGTTGTGGCAGCAGCAGGGCATCTACAAAGAAGAGCCATCACAGGAGTCAATTTCGGAGGGGCTGACGAGGTCCAGTCTCCACAGCCCTGGTCCAGGCGATGGGTGGGCCTGGGAGGGCCCAGTGGCTGCTCTGTCGAGAGGCGAGGATGTGCTCTGGAGGTGCAAGCCCACCGGCTGTGGGGAGGTCACCGCAGAGGAGCACTGGCAGGGACACAAGGCGTCTGAGGAGGCTTTGCCCCTCAGGTGCACCCTCTTTGCCCAGCAGAGCAAAGGAGCTGTCATTCCTACAGAGGGAGAGTCTCCTGACAGACACACTGAGATTTTCCCATCCAGTGAGGCTGTAAGCCAGCACCAGAGAATGTGCACAGAGAGAAACAATTGCCAGTCCAGAGAGCACAGCAAACCTCTGCTTGGGAAAAGGCCTCAGAGCAGTGGCGCTGGGGAGGGTCTCTTCGTGTGTGGCCAGTGTGGGAAAGCCTTCCACCAGAGCTCCTCCCTCACCCTGCACCAGCGATGGCACGCACGGGAGAAAGCCTACAGGTGTAACGAGTGTGGCAAGGCCTTCATCTGGAGGACCAACCTCATCGAGCACCAGAGAATCCACACGGGGGAGAAGCCCTTCCTCTGTGGCGAGTGTGGGAAAGCCTTCAGCTATCACTCGTCACTGAACGTGCACCACAGGATCCACACAGGCGAGAGGCCCTACAAGTGTAATGCCTGCGAGAAGGCGTTCAGCTGCAGCTCGCTGCTGAACATGCACCTCAGGGTCCACACCGGGGAGAAGCCCTACAAATGCAGCGAGTGCGGGAAAGCCTTCAACCAGAGGACGCACCTGACACGGCACCACAGAATCCACACGGGAGAGAAGCCGTATAAGTGTGACGAGTGCGGGAAGGCCTTCACTTGCCACTCATCTCTGACCGTGCATGAGAAAATCCACAACGGAGACAAGCCGTTTAAATGCAGCGACTGTACGAAGGCCTTCAATAACCGTTCACGCCTCACCCTCCACCAGAGGGTTCACACGGGAGAGAAGCCCTTCAAGTGTGGCGATTGCGGGAAGGGCTTCAGCTGCCACTCCTACCTGGTCGTGCACCAGAGGATCCACAGCGGGGAGAAGCCTTTCAAGTGCAATGAGTGTGGGAAAGCCTTCAGCTCCCACTCCTACCTTATCGTGCACCAGAGGGTGCACACAGGGGAGAAGCCATTTGACTGCAGTCGGTGCTGGAAGGCCTTCAGCTGCCACTCGTCCCTCATCGTGCATCAGCGGATCCACACAGGAAAGAAGCCCTATAAATGCAGCCAGTGCGGCAAAGCATTCACCCAAAATCACTGTCTCATTAAACATCAGAAAATCCACTCCGGAGAAAAGTCATTTAAATGTAACGAATGTGGGGAAATGTTCAACTGGAGCGCTCACCTCACCAAACACCAGAGGATACACAGAGAAGAAAAGCCGTTTGCCATCCAGTTCAACAAGCATTTGCTGAATCCATACTATGTTCCCAGTAGCCTGCTGGATGCAGGTGGCATGGCTGTGAGCGGCATGGACCCCATCAACTCACTGGACGTGGCAAAGCTCCTGTGTGTGGTTCAGCCCTCAGCCAGCAGGAACTTCCCCCTGGGTAGCAAACCTGGAAATTAACATGGTGTGCTTGTCATCTGGCTTCTTCCCTAGGGTGAACGGGGAAAACAGTGGCTCAGAGGTGCATGCTGTAGCAGACACCCTTGTATTAGCAGTCATCACCTCCCAGGTAGGGATACACTCTAGGAGAGTAGAGTTGAGGGTCATTTGAGGATGTCCCATGGTCCTATTTCCTTTGATGGGCTTGGCAGTCACTGACCAGTGGATTAGATCTTTCCTGCAGATAAAAAGGTATGTCAATCATCATGTCCTCAGACAGGCTCCTGGCATGATTTCGATCAGGAATATCATCTGTGAACTGTTACGTTGAGAATAATTTGAAGGATTTTTAAAAACCAGAGTTATTAACATTATTACCTCTAAGCGAACATTGTATTTCTGGAGGGGAGAATAATCTTGGATGGTGGGAGTTTGGTAAAAATCCGATTTCCTGGACTCGCCTCACTGAAGTGGCTCTACTGCAGAGGCATTTGTTATAGCCGGCACAGACGTCACAGATGTCACAGACCAGCATCAGAGTAGCCAGACCCTGACAAGCCGGCCACACAACTGGCCACCTGGTTCGTGGTGAAATATTTGGAGCACACAGGCTGTGCCCGGTGTGTCCAGGGAAGATGGCTGCAGTGTTGGGACAGATGTGTCCAGAAGCACACCTTCACCCCAAGCTGGGGCTGCCTGCTGGGCCTACCCACACACCATGTAGCTCAGCTCATCAGTGCACAGCGAGGGAGAAGCCCCTCCATGGGACCATCCCCATGCTCCCTGCAGGGACAGAAAGATGGTGTTCATCTGGAATTATGTTATTTCTACTCAGTTTTCAGCAAGTACAAGATGCCTTCTTAGTGATAATACTTTACATTTGTATAGAGTGCTATAGTTTATGAAATGCTTTTTCGTATACTTTTTAAATTATGGAGGCAAAATAACCACATTTCAGAAAATGTGGAATAAAGGACAGAAAACACCCAGAATTCTTAATAAAATTGCATTTTGCACTTTGATACATTATTTCTGCTTTTTCCATATTGCATTTTTACATCACGTTAAACATAGTAGGTATATCATTTAAATATTTTTTTTTCCACTTAGCTGTATAGAAGAACATTTTCCCAAGTGACTGCACTGTCTTTGGAGTCATAATTCTAAACGGAAGCATAGTATTCTATTTGATATTCTTTTGTTGGATGTTGAAGTTATTCCCATGTTTTTCACTATAATAAATCATTCTTCATGGAGCATCTTTTGCATTATACTACTTAAGCATTTTCTTTCATGGAGCATCTTTTGCATTATACTACTGTAGCATTTTCTTAGAGTAGATTTCTAGAAGTGAAAATTTTAAGATGAATGAATAGCTTAAGGAATCATCTCAGTATTTTTTTGTTTGTGTGTTGTTTTTTTAATTAAAATTTTTTTTCTTTATTGATTTTAGAGAGAGAGAGAGAAACACTGGTGAGAGAGAGCATCAGTTGGCCACCTCCTGCATGCCCCCCACTGGGGATCATGCCCACAACCTGGGAATGTGCCCTGACTCTGAATCGAACCAGCAACCTCTTGGTGCATGGGTCAGTGCTCAACCACTGAGCCACACCAGCCAGGCTGTTTGTGTGTTTTCAAAGTAATCATGTTTCATTATGAAGAAACCAATCAGCAGCACTGGTCAGGTAGGAATGTCCCTTGCACGTCCATCTCCTGGGCACAGGCACTGTTCAAAGTGGATGTCCAGATGGTCTTTGTAACCACACAGTGATGATCCTGGGCATCTGCCGCTCACTTGCCTTCCTCTGCGGAGTGTCTGTGAACTGGCCTGGCATTGTGCAGTCCCCAGGGCTACATCATGACTGTCATGGCCCCTTCTTCCGTGACAAATTGGATAAGTCCTATTTCACCACTGGTTGGGAAAACACAAATATAATCTAGGCTTGATTCATTATCATCTTCCTGATTTTTCTTTTTCTTTTAAAAGAAAATGAGACCGTCTTTATAGGTCCTGGACCCAGTGTGTACTGTCTGCCCTGCAGTGCTGTTAATGTGCTCAGCTGAGTGGCACTATTACTCCACTTCGCTCCTTTGATAACTGATGAGGCTGATATTGAACATGTTTTTATTATTGGTCTTTCTTCCTGAAAATTACTTGACTATACCCTTGGGCCTTCTTCCCAATGGAGTCTTGGTGTTTTCTTTTATTTACATATACGCTTTCTTTTCTGATTATATGAGAAATACATATGTATTGAAGACATTTGAAAAAAAATCTGAAAGTTTTAAGAATAAAAATGGCCTCATGTCAGTTCCTGGGTCATTACCTGGAGATGCATTTCCTTCCAGTTTGTTTCTGTGCACATGTACACGTGTGCTTTTTCTTTTAGAACAAAACTGGATCCATACTCTGCATGTCATTTTTATCCTTTTCATTTAACATTTTATGATGCACATTTCCTTATAAAATATTTTCAAAAGCATTGATGGCTGAATCATTTTCTATCTTATAGTTGTATCATGATTTACCTGTTCCTTTATTGTCGAATATCAAAATTATCGGTTACCTATGTTCCCATCTTTGATTATTTCCTCAGAGGAAATTCTGAGAAGAGGCATTAGCAGGGGAGATCACTAACTCTGCAAAGCTGTTGCTGTTTCCAGGGTGGGCCCAGTGTCAGCTTCACACCTAGTTTATACTCTCACAAGAGCCCTGAGAGTGTCCGCTTCTCCACACCTTTGCCAACACTTGGCATTCTCTCCTTACTTTTTTTTTTTTTAAATATGGAACTCTTCACGAATTAACGTGTCATCCCTGTGCAGGGGCCATGCTAATATCTGTATCATTCCAATTTTTTAGTATATGTGCTGCCGAAGCGAGCACATTATCTCCTCACTTTTATTATTTTTTTAAAATATGTTTTTATAGATTTTTTTTTTTTTAAGAGCGAGAGGGCTCTGGCTGGTTTGGCTCAGCGGTTAGAGCTTCAGCCTGTGGACCAAAGAGAGTGGGTTCGATTCTGGTCAAAAGCACGTATCTTGGTTGCAGTTTGGTCCCCAGCCCTTGTTGGGGTCACGCAGGAGGCAGCCAGTCTATGTGTCTCTTTCGCATCAATGTTTCTCTCTCTTTCTCTCTCTCCACCTCCCATTCTGTCTGAAAATAGATGGAAAAATATCCTCAAGTGAAAATTAAAAAAAAATATATATATATAAGAGGAAGGGACTCTCCGAGGGAGGGGCTGCCGCCTCTCCCCAGAGCCCTGGGAAGGAGTAAGATGGCCACCGGTTGCGAGGCCGAAACTCAGCAAAAGCTCTGAGCGCCCTCCAAATGCCGAGTGTCCCCACACAGTTCCAGTCCAGTCCGCCCTTCTTCTGCCAGAGCCCCAGTTGTGTTTCAGCTCCAGACCCAGAAAAGCAGCAAAACCAGGTGGGATGACACCATGGCTGACATTAGGACCAGCTGCAATGATTAATGATCCCCTACCCTGGTTGCTGACCAATCGGTGGAGACCACAACCCTGAGGAGACACACCTGGAAAGCTGATGAATATTCTAATGAGATCATCACCTGAGACCTCCAGATGAAAGCCCTTAACAGGAAGGACTCAGTGTGCACTCTCACCCTTCTTTTGCCTCTATAACTTGTTTCCTGAGCCCATGCAGCCCAACCGGCTCAATTCTTCCATTGTCCACTTCTTCTACCTCTGTGACTTTCTAAATAAACTTTTGCTTGTATTTGAAATAAAAAAAAAAAAGAGGAAGGGAGAGAGAAACATGAAACATCAATTACTGCCTCCTGCACGCCCCCTACTGGTGATTGAGCCCGCAACGCCAGGCATGTGCCCTGACCAGGAATCAAACCAGGACCTCTCCAACAAAGGATTTTAATGTAGATATTTTTTGCATCCATGCTGTTGATTGCCAAATGTAATAGTCTGATCATGATGCTGAATAAATGTATCTTTTTTTAAGAAAGAAAGAAAGAAAGAAAGAAAGAAAGAAAGAAAGAAAGAAAGAAAGAAAGAAAGAAAGGCCCACATTGGCCAACATTTCCAGAGCACCACTTAGTGTGGTGGTAGTGGTCATCTGTGGCAGGTGTGTGTCCATCTCAAAACACTTGGGCCTCTAAGACTTTGTGGCTGGGGTGCCCACGCGGCCCAGTTCTGACCCATGAGGCTCAAGTGGAGGTCTGCCAGAGATTTTGAAAAAGTCTTTGCTTTCCTGATAGGAAAACTGTACTTTCCTCCTCCCCTTCTTCCTACCTGGAACTTGGTAGCTCAGAGGTGTGATAGCCATCTTGCAACCATGAGACAATTGAGGACAAAAGCCACACACAGTGAAATGGAAAAATGGAAGGGTCCTAGGCCTTGGATGAAATTTTTGAGCTGTTGTTTCAGCTACTGACATTCAACACCCTGAGTTCTTGCTCTGTAAGAAAAATAAACAGCTTAAGTCCATTTGTCACTCTTCACAGTTGTTTCATTCCTCACTGGTACAGCATCCGGGTCTTGATTCTGACTCAAAGGGAGACAGAGCTTGTATATTACTATTTGAAAAATGCCAACCCTTGGCCATGACTGATTGTTTATCACATTAGTGAATTATCTTTATAGGCCTAGTTTGCTAAGACTTTTTAAATTTTTATATTTATTGATTTGAGAGAGAAAAACATCGATTTGTTGTTCCATTTATTTATACATTCATTGGTTGATTCTCGTATGTGCCCTGACCGGGGATATAGCCTGCAACCTTGATATGTCGGGATGATGCTTTAACCAACTGAGCTACCCAGTCAGGGCTGCTAAGACTTTGAAAAGTCAGGCTTCGATGCTGAATTTGACCAAACCTTGGCATACCTCAGAGATGATTATATGGGTTTCCTTCCTTGTTATGGAGATACAGTTGGATTTATAAAGAGATTTTCTAACTTACCATCTTTGTGTTACTGGAATAAACCCCGTTTAGTAGAGCATTCATGTTTGCTACGTGTGGACTCACTTTTCTAGAGCTTGGCTGCAACGAGCGGAGCTGCCCAACGTTGAGCCCAAGATTTCACTCTGGTTTGGCCTGGAAGTAAACCACCTGTGACTGTACCCAGGAAGAAGGGTCACACCAACTCCTTAGGGGCTAGGCTTCAACGATAGGATTGTCCTCCCACTTGCTCAAAAAATAAATAAAAAATAAATGAAGTGGCCCTGGCCGGTTTGGCTCAGCGGTTAGCGTGTCGGCCTGCAGACCAATGAGTCGTGGGTTCAATTCCGGTCAAGGGCACGTACCTCGGTTGCAGTTTGTTCTAGGCCCTGGTCAGGTCGTGCGGGAGGCAACCAGTCGATGTGGCTCTAGCACATCAGTGTTTCTCTCTGTCTCTCTCTCTCCCTCCCTCCCACTCTATCTGATAAGTAGAAAAATATCCTTAGTGAGGAATAAAAAATAAATAAATAAAGTGGGGTGGGGTGGGGCCTCCCCCAGAACATAGCATGGCAGCTGGGAACCCGTATACAGGGCATCAGCAAGGAGATGCACCAGATGCTGTCTTTTTCCAGATGATGGGTTAGGACTGACTTTTTATCTCAATCATTGAAATGACAGTCCCTTACTACTTTGATAATCCGTACAATAAGCAATTTCCACTTTGAACAGCAATGTATAGGGTCCATTACTCTTTCTATAGCACTGCTCCAGAATGGCACTTTCTCCTGCCCTGGCCGAAGCTCTGACTGACAGAAGCAAGAGGGAGAGGCCGGAGCACATATATCGTGCCAGCCTGGACTACCCCCACGATTCTGAGGCTTGGCAACAAACACTGTTTCTTGCCAGTTTGCCCCCAGGTAGGTTGTGCCAGAGGGAGCCACAGGCACAGACTAGAAGGTGAAAGGTCAGGGGACCTGCCTCTCTCTTCCCTTCCCTCAAGCAGCAGAGGGCTGAATGGGCCTTCCTGGCACCAGCAGCACTTGCCTAGTCCAGAGGTCAAAGCGTCTGTATGCTAGGTTAGGGTAGCAGTTTGGGTTGGGTTTGGGGGGTTAGGAAAGAGGGCTAGGGTGTTTAGAGGTTAGCATTGGAATTAGTGGGCTGTTTTTCATGCTTTGAGCACCCTCTGGCTTTGGAGCCAGAAAAAAAGATGGACATCCTGGCTGTTAGTACTGGGGCAGGCGAAAATTGCACATCCACTTCCGTAAGTCCAGCGGGCCCAATGACTACTGATTTGAGGACCACAGATACTCAGGCCAATCTGCACATCTCAACAGAAGTTAATTCAGAGCCAGGATCATTTAGGCACAAAGCCAATTAGCACCCTTTTCATATTCTAATTGCATCAATTCTCCCAATAAAATTTGGAATTTCCAATTGAGTCAAATCAGAGATGTCTGGTTCAGTTTCCTCCTCTTATAGAATTGTTTTGGGGGTGGTTTTGGAGTTGGCTCATGGGGGTCCTCTCCCACTGCTCATGGTATCGTGCATCTTCCTCCGAGGTCCAATCAATACCATCAGGATTAGGTCACACACACCTCGTGGGAATTACGTACGACTATGGCTTTAGGGGCCCTGGACTGAGGCACGGAGCAGAGACTCCGTTTAGCATGTTTATCTGCGGCAGCACCAAAGAGGACCCATAGTCACTGTTGGTCTGTTTTATAGTGATCCCCATGTATCAGGATCCCCAAACCACCCCAGGCTTGATGATTCACTAGGGCTCACAGAACTCAGAAACAGTTATAGTTTATTACCGTGAAAGGATACGGATACAAATCTGCAAAGGAAAAAGGCACAAGGGGGCAACATCCAGGAGAGACCAGGCACACACTCCCAGGTGTCCCCTCCCTGGGGAGTCGCATCTGTCACGCTTAATTCTCTCAGCAACAATGTGTGATGACACATGAGAAGGGCTGGGACTAGAGAAGCTCACCAGGCCTCACTGTCCAGAGTTTTACTGGGTGTTGGTCACATGGGTTGCAGCACCATGTGACTGACCACAGCCTCTCAGACTCCAGCCCTCACTTCTCCCTCCCACCCCAGAGCAAAAACAGGTGTTCACAATAAATCACAATCTTAGGAGAAACTTACCTGATCAGACCGGTACATGTAGCCCAAGGCCTCAGGCACACAAACGTTCTTACCTGTAGAACAGTCCAGAGGCTCAGAGGTGACTTGAAAACAGACCTGTCTTTGGAATGTGTGGGGTTTGAGCAACCCAGGCCTGCTGAGTCCGTTTCCTGCCCACGTGCCCTGTGCCCTTTAGGAGGGCCCAGTGGAAAACATTTGGAGCCATTTTTCCTAAGTGTTGGTGCCGTTGGACACCTTGCACATTTTCACTTAATGCTGAGAATTAGAATCTTGAAATGGCAGAGGTGTGGGCGGTGGCGGCAGCTATAAAGGCATTTAGGCTTTGGAGAGTCCCAATGAGCCATCTGTTCTGGACCTCAGCATGTTACCTGATTACTGATGGTCTTCACACCACACAGCCACATCCTGCTTTGCACAGGGTATCAGTTTGCCCCTGAGTGCCCTATAGAATGGGGATTACTCCTGACTGAGACACACAACTAACACTCACAGAGTAAAAGAACTTCCCCTGACCCCTTATGTTGATAAGGGGGGCCCCAATCTTGTACTCTTCCCCCAAAGTGATTGAGGTCGTGTTAGGACTTACAAGGCAATATAATTCTTAACAGCCATGTTGTAAGCTTCCCTACCACAGGAGAGCAAAGACCAAACTTCCCGACACAGGAGAACAAAAGACCAGGAGAATGGGCCAGACAGGAAATGTCAGACACCTGGAATCAAACCATATAAGGAACCAAAACTGCTAAAGAATTCCTGCAGATCCAACCCCCCTGCCCAAACCCACCAACCAAGACCCCAAAACTCACTGATGACAAAATCTTCCCCCCACTGAACGCATGTAAGGACCAAACTGCAGCTCCTAGGTGCTGCCATCATCAACACAATACCCCACGGCTGGGTGATGTGTAGCCCTTCCCTTCGTATACCCCCATCCTCTTTTCTTTAAATAAATCCAGTTTTTCTTTATTCACCATCTGGGATTGCTATTTAGCATACCCGTGCACATTAAACCACCAACTTTAACCTTTCTGGTCTTAAATCCATAATTGGCTCAGTAGGGACCAGCAAGTGGAACATAGCTCAGCTCATCCAGGAATTGGGGAACCAATTCACTCACCACAAGCCGAGGTTTGTACTCCATGACCACGAGCAAGAGAAGAAAGACCTCAGAAGATGGCAGTTCCAGCCTGGACCATCCCAAGTATTTGGCAATTATTTTGTGGTCACCCCATAAAAATGTGATGGATTGACTTCCAGTTAATAGGTCAGTTGTTGAGGGTGATGACATTCCACACAACAGAAATATTTGAAAGAAGCTTATTAGTCACACAAGGGACTCAGTGGGGAGAGCCGGTGGACATAAGCGGCTGCTGCCAAGTGTGTGTTAGGCCATCATACTGGCCTGGGGTGGGATTAGGGCAAGTTCTCAAGTGAGGTCTGAGGTCCCAGGTTTGAAGTTCCACAGGTGCAATCAGAGCACCTCGTGGGGCACAAGGAAAGTGGGACTTGACCACTCTTCGTGGTCAAACATCTAAAACAAAATCTGACTTTACTTCAATTCACCCTTGATTGTGACACTGATTTTGTTTTAAATACGTTTTTATTGATTTTTAGAGAGAGGGGAAGAGAGAGAGAGAGAATCATCCATGTGAGAGAATCATAGATCAGCTGCCTCCTGCACGCCCCCTACTGGGGATCGAGCCCGAAACCCTGGCATATGCCCTGACTGGGAAATTTATTCTAAAGCGTATATGGAGAGGCACAAACCCCAGAATAGCCAACACAATATCGAAGGACAACAAAGACAGAGGACTGACACTGCCATACTTGAAGACAGTACTAAAGACGGTGCAGTATTGGCAAAAGAATAGACAACTAGCTCAATGGAACAGAATAGAGAACTTGGGCATAGACCCACATAAGTATGGGCCACTGATCTTTGACAAAGGAGCAAAGGTAATACAATGGAGCAATTCAACAAATGGTTCAACAACCGGACATCTACATGAAAAAAAAAAAAATCTAGACACAGATATTACACCTTTCACAAAAATTAATTCAAAATAAATCTTAGATCTAAATGTAAAACTCAAAACTATAAAACTCCTAGAAGATAATACGAGAAAACCTAGATGACCTTGGATATGGTGATGCCTTTTTAGATACAACACAAAAGGCAGAATTGGTGAAAAAACAATTGATAAGCTGGATTTCATTAAAATTAAAAATGTCTGCTCTGCAAAAGATAATCTCTAGAGAATGACAAGCCAGACTATGAGAAAATACTTGCAAAAGATACATCTGCTAAAGAGCTGTTGTTCCAAATATATATCTTAAAACTCAAATATAAGAAAACAAACAATATGCCCTGGCCGGTTTGGCTCAGTGGTTAGAGTGTCAGCCCACGGACGAATGAGTCACGGGTTCAATTCCGACCAAGGGCACCTACCCCAGCTGCAGTTTGCCCCCAGCCCCGGTCAGGGTCGTGCGGGAGGCAACCAGTCCATGTGTCCCTCTCACACTGATGTTTCTCTCTCTCTCCCTTTCTCTCCCTCTCTCTCTCTCCCACTCTGAAGATAAATAGAAAAATATCATTGGGTGAGGATTTAAAAAAAAAACACAATATTAAGCCCGGCCGGTGTGGCTCAGTGGTTGAGCGTCGACCCATGCACCAAGAGGTCACCAGTTCGATTCCTGGTCAGGGCACATACCCAGGTTGTGGGCCAAATCCCCAGTGGGGGGCATGCGGGAGGTGGCCAGTTGATGTTCTCTTTCATTGTTGTTTCTATCTCTCTCTCCCTTCCTCTCTCTCTAATTAAAGAAAAAAAAAAAAGACTCAATTACAACAGAAGGGTGTACAGTCCACATGAGGGGTACACCTTGAGGGCCCAGTTGGGGTGATCAGGGAGGCTGTGCCACTGGACCCTACAGGACACCTACAATAGGCCACCCTACAAAGCCTAGGAGACATAGCAACTCTCCCTAATACATAGAAACAAATACAGGGAGGCAGCCAAAATGAGGAGACAAAGAAACATGTCCCAAATGAAAGAACAGAACAAAACTCCAGGAAAAGAACTAAATGAAATGGAGATAAGCAATCTAACAGATGCAGAGTTCAAAACACTCGTTATAAGGATGCTCAAGGAACTTAGTGAGGACCTCAAGATCATAAAAAAGACCAGTCAGAAATAAAGGATTCACTAACTGAAACAAAGAATAATTTACACAGAATCAATAGTAGAGTAGAGAAGCAAACCATCGATTTGGAGTATGAGGAAGCAAAAACCACCCAATCAGAACAGCAAAAAGAAAAAAGACTCCAAAAAATGAGGATGTGTAAGGAGCCTCTGGGACAACTTCAAGTGTGCCAAATTTGCATCATGGGGGTTCCCGAAGGTAGAAGAGAGAGGGCAAGAAATTGAAAACCTATTTGAAAAAATAATGACAGAAAACTTCCCTAACTTGGTGAAGGAAACAGACATACAAGTCCAGGAAGCACAGAGAGTGCCAAACAAGATGAACCCAAAGAGGCCCACACCAAGATACATCATCAAAATGCATAAGGTTTGCCCTGGCTGGTTTGGCTCAGTGGTTAGAGAGTCGGCCTGCGGACCAAAGAGTCCCGGGTTCAATTCCGGCCAAGGGCACTTACCTCCGTTGCCGTTCGTCCCTGGCCCCGTTGGGGTCGTGTGAGTGGCAACCAGTCGATGTGTCTCACGTCGATGTTTCTCTTTCTCTCTCTCCCTCCCACTCTGTCTGAAAATAAATGTAAAAATATCCTCGAGTGAGGATTAAAAAACAAAACAAAATAAAAACAAAATGCATAAGGTTTGCCCTGGCAGTTAGAGCGTCTGCCCTCGGACCAAAGAGTCTGGAGTTTGATTCCAGTCAAGGGCACGTGCCTCGGTTGCGGTTCAGTCCCCAGCCCTTTAAAAAGGATTTTTTAAAAGTGCAAAAGGTTAGCCCTGGCCGGTTTGGCTCAGCGGTTAGAGCGTCGGCCTGCGGTCCGGAGAGACCCGGGTTCGGTTCCCGCTAAGGGCATGTACTTCGGTTGCAGTTTGTCCCCGGCCCTGGTTGGTTGTGTGGGTGGCAGCCACTCGATGTGGCCCTTTCACGTTGATGTTTCTCTCTCTCTCTCTCTCTCTTCCTCTCTCTCTCCTTCCCACTCTATCTGAACAAAAAAATGGAAAAATGTCCTCGGGTGAGGATTAAAAAAAAAAAAAAATGCAAAAGGTTAAAGACAAAGAGAGCATCTTAAAAGCAGCAAGAGAAGCCCTGGCCGGTTTGGCTCAGCGGTTAGAGCGCCGGCCTCTGGTCCAGAGAGACCCGGGTTCGGTTCCCACTAGGGGCACGTACCTCGGTTGCAGTTTGTCCCCGGCCCCTGGTGGGTCGTGCGGGAGGCAGCCACTCGATGTGTCCCTTTCACATCGATGTTTCTCTCTCTCTCTTCCTCTCTCTCCCTTCCACTCTATCTGAACAAAAAGTGGAAAAAAATGTCCTCTGGTGAAGATAAAAAAAAAGCAGCAAGAGAAAAGCACTTAGTTACCTACAAGGGAGTTCCCATAAAACCGTAAGCCAGTTTCTCAAAAGAAACTTTGCAGGCCAGAAGGGAGTGGCAAGAAATATTCAAAGTGGCCCGGCCGGTGTGGTTCAGTGGTCGAAGCATCGACCCATGCACCAAGAGGTTGCCAGTTTGATTCCCGGTCAGGACACATGCCAAGGTTGTGGGCCAAATCCCCAATGGGGGGCATGCAGAAGGCAGCCAATCAATGTTCTCTCTCATCGATGTTTCTTTTTTTTTTTTTTAATGTTTTTATTTATTTTGTTAGAGAGCGAGGAAGGGAGAGAGAGATAGAAACATCGATGTGATAGAGAAACATCGATTGGCTGCCTCCTGCACGTTCCCTACTGGGGATTGAGCCCGAAACCTGGGCATGTGCCCTGACTGGGAATCGAACTGGGACCTCTCAGTCCGTAGGACGACACTCAATCCACTGAGCCACACCAGCCGGGCTATCATCAATGTTTCTATCTCTCCCTCCTCTCTAAAAAAATCAATAAAAATGTAAAAAAATATATGAACAAAAAAACGACAACAAATACATATCTATCAATAATTGAATCTACAAACAAAATGAAGAAGCAGACCAGAAACAGACTCATAGATACAGAGAACTTTTTGGTTTGTTGCCAGATGGGAGGAGGTTGGGAAGATGGGTGAAAAAGGTGAAGGGGATTAAGAAGTACAAATTGGGAGAATTTCGGAAAGACAAATATCATATGATCTCACTTATTTCTGGAATATAATAAACATAACAGTCTGAGGAACAGGGTAGTTCCAGAGATGTGGAAGTAGGGTACAGACTGACAATTGCCAGAAGAGGGGGTGGGGGAGGGGAGCAATGAACCACAGAACTTGTACGCATGTACTCATAACCAATGGACATGGACAACAAAACTGGGGACGGGGCAGGGAGTGAGGGGGAGGAGGGTGACAATGGGGGGAAAAGGAGAAACATCTGTAACAAAAATAAATTAATAAAAAAAAATTAATAAATAAATAACAAAAAAAATAAAGAAGTGCAAATTGGTTCTTAAACTGACAGACTGCAAAGGGAAGGGGGTGGGGCGGGAAGAGATAAACCAAGGAACTTCTGTGTATATATGCATAACCAATGGACAGAGACAATAGTGTGGGGAAGGCAGGAGAGGTGCAGGATCTGGGAGGAGGGGGTCAATGGAGGGAAGAGGGGGGGCATCTGTAATACTTTCAACAATAAAAATAAGTTTAAAAAAATAAAGAAAAAAAGAAGAAAAACATATGTCCATACAAAAACATACACATGGATATTTATAGCAGCTTTATTCATAATTTCAAAAAATTGGAAGCTACCAAGATGCCTTGCAGTAGGTGAAAGGATGAATAAACAGTGGAACACCCAGACAATGAAATAATATTAAGAACTTAAAAGAAAAGAGCTATCAAGCCATGAACAGACATGGAACTCAGATGCATATTACTAAGTGAAATAAGCCAATCTGAAAAGGCCACATACTGTATGATTCCAGCTATGCAACATTCTGGAAAAGGCAAAACTATGAAGACAGTAAAAAGATCATTGGTTGTCAAGGATTAGTGGGGAACGAGGGATGAACAGGTGAAGCACAGAGGATTTTTTTTTTTTTTATCCTCACCTGAGGACCTTTTGCATTTATCTTCAGATAGAGCAGGAGGGAGAGAGGGAGGAAGAGAGAGAGAGAAACATCGACGTGAGAGAGACACATTGACTGGTTGCCACCCACATGACTCCAACCGGGGCCAGGGACAAACTGCAACCGAGGTACGTGCCTTTAGCGGGAACCGAACCTGAGACTCTCCAGTCCGCGGGCCGACACTCTAACCACTGAGCCAAACCAGCCAGGGTGGCACAGAGGATTTTTAGGGCAGTTAAAATATAGTATCATTATAGTCTGATACTATAATGGTGTACATGTCATTATACATTTGTCCAAACCCATATAATGGACACCAAGAGTGAGCCTTAATGTAAACTATGGACTTTAGAGGATAATGATGTGTCACTGTAGGTTCATCAAATGCAACAAATGTCCCACTCTGGTGAGAGGTATAGATAGTTGGGGGAGGCTATGGATATGTAAAAACAGGGGGTATAGAGGAATGTCTACTTTTGGCTCAATTTTGCTGTGAACCTAAACTGCTCTAAAAATAAATTCTATTAAAAAATAACCTTTGACCTAAGTGTTTCTCCTTGGGGCCTTCCTAAAGGGCCTGATGACACCGTAACCCAATGGGAATCACTGTAAAATGAACCGAAATTCAGCGGTTATGCTAAAGGTGATCCCTGCTCCCAGCTTAGGCGTGGGCCCCTAAAAGTCCACAAGGCAGTATCTGCTGATGTTTGGGGGGGGGTGCCCCAATACTAACAGTACTAACTGGAGTCCCTGGAGGAGGCGGCCACAACCATGAATAGGTCCTACAGGATGTACTAAAGGATCTGAAGAGTATATAGGATATCTCTGAGGTTTATCCTCAGACTACATACTCCCTCTCTCTCTCTCTCTCTCTCTCTCTTTCTCTCTCTCTCTCTCTCTCTCTCTCTCTCTCTGTCTCTCTCTCTCTCCCCAAGGGGAGAAAGACAAACTGAAACAGAGGTCTGAAATTTGGCTTCATCAGAATTTCAAAATTTAATAAACAATTATGGATTTAGACTATGAAAAAGGCACTGACTGGCTTTCGAACCTGCCTTATACTGGCTCTGAATTAACTTTAACTCCAGCCTCATTAGGGACATGGCATGCCCAGGACCCAGCCACCACCAGGGACAATTGCCCTATACAGATATGGTGGTTCCTTGGTCCCTACACACTAAGCAACCTTTTGTGGCATTAAATGATACCAGTTCCCTGGAGACCCCACTAAATTGAAGGGTGGACTCCCTATGTTCTCTGGGGCATTACTGCACGTAAGATGGAGGGCAAACAGGCCACATTATTGTCCCAGTGGTCTGCTTCCCTCTCCTCTGGAATTTCCCATTATTAGGATGGATGCTCTAATTGAAATCAAATAAAAACTTTGCCAAATTGGATGCTGAGGACTTGCCCAAGCCATTAAAATTGTTAATATGGCCCAATATATGTTAAAACGAGGATTTCAAGGATGAGACCCATTACTCACAAGGTATTAAGAGAAGGGTGCTTGCCCGGCCGGTGTGATTCAGTGGATTGAGTGTCATCCCATGGACTGAGAGGTCCTGGTTTGATTCCTGGTCAGGGCACATGCCCAGATTATGGGTTTGATCCCCAGTAGGGGACGTGCAGGAGGCAGCCGATCAGTGTTTCTCTCTCACATCGATGTTTCTATCTCTCTCCCCCTTCCTCTCTCTCTCTCAAAACAAAACAAAAAAAATCAATAAAAAATATTTTTTTTAAAAAAGAGAGAAAAGTGTGCTTATTCCTACTGTGTCTCCATTTAACAGTCCAGTTCGGCCTGTTTTTCAACCCAGAAAGGACAAGTGGCACCTCACGGTGAATTGCTGAGCCTTTAACCAGTGGCCCATCAAACTGAAGTGATGCCGGCCGATCCATCTCCCACTGGCCGATATTCTGTTGTTATAACTTGACTAACATTCTATGCAGCCCTTATTGCAACAGCCTCTCAGCCTCTACTTACATTCACTTTTCTTTTCCAGTTTCTTTTTCTTTAGTTTACATATGTATTTTCACTGTGATAAAATAGAGCTAACATAAAATTTACATTTTTACTATTTTTAAATGTACAATTCAGCAGAATTAAGTATATTTATATTGTTGTGAAACCATCAGCACTATGGTTCTAGAACTTTTTCACCTTGCAAAAACTGAAACTCTGTTGTTTTTTTTATCCTCACTTGAGGACATTTTTTCAATTTTTGTCCAGATAGAGTGGGAAGGAGAGAGAGAGAGAGAGAGAGAGAGAGGAACATCGAGTGGCTGCCACCCGCACGACCAACCAGGGCCAGGGACAAACTGCAACCGAAGTACATGCCCTTAGCGGGAACCGAACCCGGGTCTCTCTGGACCGCAGGCCGACGCTCTAACCGCTGAGCCAAACCGGCCAGGACTAAAACTCTGTTTTCCATTAAACACTAACTCCCCATTCCACCCACTCCCGAGCCCCTGGCAACCTCCATTCTATGTTTCTGTCTCTATTAATTTGCCCCTTTTGTGTCTGGCTTCTTTCATTTAGCATAATGCTCTCTAGGTTCACTTATGTTGCAGCCTGTGTTAAAATCTTCCTGTGGCAGACCACATTCACTTTTGAAGGGACACAACACTCGTTATTTGATTCCTGTGCCCACAGAATCTTGAGGGGAGAGTCAGCGGTCACTTTTGCACAGAGCATGGAGAGGGAATGGGCTGTGGTCTCACATAAGGTACAAAGCTCTGTGCCTCCGTGAAATTCTTACACAGCAACTGGTCAACACTATGCCCATGTTGATCAGGGTCCACCTGGTGTCTCAGGTAACATAGCACCCACATAGCATCAGGCAGATGCTATCACTCAGCCTTCTGGCTTTTCTCATCTGGCTATGCCTACTTTGGGGAATAATCTGGGCCTTGGACACAGCATCCCACTGGATGGGCCCCATCTGACAACAGGAGATCTGTATCTCAGGTCACCTACACTTATTTATTTCTGCTCTTCACTATGCTACCACAGCTAACCACTAGATGGCACTATTGTTCCATTTTCACCTGGTGGGCCAAATGTTGGGCAGTGTTGAAGGCAGTCCCGTTGGCTGTTATAAATACACTAAGGAGTCCACCACACAGAAGGCAGCACATGTACTCAGAATGTCCACTGTGAGGTGTTTTTTTTTTACCTATCTCACACCTTACCTCTCAAAATGCATGTCAGACCATTAATAAAAAGCCACTGGAAGCAACTAAGATATCGTTTGGTAGATAAATGGATAATGAACTATGGTTCATCGAGACAATGGAATATTATTCAGTGCTAAAAAGAAATGAACTATCAAGCCAAGCAAGGACATAAAAGAAGCCTAAGTGCATATTACTAAGTGAAAGAAGTCAATCTGAAAAGGCTACATACTGTATGATTCCAACTATATGACATTCTGGAAAAGGCAAAAGTATGGGGACAATAAAAAGATCAGTGGTTGCCAGGGTTAGGTGGGGAAGGAGGGATGAATAGTCAGAGCAGAGAGGATTTTTAGAGCAGTAAAACTGCCCTGTATGATACTATAATGGTGGACACATGTCATTACACACTTTTCCAAACCCACAGAATGTGTGACACCAAGAGTGAGCCCTAAGCCCAGCCGGTGTGGCTCAGTGGATTAAGCATCGTCCCATGGACTGAGAGGTCCGGGTTCGATTCCTGGTCAGGGCACATGCGTGGGTTGCAGGCTTGATCCCCAGTAGGGGGCGTGCAGGAGACAGCCAATCGATGTTTCTGTCTCACATCGATGTTTCTATCTCTCTCTCCTTTCCTCTCTCTCTAAAAAATCAATAAAAACATATTTAAAGTGGAAAAAACAAGCCACTGGAATGTTTCACCTGAAGATGTATACAGCAGGCGCCTTTGGGATGATCCAATCCCCAACAGCAGCCTCCTCCATTGCCCCCTGTGCCCCTCGCTGTCACTACACAACTGTAGACATACATTTCCATGACTCCCGGATCAGTGGCTGCCTCCAGGTCCAGTAGTCAGCCCAAGGTTATTACAAATCTTTTTTTTTTCTTTATTGATCTTAGAGAAGAAGGGAGATGGAGAGAGAGATAGAAACATCGATGAGAGAGAACATCGATTGGCTGCCTTCTGCGTGTCCCCCACTAGGGATTGGGCCTGCAACCTGGGCATGTGCCCTGACCGGGAATCGAACCGGCGACCTCCTGGTTTGACATGCATGGGTCAAGGCTCAACCAGTGAGCCACACCGACCAGGCTCCTTCCTATTTAAAAAAAAAAAAAAAGTTTTTATTTTATTTTATTTTTTTAGAGAGAGAAGGGAGAGAAACAGTAATCAGTTGCTTCCTGTATGAACTCTTACTTGGGACTGAACCCGTACCCTGGGCATGTGCCCTGACCGGGAATCAAACCAGCAACTCTGGTGCACAGAACACCACCAAACAGCTGAGCCACACCTTTTTAAGGCTGAATAATATTCCACTGTATGGATACACTACATTCTGGTTGATGGACACTCGGGTTGCTTCCACGTATTAGCTATTGTAAAACTAACCAACTTCTTGACCAAACCAGGTGGCCTCAGCCCTGAAAGTGGACCTCACCAGAAGATGGACTGTCCCCCATGATGATCCCAGGTGCAATCATTCCCAGTCCACACCCCGTTGTACTCCATCAGATATCACCTCCACCTGGACTTGCTCTTCCTCCTCCACTTGCCCTCCTCTTCCTCCTCATGGGCTCCAACCTAACCTGTCTTTTGAGTCTGGCTCTCTGCTTCCCAGACCTCTGCTCTCCTAACCTCACCTATATACCACTGCCCTCGCAGGAGGCATTGCCAAGCGTCTGGGTAAGGTTCACCAAAGTGTACCAACTGTTGGACATGCCTCAAGCACCCACTCACTTACCTGTTCATATTGTAGCCTCTCTTAAGGAAACTTTCATGACAGCACAACTCTCCATAGACTGGCCAAATCCTTCCCAGTGGATATAAACTCTTCTTTTTTATCCTCACCCGAGGACATTTTTCCATTTTTTTTTTTTTTTTGTTCAGATAGAGTGGGAGGGAGAGAGAGGAAGAGAAACATTGACATGAAAGGGACACATCGAGTGGCTGCCTCCCGCACGACCCAACCAGGGCCGGGGACAAACTGCAACCAAGATACGTGCCCTTAGCAGGAACCGAACCCGGGTCTCTCTGGACTGCAGGCCGACACTCTAACCACTGAGCCAAACCGGCCAGGGCAGCGGATATAAACTCTTAATTGATTCAAGCTCAAAACAGACAGCCCTGGCTGGTGTGGTCCAGTAGTTAGAGCATCGGCCCGCACACCTAAGGGTCATGGGTTTGATCCCCGGGGTAGGGCACATGAGGGAGGCAACCAATTGACCAATTGATGTGTCTCTCACATTGATGTTTTTTTCTCTCTTCTTCCTTTCTCTTCCACTCTCTCTAAAAAAAAAAAATCAGTGAGGCTTCCAAGAGGCCCCCTACCTGGAGGGAATGAATGGGGACCCACCGGCAAGGTTCAATCCATGCCAAGTCGGGTCCCCAGAACCATGGGGGAAACGCAGCAGACACTTAGGAAGATGAGATGATGAGATGATTTTATTCAGGCTTTGGCAACAGGAAGTTCACTAATGAGGAATGTCTGCAAGGAAAGGAAGGGCTTGGGTTTCTCTAGAGGCAGGTAAGCAAGGGAGTCATAAGGAAGAGTGAGGGCAAAGTGGTCCTTTAGGACCAGCCATTTCTCAGAGCACAGAAGAATGGGGGGAGCTCTCAACCATGGTTGCTTTGCCTGAGCATGGGGCTCAGGCAAATCTCAATATCGTCAGCTTCTGAGTGCTCAGTGGATTGTGTGTGTGTGTTTCCACTATATGTGTCTGTCTTGATGCTCTGTGTGTCTGGAGGTGTGCCTGCGCATGTGCAGGCTGTGTGCAGAACTCGTATTTGTGTTTCTAGTGGAGTGTGTGTGTGTGTGTGTGTGTGTGTTTCAGGGTGAGGGCCTGTCTCAGCATTTAATCGGGTCTGGTGAACTATGTGTGGCTGTAGCAGGCTGGCTGTCTGTTCCTGTGTTTCTGTTTGTTGTTGGATGTGTGTGTTTCTTGACGTGTCTGTCTCTGTTTCTCTGTGTCAGGTGATGTGCGTGTTTATAAGGTATGTGTCTCAATATTTTTATGGATCTGGTGAAATCAGTTTCTGTTGCACCCAGTTTCTATTTGTCTCATGGATTGTGTGTGTATGTGTCTGAGTGTGTCCATCCAGGTGTCTCTGGTGGATGGTATATGTGCTTCTGTGGATGTGTGTATGCTGCAGGGTTGTGTTTGTG
Source organism: Tadarida brasiliensis (assembly GCA_030848825.1). Classification (NCBI taxonomy): domain Eukaryota; kingdom Metazoa; phylum Chordata; class Mammalia; order Chiroptera; family Molossidae; genus Tadarida; species Tadarida brasiliensis. The sequence goes on along the minus strand of CM061277.1, from coordinate 22,733,907 downwards.
TTGTGGTTTTCCTGTGGCCCGTGTGCAGTGCAGCGAGCATCAGCCCCTGTGTTCCTGTATCTGCAATACATAGTGTGCATTGCGGAGTGAGTCTTTTCTTCTGTTCTGTGCATCATGTGGGCTCTGCGTGTCTTGTGGGGTGAGAATGCCTCCTTGTGTTCCTGTGGGCTGGCTGTGCCTGTATGTTCGTTGCAGTGCATTTCTCTCCCGGTGTTTAGTTCTTTTGGGGTGTGTGTGTGGAGTTGCAGGATGTGTTTCTGTGTGTGGTGGATTGTGTTTTTGTGGGCGAGGGAGTGTTTCTTTGGGTCTGGGTAGTATGTGTGGGTATATGTTGCAGTGAGTGTGCCAGTCTCGGTATTTTTGTGGGTCCAATGGCATGTTTTGTGTTGCGGGTGAGTGTCTCTCTCAGCGTTTCTATGAGTCTGGTGTTTGGTGTATGTGTGTGTGTGTGTGTGTGTGTGTACGCGTGTGTGCGCGCGTGTGTGCTGTGTTCCTGTTTGGAACCTGGCCGGGCTCAGGCCTTCTCCAGTCCCACATTCCTCCTGCTCCTTTGTGCTCTGTGCTACAAAAAATATTTGCGTTTTCCACGACTCATAATTTTTCCTCCTCAATCGCTACCAGATGTGGGTCCTGTGGTCCCAGTCCCCATGGCAACGGAGGTTCCAGCAGCCGTGGTTCCCTTTTGTGGCGCCTGCCCTGGGAGCTGGCACTGCTGCAAGCCTGAGGGGGAGGGGAGGGAGTGCATGTAGGACATGGGGGTTTTGAGCAGCTCCCTCCCCAGATGGCCACCAGGATCATCCTGGTGGGCTAGGGGCTTCTCAGCCTAGGTCCTGCCTGGCCTCCTGCCCATAGCATCTGACCCATAGGGAGGCAAGTGGCAGGGGCTGGCAGCTGAAAGTTCAAGAAATGCCCCTCCTCTTCTGGGAGGCACCCACACAGAGGGGCTCCTGAAGGTTGGGATCTGGGACACCTAGAAGTCTCCCAGGGCAGGGGAGGAGAGACCCCAGGAAAGGTCTGGTTGATGTGACCACTACTGGTCCAGGCTGGGGGGAGAGGGAGAGATAAAGCTAATTGGGGGTGAGGGGTCAGGAGCCACAGTGTGATGAGTGGTGGTGCTGGAGGGGAGGGGGGATAGCAAGAGTGTGGCTTGAGCCACTGCATTGTCCACCCCCACCCCCTGAAGCACTGCCCTGCCCTCACTGGGCCCAGATGGGCATCTGCCCCTCCTGGCAGACTTTGAGCCTGTGTTCTCAACACCAGCAGCCAGCATGGCCTGGTGCCTGAATGGATCAGAGACCAACCAGCCACAGGGCCACGGCTGGGAGGTTACCCAGCTGGCCCAAGGGAAGCAGCATGTCCTGGAGATATGGAGCCCGTGTGCTGCCTAGTCAGACCAGATGCAGGGACTGTGTTCATGCAAGCCCTGCCAGATGTTCAGTCTGTGACATGAGGCTATCTCCACTCAGGTGGCTGAGTCCCTGTATGGGTCACTGAAGTTGACCTCAATGTGGTATCCAGCCAGAAGGACAGAGAGTTGCCAGGTGAGATCCCTGAAATGCCAGCATTGGTCAGACTCATGTGGTGCTGTGGTCCGCGGGGTGGGGGTGGGAGATGATTGGAGAATCCTGGCAGAATCTGTTGACCAAAACTGCTAGTATCAAAAGATGGGGAAGAGGCCCAACAGGCAGAGATAGGGAGATAGGAGCACAGATAGATGGAAGACAGTGGGCACCACAGAAAAATAAGGCTTTATAGCTCAGGAAGGTCACTTGGGAGGCCTGCCCAAGGGCCAGAGCAGTGAAGACACTGGGAGACAAATGGTAAGACAGAAGCCAGGCCAGAGTGGGGGGCTGCCTTCAAGACCAGCCAGGGCTCTGGGCCAGGCTCACTTCCCTCCATCTACCCCCACCACCCGCAGACCTGTGGGGTGGGTGGGTGAGAGTTTCCGGCTGAGGACAAGGAGCCCATTGAGGCAGACAGTGGGGCTCTGTGCAGTGCCAGGCCGTCGTGTTTGTGCCAGATGAGGCCAGGCTGAAGGCTGTGCCCATGGCCCACTGCCCCCGGCCCCAGTCTCTGACCTGACCTAGCCACACCAAACAGCTCAGAGCCTCCAAGTGTAACAACAGTGGCCAGCGGGGAAAGCACAGGTCAGATGCAGCCCCATGCACCCAATCCTTATAGTCAAGGGATTCCACTTGATTTGTTCTGACCCAATCTTCATTCTGGGCGGCCAGTCCAGGATGGGGTGGGCCAAGGTGGGTTCGAAATTAACTTGATAAACGAATGATGAACAGATGGACACAACCCTCTTCTAATGTGGTCCCAGGAGATCCACACATGGACTCCCAGGCTCTGGTTAGTTTGAAGGATACTGGGGGTGTGAATGCCAGATGGAAGAGGTCACATACAATTTTGGGGGGGGCATCCTTGTCCTAGGCTCCACAGATAGGAAGCAGTCATAGCACAGAGGGGAAAAAGGCACTTTATTAAGAAAGCTTGGCCAAGCACCTGCCCGGAGGAACCCATCCTGGGGCACCCGGATGAGGTGGGAGCAGCCCTGCTGGGGGCCTATAAATATGTCTCCTCAGGCTACTGGGAGTGCCCCTGGGATTCCCACCAGTGTGTGGTGTGGTGGGAGGCCATCAAAACCAGCTGACAGCTGAGGGGCCAGGGCTGGGAAGGTTGGGGCAGGGGGAGCAGGGAAGGGGAGGGTGGGAAGGATTGAGCCCAGGGTGCTGAGACTCCTGAGGAGCAGAGACCAGCCCTCCTCCCCAGGCTCAGGTCAACCAGATACCCTGAAGCCTGGCCAGGGGAAATAGCCCGGGGCTGTGGTGAAGGAAAGGAGACTCCAGCCAGAGGCTCCAGGCCCTGGCAATGAGAGGCAGACGGGGCAGAAGTGCTTCTGGCCTCAGCCAATAAGAAGGCAGGCCCAGCCAAGTGCACGCTTGGCCAGTAAGAGGTGGCCTCTAGGCAGAACCCTTCGGTCCCGGTCCCGGCCTTTGAGACCCGGGCTGGCCTGAGCCCTGCACAACTCGGCCGATGCAAAGGGAGTCGCCAGCTAAGCGCCAGTCAGGCCTTGACCAATGGGAGCCGCCGCCAAGGCCTGAGCCAACAAGACGCAGGCTCCCTCCCTCCAGACCCATCTGGCTTCGGCCCCTGCGAGGCCGCCGCGCCCAGGCCGCCCCGGGACAACGCCGGGGCGGGTACGGGACGCGGGGTGGCATGCAGCGCTGCGAAGCCGGGTGTAGCTGCGGTGCTGCCAGGCCGCCGCTTGCTACGGGGTGGGCACGCCCGCCCTGCCCAGCTCGCCCGTCGCTTCCCGGCTCTTCTTGCGCGGTGGCTTCTGGATGGGGGTCTTCTTCCGGGGGGTGTCGGGCACGATTGCGCCCGCCGCCGCCTTCTCGGGACCTGGGGCTTCGGGCGCGGGGGGCGTGCGGGCCGGCGAGGCGGGCAGCACGGAACGCTTGGCCTTCTGCGGCGGCGCCGGCTTCTCCCGGGGGCTCTGTGTACTCGGGGTCCCCTCGGCGCGGCCCAGGCTGCGAGTCTTGTCGCGCAGCTCCGCGGCCAGCATGGAAGCGGCCTCGGGCGCGCTGCGAGGGGGACCGCTAGCGTCCGTGGGCTCCGAGAGGCCAGGGCCGCGGCCCCGGGCCCGAGCCCGGGGCGGTGACGGCGCAGCGAGAGCTGGCTCCTCCTCAGCCAGCCCCGGGGGACGTGGCGTCGGGTCCTGGGTCCGGGGACTGCCGGGCTCCTCTGGCCGCGCCGATGTGTCGCTGGGCGTCCGTTTCCTCTTGCTGGGGCTGGGCGCCACCTCTAGGCCCAGGGGTGGTGGTGAAGGCGCACGGGCAGCGCCAGCGGCACCGTGCTTGCCGTGGATCCAAGACACCTTGGGTTTGGTGGCGGGGTCGGGTGGCGGCGGTTTCCTGCGCTCTGGCGATGGTGAAAGTGACAGGCCTCCAGCCTCTCCCGGGGCCCGGGCCGGCCGGGCCTCGCGCCGGGCCACGCGTGCGTACAGCGCCCCGCCAGGCCCCTCCACGCTGGATGCCGACCGCTCGCTGTCAGAGGACGCCGGGAGAGGCGTCGCGTCCGACGACAACGCCGGCGTGGTCACTGGCGCAGGGGACGACACCTGCGCCTCGGCAGGGGCGGTAGGGACTTCCCGGTCTCGGCTCTCAGTTGTTGCCTCTGACAAAGGAAGAGCGGGGCAGTCACCGCAAACAAAAAGTGCCCGAGCCCTCCAGCCTCCAGGCGCAAACCTTCTTCTTCCCTCTTCCTCCCTTCCTCCTTCCACCCTCGCTGGTGCTTAGTCTCCCTGGCATCCAAACCCTGTCGCATTCATAGCACTAACCACAAGTTTACTTAGTCCTAGAGTGCTGGGGGTTGAAAGGCAGGTTCCCAGCTAAAGCCCCAAACAACTTCAGCCTGGCCTTAAACCCCTTCCCTACCACATCCCCAGCCGGGAGGCCACCATCATCAAATGTAACCCTTCAATACCTGCAAGGGGATTCATTATCCTTCTTTAAGAGACAAGGCTTCTAAGGTTCAGGTTAGTCACCTGCCCGAGGTCACCCAGGCTGATGGTCAGGGGAGGAAAGAAGCCAGAATCTCAGCCAGTCAGGCTCCTTCCTACTGTTTGTGGGCAAAGGTGTGTGCCCATATCCTGTAGGCCTCCCCTCCTGTCAACTCTGCCACTTCCTATTCAGGCTCAGAACTTTCTCTCTGCCTGGTCTCTCCCCCAGAAATGAGCCCTGGGCTGTGGTTAGAGAAAGGAAAGCCCACCTATCTCCCCAGAGATAGCTGTGAGTCCAACACCCAGTTAACAGCATTATTACCACACCCTTCCTCTCCACGCTGCCTATACCCCAGAGCACAGAGATCTTTGAAGCTGGAACATTTCACTGGGCTGGAGCGAGGCTTAAGCAGAGTGGTACTCACCCTCATGGGGTACGCAGTACACAGGACCTTCATCAGTGGTGTCAAAGGAGGAGAAGGAGGCTCGGGAGGACCATGATGGTGAGGGCTGCTCCAGCCCTGATGGTGGCTCCAGGAAGCTGCAGTTGAGCGTGTTATCCAGGTCGTGATGGGCCACTGGGGAAAGAGGGAGGCACAGCTGCCAGGGACCCTGCCCTGCCCCAGCCTGTGTCCTCCATAGCCCTCCTGCCACAAATGATGGAGCACCAGCCCTACCCTAAGACTATGGGTAGGATAGGCAATTCAACAAGCAGAGTGACACTAGGCCAAGATCGGAGAATGGGTAGTGGTGAACCAGGAAAAGTGAACATATTCAAAGGGGCAAAGCTAGTTTGTGTAGCCAAGGAGCTGAAAAAAATGTGGGCTGAAGTGTTGGGAAAAGAGATAAGGCAGGAGAGAACATCTGGCTGGGACAGGCCACTAGAGTCTCCAAGCCAGGTTTCAGACCCTGCCTCATGGGACACAGGGAGCTTTGGAACACTTTTGAGCCCAAATGTGCAAGGCTGCCTTTGGCTCAGCCTGTCTCAGCCTGTTGCACTCCCAGGCCTGGCCTCCACAGATGCAGACCCCACAATGAAGGAATACCACAGGCTGGCTGGCCAGTCCCCATTTCACAGATGGGATGTGGGGTCCAGCCCCTACAACTGTGTTCAAAGGTCCCACTCTGTTGGGTGGGCCAAGGGATTTCTCAGCTGTCTCCATCTTTACCTCCCAGAAGGCTGAGTCTCCCTCTCCCCCTCATCTTTGAAAACAAGTGGGGCCCTGGCCAGTTTGGCTCAGCACTTAGAGCGTCGGCCTGCAGACCAGAGAGTCCTGGGTTCGGTTTCCGCTATGGGTTCGGTTCCTGCTATGGGTTCGGTTCCCGCTAAGGGCATGTACCTCGGTAGCAGTTTATCCCCAGCCCCGTTTGGGGTTGTGTGGGTGGCAACCACTCAGTATGTCTCTCACATTGATGTTTCTCTCTCTCTTCCTCCCTCTCTCCCTTTTGCTCTATCTGAAGATAAATGCAAAAATGTCCTCAGGTGAGGATAAAAAAAGAAAGAAAAAGAAAACAAATGGGAAAGAGAATCCATCCCTGGTGTATGTCAGTGAAGTTGGAGAGAAGCAGAACCTTTACCTCCCCCTCCCACCCAGGGTTCTTTGATAAGGTGGGGGCTCCAGGAAGGACCCAGGGCAATGCAGGGGTTCCAGGCAGGACCCCTCTCCTGTCAACTGGTGCCAGCAATTCCCTTGCATAGGTGCTCTACAGTTCACCTACAACTCCAGGTGAACACACCAGGCCTTAGCCTATACTTCTACAGACTGGGGGGCGGGGGGGGGGGCGGGGAGCCTGTCCGACCCAGATGTCCACACACCCTCACTGTACCCCAGATGCAATCACTCACACAGAATCAGGTCCCAAGGCCTCCCACACACGCCCCACACCTGCCTGCACATCTAGGCCTCCTACCTTCCTCCCCGGGCTCGCGCGTGTCAGCATCCCCTCTTTCCTTCTCTCTGGTCCACCTCCCCATGCCCACCCACATCAACCTTCCCTATATGGATACCTTCACACCCATTTCCCAGCAGCCTCTTGCGTGAGAAGCTGTTCCCCAGAGACCCTGTGCCGGCATCTTTACCTACGACCTTGGGTAGCTTCTGCCTGCGGAGCGGGATCCGGGGTAGCTTCATGCTGATGCGGCTAAAGCGCCCGCACAGTCTTTGCGGCGCCTTCTTCCTCCCAAGTGAGAGCTCCCTGCGGGGGCGGGGGCCTGAGTGAAGGGGCGGAGCTGGGGGCGGGGCCTGGAGAGGGAGGTTCAATCTCGGTGGGAGCCGAAACAGAAAGGGAGGGGCCATGCTCCAGGGGCGGGGCCAGAGCCCGGCCAGAGGGTGGGGTTGGTGGGGAAAGGTCCCGCAGCGCCACTGACAGGATGAGTCCTGAGCCCAGGACAGAGCCAGACCGCGTCGGGCCTCACCTGCGCGCGGGGTCCTTGCCACGGCAGGCGCAGCAACAGCCGAGCAGCGAGAGCAGCAGACCCAGAAGCAGGGCGAGCAGTGCGCCCGCGCCCATCACGCCCTTGCGCTGGTTGGTCTCTATGGGGTATTGGGGTCAGCGAGGGTACCGGCAGCCTCCCGCATACCTCACAACCCGGCGCCCCGCTCACCAACTCACCCAGGCGGCAGGCACCAGTTACCGGGTCGCACGAGTCCTCATGGCAGCTGCAGGCCTGGGCGCAGTCCACGCCGTGGAGCCCCGGCGGGCAAGTCAGGTTACAGCTGTGGAGGCGCAGGTTCAGGGAGGGCCACAGCGACCCTGGTGATTCCTTCCGCCCTCGCCCCCGTGGCCAGCCAACTCCGGTCCCGGAGCTCCATTCTCTAGAAATTGATGCCTACCTCCACCTCCGGGCACACACTCGGCGATCAATGTTTTAGAAATGAATGTGTGTGTGTGTGTGGAGGGGGGGGGGGCGCGTGCACACCAGTGGGAAGGGGCCTGGGGGACTGGCCACCGGGCCACAGTGCCTATCCCTGGGGCTGACTCTTGTGTGGGTGGGGAGAGGGAATGCCAGATCAGAACCTTGGCTGTAAGTGGAGGTCCCTGCTCGCTCTACACCAGCTCAGGGTCACCTCAGCCCTGCAGTCCTTAGGAACCCACTGACCACAGGCTGAACTGGTCGCCGGATCCAGCTCAAAGCACGGGCTCCACACCAGGAGCCTATTGCCCAGAGCCTGTTGTCACTCCTTAGCTAATGCAAGGGTCCAAAGCTGAAGGGTCAAGCCTTGGTCCCACCAACATAGAAGCATCTGGGATATGGCTGGAGTCCTGTGTCGGTTCGTACCCCTCAACCCCGTTTAGGTCCCCGGGCACTCACTGGGGCCCGTGGACGCCAGGGCTACACAGGCATCGCCCGGACTGGAAGTCGCAGTGGCCGTTGCCGCAGTCGGCGCACACGAATGCGCAGTCTTCACCGTAAGTGCCATTGCTGCACTTGGTCTCGCACCTCGAAACGCGGAGAGGAACGTCAGCGGAAATGGAGGCAAACGAACCCAAGCCCATAGTGTCCTCCACAGAGGGCATCGGGGGAGGCGGAGCTGGGGTCCTGAGGGATTGGGACCGATTTCGGCACAGGCTGCTCACCGGTCGCCGATCCAGCCCGCGTTGCAGCGCGTACACTTGCCAGTGACGTGGTTGCAGGCGTGCCCGTCGCGGCATGGCGGGCAGCGATGGCTGCAACCCTCGCCGTAGAAGCCGGTGGCGCAAGGCTGGTCGCACTTGGTGCCGTTCCAGCCGGGCTCGCAGGTCAGACAGCGGCCCTCCGCCACCGTGCATGGCTGTTGGCCCTTGCACTGACCGCATCTGGGAAAGGGGCGGGAGGCTAAGCGGGGCCCGGAGCCACCTAACCCCCGCCCCCTTCGGCAGCCTGCCCTTCCTCCTCCCCCTCCCAGGCGCGGGGCCCGCGTTTACCGGCGGCGACAGCCCAGGCCGTAGAAGCCGGCAGGGCACGGCTCCCGGCAGTACTTGCCGCGGTAGCCCGGCTCACAGGCGCACGTGCCGTCCACAGGGTGGCAGCGGCCGCGGAAGCACTGACAGTAGCGCTCGCAGCGCGCGCCGAACGTTCGCTCACGGCACTGGCAGCGACCGCTCTGTTGCTCGCACGGCGACGTGTTGCAGGCACACTGATTGTTGCAGCTGCGGCCCCACCAGCCTGCGTGGCACAGGCACGCGCCCGTCTGTGGGTCGCAGCGCGATGTGGCGCTGCAGTAGCATGCGCTGGAGCACTGAGTGCCCCACCAGCCAGGCTCGCAGCGACACGCGCCACTCCGCGGGTGGCACGCGCCGTGCTGGCACTGGCACGCATGCTCGCAGCGTGCTCCCCAGCGCCGCGCGTGACACGTACACTGGCCAGTCACGTCCTCGCACTGCCCATGCGGGTGGCAGATACACAGCTCCTTGCAGTCGGGTCCCCAGAACTGGCGCGGGCACTCTACAGGGACGAGCGGAGACAGTGGGAGGCCCCGGCACTCGCGAGGGAGCCTGGGCCCATCCTGAACCTGTCCGCGGCGCCCCGGACCCCCTACCTCCCCAACCCATCGCCATCTCAAGCTGGATCGGGTTCCTCGGTCGGACCCCGCCCCATTCACAGGTCCCGCCCATCTCTCTAGTACCCAACCCTACTGCCCAGCGCCCGCACAGATCAGCGCTCACTGGTGTCGCAGTTGGCACCGAAGTAGCCATGGCGGCAGCGGCACTCGCCCGGCCGCACGCACACCTCATTCTCCGAGCACGTGGAGTTGCCTTCGCACACCGCTGCGGACGAGAAGGGCCCTCAGCTGCCACGTCCAGCCCCCACATTATCCCCGCCTTTCCGTACCCCCACCCACTGCCCAGGTCCCCAGGATGTCCCACTCACCGATCCCACACTCGTCCCCCTGCTGCCTCCAGCCGGCGCAGCACGTGGGCTCCTGGGAGCTGCAAACAGAGAGAGGAGCCTGAGCCCCAATCCCCGTCCTTGCTGGGGCTTCCCTGCGACCTCTACTCTGCCATGGGGCGGTGGTTATAGAGGCCCTGCTGTGTCCCCAGGCCAGGTACTGTTGTAGACTTTAGGTTTGGGAGAGTCCCAGCAAATAAGAATGACACAAATTCCAGCCCTCCAGCATCTGACACTGGGAGGTGGCAAAGGGCAGACCACCAATAGACCTAATTTCTAAGAACTTCTCAGTCCTCTCCACAAGGAGTCTCCCCATTCTCCCCATCTCACCTAACTCTCTGTACCCTCCTCCCCCATCCGCTAGGCCTGAGAAAAAGAGACCTCACATGTTCCAGGAGGGGCAGCAGTGAGGTAGGGGCTGGGGAGAGGTCCCTGGGACTCTGGGACCCGCTCAAGTGTGGCATCCTGGATAACCAGTTGAGGTTAAGTGCCAAGGCAGATGTGCAGCCCCTGGGTGAGGTGGATGTGGACACAGCGTCCACTCAGTGGAGGCACCTTCTAGACTCTAGAAGGGACAGGGTACACCTGGGGAATCCTCCACAAGAGTAAAGAAGGTAAAACTGTGAGGTCTCCAGAGCACCAGGGTGGAGGAAGGAGATATTAAAGCATCTACTTATATGTTTTTTAAATCTTGTTTAATTTTATTTGGCTTTACAAGGTACATGATGTCACCTCAGTAGGAGGCAAATAATTTATAACTGTCACATTTTGGGGTAGTACAGCATCCAAAACCTGGGCTGATGGGGTGTGTGGGCACGAATGTTTGGAAGCCCTTCCTGAGTGAAGCCATAACCACCAGAGAGGGTGCACAAGGACTGAAATGGGGTGTACCCACATTTGACAGGCAAAGGAGGCTGAGAAGGAACAGATGCTCAGGCACAAGTTTGTAGGGTCCCATCAAACCTAGGAGAACTTCATCCAAATCCTAAAGGCACATAACAGCCATTCCTATTTTAGAGAAAAAGAGTGTGCTTCTCCAGAAGGATCTGAACCTGGATGTGGTGATAGGAAGAGGTTGGGAGGGGGCCTAAGGACCCTGGAGGAGTGGGCCAGGCTGGGAAGGGAAAGGCTGAGCTGCCCCACATCGTGCCCTCCAACCATTTCCCAGCTCGAGGATATCAGCACCCCCTAGACAGGGCCTCAGGGCCTCACCCCACTGAAAGAACCTGATTCTCTCTCAGGCCAAAGATGTGGGACCTGGGGAACAGGACCCATAAAAATCTCAAAGTGGCCCTGCCGGTGTGGCTCAGTGGATTGAGCATTGTCCCATGGACTGAGAGGTCCCGGTTCGATTCCCGGGTTGCAGCCTTGATCCCCAGTGGGGGGCGTGCAGGAGGCAGCCAATGGTTTCTCTCTCACATCAATGTTTCTCTCTCTCTCTAAAAAAATCAGTAAAACATATTTTTAAAAATCTCAAAGTGGAGGAAAGGGGCCCAGCTTATTTTCCACAAATAGAATGGGAAACCTGACACAGGGAACACAAAGAAGGACTGGCTTGTCCTGCTTCACATGTCCTGGACTCCCCCAGGCCTGCCCCGGGGCTCTGGGTACCCATCTAAAGGTAGAACCAGGTTTGTAGGTCCATTACCCTCCACCTTTTCTGCTAGTTCTGAACCCAAGTCTCTGGGAGGAGAATCTCTGCAGGTGTCCTCCTGCAGGCAGCTTTGCCAGGTGTCCTGCTGGGATGGTCCTGGAAGCACTGGTCACCTTCTACCTGGCATGTGATTCTATGGTTAGGAGCCTGGTTGTAGAGCCCCAGTAAGCTGGATTTGATGCCTGCATCTGCTACTTACTGTGTGATCTTGGGCACAGAACTTAACCTCTCTGAGCTTTAGGCTTCTTATCTGTAGAATGGAGTCCATGAATTTGGCAGGAGGATTATGCCAAGATGTCTCAAGCATTTGGCACAAACTAAGAGCTCAGCTAAAACTGTGGTTCAATCTCCAGCCCATGCTGAACAGGCTCCAGGTTCCCATATCTGATGGCTCCACTCTGCCCCCTTGGACACCCCTCCTCTGGTTTCTGTCTCCCCCTCCCCCTTCCCCAGCCTCTCTGGAAGCTCACCAGGTCCCATCAAGATGCTGACAATGGCCTGGCCAGTGTGGCTCAGTGGTTGAGCATCGACCCATGCACCAAGAGGTTGCTGGTTCAATTCCCAGTCAGGGCACATGCCCAGATTGTGGGCCCGATCCCCAGTGGGGGGCATGCAGGAGGCGGCCAATTGATGTTCTCTCTCATCTATGTTTCTATCCCTCTCTCCCTCTCCCTTCCTCTCTCTCTAAAATCAATAAAGAAAAAAAAAAAAAAAAGATGCTGACAATGCCTCAGAGCCCTCCAGGGGGCCCTCCTCCCAACACTGAACTACTAGCCTACCCCCATCTCAGGGAAGCCCTGTCCTTCCAGGCTGGGAGGCTGAATTCCCAGAGGTGTCCAGGACTCTGTGCTCTCACAGCACACACTACATCCATTGGCTCTACCACTCAAATGGATCTAGGATGGGTCAGGCCACATCTCCCTTGCTCTGCCCCAGCCCTGTGAGAGCAACCCTGGCTCTCCTTGACTTCTCCTGACTCCCTAATTGGCCCCACTTCCACCCTCCTGCCTCCAGTTCCTTTGTCACCTGACAGCCAACCCTTGTCAGATCCCACCCCTCCTCTGTGCAAAACCCCTGGGGGTTCCCATGGCCCTCAGACAAAAAGCCCAAGTCCTCAGAGCAGTGGGCAGAACCTCTGTTGGCCACCCTCACTCTGGTCTCCCCTCCACCATCCAGGCTCTGCCCAGCCCCCATGGTCCTTCCAGTAGGCCCTCTGCACTCAGGGCCTAACCCCAGACACCTCTTCTTTGGGCCTCTGCCCACTTATCACCTCTCAGTGGGTCTCCCAGATCACCCTAAAGGAAACAGCACTCCCCAGCTGAACACCTTGTCCCCAGCACTGGCTAGACATCAGATGACTTGCTGTAAGTATCCTCCTCCTCCACCACCAGGACAGGGGTGTTTGTCTCCCGCGTTGCACCTCTGCACCAACCACAGGTCTGGCACATAGGAGATGCATTGGATCTTACTGACCGTTTACTCTCCTCCCTCGTCCTACCTCTGGGGAAAGGGAACTGCTGGTGGGAGCCTTGGGAAGATAACAAAAGAGATAGACCAGACCGCGGGTGGGCAGTGCCCAAAGTGGCTGTCCTTCCCATTAACCAGTTTCACACATGATCCTAGTCATCTCCTCTCCAATCCATGAGGTAGGGGCCATCACCAATCCCATTTGACAGAGGCGAAGACAGGGCCAGAGAGGTGAAGCGATTTGCCCTGGGCCACACAGGTGGAGAGAGGTAGCAACAGGATCTGAAACCCAAACCCGGGCTCTTGGCTACTAGAAAAGGCCGCCTCATGGGGAGGTCTCTGTGCAACGGGGAGTGGGAGAGAAAGGCTCAGGCTTTCGACAGCTCCAGTGTGCCACCGGATCCCCCCGCACCGACCCCAAGGGGAAGAACGGCTGAGGAAGATAGGCAGGGCCCGCGGCGATCGCGCCCTCCCCCTCTCCATGCAAGGCCTCGCCCGCCACCGCCGCTGCATTCCTGGGGCCGGGGAGGCCCGGGAGGCTGTGTCGGCGTCGATGCGAAGCAGATGGCGGGCCAGGCAGGCCCCCGCCCCGGAGGCGGGGCTCGCAGCGGGGAGGGGTCTGCGCGCCTCGAGATCCAAGCTCGGAAACCCCGCGCGGCCCCCTCACAGCCCCTTGTCTGGGGCGACGGCCGAGCCCCCCGGACGCGGCCTCCCAGGGCTCTGTGGCCCAGGGCGCCTCGACGGGGCCCAGCCCGGAGCCCCGAGGCAGCCTCTCCAGCTTCCAGCCCGTGCGGCACCTCCCCACACGCCCCAAGGCACCCCCACACGCCGGCTCCTTGCCCTAGCTCGGAGATGTCCGTGACCTCGCCGTGGCCTCTGACTGGCCGCCAGGTCCTCCAACCCCTGTGCCCAATACTAGCATCCTGTCCTCTGATCTCGCCCTCCGCGCAAGGTCCTGGGCCCACCGCCCTTCTGCAGGGCCCGTCCCGTGCCTGTCCCACACTGGCTTCCTCAGCCGGCTCCTGTGGCGCCCCAGTATCCCCACCCGGGAGTTCCACATCCTCCCGACCCCAAAGCACGTCATTGTCCTTTCAATTCCCGCTTCTGATTCAGTCTGAGCGCAGGCTCCTCGGTGCCCACCTCTATCACCACCCTTCTCCCACCCGCACCCGCTCTTTCTAAGAAACAGATCTGTCCTTCCGAGTCTCGACTGTCTCAGGACCTTCCCGGCTCCTACCTCTCTACAGCGCAGCTCCATCTCCCCTCGACCTCATCTTCCCTTTTAACTGGAGTCACACTCGTGCCGCGGGCCTTTGCACATACCATTCCATCTACTTGGAATGCCTTTCCCCCACTTCTCTCTATGGCCTTCAGAACCCGGCCCAAGGGTCCCTTTTTCTAGGTCTGAAACCTCGGACACCGTGTGTCACCCTTCCTGGCGCCCAATGCACTCCATTTTCCCCTCTGCTGACTTCTTGTCCGGGGTATCCTCGGATGCTCCGTCGTGGCCCGGAGCCCAGTCTCGGCCTGGAGCGTAGCCGGCGTCGGCGAGGGTGGCTGAAGGGGCCGGCGCTTTTGGCGCAGGGAGGTCCCGGATGCCCACCCCCTCCCCAGGCCGGGCATCCCCTCTCCCCCGGCCCCGAGCGTACTCCTAGGCCCCCCTCCCCCAGCCAGGCCGGGCTCCTACCCGGGCGCACGGCACACGTTGCGGCCGCGCGGGTTCAGCTCCTGGGGCGCCGCGGGGCCAGGCAGCAGCCAGAGCAGCAGCAACAGCAGCGGCGGCAGCAGCGGCGTCAGCGGCCCCCCGGCTCCCCGGCGCCGCGCCGGCCCAGCCCCCCGGGGCCCTGCGCCCTCCATGCGGCGCGGGGCAGGCGCGGGGCGGGCGCGGGTGCGGCCGCTGCGAGAGCGGCCGGAAGCGGAGTGCGCGGCCGGGCGGGGGGCGGCAGGAGGGGCGCCGGGCCGGGCAGGAAATTCCACATCGGCTCCCTGATCCGGGGCCAGCCGCGGCCGGCCAGGCGGCAGCGCCCGCCCCGCGCGCCAGACCCCACCCTCCGGCCGCGCCACCGCCCCTCCGCGCGGCCCCCGCCCCCACGCGGCCGCTCTCAAACTTGGGGCGAACTTGGAGGGGCCCGCCGAGCATTGGGGGAAGGCGGGGCTGCAGGGGCCCGCCCAAGGAATCCCTGGTCCCCCTTATTTCCCTTCCCTCCCCAGACCTTCTGGAGAAGCCGGCCCTGTGGGCTCACTGTGCGGCCAGGCCCAGGGCGGGAAGGGGGCTGGGGGACAAGGGCGGGACGCACCAAAGCCCCCCTCACCCCCCAGCTCCGCGGAACCGGGCAGGGAAAGGTGTCCCGCAGACGACCCGCATCGAGGCCGCAAGCCGGCCTCTGCCCCACCCCCGTCACTCCACCACACTCCCGTAAGCCCTGTGGTGCCCTTCATCGAACTCAATGCAAAGCCTGCAGTGGACAGAGCAGGATGCTTGAGGCCTGTGGATAGACTTGGTCTGGACCAGAGGGAAAACTCGGTAGGGATGGATTGGAGAAATGACAGGGAGGTAGAATGGCCCAGCCATGGGCTCCCATAGAATGTGGGGGTAAAGGCAGAGGAGGCGGGTGGGAGAGCTCCAGGAATCCTTGTCAGGAGTTGAAAAGGGTCTGGGTAGCCTGGGAAAGTGATTCTGCTTGAGAAGGCTGCTGGATCACCAGAGGGAAAAGTCCAGAAGGTGGAGTTAGGGCTGGAAACTTGAGAACTGCATCAGGAGGGCAGGAGGTGACAGCTTGAGCAGAGCAGTGGCAGCAGGTAAGGAGGAAGGGGAACAAGATTGAGACGAACAGGGCCTAGGAGGACCGGGAGGAAGAAGAACTCTGGGCCTGGAAAGTAGAGGGGTGTCTGGTGCTTTGGTGGATGGCAGATCCAACCCTAGGGCCCATAGGGCAGGGTAGGTGGGCAGGCCTGGGGATGGAACAAGGGGAACAGCCTGGTCCCAGTAAAGATGAGCATGTGTTTTGAGGACTTAAGAGTTGGCAGGAGGTCCTGTGCAGGAAGAGGGTACCTGCCTTCTCTTGGGAAGCAGGCTGTATGCAGACACCCTGAGGAGGGAGGAGTGGTGTCTTTCCTTAGTTATGTGGAGGCCTGTCAGGGTAGAAGGTGGGACTGGAGGAAGAGGCTTGGAGCAAGGGCCACCGAAAGGCCCACGCCTGCAGTCATCACCAGGCTGGCTGAGCCAGCGGCCAGTCCAGGGAAGGCTGGCAGAAGGTGGATGGGGAGCAGGGTAGGGGGCTTCTAAGGTTAGGGCCCCTCACTCAGTCAGTGCTGGTAATAGTTGGGTGGACTAGAAGGGGAAGTCGCACCCCTGTGATCACAAATGCAAACACTTCTTGGGGACAAGTAAATAGACCAAACCAGTTCTGGGCAGTTCCTCCTGAGCATGGCCCTCACCTCAGCAGTGCCCTCCCAGTGCCAGGGCCCCTCCCATGGAGGCCCCCGTTGACTGCCACCAACAGAGGCCAGCAGAGGTCCATGTGGCTGCAGTCACTGTCCAGCAGCCTGTGGTAGCCCTGCTCCTGGCTTTAGAGGCACAGACCCCCAGGACCGGGAGCACTCACCCCAACTGGACTGAATTCATCTCAAACTCCATCACCTTCTTTTCCCTTCCCCACAACTGCTCTTCACCCCCAAATTCCCACCTGTGAAGAACACCACTGGACAATACCTTCACTCCTGAATGTGTCAGATCTCTACCCACCCCCATCTATGTACCAACCAGAGTAGTCTTTCTAATCTCATATCTGGCTATCCCCCACTGCCTTCAGGACAAGGAGCATCCCAGCCTTGTCTCACTCAGACCCACAGCCCCCTGCATGTGTTCCATTGCGGTCATCTCACAGTTGATGGCAAGATCTGTTGTCAAAGACAGGGCCCATATCTGTCCCAAACACCACCACAAGGCTCTCTGGAGACTGAGAAGTTCAGGTGGAGTGAATGCTTGTCCATATGCCCGGCCTGGTGCCAGGTGAATACCAGGATGAGAAAGCTGTGGGTTCCCTGGCATCCACAGACCACCACACAGGCAAACTGTGGGAGCCTAGAGCCCAAGCTGACCAGTTCTGGCCAGGATGGCTTTCTGGAGGAGGTCAACTTTGAAGGGTAAGGATTTTGCAGGCAGAAAGAGATGAGCAACAAGCCAAATGAAGGCATGAATACAGGGCCTGTGAGCCTGGGATGCTGAGGCCCAGGGGTAGGAGGTGGTGGGAGGTGTGGCCACAAATGCCAGGCTGGGCCCCAAGGCTGCAGTGGCAGGGCCAGGGTGCTGCCCAGCTTTCAGGATCCCTTCCACAGCTCGCATTTACCCCACCCAGCCCATGCTCAGAGCATCAAAGACCCTTCCCTTCTCCTCTGCAGACCAGAGGTCTTCTGTAAAGCTATGCCCAGGCCTTGGTGGCTCTGGGTGGGGAGATAGCACCAACAAGCTTGGGACATATTGAAGATAAGGGGCAGGGAAAGCATTTCTAGTGCTTTCCTTCCCAGAAACCTCTGGGGTCCGCAGGAACTATAGCCTGGCCTGCAAGGTGGTGGCAGACAGGAAGTGATGGGTCCCTACTCTGCACCCAGGTTCTCACACCTCACCCTCAGGAACAGGGGAGAAGACACTGGAGAATGTGGCCACCCTGTCCCATTGGAAGTGACCTACCAGGTCAACACTGGGTTTGACATTTTGAAGTGCGAGTGTATGATGTCATGTTGGAGTTAGGGAGTGGGGGCATGTTTTCTCTGAGTACCCAGGCCCCAAGAGACAGCAATTCCTTCCAGTCACATGCATGGCCCTGAGGAGCAGGAGCAACACTCACTGGCCTCACTCCCACACCCCAAAGTCCTTAAGGTATCAGAAAGTAGAACCCAAAGCAACGGATTTCCTGTTCCTCTCCCCACTCCTTCATCCCATCAAGTAGCTCACACTGCCTCTCTGCTCCCCTCCCATCCATGATATGGTGCCAGTTGCAGCAGGCTCTGGGCAAGGCACCAAGCAACAGAAAGAAGACTCGGATGCCTCCATGATCTGCCCAGCTGACTGGGAGACGAGAGCCTGAGGAAGTCACAGGTCATCTGCAGGGTGGTGCTGGCAGGAAGGCCTGTGGTAGGAGTTTGCTGGTGTAGAACCTGTGGCAGGCAGGAGAGGAGCATGTTCAGGTGGAAGCTCTGATGTGCAGAGGCAAAGCTGGTGGCCCAAAGAGGTCCTATCCACTGCACCAGGGAACCGATGTGCTAAGAACTCAACTCACCTGGTGAACTTGTAGGAAGTGCAACTCCGCCACACACTCAGATCCAGGAAGTGGGGAGAAGCCCATCCCGACAGGGCCTCCCTCCCCAGGCACTGGAGCCCCCTTCCTGAACCTCAGGATGAGCTGTACTTGGGGCTGAAGTATTGCCAACTGTTCAGAAAACAGCTCCCCCCCCCCGAGAAGGTACTCCAGCAGGCCAGTTGACGACCTGTCACCAGACTGGGACAGGTCTCCAGGTGATATCCTTCTAGCTGGGGAGTGTACTGTGCTCTTGCCTCTGAGACAGGCTTTTGGCCTCTCACTGCCACTCAGAAGCTCTGGCCTTGGCTCCCTCACCAGAGCTGTACGCTCAGCCACTCTTCCCCCAGGAGGGAACCCGTGCTTGCCGGTGCTGCAGCCTTGCACAGGCTGAGAAAGGAATTGAGGCCGTGGCCATAGGAACAATTCATACCTTTTGTAAGATGATTTATTTCATTTATCAACAACATGGGGTCAGAAAAGCCCAGCTGTAGGGGATCTTCTTATCACTAAAACCAGTCTCAAACAACCTTATGCATCTCTTCTCCCCCTCCAGCCCTTGGGAGCTTTCAATTGTTCAAGCCACTGGCTGCTGGGTAGGCGAGGGGCCCACCCCACCCCTGCCCACAGAAGTGGGTTCAATATGCCTCAGCCCCCTCACCCAGGTGCCAGTACCCAGCTCCCTTTGGAGAAAGATACCTTCTCAGCCCAGCAGGGATAAGAACCAGGGAGGCTGCTGATGGCGCACTTTGTGTGAGCTGCGGCAGAGCAGGTCTGGTAAACGCCTCCAGAGGACCAGAACCTTCCTGAGCACTTCCCCTTGCATGGTGATCCACAGCTGAGATCTACAGAGCCCCACGAATGCCTGCTGCAAGCTGGCAGATAGGCTGGTTGAAGGAAGAGTGGCAGGAGCCAGCCAGTGGGGAGTGCCAGAAAGAAGGGTCTCAACACCCTGGGGTAAAGTGCTCTGGCCTGGGCTGCCCTCAGAGCTCCTGCCACCCTTCCCTTCCTGCTGACACCAGCCCCAAAGCCCTAGTCTTCACTGGAGTTGTAGAATTCCTCCTCCCAGTCAGACACACTCATCACCTCAGAGGCGAAGTATGGGTCAGCCTGGTAGTCAGGGGTCCCTCGGGATGGCTCGAGGAGCAGGGAACGTGGCAGGGTGAGCACACAGGCCGACAGGCCCGAGGTAGAGTTGTCCAGCTGGGGCCCCTCCTCCCAGCAGTCCTTCTCCATGTCATAGATGTGCACGTAGCCCGTGCGGCTGCCACGGTTGTGTGAGCGGCCACCCAGTACATAGATTCTGTTGTCCAGCACAGCAATGCCAGGCTCACCATGCCCCGCTGGGAGTGGGCAGACAGACGACCACTGCCCAGATGTGCAGCTGAAGCAGGCCACCTGCAAAGTCAAGGCTGGAGTAAAGCCGGGCACCTGCTGGGACAGGGCTGCCAGCCTGGCCTAGGCCAGCTGGGCAGGGCAGCAATCTCGGCCAGGCCCTGGATTCACACCAATGCTGAGGGACATGTGGGGCTGTGGGCAAACCCTTCCCCCATAAAGGAAGGGCTCAGGGCCAGTGTCAAAACACCCTGTCCACTGGCTAGGCTGACACTCTGTCCCATCTCCAGGGCCCTCAGTCAGCCTATGGCCCCCAGGTGTGTGGACGTCTTCCAGTTGGCATGCTGTTATTTTCCATGGTCTGGTGGCACTGGTTCTCTCCCCTCCATAAGACTGAAGATGACTGAGGTCACAGATCCCACATAATATCTTTACCCCCTACCCCATAGCACCCCACACCAGGAGGAAGTACAAATAAAATGTGGAAATAGCTGCTTGCTGACTAATGACCATCAATTTTCTCTTGTCTTCAAAATTACCACAAACAGTAAACAAATACATAGAAAAATGTTCAATCTACTAGTAACTCAAGAAATGCAAAATAAATGGTCAGGTGAAACTGTCATCTGTTAACCAGCAACTATAACCAAGAACCATAAAACCCAATGCTGGTGAAGGTGTTGTGAAGCTATACTGCTGTGCATTTGTCTGACAAGCCAGGAAAAAAATAATTTGGCAATATGTATTAAGTCATACAATCTCACCTTTTTGCCTTAATAACCAGCTTTGGTTTTCCAGCTGGGGTAGGCAGAATACTGGCCCTCCAAAGAAGGCCATGTCCTAATTTCTAGAACTAGTATTATTTGACATGGCAAAAGGGACTTTGCAGACATGATAAAAAGTGGGGACATTGAGAGGGGAGGTTATCTTGGGTTGTATGGGTGGAACCACCTAGTTGCAAAAGTCCTTGAAAGCAGAAGGGAAGGTTTGACAGGAGAGATGAGAAGGACAACCTGCTGTTGTTGGCTTTGAAGATGAAGTGGCCCCATGCCAGGGAATGCAAGGGTCTCTAGAAGCTGAAAAGAGCCTTTAGCTGACAGCCCACAAGGAAACAGGGACCTCAGTCCTACAACCACAAAGAACTGAATCTGCCAACCCCTGAGTGAACAAGGACATGGTTCTCCCCTAGGGCCTTTATAAAGGAGAGATGCACTGACAACACCTGGATTTTATCTGGGTGTGACCCATGTAGGATTTACTGCCAGAATACACTTATGTTGTTTTAAGTTGCTAAATTTGTGGTGAATTGTCATGGTAGCAATAGGAAACTAATATACTAGAGACCAGTAGGTCTCACCACTGAGGGGTGGAGAGTTGTTAAAAATACAGATTGCTGCCCGGCAGGTGTGGCTCAGTGTTTGGGGGCTGACCCAAGAGATCACTGGTTCAATTCCCCATCAGGGCACAGGCCCAGGTTGTGGGCCAAATCCCCAGTGAGGGGCATGCAGGAGGCGGCCAATCGATGTTCTCTCTCATCGATGTTTCCATCTTTCCCGCTCCCTTCCTCTCTCTCTCTAAAAATCAATAAAGGAAACAAAACAAAACAAACAATACAGATTACTGCCCTGGCTTGATTAGAGCATCAGCCCTTGAACTGGAGGGTCTCAGGTTCTATTTCCAGTCAAGGGCATGTATCTGGGTTGCAAGTTCAATCCCCTGGGGTGGGTGTGGGAGGCAACCAATCAATGGGTCTCTCTTACATCGATGTTTCTCTCTCTCTCTCCCTAACCCTAACCCTTCCACTCTCTCTAAAAATCAATGGAAAAAATATGCTCAGGTGAGGATTAATAACAACAACAAAAAAAGTAGTGACACAGGGCTGGATTAGGTTTTTCTTCACCCTTCTCCATTATTTAAAGGTTCTACAATGTGATTATATTAACTTTATAATTAAAGTTTCTAGTAATAATAAAAATAAGTGAAACTATTCTGTATGATACCATAATGGTGGACACATCTCATTAGACATTTGTCTAAACCCACAGAATGTAGGTGAACCCTGATGTAAACTGGATTCTGGATGATAATGATGGTCACTGTGGGTTCATCGACTGTAACAAATGTCCCACTCTGGTGGGGGATGTCCATAGTGACTGTGTGTGGAAATGGGGCTTCATGGAAAATCTCTATGCTTTCTGTTCAATTTTTTAAAATAATTTATTTTTTAGGTTTACAACAAAATTGAAAAGGAACAGAGATTTCCCATATACTCCACATACACAGCTTCTCCCAGAATCAACATCCCCCACATGTGATACATTTGTTACAATTGATGAATCTATACTGACATATAATCACCCCAAATCTGCAGTTTACCTTAGGGCTCTGTTGGTGTTGTACATTCTATGGATTTGGACAAATGTAAATGACATGTATCCATCATTACAATATCAAAGTATTTTCACTGCCCTAAAAATCCTCTGTGCTCTATATACTTTCTGTTCAATTTTGCTGTGCACCAAATTGAAAAATCAAATCATTAAAAAATTTTTTTGCTGTGAATCTATAACTGCTTTAAAAAAATAAAACAAAAAAATTAAAAAGGGGCACACATTACAAATACTTTTTCATCCGTAACAATTGGAAAGGGCAGAATAACAACAGGTGTGTAAGGCAGCCCGGCCCCATTTACCTGGTGTACGTCCCTCCTGTAGCCAGCATCATTGTTGCTACCCCCGATCACATACAGCTTGTCCAGGAGGGTGGCCATGCCGTGCCAGGCCCGCCGCACAGGCCCATCAGCCAGAGTATGCCAGGTGTTGCTGTCAGGGTCATAGCAGTGTGTCTCCTTTAGGTAGTCCTCCCCTCTTCGGCCGCAGGTAATGTACATCTTCCCCTCCAGTGTGGTGCCAGCATGGGCATACACCTACATGGGCCACCAAGAGAACAGAGGCAGGTGGGGAGGGGGCAAGAGACCAGTGAAGGAGGGCAGCCAGCAGCCCTTGCCAAGGCTGCTCCTGCCCCATAACTGCCTGACACCTCCTGGCTTCACCGACTTCCTTTTCACATTCCAACAAGAACGCTCCCTGGATTTTTGCTGGATGTACTGTCCAGTGACCCACCCTTGACCTCTTCCTAATGGGAATGATTCTACAGACCCTGAGCTTCCACAGGGGAAGCCAGAATCTGTCTTTCCCTTGCCCCTAAAGGAGAAATACAAGGCGGGGGATCTCAAAGAAAAGCTAAGCATCATTTTCAGAGTTACAGGAAAAGGGAGAGCAGTTCTGGGAACCCTTGATCCACTCTCAGTTACCTCCACCTCTCCCCCATTCCTAATGGCCAGCCAATCTTCCAGGACTGCTGACCTCACTTTCAAAATATTTGCTTGCAAATGGTATCTGATATGATGAGGCAAGAAGTAAGATGCAAAAGTAAAAAAAAAATCTAACACCAAGGCCCGGCTGGCAAGGCTCAGTTAGTTGGAGAGTCATCCCATATACTAAAAGGTTGCTGGTTTGATCCCCCAAGTACAAAAGAAAACCAATCGATATTCTCTCTCTTTCCTTTCCCCCTCTCTAAAATCAATAAGCATATCCTCAGATGAAGATTAAAAAAATAAAATAAAATAAAACACCAAGTGTAATTTTTAGTTATGGGTTTGTGTGGGGGAAGAGAATATACCACCCTGGTCTTGATTTTGGTCCTCAACCTTTCACGTGCTTTCCATTGCACCCCAGTGCCCAGCCAGCCCCCAACACAGGCACCCCTCGTGCTGGTTCCTACTACCCTCCTACCTCCTACCTACCAGGTGCAAGGCCCTCCTGCTTTCCCCTGGGCCCCAAGGCAGGGCACTGTGTTTTGGGAGAGGAGCCTAACGGGTTGTGTAGGTTCTACGGTTTGGTCCAGGGACAGTCACTAATACTCAAGCTGTGTAGTGGCACAGCAAGTGGCTGGAGAGGTAGACAGAGTGGAGAGCAGGGGACAAGGCAGTGGGCAGTTCTTCACCCATCAATGATGGAGGACTGGGGAGGGTTTTTTTTGTTTGTTTGTTTTAAAAATTAAACTCCATTTTGATGTAAGTGTAGATTTGCATGTAGTTATAGAAATAATACAGGCCCCGTGTACCCTTCACTCAGAGTCCCCAGTGGGGGGACTTGTGTAACTATAGTATAATATCACAACCAGGATGCTGGTGTTGACACAGTTAAGACAGAGGACATTTCCATCTTCACTAGGATCCCTCCTGTTGCCTATTTATAGTCACACCCACTGCCTTCCTGCCCTCAACTCCCCTCTTAACCTCTGGCAACCACTAATCTGGTCTCCATTTTGTCATTTCAGAAGTATTATATGAATGGAATCATGTAGTATATAACCTTCTGAGATTGGTTTCTATGCCAAACCAGGTTCACCCATGTTGCTGCTGATATCCATAGTTTATTCCTTTTTATTGCCAAGTAGTACTCCATGCTGAGTATCAGCCAGTTTGTTTAGCCATTCACCAGTTGAAGGATATCTGATTTGTTTCCAGTTACTGGTTGTTACCAATAAAGCTACTACAAGCCTTTGTGTCCAGAGAAGTTTCTGTTTCTCTGGGGTAAATGCCCAGGCTGGCAACTGCTAGGTCTCATGGTAGGTAGAAATTAACTTTTAAAAAACACTGCCAGCCCGGCCAGTGTGGCTCAGTGGTGGAGTGTTGACCCATGCACCAAGAGGTCGACGGTTCAATTCCCAGTGAGGGCACATGCCCAGCTGTGGGCCCGATCCCCAGTGGGGGGCATGCAGGAGGTGGCCAATCGATGTTCTCCCTCATAGACGTTTCTCTCTCTCTCCCTCTCCCTTCCTGTCTCTCTAAAAATTAATAAAGAAAAACAAATTAAAAAAATATATGCAAAGTTGATGTGTACATAATAAATGTGTGTGCACAGGATTTTATTAAAAAAAACAAACACAAAACACTGCCAAACTCTTTTCCCCACATGGCTGTACCATTTATATTTCCATTAGCAATGTATGGAGTGAACCAGTTTTTCTGTATCCTCACCAGCTATTTGTTGTTACTATTTGTAATTTTAGCCATTTTGAGAGGTGGTTTTCTCACTGTGGCTTTTACATTTCCCTGATAACTAATGATATGCTTATTTGTCATCTGTATATCTTCCTCAATGAAATGTCTCAAGTCTTTTGCCTTCTTTCTTTTTTTTTTAAATCCTCACCTGAGGACTTTTTTTTTTTGCATTTATCTTCAGATAGAATGGGAGGAAGAGAGAGAGAGAAACATTGATGTGAGAGAAACACATTCACTGGCTGCCACCCACACGACCCCAACTGGGGCCGGGGACAAACTGCAACTGAGGTACGTGCCCTTAGTAGGAACCGAACCCGGGTCTCTCTGGTCCGAGGGCCGACGCTCTAACCGCTGAGCCAAACTGCCCAGGGCCTTCTTTTTTTAAAAAATATTTTTATTTTTTTCTTTATTTATTTTTAGAGAGAGAGGGAAAAGGATAGAAACATCGATGAGAGAGAATATCGATTGACCACCTCCTGCATGCCCCCCACTGGGGGTTTGGCCCACAACCTGGGCATGTGCCCTGACCGGGAATCGAACTGGCAACCTCTTGGTGCATGGGTCAATGCTCAACCACTGAGCCACACCATAGCTAGGCTTTTGTCTTTTCTAATGAGTGCATTTGTATATGTGTTTTACTGATGAGTTTTTAGAGTTCTTTATAAATGTTAAGTAGTCCTTTGTCAGATATGTGATTTGCAAATATTTCTCCCATTCTGCAGCTTGTCTTCATTTTAACAGGGTCTTTCGGCAGAGCAAAATTATATAATTTTGATAAAGCACAATTTATAAATTTTTCTTTTCATGGCTCATACTTTTGGGGATCAAGACAAATTACTCATTGTCTAGACCTAGATTACGAAGATTTTCATCTATTTTTTCCTAAAAGATTTATAGTTTTACTTGAAAGATTATCTTTCCTCTACTTAATTGCTTTTGCACCTTTGTCAGAAATTAATTGGGTGCATATAAGGTTATAAAAAAAATCACTTAGGCATATTTGTGTGGGTCTATTTCTGGATTTTCCATTCTGTTCCATTGATCTATGTGTCTCTCCTTCCACCAATACCACAGTGGTGATTACTGTAGCTATGTAGTTAAGTCTGGAAATTGGGTAGACTGATTCTTTCCACTTTACTTTTTTTCAAAATTATTTGAGCTATTCTAGATCATTTGCCTTTATAAATTTCAGGATAATTGCTATATCTACAAAAACACTTGCTGGGATTTTGATAGGAACTGAGTTAAATTACTGCAAATCAATTTGGGAAGAACTGGCATTTTTATTATTTGAATCTTCCAATTCATGAACATGGTATGCCTCTCCATTTCTTTACATCTTGTTTCATCAGCATCTTATAATTTTCAGCATATAAATCCTGCAAATGTTTTATTAGATTTCTATGTAGGCATTTCAGTTTTTTTTTTGAGTAACTGTAAACTGCATGTTATTTTTACTTCAGTGTCCATGTGTTTATTGCTAGTATACAGAAATACAATTGATTTTTGTATGTTTAACTTATTTCCTGCAATCTTGCTGAACTCATTTACTTGTGCTAGGATTTTTCTTAGTAGGGTAGTTGCTTCAGATTTTTGACAATTTGTCACCTGTAGAATCAGTTTTATTTCTTCATTTTCTTTTATTTTTTAAAAGATTTTAAATTAATTTTTAGAGAGGGAGAGAAACATTGATGTGATAGCTAAACATTGATCGGCTGCCTCCTGCATTCCCCCTACCAGGGATAAGGCCCACAACTCAGGCATGTGCCCTAACCAGTCATTGAACCAGCAACCTTTCTGTGTACAGGACAACACTCAACTAACTGAGCCACACCAGCCAGGGTTATTTCTTACTTTTCAATTTGCATGCCTTTATTTTCTTTTCCTGCCTTATTTCACTGGCTAGAACTTCCAGTACCATGTTGAATTAAGAGTGGTGAGAGCAGCCCTGGCCAGTTTGGCGCAGCAGTTAAAGCATTGGTCCTCAGACCCAAGGGTAGTGGGTTTGATTCCCAATGAAGGGCACATACCTGGGTTGCAGGTTTGATCCCCAGCCTCGGTTGGAGTTGTGCAGGAGGCAACCAATCGATGTGTCTCTCTCACATTGATGCTCCTCTCTCTGTATTCCTCCCTTCCTTCCACTGTCTCTAAAAATCAATGGAAAAAATATCCTCAGGTGAGGATTAACAAGAAAAAAAAAAAGTGGTGAGAGCCCCAGCCAGTTTGGCTCAGTGGCTGGAGCATAGGCCCGCGGACCTGAGAGTCCCGGGTGCAGTTCCTGCTAAGGGCACGTACCTCGGTTGCAGTTTGTCCCCGGCCCCGGTTGGGGTCGTGTGGGTGGCAACCACTCGATGTGTCTCTCTCACATCAATGTTTCTCTCTCTCTCTTTCTCCCTCTCTCCCTCCTGCTCTATCTGAAGATACATGCAAAAATATCCTCGGGTGAGGATAAAAGAAAGTGGTGAGAGCAGACAGACATCTTATCCTGTTCCCCACCTTGGGGGAAAGCACTCAAATCAGTCTTTCATCACTAAGTCTGTTAGTGATAGAATTTTTGTAGATGCTCTTCATCAAGTTGAGAAAAGTCATTTCCAGTCATTTTTTTGGATTTGATCATGAAAGAATAACTATTGTCAAATGATTCCTTCATTGACTGATATGATCATATGATTTAATATGGTGAATTACACTGATTGAATTTCAAATATGAAACTAGCCTCCCATCTCTATAATCAGTCCCATTTGGTAATGATGCCGTGGTTTGTTTTGTTTGTTTCTTAATTCTATTTGCCACTATTTCATTAAGGATATTCATGTGTATATTTATAAGAGATTTGTCTCCTTTTTTGGTACTGACTGTCTGGTTTTGGTATGAGAGTAATATTAACTTCATAAGATGAATTGAGAAATATTCTCTCCTCCTCTGTTTTCTGCAGGGGAAACCATGCAGAACTGGTGCCAATCTGTCTTTAAATGTTTGAGAGAATTCTCCAGTGAAATCACCTGGGTCTAGATATTCCTCAACTAGTACAGAGCTATTCAGTTTATCTGTTTTGTACTGAGCAAGTTGTGGAGATTGTAGTTTTTTGAGGAATTTGTTAATTTAAAATTTACATGTGTAGAGTTGTTTATAGTATTCCCCTACTATCCTGTTTTTTGTTGTTTTTTTTTATCAAATCTTTTTTCCTCCTTTAAATATCGATGTGAGAGAGAAACAATGATCGGCTGCCTCCTGCACGCACCCCCTATTGAGGATCAAGCCGGCAACCCAGGCAGGTGCCCTGACATCTCAGTCCATGAGACGATGCTCAATCCACTGAGCAACACTGTCTCGGGTTTTACTATCCTTTTGATGTCTGCAGGGTTTGCAGGAATGTCTAATTTCATTCTTGATGTTTTGTTTTGTTAATCCTCACACGAGAATATTTTTGCATTGATTTTTAGATAGAGGTAGAGTGGAAGGGAGTGTAGGAGGGAGAGAGAAACATCAACATGAGAGACACACCAATTGGTTGCCTCCTGCACAACCCCAACTGGGGCCAGGGATAGAACCTTCAACCCAGGTACATGCCCTTCACTGGGAATCGAACCCATGACCCTTTGGTCCAAGGGCTGACGCTCTAATCGCTGAGCCAAACCGACCAGGGCTCATTCCTGATCTTTTAAATTGTGTCTTCTCTTTTTTTTTTGGTCAGTCTTGCTAGAAGTTTGTCAATTTTACTGATCTTGTGAAAAACAAGCAAACAGTTTTTGGGTTGATTTTATCTACTGTTTATCTGTTTTTAATTTCATTGATTTCTCTCTTATTTTTATTATTTCCTTTCTTCTGCTTGATTTGGGTATATTTTGCTCTTCTTTTTTCAGGTCTTTGAGGTAGGAGTTTAGATTATTGATTTGATATTCCCCACACACCCCACCCTCTAATGTATGCTCTTAGTGCTACAAAATTTCCTGGCAGAACAACTTTAGCTAGGTGCAACAAATCTTGAAACATTGTCTTTTCATTTCATTCAGTTCAAGGTATTTTTATTATTCCCCTTTGACCTATAGATCATTTAGAAGTGCGTTGCTTATTAGTTTCCAACAGTCTGGTCGGTTTACCTCCAAACTGTACCTCAAATGCATCGATCTCCTTCCTTCTCCAACAACCTCCACCGTAGCACAGAACTTCTGTCCTTGCTTCTCTAAACCCTCTTCACAAGCACTGCCATGGTTCCCCTTTCTCAGAATAAACTTTTAAGTACCCTTCTGGACTAGAAGGTCCTTCCTCCCTCAGTCTGACATCTCCTCAAACGGACCTTCCTCAAATAGTCTAACTATATTTGTCCTGCCAGAGCCCCCCCTCCCTGGGCTCTGTTCAGCTCAACCCCCTCTTTTTTTTTTCTTATTTCTCACCCGAGAATATTTTTCTACTTATTATCAGATAGAGTCGGAGGGAGGGAGAGAAAGAGACAGAGAGAAACATTGATGTGATAGAGCCACATCGACTGGTTGCCTCCTGACCAGGGCCAGGGATGAACCGCAACCGAGGTATGTGCCCTTGACCGGAATTGAACCTGCGACTCATGGGTCTGAAGGCAAACGCTCTAACCACTGAGCGAAACAGGCCAGGGCTCAACCCTCTCTTAATTTCCTCATTGCACTTACAACAATTGGCAATTATTTTATAGATTTGTTTAGTGGTTAAGAGTGGTCTCTACTGCCCTGGCCGGTTTGGCTCAGCGGTTAGAGTGTCGACCTGCAGTCCAGAGAGAACCAGGTTCGGTTCCTGCTAAGGGCACGTACCTCGGTTGCAGTTGGTTCCCGGCCCTGGTTGATCGTGCGGGAGGCAGCCACTCGATGTGTCCCTTTCACGTCGATGTTTCTCTCTCTCTCTCTCTCTCTTTCTACTCTCTCCCTCCTACTCTATCTGAACAAAAAATGGAAAAATGTCTTCAGGTGAGGATTAAAAAAAAAAAAAAAAGAGTGGTCTCTACTGCTAGGCTATAAACACCATGGCGGAACCTTTGTTATTTCTTGTCTCCACGCATCCCCAGGTCTTGGAATAGGGTAGGTGCTTAATAAATAGTTGCTGAATGAATGAATGTATGAAGGAAGGAAAGAACATTGGCAGTCAGGGAGAAGCTGACTAAAGGCCAACGCTGCCCCTCTGTGGCCATACTGCAGAACTGCAGCTTCCCAGACAAAGAACCCTCAGGCCCCTCCCCACAGGAAGAGACTCTCACTCTCATCTCGCACACTTAGAATTCAGGAGTTCATCTTCATCCACCAGGTCTCAAGGAGCCCTGATACTTCCCGTGCAAAATCTACTCCTTTCTCCAGAATGGGGATAGGGAGTATCCTTCTAGAAGGGCTCCCTTCGGGCTCCCTTCCCCAAAGAAGCTGAGGAGCAAGGAGCATGCCCGTTTTCCCTGCCTGAAAGGAACCGTGGTGGAAGGTGGAAGATCCTGGCCTTGGAGAGGAGCTGCACCCACCAAGAAGGTCCCTAGCTCTTAAGGGTCAAAGTCCAAGGCACTGGGGGACTGGGGAAGGGTGAGAGATAAAGAGGGGAGGTGTGGAAAGAGGTTAAGTAAGGCAGGAGCTCCTGCTAAGGTCCCAGAGCTAGCAGAGCCCCACACATCCCTTATGCCATCTCCTGCTTCTGAGGTGCTCAGAGATCCCCAAAGGTGTATAACAGGTGCTCTGAAAATGACAATGCCAGTACTAACAGGTTGTATACCCTGCTCTCAGAGGCTGAGACCTGGAACATGGGGGATCGGCAAGGTCTCTTCCTTGCCCTGAGATCTCATGTTTGGTTTGGGGAGGGTCCAAGTACCTCAAAGGCATAGGATAAGACAGGGACCTCCCTAAAGCATTGCCTTTGCACAATGAACCTAAGTTTAAACATCTCCAAATTGGAACAAACCAAAGTACTGTGCAGGAGGCATATGATTTAAAAAAAAAACAAAAAAACACGGAAAATACAAATTCTCAAGTGTTTTTGGCGTTTTAAAGGCCCTGCCCTCCAGGGAACCTATAGGAAAGAAGTGTGAGGCTTCTGAGCCTTCATCTCTTCTGTTTGACATCTCTGGACACATCCTAGCTCATTTTGGCTGGGCTAAAGGACAGATGAGGGGAAGGTTTCTGTCTACACTGAACTTCAGGGTTAAAGCAGTTTCATGGTGCCAAGGTGGCAAGACCAAGAAGGGGGTGAAATTCCGGGGAATGAGGTATGGATGCTTGATGAGGCTCTCCCCAGGTAGCTGGCAGAACTCAGCAGTCCCCCACCCTACTCTCAGTGTAGGGTCTTTGGAGGGATGTGGACTCTGCCAGCTGGGACTGATTCCCTGGCCTGGTCTTTGGCTCACTGTATATACCCCAGAAAGGAAAGCGGGTGGGAAAAAACCCCTCTTGGAGGGGCTTCTTTACCTCCCTCTTGAGTGGGGCCACGTAGGCCCAGGAGTTGGTGGCAGGGTCATAGCGCTCCACAGCATTCAGGTCATTGTGGTAGTCACGGCCTGCCACCGCGTAGATGTACCCGCCCACGACACACACACATAGGTCGGCGTGCTCCTGCTGCAGGGACTGGATCTGGAACCAGCGGTTGTGCCGCGGGTCGTACCTTTTGAGGGGACATGAGGACAGCACATCACTGACAGGTGATACAGCACCTCCTGCTCCGCCCATGTCCCCTGAACCCTCCCTCAGCTGCCTCTACACACCAGCACACACCCACTCACAGCCATGGCAGCAGGCTGCTAAACAACGGGGAGTTGTGGCCAGAAGCCTCCTGGGTTTCTGCCCATGAAGCTGGTCCCTTCCAGGTATAACCTCTGGTGTGGTTGCTAGCCCACCCTACTATCCACCCCAGGGTGCCCAAGGGTTGTCCTTACAGCTGCCTCCATCTCATCTGTCTCACCTCATGGTTCCTACAGCCCTGTCCCCATTCATTCAGGATGACCATGAATTATGGAGGGACACAACAGCCTCCCAGCCTCTAGCCAAAACCAACACTCCCTCATGGGTGGTGTGTGCGAGCCTGTCATGTGCATAGTACATATATGCGCTCACCTTCATCACAGCCCACCTCTTCATCCCTTTGTGTACCTCAAGCTTTCCCAACCTCCCCAGCTGGGGTGTCCTCTCCACTTCTCAAGGTCTCCCTTTCTGAGAGTGTCAGGGTGCTATCTCCCAAACTGGACTGTGGGTACCATGACGGTGGGGTCCTCTGGGAATCCAGGCACTCCCATGAAGCTGGAGGAGGGCTGTTCAGCCAACAAGGAGAAAAGCCAACCTCTACTGAGCTACTGCTGAGTCCCAGCACCATGTGAGCATTATTCCTGTTACCATAACTTGCTCTTCTGACATGAGGGTCACTTTCACACTCATTTCACTGAAGATGCAGCTGTCCCCAAATTACAGGCATGCCCTCTCCTTCCTTCTCCATCAACCTTCATAAAAATGTCTAGTCCCCAACCAGCACCTTCATCTTCCAGTCCGGTGCAAAGCCCACCCCTACTCCCTCTTCTGCCTTGAAAGGCCTTCAAATTCTCAACCCAGGTGATCTCAGCCACTCCAGAACAACAAACTATAACCCTTGCCTTCTCCTGCACTTTGAACCTACACTGCAACTGCCTCCTAGCCATCTCCAGCTGGCTACTCATTTGTCCTAAATAGAACCTCATGTTCCCTCTATCCATTGATCCCATTCTCACCAGCAAAGCTCCTGCTCACACTCCAAAATCCTATCACTGTAGCCCAGGCCCTTCACAGCCCAAGTCCACATCCACCTTTCCAACACCCACAGCCCGTTCCAAGCTTTCCCTATTTCCAGGGGGCCTCTTACTGCCTCGACCCCTTCTTTCCATGCCTCAGATCTGGTGCTCTGCAGGGCCCATGTGGGGCACCCAGGTAGGTGTGCTGTTTAGGTGAATACAGATGATCACAGAGCCTCAAGGGGCCAGGGCCCCATGAGCCTGAGGCTGAAAGCCCACTCTTCCCCTGACCAGTATCTGGCCCTTTTTCCTGGGCATCCATCCACTCAGGCACCTGCACTGGAGCTCCTGCTTCTGGAGCCTCCTTGCTCAACAGCCAATGCATAGATATAGCCTCTCAGATAAGTGTTTTTATTTCTCCACAGGAAGACCAACTCCAAAGAGAAAAAGTCAAACTTCAAGTGATTAAATGGTTCAGAAGAGAGTGAATAAAGTTTTATTTGGCCTGTGTCATAAGCTGGTTGGTGAAGAGATCAGATGCATCCTTTGCCTCAAAGTACAAGTTAGACATGGTCTGCAGCCACTTCTTCCTACCACACCATTTGGCCAACACCTCTCTGCCAGGCAGGAATTCCAGGGAACAAGCTGTCTCAGGAGTCAGGACCACTAGGAGAGACAGAACATGCACCTGGGTCACACACAGATGCAGGCCTGAATCCCAGCTCTGCCCATGTAACTGGGTGCATCTGGGCATCAGTTTTACTCTTGCCGTTCACTCAGTTTCCGCACCTGTCCAATGGGGTGATGTCATCTGCCTAGAAAAACTATTATGAAGGATCGATCATAAAGGACAACACACACAAAAAGGATCCTTGTTAACCTGAGGCAAGTTTGTAAAGGACCAAGGTTCACTCTGTATTCCTAGACCTCAGTGTAGCACCTGATCGGGGTAGACCATGCACTGTCTGTTGAATAAATTAACAAAGGAGTAAGATTTCCAGCAGTGAAATCATTCCCTCACTCTACAAATATGTATCAGTCACCCAACATGGATCAGACACAGTGCTCAGTGCTGGGGATCCACAGGGAACTCAAGACAAGGGCCCTGCTTTCCATTAGAATGGGAAACAAAGAGTGAACAAGGTGTCACCAAAAAAAATTATAAAAATAAGGTAAAGAGAATGATCCACCTGGTAGCTGGGTCTGGGGAGAGCAAAGCTCTCTTACAGAGATGAAGGGCCTCCTGAGAAGGTGACATCTGAGACATGAATGACCAGGAGCACAGCCAGGTGGAGTTCGGGCTAGGATCAGACAGCCAGTCCATTCCAGGGTATACCACTCAGAGGCCATTAACTGGCTAGGATGGTACATTAACTGATGCATTTCCTGTGCATGACACTCATTCATGTATATGTCACTCATTCATGTATGTCTTTCTCCTTATATTTTTATTTATTTATTTTCTTCTTCAACTGAGTGCGCAGCTTCCGGAGGCAGCCAAATCAACCCTGGTCATCAATGGGGTGACAGATGTCGCAGCCAGATCATCTTCACATCCTCTTCTTCCCTATTCTGAGTCAAGCACAAGTCAGCATCTTCCACTAAAATGAAACAAGACCCTTCAGGTGCTTCCGCTTATTTCCTTCTGGTCTCCTGCCCTCACAGCTTCCTAGGCTGAGTTCACTTGGATTTGTGGTTTCAGATTTAAGGAAACACACACACAGATACACTACACATCAATAATTCATAGATAACCACAGTTTCGCTGATTTTTTGTCTTCCCACTGTGTCCTATATTCCACATTTTCCTATTAGATTAATTTTCCACTTTGTTAGAATAAATCCCCAAGTAATATTCTTTTTCTAATAAAAATAAGCTTTATTATTGCATATAAGGATATAATCAGTTTTAATCATTTTAATGCAGATTGTGGATCATCGAACTGCAAACTCAGAAGTGAAATCTAGAGTTGGTACAAATATGTTCTGGAGTCCTTGTTAAATTTAGTAGATTTTTTCTTCAGTATTTCCATGATTTAAGCATTCCTATGACTATTAATAAAGTCCATTAAAATTAAAACATTTTTTTGAAATACACTTTAAAAGATTAATAGTCATGGAAATGCCTAAGGAAAAAAACAAGTTATTCTAAGTAGGGTCAGGGCATGTAGCAACATGACACCAGCTACTACCAGGTAAGGCATGCAGTCAGTTTTTAGTAGCCCAGAGATATAGCTATGGAAAAGGTGCAAACATAGAAGGTCGATAACATAGATGCAATCAAATTAAGAAAATAAAAAGAGAAACAGTGGTATCTTGGAGGCAAATACAATTTGCTCCAAGAGAGGTAACTTTTTATATACAGTTTCTGTACCAACGCTTTAAGATATAACCTGGGTCCTGGCCGGTTTGGCTCAGTAGTTAGAGCGTCGGCCTGTGGACCAAAGAGTCCCAGGTTTGATTCCGGCCAAGGGCACGTAACTTGGTTGTGCTTCGTCCCCAGCCCGTTGGGGTTGTGCAGGTGGCAACCAACTGATGTGTTTCTCTCATATCGATGTTTCTCTCTCTCTCTCTCTCTGAAGATAAATGTAAAAATATCCTCGAGTGAGGATTAAAAAAAAAGATATAACCTGGTAAGTCCCTAGCTCCTTAAAATGCAAACCCTAATTTACTGCAAAATCTTGTTTTCTTATATTCTGAGAGCCTATAGGTTCTAAGGCTGGCGAAGTATAGAAGGGGAAAGGGGAGAGAACCACACTCTTAGATCACTAAAATTAAGCTCCATCTTCATCTGGCAGCTTTAAGCATCCACTGGGAGATTAAGGAAACATTCACTCTGTAGAGATGACAGACCCCAGGGCCCTCCTGCCACCTCGCCAGATGCTCTGAACCCCAGCCCCTCAGTGATGCCTGCTCCCACCAGGCGGATCTCACAACCCCATCTGCCATAGTGATCCAACTTCCTGAGTGGAGTTTGAGGCTGTGGTTACCAATCACAGGGGCTGATATTAGCATTTTACAGAGTATGGCTTGGGTCTCAGAGCAAACGTTCAAGAAGGGAATTTAGACCAATCCTGTGTAAAACTGCATGTAACAGGACAGACTACAGGCCAGCAGCATCCTGTCACCCTGCAGTCTCCCTGCAGGCAGTCTCCCTACCACATGCTGAGGCCCGGAGACCACAATATTTTGGAGACATCTGCTTTACAGGTCTGTGGGTTGCTTAGCAGGGAGATCTGGCCTTGGCTCTCCAACTGGGAAGCTGAGCTCCCTAAAAAAGAAACTTTGAGGCTTGGCTGGAGGTAGGCTTGTACCTGGTGCTGCCGCACCCACTGGGGATGGCATTTGGTATAAGTGAAAGTAATGTTTCCTGGCTTTGAGTTTCATCAGTTTAACAAAGGTTATCACTTCCTGGGGCCAGGAGATCGGAGGTGGCTGAGAAATGGTCACCTCCTCCTCAGTCTTGGTTACCATACTTCTGAGAGGCATAGCCAGGCCAGACCCCAACCCACCCTCACCCCAGAAGATAAAATCATGGACACGAACTTGGTCCCACCTAGCTCACAGATGCCAGGAGTTGGAACTCTCTCTCTCTCTCTCTCTGCAGTGCCATCTTTCAGCTTGTGCAGGGTGGAAACTTCCCACAGGTACCAAATCCCAAGAAATCAAACCAAAGTACAGTGGACGGGGCCCTGGAAACCTACTGGCAGCTGAGGCACCGGGGATTTGCCCTACTTCCCTTTCTCTGCCCGAAGAAATGGATTTGTGGAACCACAGCCTCATAGACTGACAGAGTTAAGGCCTCCTACAGACCACAGTAGTTCACAAAACCCCCTTCAGAAAATTGCCTCCTCCTGGGACCTCATGCCCAGCACAAGGCTGATGACAGGGCAGAGGGTAGGGGTGAGGGGTGGGGATTTGGCATGAGGCTCAGCCATGCCTGTCGGCCTTTCCTGCTCCCTAAGCTGAGGACTGCACATTCAAGGGAGCAGCAGCAACAGGAAGCCATGCTCCACCATTGGCTTATGGTCAGAAGAGCAAAGCAGATAGGCAAAGGGAAGCTGGGACGAGACATGTCAAAGTTCAAGAGAGGGCAAGATGGAAGGAGCACCTGCCTGTCCAGTGCACCCAGCTCCTAGGTCCCCTCCTTCTGAGGCCCAACCACCCTTCCTGCCACGGGCTCCCCTCCCCTGTGCTCAGTCAAGTGCAGAGTAACAACCCATCCCCTCACCGACAAGACAGCAGGGTGTGATCCAGGGTGAGTGTGCTTCTGAGAAGGGGACAAAAGCGAAAGAAAGCATTCCAGTTACCTTTTCCTTATGTCACTGCTGTCTGCATTCTCCAAATTAACCTGAAATTTATTCCACAAAACAGGGGTACCCCAACAAGCACAAGATTAATATAAAAGGCTGACCACCTTGGTCCATGGTGATGTGCTCATGCAGAACCCACTCCGTAACCAGCCATCTTAGCCCATGATTCCTACACTATAGCATCACCCTCAGACAGATAAGGCCAAGGGCCCCTTCTTACCTCCAACATCGGGACTCAGCGCGGAATCCCTGGGCATTATTGTCCCCTCCGATCAGGTACACGAAGTTGTTGAGCACCGCGATGCCCTGGTTGGACATCCAGGGGCCCAGGGAGGCAGTGAAGTGCTTCCACTCTCCCAGCAGGGGGTTCAAGTACTTGGCCTGGTTGCTGAGGATGGTGGATGGTGTGGAGTGAATGCCCCCGAAGCCCACGACACACTGGAAGTCCGACCGCAGCTCCGTTTGTGGGCTCTGTAGGCTGGGCTGCAGGCTCTCATTCTGGTGGTACATGAGAGCATTGGCCACTGTGTCCCTCAGTGGGCTGGGATCCAGCTTGTCGTGCAGGCGTTGGAGGACCTCAGGTTCCATTAGGGGAAATCTCACTGTCTCAAGGAGCTTGGGGGGCTCATGCAGTGATATCTGGTCTGCCTGCACCTGCTCCAGGGTGTAATGGTAGAGCAGTGCACCCTCATACACTTCAGTCTCGCAGGAGACCTCCAGGCGGTTGCTGCTGAGGAGGGAATAGACCTTCTCCAGGGGAAGCTGGCGGTACTTGTCAGTCCTTGAGAAGGTCACAAAGTTTTTGAGGATGTAGGTGTCCAACTGCTTGGTCAGACGGCTTAAGTCAAATAGCTCTGCCAGTCGGTAGACATCAAGGATGTTCTCCTCATCCACCCAGGACATGAGGAAATCACAGCAGAAATGGATGATTTCTGGGATCTGTGAAGAAAACAAGACCCATTCAGGCCTGGGAAACGATGTCTGGGCGCAGAAGACAGTGATGGTGCTTACATGGCTTACATGGCTGTCCTCTGAAGCAGCGTCCCTTTCCCCAATCTTTCCTGGAGCAGAGGCTGGTACAGCTGCATTCCCCAATACTAGAGACAACTAGGGCTTACTGAAGGTAGATTGGGTTTAAATCCAGGCTCAGAAGTGATCTGTGGAATGCTCTCTTAGCCTCTCTGAGCCTCAGTTTCCTCATCTATAAAATAGGGATAAAGTGGAGAGGAATAATTACAAATGACATGATGCACAGGAACTCCCTGGCACAGAGTGGACCCCTGATGTATGTCAGTTGCCTTTTAGATAAAAATTACTGGATCTCTGCCCTGGCCATTGTGGCTAAGTGGTTAGAGCATCAGCCCTTGGACCAAGGGTCAAGGATTCGATCCCCAGTCAATCCCCGGCACCGGTCGGGGCGTGTGCGGGAGGTAACTAATCGATGTACCTCTC
Organism: Tadarida brasiliensis; assembly: GCA_030848825.1. Classification (NCBI taxonomy): domain Eukaryota; kingdom Metazoa; phylum Chordata; class Mammalia; order Chiroptera; family Molossidae; genus Tadarida; species Tadarida brasiliensis. Next base: position 22,696,250 of record CM061277.1, on the reverse strand, counting down.
ATATGGATGCTTCTCTCTCCCCACCACCACAACTCTCTCTAAAAATCAATGGAAAAAATATCCTCAGGTGAGGATTAAAAAAAAAAAAACAAAAAACACTGGATCTCCAGAGAAGCTGGAAGAATGCACCCAGGACCCCCGCCTCAACCCCTAGCTCTAGAAGACACTCAGCTCCTTTCTCCTTCCACAACCCCCCCAACTGGAGGCCTAGCCAAAGCTTCAGGCCCAGGAAACATACCCCCTCCACCTCAGGAGAAAGGCCCCAAGCTACCCACACACTAAGAACCATAAGCAGGTCCTGGTTGGTGTGGCTCAGTTGGTTGGGCATTGTCCCATGCACTGAAAGGTTGCTGGTTCAATTCCTGGTCAGGCACATGCCTGATTCTCGGGCTCAGTCCTCAATAGGGGGCATGCAAGAGGCAGCTGATCGATGTTGTGCTCTCCCATCAATGTCTCTCTCTCTCTCTCTCTCTCTCTCTCTCTCTCTCTCTCTCCCTTCCTCACTTAAAAAAACAAAACAAAAACAAAAACAAAAAAACCCACCACCAGCAGGGCATTCCCAAACACCCGCTCAGCACTCATCCTAGGAAACCTGACCCAGAGTTTTGTTTTCCTCACCCAAGGATAGTTTTTCCATTGATTTTTTTTTTTAATCCTCACCCAAGGATATTCTTCCATTTTTGTTCAGATAGAGTGGGAGGGAGGAACAGAGAGGGAGAGAGAGAGGGAAACATTTACGTGAGAGAGACACATCTACTGGTTGCCTCCCGCACGACCCCGACCAGCACCGGGAGGAACCGCAACCGAGGTATGTGCCCTTGACCAGAATTGAATCCTTGATTCATTGGTCTGCGGGCCAATGCTCTAACCGCTGAGCCAAACCGGCCAGGGTGCCATTGATTTTTTTTTTTGAGAGAGTGGAAGGGAGGACAGGGGGAGGAAGAGAGAGAGACAGAGAGAAACATCGATGTGAAACAGACACATCAAATGGTTGCCTCCTGCACACCCCAACTGAGCCAGGGATCGAACCTGTAACCCAGGTATGTGCCCTTGACTGGGAAACGAACCCAGGACCCTTCAGTGCTTGGGCCAATGCTCTAACCACTGAAATACACTGGCCAGGGCCTCACCCAGAGTTCTTTTCTTTTTCTTTTTTTTTTTTTATCCTCACCGAGGACATTTTTCCATTTTTTGTTCAGATACAGTGGGAGGGAGAGAGGAAGAGAGGGAGAGAGAGAGAAACATCGATGTGAAAGGGACACATTGAGTGGCTGCCTCCCGCATGACCAACCAGGATCGGGGACAAATTGCAACCGAGGTACGTGCCCCTAGCGGGAATCGAACCCAAGTCTCTCCGGACCACAGGCCAATGCTGTAACCCCTGAGCCAAACTGGCCAGGGCTCACTCAGAGTTCTTGAAAAGATGAAAGCCATCCTGCCTGGGCAGAGGCCTGCTTGACTCATTTAGAGGGCTCCCAAGTGGCCTGCACCTTTCCTTTCCCAACTGTGCAGAAGAACCAGTGGGTTGGAAGGAGGGCAAGAGACAGGAGGACACTTAGGTAGGAGCTGAGAATTGGGCCATGGGGTCAAAGAGCACCCTGTGATTAGATAACCAAAGCATGATGGAATAAAGGAGACAGAGGGAAGGGGTCTAGGGAAAGCTTCCCAGGTACTGCTAAATTCTTTTTTGTTAATCCTCATCTGAGGATATTTTTGTTCAGATAGAGTGGGAGGGAGAGAGAGGAAGAGAGGGAGAGAGAGAGAAACATCGATGTGAGAGGGACACACTGACTGGTTACCTCCTACACGACCCCAACCAGGGCTGGGGACGAACTGCAACCGAGGTACGTGCCCTTGACCAGACTCGAACCCGCGACTCATTGGTCCGTGGTCTGATGCTCCAACTGCTGAGCCAAACTGGCCAGGGCTGCTAAATTCTTTAGGAAAGCACAATTTGGGAATTTCTCTAAAAACAGAATATCAAACTTTTCCGGCATCATCAACAAATTGACCAGTGCACATAGAGTAATTCTGCTGGCATCTAAAGCTTAAAATAAATGTCTAATATTGTTTTACTTTTATTTTGTCTGATCCAAGACATTTATTACTTGCCAGGTGATACGTTAAGAGCTGAAAGGAAACCTGCAAAGTTCCTGGCATGTATTTCCCCACATGGAACGTCCCCAGAGTTCTTTGTTAAGTCCCGAAAGTCTTCACTCAACTATCATTTTCTCTCTTAGCCTGCACTTCTGCTTTGCTTCTTCCTAAAATACCACTTCTGACTTGTCGTGGGAAGGACATCGAGGACCAGGTTCTGGGTAGAAGGTCACAGCAAACTGCCCTGAGTGGGCCTGGAGAAGCAGCTCCTGAAGAACCAAAGCCACTTACACAAGGACCGTGTTGCCTTCTCCTTCTGTCCTCATTGTCAGAAGAGCGGGCCCTCTGCTGGGTGGAATATCACAAAGGAATCACCTCAGGCCCACCCCATGCAGGAGCCCCACAAGAGGCTCAGAGGAGGGAATTCGTTTGCTGGGGGTGACTCAGTGGGGTTGGTCTTGCTGGAGTTCAGACCCAGGTCCCTGGGGACAACAACAAGAGTCTAGCACAGGGCGCCCTGGCTGGGTGGCTCAGTTGGTTGGAGGATCGTCTTGAACACCAAAAGGTTGCAGGTTCAATTCTGGGTCAGGGCACATACCTAGGTTTCAGGTGAATTCCGGTCGGGGAGCATACAAGAGGTAACTGATTGATGTTTCTCTTTCTCTTTCTCTCTCATGAGAATTTTTTTTTTTTATCCTCACCTGAGGACACTCCCTCATTTTTTGTTCAGATAGAGTGGGAGGGAGAGAGAGGAAGAGAGAGAGAGAGAGAGAGAAACATCGACGTGAAAAGGACACATCGAGTGGCTGCCACCCGCACGACCAACCAAGGCCAGGGACAAACTGCAACCGAGGTACATGCCCTTAGCAGGAACCAAACCCGGATCTCTCTGTACCGCAGGCCGACGCTCTAACTGCTGAGCCAAACCGGCCAGGGCACGCTCGTGAGAATTTTTTTAAAAAGAGTCTAGCCCGGCTGGTGTGGCTCAGTGGTTGAGTGTTGACCCACACACCAAGAAGTCGCTAGTTCAATCTCCGGTCAGGGCACATGCCCAGGTTGTGGGCCCAATTCCCAGTGGGGGGCATGTAGGAGGCGGCCAATCAATGTTCTCTCTCATCGATGTTTCTATCTCTCTCTCCCTCTCCTCTCCTCCATCTCTCTAACATCAATAAAGAAAAAAAACTATATAGTTGTGTATCAATATTAAAAAAAAAAAAAAGAGTCTAGCACAGCACACGGTACATGGGGGTAGGGGTGGGGCAAGCCACCAATAGCTAATGGCTACACAAACAAATATGATCTGATGGGCCTATGGACTTGGAACTGTTATGCCAAGTAAAACTTGCTTTAAAGACATCACTGCAGCCCGGCTGGTGTGGCTCAGTGGCTCACTGGTTGAGCCATGCACCAAGAGGTCGCAGGTTCAATTCCTGTTCAGAGCACATGCCCAGGTTGTGGGCCCAATCCCCAGTAGGGGGCATGCAGGAGGCAGCCAATCGATATTCTCTCTCATTGATTTTTCTATCTCCCTCTCCCTCTGCCTTCCTCCTTCTCTAAAATCAATAAAGAAAAAATATTTTAAAAACATCATTGTGGCCTGGCCAGTGTGGCTCAGTGGATTGAGTGTCATCCCATGGACTGAGAGGTCTTAGTTCGATTCCCGATCTGGGCACATGCCCGGATTGTGGGCTTGATCCCCAGTGGAGGGTGCATGGGAGGTAGCCTTGATTTTTCTCTCTCACATCGATGTTTCTATTTCTCTCTCTCCCTTCCTCTCTCTCTAAAAAATCAATGAAAACATAAAAAACAAACAAACAAAAAACCAGCATTGCAGCCTTGGCCAATTTGGCTCAGCAGTTAGAGCATTAGCCCTCAGAACAAAGGGTCTCTGGTTCAATTTCCGTTCAAGGGCACATACCTGGGTTACAGGGTCGATCTGGTCAGGGTAGTGCGGGAAGCAACCAATGTGTATCTCTCACATAGATGTTCTTCTCTCTCCCCCTCCCTCCCTTCCACTCTCTCTAGAAAATCAATGAAAAAATATCCTCGGGTGAGGATTAACCAAAAAAAAAAAAAAAAAATCATTGCCTAGAAGCCTAATATATCAAAAATGAAACAAAACAGCCCTGGCCAGTTTGGTTCAGTGGTTAGAGCATTGGCCCGCAGACCAAAGAGTCGTGGGTTCAATTCCAGTCAAGGGCACGTACCTCGATTGCATGCAGAAGGCAACCAGTCTTTGTATCTCTCTCACATAGATGTTTCTCTCTCTCTCTCTATCTCTCCTTCCCACTCTGTCTGAAAATAAATACAAAAATATCCTCGGGTGAGGATTTAAATAAATAAATAAAATACAACAAAACAAAGCTGGTTGTTCATGGTGAAGTGGGGGCTCCCTCTCCCATGCCATTCCCTGAAATGGCCTTGGAGGTGCTAGGGAGCACTGGCCTCTGCAGTAAGTGACCTGGGAGATAGCAGTCTATAAGCTGATGGGTGAGAGAGGAAAAGTGGTGTTTTGGAAGATGGTTTGGTATCACTGTGCATGATGGATTAAAAGAGAAAGCAGTGATGGGAAGTATAAATGGAGAGGTGGAGGCCAGGACAAAGATGAGGACATGGAAACAGAGAACAGAGATAGCTACAGGTAATATTTACAAGGATGACTTGTCCAAACTTGGACACAGGGAATGAAGATGGAAGGGCTCAAGGAGCCATGGAGACTCTGGCAGAATGGTCATGGGATACAGACCAGGGAATTGGGGAGAGGAGCATGCAGTGAGAAGGAGACAATGCTGACAGTGAGTCCCTGGGTGGAGAGCTAAATACGGGACTTAGGTGTTGCAAGAACTGGATGAGGGTTCCCAAAGCAACAGTGACCAGGGTGTGGGAACAGAAGAGATCTCTCAATAAGAGAAAGTGGGGAAATTATTCTATCATAAAGACCACCCTGGCTCTACTCCACCTACCCATCATGAATAGCCAGGCGAGCCTTACTCAAACCAACCCAATAAGCAGGAGTGGAGCACCTCCCACCTACCACTCTGAGGGTAATGGAACAAGTAGGGCAGGGTGGGGCCTCCAGATGCCCTGAACAAGTTGGTTTTCCTATGAGTTGAGTTTTTCTGACTGCCCCAAATGTGCTCTGACCTGAAAAAAGGTCAGGATAATGAATTCAGTGTAGCATTTCACTTCACTTTCAAGAAACATGGGAAGAGATGTCTCTCAAGCCCAATCAGGCTGTCTGATGGACAGCTCTTAATCAGAGCAAAGGTATGTGCAGGCCCAGTCCTTGTAACTGCACCAACATTGACAAAAGTCAACACAATCTTCTAAAATGTAAGTCACACTATCAAAGCCTCAGAAAACTTTTTGAATTCTGCAGGAAAATAAGTATTTAAAGTTCAATAACAAAGGGGAAAGCAGTTTCAGAGATCAAAGAGACCAAGTGGAGAGGATGGGCAGAAAGGGCCTAAGCAGCAACACTGGAGGAAGCTCAGCTTTGCCACATGCTGGCACCCATGGGATGTCACAGGCTTGCCTTCAGCCATTTGTTTACATGCAGGACCTTTTTAGTGGCAGGGAGACCCAAGAAGAGGAAAAGGAACCAGCAGAAAAGCAGAGGGCAAAGGCAGAGAAGTAATCTGGACCTGCAGACCTTTGGAGCAGCTCTGCTTCAGTGCCCAGAGCTGGTCAAGCCGAGCATTACCTGGGAACTTCCACCCTGTTCCACACTGTCTCTTACTGCCTCATATTCTCACCTGCCTGACCCACCCTCAAGCCTCTGCCCAGCAGGCACCCAAGGAAACCACACCTAGGTATAGGTCTGCCTTGCTCCAATGAGGTGAGCCTTACCTGAAGCTGACAGGCAGCAACCAGCGTCTCCTGGACATTGCTCAGGCTGAGCTCCAGCTCGGAAGTGTATATGAAATGCAGGATTTGGCACATGGCATTGTAGGATACACCGTGGATTAGGACCTCTTCCTGTTCCATTTCCTTCAATCCCCCAGCAAACATTCCTCTGCAAAGTGAAGATACGAGACAGTGGAGTTATACTAATCAGGACACCAGCTCAGGCTGCAAAGAACATGAGCATCCAGAGCAAGGAGTGGGCTGACCCCACATCAGTGTGGGATAGGACACTGGTTCAATCTGAGCACTGAGTCATCCCACAAAAGGCATCCAAAAGCCCCTAACCAAGTTTGGGCTTGTCCTGTGTCCCATTTCATGTGCCCCAGAGAGTTACATGTGAGCCTCCTGGGGACAGAGACCATGTCTGGCTTGCTTTCTGCTGCATCCACTAAGTATACTTCCTGGATCACAGCAGCAGCCCAAAGCATATTATGAAAGAATGAATGAATGGGAAACAGTAAGTCATTCCATTCAGTATATATTTACTGAGCACCTACTAAATGCCAGGTACCACCATTCAAAGAAGTAACAGTTAAGCAATGTGGCAAGATTCCTACATACACAGAGTTTAACTCTAGGGAGGATAACAAGAAAGAAACAAGGTATTTCAGATTGTGGGAATGCTGGGAAGGAACTCAACAGGGCATCTGAACAAGGAGAGTATGGCTAGGTGAGTAGAGTGGGTGGAGAGCAATGGAGGCAGGGAGGGCCCACTCTGAGGAACTGAAATGAGACTGGGCAGCACCTTAGCAGCCAGGGTACAGTGTTCCAGGTGGAAATGAACACCCAAGTTCCAGGCAAGGACAAGCTTGGCACATAAGGCAGCCAGGGCAAAGAGGAAGTGAGCTGGAGGTAAGACACAGGGCCAGGTCTTGTTACCCCAGGGCAGGGTAGAGTCTGGATTTAAATCTAAGCATAATGATGCTGTCCAGGAATTTTATGCAGGAGGGTGGCATGAGTTGACTGACTCTTCAAATTCTGGTGCTGTTGGCCAGAGTGGAGGGGCTAGAGGAGAGGTGGGAAGGTTCCTCCAGGCCTGGCAAGGGCCACATGGCTGGAGAGCTATAGCTGAAACTACCCTGGAGAGGATTGGAGAGAACATGCTGACAGAATGAATCTAGCAGAGCACAGGAAGAATCAGGGCCTTGGCTGGGGTCATAGTACAGCCAGCTGTGCGGATGGGGACTTGAGAGGAACCGGGTCAGAGAAGGCAGTGGGAGTCCCATTGTATAACCATCAGTGTAATATGCTCATGAAGCATCCCAGTGGAGAGTTAATTAGGTGTTCAGAGGGAAGAGGCTGGTGGTCAGGGGAGGCATCAGGACTAAAATATGTCAGCAACATGAAGATGATAGAGTAGCTATTTTTACAGTTTGTTTATTCTTCAACTAGGTTAATACACATACATAGTACAAGATATGAAAGGGTGCCCTGGCCAGCGTTGCTCAGTGATTAGAGCATCGGCCTGCGCACTGAAGGGTCGCAGGTTCAAGTCCCAGTCAAAGGCACGTAACTAGGTTGCAGGTTTGATTACCAGTGTGCAGGAGGCAACCAATCGAAGTGTCTCTCTCACACTGATGTTTTTCTCTCTCTCTCTTCCTCCTCCTCCCTCCTTCCCTTCCACTCTCTCTGAAAAAAAAATCAATGGTAAAAATATCCTTGGGTGAGGATTAACAACAACAACAATACACACACACACACACACACACAAAATGGTGAAAGCCTCTCTCTCTCCTCTGCTCCAGGCCATCAGTTCTCCCCAGGGCAGTACTATCACCAGAGGCAGTCCACATATCTGCACTGTGTTTTGACTTAATACACCTTGGAAATGAATCCTTATTGGTATACATAGTACTGCCCCTCTCACTGTAAAGACTATCATAATTGATTTAACCCACTCTTGCTGGGGTGTACTTGCTTTACTTCTAATCTCCCATTTTTTCACCCAATTGATGGCCCTATCCCCACAACATTTTGGTTATGTGACTGCAAGGATTAATTCCTACAAAAGCAATTGCTGAGACAAAGGCTATATATACATTTACACTTTGATAGTACTGCCCATATGCTATCAACCTTATAAGGAAGAAACCTTATAACCAATGGTACAGATAATCTCATCAAATGTTTGAGAGCCATTTCTATATTCTTTTCTGAATAATACAGAATCCTTGCCAATTTTCTATTAGAATCTGTCTTGTCAATTTGTAGCAATCTTATTTGGATGAGTTTAATTTCTTTTTTCTACCTCAAATCTTTTGATTTTATAATATGTATTAATATAGGCAGGGCTAGTCTCCTTTCATTACCTTTGTTTTCCACAATTTACTGGCCATTGTTTGTTTTACTTTTTTTTTTTTATCCTTACCTGAGGACATTTTTTCACTTTTTGTTCAGATAGAGTGGGAAGGAGAGAGAGGAAAAGAGAGAGAGAAAGAGAAACATCCACGTGAAAGGGACACATCGAGTGGCTGCCACCCACACGACCCAACCAGGGCCGGGGACAAACTGCAACTGAGGTACATGCCCTTAGCGGGAACCGAACCTGGGTCTCTCTGGAACGCAGGCCTACGCTCTTAACCACTGAGCCAAACCAGCCAGGGCCATTGTTTGTTTTAATTTGTTTTTGTTTCTTTGCAGAGAGAGAGGAAGGGGAGAGGGAAAGACAGGGAGAGGGAGGGAGGGTGGAAGAGGGAGGAAGAGAGAGAGAGAGACGACGATTTTATTTATGCATTCACTGGTTGCTTCTTGTATGTGTCCTGACTGGAGATTAAACCTGCAACTGGACACTGCTTGTTTTAACTTTAACTTTGGACTTTAGAATTCATTTGTACAATTAGCCCCCAATAAACCCTCTTGGTATTTTTATTGGGAACATACTAAATATCTAGGTTGATACAGAGAGACCCAGCATCTCTGTAATGGACACAGTGGGCCTATCTCTACCAAGCTAGCCTCTGGGTCTCTTTGGAGGTCTTGCAGGTCATCCCCCCACAGACCTGGCGCATGTATGCCATGTTTATTCTTAGACATTTTACTCTACATGCAGCCCCTCAGGATGCTTTCCCACACTCCAAGGTACTTTGACTCACTCTTTGGGGCAGTCTGATCGGCTCTCCTGGACTTCCCAGGACTGTGCTATTGGGGGCCTGACATCTCCACGCTGACAACAGTTGGAATGACAATGCTGGGGCACTGACCCCCCCCCCCCCCCAGCAAGATGTGGGCACTTGGGTTGATTCAGGTATATTTTATCACCTTAAGAAAGGATCCATGCCCGGTCGGTGTGGCTCAGTGGACTGAGCGTTGTCCAACGGACTGAGAGGTCGCGGTTCGATTCCTGGTCAGGGCACATGCCTGGGTTGCAGGCTCGATCCCCAGTGGGGGACGTGCAGGAGGCAGCCGATTGGTGTTTCTCTCTCACATCGATGTTTCTCTCTCTCTCTTCCTTTCTCTCTCCCTCCCACTCTATCTGAAGATAAATGCAAAAAAAAAAAAAAAAAAAAAGAAAGAAAAAGGATCCATGTAATGCATGGACCTTGACTGGATGCTGAATGGAGTGGAGAGGGAAAAGATATAAAGCATTTTGGGAATAATCAGGAAAATTGAAATATGAACTCAGTATTAGATTAAATTATGGAATGATTATAAATTTTCTCAGATTTATAATGGTATTACAGATATGTAAGAGCAAGTCGTTATTCTTAGAGGCACACTGAAGTACTTCGAGAAAAACTGTCATATCTACAACTTACTCTGAAGTAAATATGGCAAAAAGTTAATAACTGATGAGTCTAGGTGGAGGGCACAGATGTTCATGTACCTATCTTTCAACAGCTTTCAAAATGAGAGTTAGGGAGGGGAAAAAAGGCAGAGAAAAAAATACATATCCATTCCATTTTTTGTTTTGTTGTTTTTAATTGAATATGAATATTTTATTCTTCATCATATTCTTACTACTTTTACTGTAACTTTGAAATTATGTCAAAATAAAAACTTAAAAGGAGAAAAAAATGTTAAAAGATGTTCACATCTCATACTCATTAGGATAGTCACTATCTAAAACAAAATAACAAGTGTTGGTAAGGATGTGGAGAAACTGGAACCCTTTTGTACTGTTGGTGGAAATGTAAAATGGTGCAGCTGCTGTGAAAAACAGTATGGTGGGTCCTCAAAATATTAAATATAGAATTACCATACAATCCAGCAGTTCTACTCCTGGATATATATCCAAAAGAATTAAAAGCAGCGTCTCAAAGAGATCTGTGCACATCCATATCCATAGCAGCATTATTCGCAATAGCTAAGAGGCAGAAACAACTCAAGTGTCCATTCACAGAGGAATGGTTAAACAAAATGTGGCATATCATACAATGGAGTATTATTCAGCCTTAAAGAAAGGAAATTCTTGTGGGGGAAGGAGAAACATCTGTAAAAAAATAAACTAATAAAAAAAATTAATTAAAAAAAAAGAAAGGAAATTCTGATACATGCTTCAACATGGATAAACCCTGAGGATATTATACTAAATGAAAGAAGCCAGTCACAAAAGGACAAATATATGATTCCATTTATAAAAGGCTCCTAGAGTCATCAAATTCATAGAAACAGAAAAAATGATGGTTACTAGGGGGCTGGGGACAGGAGGGCATGGGGAGTTGTTTAATGGGGACAGAGTTTCAGTTTTGCAAGATGAAAAAGTTCTGTAGATTAGATGCATAACAATGTGAATATACTTTAACCTAACCTGTACACTTAAAAATGGTTAAGATGGTAAATTTTATGTTTTTTAAAATCAATTAAAAAAAAAAGAAGTTCACCAAGTACCTAGCAGTAGGAGACTGACCAAATAAGTGGAGGGCACAGACACCCCAGAAAACCCTGCAGCACAAAGAGAACAAGGGCCAATGCTACCATCAGGGTGTCACAACCAGATATCACAAGATCTAGTAAGCTGCCTCTGATGTACAGTGGGAGGAACATTTCCTGTGTCAGCATGTTCAGCCCCACTACCTCCCCATTTCTTTTCCAAACCCTTGAGGCCAGGTGTGTTTCAGAATTCAGAAGGTTTCAGCTGGAGAAACACTGTATGTGTGCCAGACAGGATGTCATACCTCACTGGGGTCTGGGTCAGCACCTCATATCCAAACACCTTAATATTTCGGAAGCAAAATATGTACATAAAGACTCACACTAGGTAGCATAAAAATATAATTAAAGCCCAGCTGGTGTGGCTCAGTGGTTGAGCATCAGCCCATGCATCAAGAAGTCACTGGTTCGATTTCCGGTCAGGGCACATGCCCAGGTTGTGGGCCTGATCCCCAGTGGGGGACATGCAGGAGGTGGTTGATTGATGTTCTCTCTCATCAATGTTTCTATCTCTCTCTCTCTCCCTTCCTCTCTCTCTCTAATATCAATAAAAGAAAAAATATATATAATTATTAGCCCTGGCTGGCTCAGTGGTTAGAGGGTTGGCCCGCGCACCAAAGGGTTGCAGGTTTGATTCCTGGTCAAGGGCACGGCACGTACCAGGGTTGTAGGTTCAATGACTGTCCCTGGTCAGGGTATGTGAAGGAGACAACCAATCAATGTGTCTGTCTCACATCAATGTTTCTCTCTCTGTCTTTCCCCTACTCCCTCCCTTCCACTCTCTAAAAAAAAAATCAATGGAAAAATATCCTCAGATGAGGATTAACAACAACAAATCACATATATATAATTTATACATATATACATATAATTTATACACACACAAAAGCAGCCTCATAGCAGTTCAGGTTTTTTTGTAGTTTAATGAATTTATTTATTTATTTATTTATTTATTTATTTATTTATTTATTTATTTATTTTAATCCTCACTCGAGGACATTTTTCCATCTTTTGTTCAGATAGAGTTGGAGGGAGAGAGAGAGAGAGAGAAAGAAACATCGATGTGAAAGGGACACATTGAGTGGCTGCCTCTTGCACAACCCCACCCAGGGCCGGGGACAAACTGCAACCGAGGTACGTGCCCTTGACTTTGGAATCGAACCCGCGACTCACTGGTCCGCAGGCCGATGCTCTAACCACTGAGCCAAACCGGCCAGGGCTGTAGTTTAATGAATTTATAAAAAACAAAATACTCGCAGAAAAAATGGCAATGTAGGTGAAATCAGCTTCCCCTCTCCCCACAAAAATCAATGACTGGACAGCTATCCACGAACAAAAACAGCTCTGAGAGACCTCTAATGTACACTCAGGAAGTTTTAGTAACAGAGTAGAACAACAACAAAATACTTCCAATTTCAGAGTATTTGGGGTTTCAGAATTATGGACTAGCATTTGCAAAAACAAATAGTGTATGAATAAATAGAAGTGTTTAAAAACAGTTGTCTTGGCGCCCTGGCTGGATAGCTCAGTTGGCTAGAGTGTTGTCCCAATTCGCCAAGGCTGTAGGTTCAATCCCCACTCAGGGAACATACAAGAGGTAACTAATGAATGTATAAATATGTAGAACAACAAATTGATGTTTCTCTCACTCTCTCTAAAATAAATAAATAAACAAAATAGTTGCCTTGCCCTGGCTGGTGTGGCTCAGTTGATTGAGCATCATCCCATGCACCAAGAGGCTGCCAGTTTGATTCCTGCTCAGAGCACATGCCCAGGTTACGGGCTCAATCCCCAGCAGGGGGCTTGCCAGAGGCAGCTGATTGATGTTTCTCTTTCTCTTCCTCTCCCTTCCTGTCTCTCTGAAATCAATAAAAACATATTAAAAAAAAAAAAAAAAAAGTTGCCTTAGTGAGAGGGGCAGGGGTAATGTGCTAACTCACTATTTTCCCACCTATTCAAAAGCGCAGTAGGAATGGATACTGAATGTTATTACATGCCCGCTCACCTTGTCTGCAGATGGTTATATGCCGAGTCACCTTTGATTAACACCTTAAACTGTAAGAAAGATTCCCTAACATGGAACTAGCTTTTGTTCTAAGAACAAAGCCCTCCTGGGCCAGGTTTTGCTACTCTACAATGACATTAGGCTTGTTGGAGCACTGTATGCCCAGTCTCACGGAAGATTTCACACTGTCATTCCTAAACCAGTTAAACTTTTCTGTGTCTGCTGTCTGTTCAATTTTGATACCAATGTATATAACTTTCTTTTTTTATCCTCACCTTGAGGACATTTATCTTCAGATAGAGCAGGAGGGAGAGAGGAATAAAGAGAGAAACATCGACGTGAGAGAGACACATCAAGTGGTTGCCACCCACATGACCCCAACTGGGGCCGGAGACAAACTGCAACCAAGGTACATGCCCTTAGTGGGAACTGACCCGGGACTCTCTGGTCCGCGGGCCAACGCTCTAACCGCTGAGCCAAACCGGCCAGGGCCCAATGTATATAACTTTCATAAAAAGTTTTGGAAACTCTTTTTCTCTCCTCTGGAAAAGTATAAATGGCATTTGAGTCTGTTCCTAAAAGGCACAACTCCCCCAGGACACACATGAGCTTCCTGCTTCTGTGGAGAATGTAACTTTCTCTTTTGGGCGTGAAGTTCTACCAATTTATATTTTCTAGAAAATCATCAATTTTATCTAAATTTTCAAATTCACAGGCACTAAGTTGAACAAAGTAGTCTATCTTATAATTCACAGATGATATGAAAACTAAGAGAGGGATGAGATGGCCCAGGGAGGCTGTATACAGAAGAGCCCCTGGGTCACTCCAACACACAGTGGTGGGGAGGAGCACAGGAACTAGTCCAAGAGTACAAAGGGTAAGGTGAGCACGGGTCATGGGACCCAAAAGAGACATGCAGTGGACAGTTATTAAAACAAGCCAGCCCTGGCCGGTTTGGATCAGCGGTTAGAGCATGGGTCCGCGGACCAATGAGTCGCGGATTCAATTCCGGTCAAGGGCACGTACCTCGGTTGCGATTCGTCCCTGGCCCTGGTTGGGGTCGTGCGGGAGGCAGCTACTCAATGTGTCCCTTTCACGTTGATGTTTCTCTCTCTCTCTTTCTCTCTCTCCCCCTCCCACTCTATCTGAACAAAAATGGAAAAATGTCCCAAAGTGGGGATTAAATAAATAAATAAATAAATAAACAAATAAATAAAACAAGCCAAAAAAAGAGAGAAGATCTTAGATGCAGTCTGACCCTTCAATCCCTAAACCAAAATCAGCTCTTGGCCCCCAAGGGGTGAGCCTTTTAAAAAATATATATGTTTTTGTTGATTTTAGAGAGGGAGGAAGGGAGAGGGAGAAGGAGAGAAACATTAATCAGCTGCCTCCTACACACACCCCAACTAGGGATTGAACCCGCGACCTGGATACGTGCCCTGACCAGGAATCAAACTGGTGACCTTTTGGTGCATGGGACAATGCTCAACCAACTGAGCCACACCAGCCAGGGCAGGGGCCAGCCTTTTGCAGGGAGGAGCTAGCCCTGAGAGCCAGAGGCTAGGAAAAGGTAAGAGACAACTGGGAAGGCTCCCCAGAGAGAAGGCCCCTCCACTGGGCCTAGAAGGAGATGACACTCTGCAGGGAAGGAAAGGCAGAGAAGGGCAGCACTGCTGAGAGAACAGCAAAAGCAGAGAGGCAAGAAAGCCCAGAGCATGACAGGATAACAGTTATCTGGCTACAGGGCTCCCCTGATGTGGACGAGTGGGCAAACAATAGAAGAGGAGATTGAGACAAGGGCCCTTCCAGCTAACTTGCATGACCTCAGGAAGCTATTCTCAACCCTGTGTCACAACACATTTTCACTTTTTTTTCCAAAATATGTTTTTTATTGCCCTGGCTGGTTTCGCTCAGCGGTTAGAGCGTCAGCCTGCGGACCAAAGGGTCTCAGGTTTGATTCCAGTCAAGGGCACGTACCTTGGTTGTGATTTGGTTCCTGGCCCTGGTTGGAGTTGTGCGTGAAGCAACCAATTAATGTGTCTCTCTCACATCAATGTTTCTTTCTCTCCCTCTCTCTCTCCCTCCTTCCCACTCTATCTGAAAATAAATGGAAAAATATCCTCAGGTGAGGATTAAAAAAAAATTATAGCCCTGGCCGGTTTGGCTCAGTGGTTAGAGCGTCGGCCTGAGGTCCAGAGAGACCAGGGTTCGGTTCCCGCTAGGGGCATGTAGCTAGGTTGCAGTTTATCCCTGGCCCTGGTTGGGTCATGCGGGTGGCAACCAGTCGATGTGTCTCTCTCACATTGTTGTTTCTCTCTCTCTCTCTTCCTCTCTCTCTCCCACTCTAACTGAACAAAAAATGGAAAAATGTCCTTGGGTGAGGATAAAAAACAAATAAATAAATTATAATAATGATAATAAAATAAATGGAAAAATATCCTCATGTGAGACTTAAAATAAATAAATAAAATAAAAAACATGTTTTTACTAATTTTAGAGAGAGAGGAAGGGAGAGAGAGAGAAACTGATTGGCTGCTTCCCGCAGGCCCCCTACTGGGGATCGAGCCAGAAACCTGGGCATGTGCCTTGACAGGAAATTGAACCAGCCACCTCTCAGTGCATGGGACAATGCTCAACCAACTGAGCCACAAGGGCCATGGCATATTTTCACATTTTTACCTGTCTTACTGGGAGGAAAAAAAAAGGTCCTTTATCATTTTAAAGGGAATCAAATAAAAACATGCTAAAGTTTGAGAATGATCTATTTTATATATATATACATCTGAGATGAGTCTAGTTTTTCCCAAAGTTTTTGTCACTCCCTTCCCCATTCCCAATGGAAAGGGGTTTACTATGCAGAGTGACCAAGCCTAAGGGGGGAACACCTCCCATGAGAGGCCCACCTGAGGGTGGCTGTGGAAGGGACTAGAAATTGCTCCTAGAGGATGTGGAAAGCCATAGAAGGTTTTTGATCAAATAGGGAAAGGTGGTATCTGTAACTCTCATTTAAAAAGAATGGTGTGACAGTGAACCATGAAGGCCTGAAGTGGGGGAGGAGTTCAAGCCTGAAGGGCTCTGCCCTGCCAGTGTGGCTCAGTGAGTGGATTGAGCACTGTCCCATGGACTGAGAGGTCCTGGTTTGATTCCTGGTCAGGGCACATGCCCGGGTTGTGGGCTCGATCTCCAGTAGGGGGCATGCAGGAGGCAACCGATAGATGTTTCTCTCTCACATTGATGTTTCTCTCTCTCTCTAAAAAAAAAAGAAATCAATAAAAACCTATTTTTAAAAATAAATAAATAGCCCTGGCCAGTTTGGTTCAGCGGTTAGAGCATTGGCCCGGTTCAGAGAGACCTGGGTTTGGTTCCCGCTAAGGGCACGTACCTCGGTTGCAATTTGTCCCCAGCCCTGGTTGGTCGTGCAGGAGGCAGCCACTCGATGTGTCCCTTTCACGTTGATGTTTCTCTCTCTCTCTCTCTCTCTCTTCCTCTCTCTCCCTCCCACTCTATCTGAACAAAAAAAATGGAAAAATGTCCTCGGATAAAAATAAATAAATAAATAAAAGTCTGAAGGGCTCTGAGGTTGGAACAAGGAGGTCCTCCTGGCTCTACAGCCCTGTCAGCCTCTACCTCACAGGGCCTAAGCTATCTGTCCCTTGCTGGGAGGGCCCCAGTGCTGGGCCTTCTGGACAGGTGGCTCTCAACAACCCCACACTGTCCATAAGTCTTGTATGTTATCTCAAAGCTTAGTAAAGGCATCAGCTGAACCCCACTTCTGTTCCTGCACATGTTTGCCCCAAGGCACCACTGGGTCACACACTCTATAAACTCCTTCTGGAGAGCAGGGGGCACTTAAACCATAAAAAAATATTTTGGTCCGGCCGGTGTGGCTCAGTGGTTGAGCGTTGGACCCATGCATCAAGAGGCTGCTGGTTCAATTCCCAGTCAGGGCACATGCCCAGGTTGTGGGCCCGATCCCCAGTGGGGGGCATGCAGAAGGCAGCCGATCGATGTTCGTTCTCATTGATGTTTCTGTCTCTCTCTCCCTCTCCCTTCCTCTCTCTCTAAAGATCAATAAAGAAAAAATTTTTAAAAAATATATATATATTTTGCTCGACAGTTCCTAAAATCAATAATGAGCTGTAATTGAGACCTGAAGACAAAATTATCAAACAGAGCTGAAGGAAAGGACGTGAGAGGCCACAGGTAGGGCTCACTCCCTCTGAGCCTCACTCACCTGTGTGAAATGGGGCAGTGGCACCAACTTCTCCCAGTGTGCCAAGTACTGGGATGAGGTCATGCAGGAGGCCATGGGAAACCCCAGAGGGTCAAAGGCTAACACCCAAGGGGTGAGAGGGTGTGAGTCATGAGTTGGATAGCCAGGCAAGGGCACAGAAGGGTGACTCCACACATCACATAGCTGTGTGGACCATGTGTATACAATACTAATCACCTGGCCTTGGCTTTAGCACCCACAGGGACCATAAGTCCTAAAAAGTGACCAGGCTTGTGTGTGAGCTTCCAGCAGGCATTACAAGAACATCACGTGGGAGGGGAGTGAAGAGAGATGTGGCACTGAAAAACTGAGACGTAAAATGTCACAATGTCTTTTTTAAAAGTGTGTGTGTGTGTGTGTGTGCAGAGAGAAAGCAAATATAGCAAAATGTTAACAATTGAAATTCAGGTATTCATAATACTATTTTTTCAACTTTTCCACAGATTTGAAATTTTTCATAATGAAATATTGGGAAGCCAGAGTAAAGTAGAAAGAAAATCTATTTTATATCAAGATATTGTACTTGTAGCAGAAAATTTATTTTATAAAGTGTAATATTTCAAGTAAAGCCAAGCTTATCAAGTATATGATCTTCAAAAGAAAAGAGAACATGCTCAAAAGACAGATGAACAGCTGAAAGAAAAACAAACCCTAAGACCCCTTCTGTCCCTCTTGCTGTTGACCCAAGTCGCCAAACAAGCAGTAGGAGCAGCTCAGGGTGAAGTGGGCACCTGGACAGCTTCTGGCTGGTATCTCCCACCCAGTCATGTCAGTGCCAACACATATGCCCAGTGGAGATGGGATTACCTGTTATTTTACTTATGAGAACAGGTGTATAAAACTCACCTGAGCCCTAGCTGGTTTGGCTCAGCAGTTAGAGCATCATCCTGCGGACTGAAGGGTCACAGGTTTGATTCCTAGTCAGGGGCACATACCTGGGTTGTAGGTTTCATCCCCAGCCCCGGCTGGGGTTGTTCAGGAGGCAGCCAATTGTGTCTCTCTCACATCGATGTTTCTCTCTCTCTCTCTCCCTCCCTCTCTCTCTCTCTCCCTCCCTCCCTCCCTCCCTTCCACTCTATCAAAAAAAAACTCAATGGAAAAATATCACTGGGTGAGGATTAACCAAAAAAATAAATAAATAAAAATAAAATAAGTAAAATAAAATTCACCTGAAGTAATCACAGGACGCAGCTAGCAGGATTCGATGAGCTTCGATGTGTCTCCCCTCTACCACGAGGACTACATCGAAGAGGATGCCACTGTCCCGAAGAGCCAGTAGCCCCCGGAGCAGGGCCTGGGAATGCTGTGCACTTCGGTAGGTGTTGTTGACACAGTGTGGGTGTGAGGGTTGCGTGGGCAACTTGCACAGCTGGGTGAACTCCTGCTCCTCTGCCATTTTGACCACCACACCAGACCTCACCACCTTGGCTGTCAGCTGACAAGACAGAAAGAATATGGAAATGAGCCAGGGAGTCAACACCGCACCATGTACAAGTGGCCAGCTCTGTTCCCAGCAGCACCTGCTATTCACTGAGCTCCTGTTCCTCCCTCCAGCTTACCTGTGCTTTTCCTGTGGTCTTGAACACTCTAATTCCCTCTCCCCTCCCGCCATTTGTCCAAACTTGGGACCTTCTTTCTGATGACCTGTGTCCCTTCATTGCCAAGAATCTTCATCCCACTCTATCTCCTTCAGCATCACTGTAAAACAGAAGGGTTCTGGAGACAAACCGACCTGAATTGAAGCTCCCATCCCACCATGGACTCACTGCATGATCAACCTGAGTCTCAAGTTCCTCAACTGAAAAAAGGGAAATATTAGGGGGATCGGAAAGTAATGTCGTGTTTTTACGACATTAATTCAAACAGATAATTTTTTAACAAGTTTTTATTTTTAATCAGTGATATAATCACCCTCGTTATCAACAACCTTTTGCCATCTAGTGTGCAAATTTCCAATGCCAGATCGATAAAAATCAATTGGTTTTTGAGCAAAATATCTGGAGATGGCATTTTGGACATCATCCAAATTTTCAAATTTTTGTAGCGATCGGAATAAATGGAAATCCGATGGTGCAATATCAGGCGAGTATGGTGGGTGAGGCAATACCTCCCACCCCAATTCATTAATTTTTTCCAGGGTTCGTCTTGCGCAGTGCGGTCTTGCATTATCGTGTTGCAGAATAACGCCTTTTCTGGTGACAATCGCTGGGCACTTTTCAATTAAAGATTGATTTACTCGATCCAATTGTTTACAGTAAAGGTCTGCATTCACAGTTTGTCCAGGTTTCAGCACTTCAAAATGAACGACCCCGCGAATACTCCACCAAACACACAAAAGTCCCTTTTTGGGGTGTAAACCTGGCTTAGCTGTACTTCGTGGCGATTCATTCGGAGAGAGCCACTGCCTTTTGTGTTTTGGATTATCATAGAGGACCCATTTTTCATCTCCAGTGATCAAGCGATCAAAAAACGCTTCTGTATTGTGCCGCTGAAGCAATTAAGTTGCATGTGGTGGACCGGTTAGCTTTGTTTTCTTCGGACAGATTATGTGGGACCCAAACACTTGCTCTGCTTACTTTACCAATCTGCTGCAAATGTTCTTGGATGGTCGACCAAGGTTGGTTAAGAGTGTTTGACAGTTCCTCAATTGTCTGACATGGATTTGCTTCCACTTCTACCCTTAACATGTCATTGTCTAAAGTTGTTGGTCTTCCTGATCGATACGAGTCAGAAAGATCAAAATTACCGGATTTGAACTGAGAAAACCACCTTTGGCATTTACGAAAATCTAATGCACTTGGATAAACATCACAAATGTTTTTGGTAGCAACTGTTGCGTTACTACCCTTGTGAAACTCAAAAAGCATACAATGCCAGATATGTACCTCTTCTGGTATTTGACCATTTCACTATAAATTGCAAAAAAAAAATTAAGATTTAATTATTTACAAGTAAACAAGTCACTCTAACCTTAAAATGTCTTTGGCACGATTTTGAAGTACACAATGAGCTGATAAATGACAACCGAATATTGAAACGCACAGAAATGGCATTAATTTCCGGTCCCCCTAATAGTAAAAGAGGAACAAAAAGCATCAGCACAGACCAGGTTCTCAAGAGCTCTTCCTCTCTCCCACTGAGAAAGAACAAAACTGGGTTTCTCCACACAAGAATGAATGCATAAAAATTAAATAGGCGCTTGGTTCTCTACTGAGGAACTCTCTCCATATCTGTTCCAGGACCATTAAAGTGGCTAATATCACCTTTAATGAGGTGGGCTCATTGCTAAGAATAGCTAATGTGACTGACTACTCTGTCTTTTCTTGTAATCCTGGGAACATAAAGGTAGTTACTGTCACATCAATCTCGCTCCCAATCTGCTTACTAAGTATGTGGCCTCAGATAAATGACTTCTCTTTAAGCCTATTTGCTCTTCTAGAAAATGGGGATAATCATAGCACCTACCTCACTGAGATGTTATATGGAGGTGGATTATATAAAACACACATGTACAAGGCCTTAGCAAAGTGCCTGGCACATAATAAGTGCTTAATAAAGGGTAGAGGTTATTTAAAAACAAAATAAAACAGGCCTTCTTACTAGGGACTTGGATTTTAACTTTGTTCTTTTGTAGAAAGATTCTGAATGAAAAACCAATAAAATGCACCTAAGCCATCAAAAGAAAAAAACAGGCCTGAGCAGTGGTCAGGAGATCCAAGGGAGGAAGGACCCAGGACCTTCCTTCTTTATCAAGATTCTGAGATTCAAGATCATCTGCATCGTGTTTTAAATTCAAGGTTCTCTCTCTCTCCCCCCTTCCCTCCCTCCCACTCTGTCTGAAGATAAATGGAAAAATATCCTCGGGTGAGGATTAAAAAAAACAAATATAAAAAAAATAAATTCAAGGTTGCCTTCTAATACTTGAGTCAGCACGTTTTAAAAAACTGATTTCAGCAAAAGAAACTGTTTTGAATAGGAGGCTCAGAAACTAATCAGTAAAACGAACCTACTGCAAACACACTTTGGCCACACACTCCGAACCAACCAGAAGTGACAAGTGACAATGGACAGCTGGCTGCTCAGAATCAGGGGTCGGCCAGTCCTACACCACATGGTGTAGTCAAGCTTCGCTCTCCAGAGCACAGCCAGCCAGCCAGCCAGTCATCAACAGAGAGGGGCCACCTCCCACAGGGCCTTGAACATCTGCCTTCCCCACTTCCAGCTACTTTACTATCCCCTCCTCTAAACGTTTCTTCTCCAATTCCCTAGTGTGTCTTCACAAGAGAAAATGGAAAATAAATTCTACTACAAAACTTGCCAAAAAAAAGAGACTTCTGCTTATTACTGGGGTTCAGGAGCACCCCCTCCCCATTGCCTCCTCCTCCTCTCCCAGGACATGTTTCCTTTGGACCCTCCGCTGCTTCCCATCCAACAAACTTAATACGCCTCTGTGCCCCTCAGTAAGCCTCTGCCCACCCACTCCTTCCTCCACACCCTCATGTGGAGCCAAGGCATATCCCCTCTTGCTGACCAACCTCTCTTGCCTGCAAACTCTGCCCTATGGCAATTCCCTTTTCTGACCTCTTCCCTTCAGCCAACACACCGTGCCCAAGCCCACCCCTCTTTCCCAAGAGCCTCCCCTTGCATTCCCAATTGCACTTCCAACTAGATTCCTAATCCACCCATAAGCCCTCCCAGTTGTTCTAGTTTTGTTGCTGATAAACCCACCACTTCTATGTCAGAAATCTCATGGTCTCAATGGTCTCTTTTCCTGTCTAGGGCATAAAGATAGCCCTTGTGTCCTATCAGACCCTCTAGTGCCATTCCACCATCTCGGATGGCAATCCCCTTATTCCTCCACAGCCATCACTTTGGGTCAGACCGCAGCAATGACATTCCAACCAGTTTCCTATCAACTGTCACATCCTACTCAGTTCCCCAAAACACCCCATGAGTGTGCCACCTGACTTCTCAAATGCTGGCTCCCTACTGCCTCCTACTTGGGGCTCCCCATGATCTGGCTCAAAATGCTCCTTCGCCTGTACCCTGTCACTAGCAATGATTCCACAGAACACTAGACAAATGTGAAAACGAGTAAGCTAGAACTCAAGCTACAATCAACGTGAAGAAATCTCAAAGCCACACAGAAAAAGAATAGCACATTGCAGAATACGTGTAGTACAATTTCCTTTACGAAAACTTTGAAAACACACAAAACAATACTGTCCAATGCTTCTTACAGATAGGCGTTATGGTATAAAATAGTATAGATGTATCATAGGAATTCAGGGTCATGATTATCTCCAGGAAGAAAAAAGGGAATGTTTTTCTTTAAAAAAAATTAAATTAAATTAAGACAAAATAGCCCAGCTGGTGTGGCTCAGTGGATTGAGCATCATCCTCATGGACTGAGAGGCACCAGTTCGATTTCCAGTCAGGGCACATGCCCAGGTTTCGGGCTTGATCCCAAGTAGGGAGCGTGCAGGAGGCAGCCAATAGATGTTTCTTTCTCACATTAATGTTTCTATCTCTCTCTCCCTTTCTCTCTCTCAAAAAAAAAAAAATCAATAAAAGCATATTTTTTAAACAAAGACAAAATGTTAGGATCTGATAGGGAGAAGCAGTATATTATTCTCTGTATCTTCTCTGTTACTGTGAAATATTTAATAATTGAATTCTCAAACTTATTTTTGAATATGTAATACATTCACATAGTTCAAATTCAAAAGGCAAAAAAAGGCACATTATTTTGAAACAAATTTCTTTCCCACCTATAGCCCAACCATATCCTCTCCCAGAGGAAACTACAACTCTTTCCCTACAATGCCCTTCCAGGTGGTACCTATGGAGTCACAGGAGAATCTGTCAATCTACATTCCCCCCCCCTTCTTTTATTAGTTTTTGTACATAACTTCATATACCTCCTACAGTTCATTGTATGGATAACCATATTTTATTGAACATCTGGGTTTCCTCTGATTGTTTGCTATTGCAAACAATTCTACACTAAAAATCATTGAGATGTGTCATATATGCAACAGTTATCTGAGGAAAATTTCCTAGATACAGAACTGCTGAATCATTTTAATTTTAGTGTATGTCATTTTATTTTATTTTTAAATTAGGCACGTTTTCATATTCCTTTTTTTTTTTTTAAATCCTCACCCGAGGACATTTTTCCATTTTTGTTCAGATAGAGTGGGAGGGAGAGAGAGGAAGAGAGAGAGAAACATCGATGTGAAAGGGACACATCGAGTGGCTGCCTCCCCGTACGACCCAGCCAGGGCCAGGGACAAACTGCATCCGAGGTACGTGCCCTTAGCGGGAACCGAACCCGGGCCTCTCTGGTCTGCGGCCGATGCTCTAACTGCTGAGCCAAACCAGCCAGGGCTCATATTCCTTTTTTTTCCCCTTTATTGATTTTAGAGAGAGAGGAAGGGAGAGGGAGAGAGAGATAGAAACATCGATGAGCCCTGGCTGGTTTGGTTCAGTGGTTAGAGCGTTGGCCCGTGGACCAGAGAGTCCGGGTTTGGTTCCTGCTAAGGGCACGTACCTCAGTTGCAGTTTGTCCCCGGCCCTGGTTGGGGTCATGTGGGTGGCAACCACTCGATGTGTCTCTCTCACATCGATGTTTCTCTCTCTCTTCCTCCTTCTCTCCCTCCCGCTCTATCTGAAGATAAATGCAAAAATGTCCTTGGGTGAGGATAAAAAAAAAAAAAAAGAAACATCAATGAGAGAGAACATCGACTGGCCACCTCCTGCATGCCCTGCACTGGGGATCTGGCCCACAACCTGGGCATGTGCCCTGACCAGGAATTGAACCGGCGACCTCTTGGTGCATGGGTCGACGCTCAACCACTGAGCCATACCAGCTGGGCTAGTGTATGTCATTTTAAATGTTTTATTTTATTTTATTTTTTTAGAGAGCGAGGAAGGGAGAGAGAGACAGAAACATCGATGTGAGAGAGAAACATGGATTGGCTGCCTCCTGCAGGCCCCCTACTGGGGATGGAGCCCAAAACCCGTGCATGTGCCCTGACCAGGAATCCAACAGGGACCTCTTAGTCCATGGGACAACCTCAATCCACTGAGCCATACCAGCCAGGATAGTGTAAGTCATTTTAATGGATATTGCCAAATTACCCTCTATAGAGATTATACCAATTTATTTTCCCACAAGCAAAAGCATGAGAACTTGATTCCAACCACTGTCTACATCACCAATAGTGTTTCTTTTTTATCTTTGTTGACTTAACAGTTGAAAAACAGCATTTCACAGTGTAACTACATTTTGGTAATTGACAAAGTCATAAAAACTTAAGTCGAATGCAGTACATCCTTTGTGATTCCTTCCCCATGCCTGTTTTCCTGAAATAAAGAATACTCTCAGCTCACTTGGTGGCACCCTCCCTCCTCCTGATCATTTTACAGGAGTTACTCTATCATGAAGCCTTTCCCTAGATTAAGTTCCTCCAGCCCCATAACGTTCATCATGAGCAAGGCCCCTTCACTCTGTGCTGTTCAGAGATGCAGAGGAGAAGAGGAAGCTTTATGTCCCAAATAGGTACAAACTGAAGGGCATAAAATAAATGTTCATGAACTCATGAATGACAGAGTCAAAGATGAATTTTCAACTCAAACCATCTACTATTGAATAGCCGCTATTCCTCCGTAAGACCCTAAAACTGTGCCTGCCCTCAAGGAACCTCAATCCTTGGCAGCACGAAGCCAAGTCTGCAACAAACGGCAAGGAACAGTCAGGAAGAGGAGAGGAGGAAGAGGGTCCTAACTTCCAGATGGGAATGCCTTCGCACGGGTGCCGACTGGGCGGCGCTCTGGAATGAGTCTCCCAGAAAGCAGAGTTGGAGCACCCTGGCGCGCCACACCTGCGGCCCCGGCCCGGCCCCCCGGAAGCCCGGCGCGAGGGCGGCCCCGGGGAGGAGCCGCAGGGGGTGGTGGCAGCCCCGAGGCTCCGGCCCGCCGAGGACTGGAAACAACTGGCGGCCGCCGCTTTAGCACCGGAGACTTTGCATTGACAGCGTGCTCTCTGGCTTCTCTCAGGAAGCCGCGCGAGCTGGCGAGGCTGGGCTCCCTTGGCTGCAGCCCCCGGGAACGCCGACCCCTGGCCCGGACATACGTTGAAGGAGACCAAGGCTCGCAGGCCGAGGTCCAAAGTCACACCGGTGTCGGCAGCCCAGCCCCGACCGGCCCGCCTATTGCAGGACCCACCCGCGCAGCACCTAGGGTCGCTGCAGGGAAGGCCGCGCTCGGACTCGCTGCGGGTAACAGGGTCGGCAGGGAGCCAGAAGGCCCGAGGGCCCTACGGCCGCGCGGAGGCCCCGGACCTCAGCGAGCGCCAGATCACCGCTCCGCCGTACGGGGTCTCGCGCGCCGCGCCCCCGCCACGTCAGGCCCCCCGGGCTCTCCTCAGGCCAACGCCCCCCGGCCCCCGGTCTGCTTCTGCCCCCGCGTCGCCGGGTTCCCAGCGCTGCTCGCCCGGGTCCTGCACCCTCGGCCGGCGCCATCCCTTCTGCCGCCCGCGATCCCCGCCGCCCAGTCAGCCCGGCCCGCGCTTCGCAGCTCACCTGGAGCCGCCTTAAGCCGAGGCCGCACTCACGGGAGGCGGGGGCGGGCGGCCGCGGCGGGACCTCGGCTGCATCACGTGGTCGCGCCGCGCAGGCGCCGGGCAGGTGGGGGACCGAAGCCGGGGGAAGGGGGCGGTCACCGGGCGAGGTGCTCGGTCCGACCACCGACAAGGGGAGGGGTGCCTCCCAACGCCGCCCTTCCGCGAGGGCGTCTCTGGTCTCAGCTCAGAGGAGAAGTGCCCCGCCACCTGGGTGACCGTGAGTCTCCTCACCTGGTACAGCTCCACGGTTGGGCTGAACGAATGCCTTTAGGCGAGGGTCGCACCCTGCAAATCCATTTCCTCCTTCCTTCCCGGGTCGCTCTCTGTTTCGTCCCTCATTCCCTCGTTCCGTGTCCCCCTCATCCTCTCCCTCCTTTCCCACTTATTACCTCCTTATTCATTACCTCCTTCATTCATTCCCTTCTCTCATTCTCCCCCTCTCTTATTTCTTCTTGCATTCTCTCTCTCACGAACATGTTCATTCTCTACTTTCCTCCCTTTTTCTCTTCCTACTCCCCTCCCTGCCTCCCTCGGAGTCCCATAAAGTCGGCTGTGATTACTGGTCGCCTGCCCCCTGCTGGATGTTGAGAGGTGATAAATGCAGCCTATGTGAACAGGTGTTTTCCTGTTTACTGAGATTCTGGAATAAATCCAATTCCCAGCCCAAAGGCCTGGTCCCAGCTGTCAGGAGGCTCTTGTCATTCATTTTTCTTTGCCTTAACTCCAAGAGGATCCCATCCTCTGAGGCTCATCCTTAAGGTGGTGTCCAGAGGTTAGAGCTAGCGGAGCCTCCTGATAGATAAGGTCAGAGTGTCCTCTGCCAGATGGCCCATGGTTAAAAAAGAAAAGTTGAGGGGAATGTAGAAGAGGAAGACAAATGAAAAAGAAGCACTGTCTTGACTGAGTCCAGAGAGCTGCCTGAGAGTCCAGACAAGGGCCAGGACAGTAGGATCAGCCTCCAGAGCAGAGGTTCCCAATGAGAGTAGTCTTCTGTGAAGGCTTTCTGGAAAAGGTGACCCCTCCACCCCTGGTTGTGTAACAGATATGGACTTATGGGGAGTGGGAAAAGCATTCGAGAAATAGGACAGTGTCAGCAAGGTCATGGAGGTGAGAACCAGGGAAGTGAGTGATGGAGGCTGCCGGAAGTTTCTGAGTCTGAAGGGAAATTTGAGGACCAGACCCTGTTTTCTGGAGATAGATGTGGCCCTGAGGGCAGCCTTCAGCCAGGGCAGGCAGATGCCACTGTGGGTTGCAGATCTGGACTGGAGAGTGGGAGGAAGCAGTACAAGGGGGCCGCAGTGAAGTTGTTGCCTCTGGTTAGCAGGGAGTGAGGACAGAAGGCAGTGCTTGTTGGAGACCTGGAAAGGAGGCAGGTTCCTCAGTACACATGAGTGATGGATGAGGAGGGATGAGCCCAAGAAATGGAGGGAGACAGTAGGACTACCCCACTCACAAGGAGGCTGGACTAAGAGCAGGTTTAGGGGAAGACAATGCCCACCTTGGCCCCAGACAGGATAAGGAGTCTGCAGATGTCCAACTGAGGGCCTTTCTGTGGGAGTCAGGCTAGTGGTGAGGTCATGGGCATATCATGCACTTTAGCTGGAGGTGATGCACCGAGCCAAAACAAGTATGGGGAAAAGGAGAGTAGACTGAGGGCAGAGCAAGAGGCACAGTGGTTTTCCAGGGGGCAACCAGAGCACAGGAACCTAGAGAGCAGGAACCCAGAGAGGGAATGGGAGGAGCAATCTCAAAGGCCCAGTGGGTATGAGGGTGGCCCCAGAGGTTAGAGGAGGCAAAGTCCCTAGATCTGCAACAGGGAGGCTTTTGATATGTTCACAGGACCTTTCCTTGGAGTAGCAGGAGCCAGCCTATTGTGCCTGGTGTGAAAGGAATACTGTAGGGATAGTCTGAGATGTAGACAGATGGGACCACAGTTTAGGAGGATAGACTGAAGGAGAGCACCTTCAGAGTATGAGGGAGGAGCTAGTGGGTGGAAAGAGCAAGGATGAGTGAGGGGGAGGAGGCCAAAAGAAAGGGGTGCTGTCCTGGCCAGGACTGGGGAGATGACATTCCTCAGCCTTCTCTGAACTAGAGAGACCATCATTCTCAAAATACACCCCCACTGTAATGTTCCAGAGGGAGAGAGTAGCAAGATAGGCTGAGGCCTCAAAAGCTGCTGTGTACAGGATAATCTGGTATCCTCCCATGGATGTGTTCCCATTCCCTGCGGGTACGAACTTCATCTGCTCCTTCATAGCTGTATTCTCAACACCTAGAACAGGGCTGGTGCTCAATAAGGTACTAAGTAAAAACAGGTCAAGGGAATTGGAATAGAGAGAAATGAAAAGCAGAGAGACTGGCTAAAGGACTGGTATAGATAGTGGTAGACTCAAGGCCTCAATCCAAAGGCAGATATCTCAAAGGAAAAGACAAATACACTTGTCTGCAAAACAATTTGATCACAGCCATCCCAAACAAAAAACAATTGAGGAAACTTTTACAACATAATTGACAGCAAGTGGTAAGTAGTCTTAGTATATAAAAAAATTCATACAGCCTGGCCAGTGTGGCTCAGTGGATTGAGCATAGTCCCATGGACTGAGAGGTCCCAGTTCAATTCCCAGTCAGGGCACATGCCCGGGTTGTGGGATTGATCCCTAATAGGTGGTGTGCAGGAGGCAGCTGATCAATGTTTCTCTCTCACATCAATGTTTCTAGCTCTCCTTTCCTCTCTCTAAAAAATTAATAAACACATATTTTTTTCAAATTCATACAAAACAATAAGAAAAGATATTAAGATCCCAATAGTAACATGGAAATAGACATGAAAAGATAACACTCAAATGAGAACAAATAATTTAATATCTGAGAGAATCATAAATATCAGTAAAAGTAAAAGAAATGCAAATGAAAAAATATATCAGTGAATATATTTGCAACATATGAAAGAGACAAAAGATTATTATCCAGAATGTATAAGGAAATACTAAACATCAATAATTAGAAAATCAACCAGCCAAAATAATGGTAAAGGATATTTACTGGAAACTCCCAAAAGAGGAAGTCCCAGTGGATGAAAACAAAGGAAGTTGAGTTCAATCTCATTAATAATCGGGATATGCAAATGATATACCACATTTTCATTGTTTGGGAAAAAAAATTATTTTGACACTTGTTAAAGCAATAAGGAAGACTATTCAGGAAGACTGTTGCAATAGGGTATGTCAGTAGGGGAGAGAGATTGGGTTCAACTCTGAATATAGCAAAGACAGTTGGGGATTTATAACCAAGGAGCAGACTGAAGGGGTCAATGGATATAAAATTACTAAGATGAGACATCAAGGGTAGGGGGATTCTCCCTAAACTGACTTAACAGAATTCTTTGTTAAGACTGGCCTAGTCAGATCAGAGACAGGACAGAGGCCAAGGTTGGGGCCTAGTGAAAAAGAGGGCTCACTGGTCTTTGTGGCTTATTTGATTGGGTGTCGTCCCGTACACCAAAAGTTTTCCCAATTGATTCCAGGTCAGGGCACATGCCTGGGTTGTGGGTTCAATCCCTGGTGGGGGGTGTACAGGAGGCAGCTGATCAATGTTGTGCTCTCACATCGATGTTTCTCTCTCCATTCCTCTCCAAAAATCAATTAAAAAAAAAAAATATATATATATATATATATATATAAAAGAAGAGTGTTCAGAGGAGATTGACTGAAGTTTGTTCAAGGAGAGAGTCTCAACATCAACATGGCAAAATATAAAATAGGATGAGACCAAGTGTTGGTTGGTGAGAGTGGGAATATACATACATTGCTGATGGGAATATAAATTGGAACAGCCAACTTGGAGCATATAGTGGTTTTATTTATTTTTTTTATTTTTTATTTTTTTAATCCTCACCCGAGGACATTTTTCCATTTTTTGTTCAGATAGAGTGGGAGGGAGAGAGAGGAAGAGAGAGAGAGAGAGAAACATCGACGTGAAAGGGACACATCGAGTGGCTGCCTCCCGCGTGACCGACCAGGGCCGGGGACAAATTGCAACCAAGGTACGTGCCCTTAGTGGGAACCGAACCCGGGTCTCTCTGGACCGCAGACTGACGCTCTAACCGCTGAGCCAAACCGGCCAGGGCGCATATAGTGGTTTTAAAATATGTCTGCAAATTCTTTGACTCACCTCCCTTCAAAATGTAAAGCCCCATCTTTCTCTACTTGAATATGGGCTGGCCTTAGTGGCTAAGGAATAGAATGAGGCAGAAATAAAAGCATGTGATTTTTCAAGGTCAAGTCATAATAGACATTGGAGCTTCTGTCTCAGTCTGCAAGAAGTGAGCCATTGAGACATTAAAGCAGCCCTAAAGAGAGGACTCCATGGAACTGAGACCTCTGTCAAAACCAGCACCAACTCATAAGCCACGAGTTAGCTGCCTTGGAAGCAGATCCTCCAGCCCCGGTCAGGCCTTCAGAGGACTGTAGTTTTCTGAAGTCCAACATCTACTTGGAACCTCAAGAGAGACTGAGCCAAAACCTGGCTAACCCTCTCCTAAATTCTTGACCCACAGAAACTGTGAAAGATAATATATGTTTATTATTGTTTTCAACTGCTTGTTTGTGGCACTTTTGTTTTTTGTGGTTTCAGTTACCGGTGGTCAACTGTAGTCCAAACATAATAAATGTAAAATTCAAGAAATAAACATTTCATAAGTTTTCATTTGTGCACCATTTTGAGTAGCAGGATGCAATATCCCACCTTCTGGCTTCGTCCCACCTAGGAGGTGAATTATCCATTTGTCTAACATCTCCACACTGTAAATGCTACCTGTCCATTAGTCACTCGTAACCATCTTGGATATCAAATCAACTGTGGTGGTATTGCAGTGCTTTTGTTTAAGTAACCCTTATTTTATTTAATGATGGCCTCAAAAACATTCACATAACTTTTATTATACTATATTATTATAACTGTTTTATTTTATTATTAGTTATTTTGTTAATTTCTTACTGCACTTAATTTATAAATTAAACTTTATTATAGGTATATATGTATAGGAAAAAAAAACAGTAGCCAACTATATTTTAACTTTTTTTTATTTTTATTTATTTATTTATTTATTTATTTATTTTTATCCTCACCCGAGGACATTTTTCCACTTTTTGTTCAGATAGAGTGGGAGGGAGAGAGGGGAAGAGAGAGAGAGAGAGAGAGAAACATCGACGTGAAAGGGACACATCGAGTGGCTGCCACCTGCACAACCAACCAGGGCCGGGGACAAACTGCAACCGAGGTACATGCCCCTAGCGGGAACCGAACCTGGGTCTCTCTGGACCACAGTCTGACGCTCCAACCGTTGAGCCAAACTGGCCAGGGCTATATTTTAACTTTTAAAAAATAGTGTTACCAGACCAAAGTCTGTGTGCCTGATGCTTGCTTCAAAAGGCCAAACTCAAAACATCCGAATTTGAAGTAAGGCAATGTTTACTGATCCAGAAGGCCAGCAGAGAAGATGTAAGACTTAGTGGTGCCTCAAATTCATCTTAAGAAAGTACAGAGTTCAGGCTTCTATTATGTCAAGGGAAGGGAAAATGGGAGAGGCAAGAGGTGATTGAGGACCTGCAGACATCTGAGTGCCAGCAGGAGTTTAAGGAAGAGGAACTTTGTTCTTAATCTGTTGACCTTCCTTGATGTGAGTCTGGGTCAAGAGGTTCCTGCAACTCT
Source organism: Tadarida brasiliensis (assembly GCA_030848825.1). NCBI lineage: Eukaryota > Metazoa > Chordata > Mammalia > Chiroptera > Molossidae > Tadarida > Tadarida brasiliensis. Next base: position 22,664,765 of record CM061277.1, on the reverse strand, counting down.
TGATAAACAATCATTATTTTTGTATATACTTTACTTTTCTTTTTTTTTTTTTTTTTTATCCTCACCCGAGGACATTTTCCCATTTTTTGTTCAGGTAGAGTGGGAGGGAGAGAGAGGACGAGAGAGAGAAACATCGACGTGAAAGGGACACATCGAGTGGCTGCCTCCCACACGACCAACCAGGGCCAGGGACAAACTGCAACCGAGGCACGTGCCCCTAGCGGGAACCCAACCCGGGTCTTGCCAATGCTCTAACCGCTGAGCCAAACTGGCCAGGGCTGTACATACTTTTCTTATCTTCTCTGGAGAGGCACCTTCTGGGTAAGGGGCTGTTTTTGTCAAACTCAAGCCTCAAGCAGAATTCCTTTAATGATTAGCATGTCTATATGCAAGACTAAGCAGAAGCTATTAGCCTGAAGGCCATGGGAACAAAGCAGGCTTGAACATGATGGAGTCAGAGAGGCCTAGCATTTTACTCTGTTACAATAGTATATACAGTCGGCCCTCATTTATTGTGGTCAGTCAGTTCCAGACTCTACCGCGATAAATTAATTTCTGCGACTTCGCGCTTTGGCTTTCGCGGCTTCACTCTATCGCGGTTTTTTCAAATATATAGTTTTTTCAATAATATGGTATTTGAAAAAACCGCGGCAGAGTGAAGCCGCGAAAGTTGAAGTGCAAAGTGGCAGGGGACGACTGTGTAGGGTTCAGTACTATCCTTGGTTTGGTTTCAGGCAGCCACTGATAAGGAGGAGACTGTAATTTGTTATGCAACAGCATTAGATAACTAATACCTACAACAATTGGCAGTAGCTATTACCATTTAAGTAAAATGCAACAGGGCTCTCTGCAAACCAACAATTCCACTCTGGGTATTTATTTAATCTTTTTTTCTTTTTTCTTTATTGATTTTAGAGAGAGAGGAAGGGAGAGGGGGAGAGAAAGATAGAAATATCGATGAAAGAGAACATCAATTGGCCACCTCCTGCATGCTCCACACAGGGGATTTGGCCCACAACCTGGGCATGTGCCTTGACTGGGAATCAAACCGGCAACCTCTTGGTGCATGGGTCGACACTCAACCACTGAGCCACACCAACCGGTACTCTGGGTATTTATATTGAAGAAATACCCCTAGATGGAATCAAGGCAGCACAGCAGAGGATATTTATCACAGCATATTTTCAATTGTGAAAAAGTGAATGTCCATAAATAAACTATGGTGCATTGGTACTGTGGGTGATGTAGGGCCTGTGATGTAGCAATTAAGTGACAAGGACAAATTGTGAAAAGATATATAGTATTAATACAAGAAACAACCAGAGTTTTGAGGACTGAAGCCATCCACAGGCTTCAGCTCACTGTCCCCATCAAGATGACTTCTTATGATGCCATGCTGTTCCAACAGGACTTTATTTGGGAGGATAAAGTTGCAAATAACTGTACTGTTTCTTTCAAGAACTTCCTGAGAATCTATCTGAACAATAGGCTACTCAACTAATCACCATCAGAGGGAATAGTCTCATCTCAGAGCAACAGAGAGTTCAATTGAGCACCTTCAAGACTTGTTTACTTACTCTTCAGGGCTACTTCCAACCCATCAGCTAGAGGTGTCCAGCACTCCTGAAGTAGTCTATCAGGAGCTCTGCCCAATAATAATCAGGCTCCAATATTGAAAGACCCACCGCCAAAGCCTGCTTTTGACCCCTGCCTCCCGAACAATTCCATTTTCAAACACACAAAATCAACAATTATTTATTTAATTATTTTTTATTTTTGTTTGTTAATCCTCAACCAAGGATATTTTTCCATTAATTCCTAGACAGAATGGAAGGGAGGGAGGGAGGAGAGAGAAACATCGATGCAAGAGAGACACATCAATTGTTTGCCTCCCGTAGGACACCAACCCAGGTACCTGCCTTTGACCAGGAATCGAACCCATGACCTTTTCGTCTGCAGGCTAATACTCTAACCCCTGAGCCAAACTGACCAGGGCAACAATAATTTCTTAATATCACCAAATAGTCAAGTGATCACATTTCCCAGTTATCCTCTACATGTCCTCCTTCATTGCCTTTTGAAGTTTATTTGAATCAAGATCTAAACAAGGACCTCGCATTGCAGACAGTTGGGATGCCTCTAAAGTCTCTCTCTCTTTTTAATTAATTAATTTTTTATTTATTGGTTTTAGAGAGAGAGGAAGGTAGAGGGAGAGAGAGAGAGAAACATCGATTGGGCCTACAACCTGGACATGTGCCCTGACTGGGAACCAAACCGGCGACCTCTCAGTGCATGGGTCGACACTCAACCACTGAGCCACACTAGCCAAGCTAAAGTCTTTAAATATATGGGTTCTCCTCCATCTTGAAGAAACTGAGCCCTTTGTCCTATAGCCTCACCTAGACTAAATTTCACAGTTTATGATGTGACAACTACTGGTGGGTATGCAAACTGTTCTCTCTCTCTGAAAGGATTTGGTCCTTTCTAAAGTTTCTACCATGTATTGCTTTTATTATTTTAATTTTAAAGTATTTTTTATTGATTTTAGAGAGAGAGAGGAAGGGAGAGGGAGAGGGTGAGAAACTTAGATCAGCTGCCTCCCATACATCCCCCACCAGGGGTCGAGCCAGAAACCAGGACATGTGCCCTACTGGGAATGGAATCTGTGACCTTTCAGTGCATGGGACGACACCCAACCAACTGAGCCACACGTGCCAGGGCTACCATGTATTGCTTTTAGAAGCATTAACTGTCCCCCACACCCACACACATAAGTGGTTGAAGGCTCCAGGCTAAAAACAGTAAAGGGGTTACATCTGGCAGATGCTAGGATGGAAGGAGGAGCAGATCAGCACCTTCCACGGATGGAGTACCAAAGCAACAAGGGGAATCAGAAGGGTCTCCACGTGAGGTTGGAGGGAGAGAGCCAGAGGTTCAAAGAGCATGAGCAAGACTCTCTAGAGCAGCGGTTCTCAACCTGTGGGTTGCGACCCCTTTGGGGGTCGAACAACCCTTTCACAGGGGTCACCTAAGACTATCGGAAAACACATATTTCCGATGGTCTTAGGAACCGAGACACCGCTCCTCTATCTGTCTCCAGGCGGGTCCACCCACATGCAGATACGCCCACATACAACATGAAGAACTGTATTAAAGGGTCTCAGCATTAGGAAGGTTGAGAACCACTGCTCTAGAGGGACATTTCATCTGCCTGGGATACTTCCAGCTCCCACCTGCTGCAGGGCCCAGGATGGTATCCACAAAATGACAGGATACAGCCATGACACAGTAACCTGCAAGAACTAGCAAGGTGGAGACTTAACCTCAAATGGTATAGGATACAGGCCAGGCTTCTGCACAGCTTTAGCTTCCTCCACTGTTCCTTTTCAGTGTTAAACCACCAGCTTTAAGACTGGGGATACCACAAGGAGCTGCAGGAGTCATGATAGTACAGGTTCCTTTCAGGATTGACCTTCCTGTGGCCACCCTCTCTTTGGAGGCCAGGAGGTCTGTGGCTGTCTCTACCTCTCTTTCCCTGGCCACTCTAACCAAGGACCACTCACCACCTCTGGGCCCCAAATGAAGGGACAAGTAGAAATAGAGCTCTGGAGCAAACACCAAAGGGATAGCTCTTCTTTTTATCCTGATGACAAACTCTTGACAAAGCTCTGAGCCTCTGTCTGAAAAACTGTGTATCTGTTGCTCTACTGGCCTCCCTAGAATCACAGTGCAGAAAGGGTAGAGTTGTCCTGGGGACCTTATTAACATGCTCACTTAGTTTGAACGTGATGTCCACCCTTTCTGCCCAAAAGCCCAGGAAGTCTAATTTGCCAGAGAGTTTGACAGTGAGAACTGGCTTTGCCAGTGAGATTATACGAGGCCAACGTTTTTCATAAATTAATGAATGGAATCTCAGGGCCAAGGATCTAAAAAACAAAATGCATCTGAAATCCATACACAATATAGGATACACTGCAGTTATTTATACCTTTCCAATGACTCACAGAGAAATATTTAGATGTCAAATTAAAAATGTACAAGAGAGCCCTGGCCCATTTGGCTCAGCCGTTAGTGTCAGCCTGCGGACCAAAGGGTCACAGATTCTAGTCTGGTCAAGGGCACATACATGGGTTGCAGGTTCGATCCCCAGCCCCCATCGGGGGGTCATGCAGGAGGCATCCAATCGATGTGTCTCTCTCACGTCAATATTTCTCTCTCTCTCTCTCCCCTTCCCTCCCTTCCACTCTATCTAATAATCAATGGAAAAATATCCTCCGGTGAGGATTAACAACAACAACAAAAATGTGCAAGAGAGTGGTGATGGTGGCACAATATTATGAATATGTGAATATACTAAAATTACACTGAATTATACACTTTAAATTTTCAATTTTTAAAAATGTGCTAGAGGGCCCAGCTAGTGTGGCTCAGTGGTTGAGTGTCCTCCCATGAACTGAGAGGTCCTAGTTCAATTCCCAGTCAGGGAGCCATGCAGGAGGCAACCAGTCGATGTTTCTCTCTCATATTGATGTTTCTATCTCTCGTTCCCTTCCTCTCTCTCTCTAAAAAAAAAAAAAAAAAAAAAATCAATAAAAATCTATTTTTAAAAAATGTGCTATAGGGATACAGATAGGGTGATGAACCATTCAGGTTGGCCTGAGACTGAGGGCGATGCAGGGATGCAGGACTTTCAGAGCTAAAACTGGGAGAGTCCTGGGCAAACCAGGACAAGTTGATCACCCAAAATACAGAGGTTTTTTTTATCCTCACCTGAGGACATTTTTGCATTTCTCTTCAGACAGAGCAGGAGGGAGAGAGGGGGGAAGAGAGAAACATCGATGTGAGAGAGACACTTCGACTGGTTGCCACCCACACGACCCCAACTGGGGCCAGGGACAAACTGCAACCAAGGTACGTGCCCCTAGCGGAAACCGAACCCGGGACTCTCTGGTCCGCAGGCAGGCGCTCTAACTGCTGAGCCATACCGGCCAGGGCCAGAGTTTTTTTTAATGTTAAGTTTCTATTCTTTTTAAAAATATATGTTTTATTGATTTTTTTGAGAGAGAGAGGAAGGGATCAGGAGAGAGAGCTAGAAACATAGATTGGCTGCCTTCTGCACGACCCCTATTGGGGATCAAGCCCACAACCTGGGCTTGTACCCTGACCAGGAATTGAACTATCGATCTCTTGGTACATGGGATGACACTCAATCCACTGAGCCACACCGGCCAGGCAAGAGTTTTAAAAAATTATTTTTGGGAGAATGAGAGCAAAAAAGTTTGAAGGTGTGAACAGCTCTTCTATCAACACAAGACCTGAAACCTTGTAGGCAAGAGGGGCCCCTTTGGGGAAGCTGCTCACTCACTCCTCTCCCAATCTCCACTCCCTACAGCAAGCTTCTGCCTGGCACTCAGGGACAATGGGTGTACACAGCCCAGTCTGGGCATGGCACTTAGTAGGCATCAGTAGGTGCCAGTTCACACTCTCTAAGGCCCATATTGGTGACTGTCCACTTGACAGTTGTGGACCATCTGGGCTCAGGACTTTTGTCACTTGTCCTCCTTCCTCAGGAGCACAGACAAGGGCCCCATAAGTTTAATCTGGCAGAACTTTTATCCTCCCAAAAGACTCCACCATCCCCCTCCATCCAGCTTCCATCTAGCATGCCTCCACCCAGCAAGTCTGTGTGCATCTGGCCACCAGCAAGGATCTGGGCTGTGTTCTCCATGAATAGGACATAGTTGTTGGGCCAAACAGGTAAGCCCATGTCTAAAAATTAATAAATGCGGGTTAGGTTCCTCACATACCCAGCCTCTACAAAATATAGCCATTGGTAGGATATGAGATTTCAAAAGTCTAACCGAGGGAAGAAGCAACGAAGAAAGTCTATCTAGTCACTTTTATGTGGCGCTGAAAGGCAATCGCAGGAAAGCTGGGCCCAAATGATGTGGGGCAGAGTACCTGGCACACAGTAGGTGCTGATAAATATTTGAGAAATAAACAATCTCTCCTGGCACCGTACCCCGAACTGTGCGGATCTTCTAGACTTGGTGAGGCCAGCACATAGTAGGGTCATAGGAAATGCAGGAGGCCAGGTGTAGGCCTGTTGCAGGCACCACCTGTAGCACTACGCAGCACGAATCCACCGCATCCACTCTAATTAGCTCTTGGCACCTGGTGTCCCGCCCTGCTCGCGCTGGGAGAGGTGTGCATGGCTTGACGGACCCTGGGGACGCCGAGGACGTCCGTGCGCGGCCGGAACTCCATTTCCCACAGGCCTGCAGGCGCAACTCCATTTCCCACAATTCCCACTCCGCTTCCGGTGCGGCGGAGGCGCTGTGTGGACGGCTTCCGGGTTTGGGCCTGGCGCTGCGGTTGTGGCGGCGGCGGCGGCTGAGTGGGACGCTGGAGGTGGGAGCGGGGAACCGGCATGGACGTTTCGGGACAGGAGACGGACTGGCGGAGCGCCGCCTTCCGGCAGAAGTTGGTCAGTCAAATGTGAGTAGGGGCCGGGGCGGCGGGCGGGATTGCCGGACCGCCCCCCCTCAAACACCCCCTCGCGCTGCAGGCGAGGCCCGGGCTGGACCCGCGGGGGACTTAGGGCGCCAGGACTCGCGGGAGCTCTAGGGCGCCGGGAGACCGAAAGCATCGAGGACCCGCGTGTGGCCCAGGGCGCGGCCCTTCTCCGGCGGTCCTCTGTTCTCGGCCGACACGGACTGCTTGTTAGCTTTCCTGGGGCTGAACTATGAAAACCACCTTGGCTTATGAGTCATCGTCCTGAGCTTTCTTATTCATCATTTGTGTGCTTTGGGTGCAGACTTTCCCCTGCTTTGAATCACACTGAATAAGAAAAAGAAAGGGGGCAGCCCATAGTGGCTTTAGCAGGTCTGGTTGCTTTGTGATTCCTCTTCTAGAAAAGCGTATCAGGGCGAGAGAAAGATTGGAGGGGGCGTGGATGGAAGATGAGGTTGGGAGGCTAGCTGCTTGCGCTGTGGGTGGTGGGAACGGAGGATCTATGGGTGTCGCCAGCGCCTTCCTCCACCCCCCTCCCCGCCCCCCGGAGTGGACCTTCCCGAAGGGTGACAGGAAGAAGCTGTCAGGAAGCCAACGTGGATTGGGAGGAGGGAGTGAAGAGCTGGGATTAGTGCCTCCTCTTCAGTCTCATTTGTTGAACCCCTCAATGCAGGGGCTGCCAGTGCACTCTAGGCTTCACCCTAGCGGAACTCTAGCTCCTCACCACCCACTGCTTGTTTAATTTAGCAGTCTTTTACTGAGCTTACTGGCCTGTTGTGCTAGCCACATATTTGTCTGAGACAGCCCCTGCCTTCAGGGAATGCACTGTACTACCATAAAGAAACAGTTACAGCAGTCTTTCTCTTAGAAGAAGAATTGACCGTTTGCTTGAGCAGGCCAGGAGCAGGTGAATAAACTGAGTCCTAAAAAAGACAAGTAGGAGTGTGATGGGCCATCATTCCAAGCTAAGGAGTGGGGAAGTGTGAACACTCACTGCATGGAGGATATTGCTGTAGGCTGAAGAGTTCTGGGGTTTGAGAAGTTAGGAGGTTCAGGTGATGATAATGGAATGAGGATGAGCAGGTGCTGACATGTTAGTGCTGTGCTAAGGAATTGAGCCTGTATTGGCATGTGGCCTGCTTTGAAGTAGTAAAATGCCAGAATTGGAAAGATCCCCTGAGTCCCAGGAGATGGATAAACAGAGGAGAGAGGCTAGTTAGATCATTTTGAGAGTTTTGAGCTCTTGGGGTTTGGGAACCTGCCATTTTTCATCCCTGTATTTCCACTGTTAGATCACAGCCTGTCACATTGCTCCATAAAATGGTTGTGAATGACCTAGTCAGGCAAGGGATTATAAAGGCTTGATTATACACTGGTAGAAACTGAAAGAGGAAGGTGATTCCAGAGAAAGGGGAGAGGGAGCATTGACAGTCGTCCTTGATGACTAACTGGATGGAGGGGGTGGGGTGCAGCAGTGTGGAAGGAAGGAAGTGGGGTGGAATGCTGGGAAACCTCTTAGTACATTGGAAGGAGTGGGCACTGTAGAGGTAGTGGCTCTGGGCACTGCTGTGGAATAGTCTGGGGACAAATCTGCAGATATTGCAGAATCAGTAGACATTGGTTTTTTTATGCACTGGAGCTGTCTATAGATGAAATCTTGAGGGATGGGCCACTTCAGGGCTCTAGGAAGCCCCCCCCACACACACACACACACGGGGAAGAATGAGTTGCAATCAATGGGGAAAGTGGGGGAGTGTCAGAGGGCTGGGAGGGCGATTGGATTGAAGAGTTAGATGTCAGGGATTGACTGGATACCTCAAAAGCTTCCTTTTGCTTCTAGGGAAACTGGGTTCTTTTTTTGCCTGATTGCTGCTTGTATATTTGTTTTCTATTGCTGCCGTAACAAATTACCACAAATATAGCATGTTAAAACAACATAAACTTGTTATTTTACAGTTTCTATAGATCAGAGTTCTAGGTAGGCTCAGCTGAGTCTTCTGCTTAGGGTCTTGCAGGGCTGAAATCAAGATGTTGGCAGGGGTGCATTTCTTCCTGGAGGCTCTGGAGTAGAATTTGCTTTTAAGCTCATTTGGATTGTTAACCAAGTTCAGTTCCGTGCAGTTGTAGGATTGAGGTGTCCTCATTCCTTACTGTTTGTTAGCTTGGGATCAGTATTTGTTCCTAGAGGCTGCCTGCATTCCTCATACTTTTATGTGGCCCCCTCCAGCAAGGGTGGGTTCTTCTGCTACATCTCTCTGACTTCAGCCAGAGAAAATTCTCTACTAAAGGCTCAAATAGATTGGGCCTACTGGGATAATTCAGGATGATGTCCCTATTTTGAGGTCTGTAACCTTAATTACATGTGGAAAAGTTCCTTCTGCCATATAATGTAGCATATTCACAGGTTCTTGGGATTAGGGCATGGACATCTTTAGAAAGTCCTTCTGGCCCTGGCCGGTTTGGGTCAGCGGTTGTAGCGTCGGCCTGCGGTCCAGAGAGACCCGGGTTCGGTTCCCGCTGGGGGCATGTGCCTCGGTTGCGGTTTGTCCCCGGCCCTGGTTGGTCGTGAGGGTGGTGGCCACTCGATGTGTCCCTTTCACGTCGATGTTTCTCTCTCTCTCTTCCTCTCTCTCCCTCCCACTCCATCTGGACAAAAAATGACAAAGTGTCCTCAGATGAGGATAAAAAAAAAAAGAAAGTCCTTCTGCCTACCACTGCTGGCATGAGCAGTTTCAAAGGCTGTCTTCCTAACATGATGTAGGTGTTCTCAGTTCTCAGGTTTGTGTTCTCTCCAGGGCTCACTTTGAAAGTTGTGATTCTTGGTGCCTTGATTTATTGTGTTCACAGGGTTAAAAAAGAGGATTTGGATTAGGATTCTTGACATATTGTTAATTCTAATTTTCTTTGGTGTTTATGCTGTTGTTTAAAGGTTGGCCTGACTGGTGTGGCTCAGTGGTTGAGCATTGACCCATGCACCAAGAGGTTGCCAGTTCGATTCCCGGTCAGGGCATATGGCCAGGTTGTGGGCCAAATCCCCATTGGGGAGGCATGCAGGAGGGCCAATTGATGTTCTCTCTCATCGATGTTTCCATCGCTTTCTCCCTCTCCCTTCCTCTCTCTCTAAACAATAAAGAAAAAATTTAAAAATAAAATAAAAGTTGGCCATCTTGGGGACTGTTTTGAACCCAAGTAATTTATAATTGAGTGAGAAAATAAAGAAAGCATAATGAAGAACTGAGAAGTTTCAGTGGAAGGGAAAGCATCCAATAGATGGTTCACTGTCTCTGCCTAGCTCTTGAGTATCTACTAAGAGAACAGTGCTTCAGAGCACCGGCTAAATAGTCTCCCAGCTTTCACTGAGAAAAAACAGTTTTGAGTTGGGGCTGGTTAGGAGAACCTTCACAGGGACTTTCTAGTAGTCTCCTTAGCCCTCCACTGCTTCTACATTCTGGACTGCTGCGTGCTTCCCTCACTCACTCTCCCTTGCCCTGTTGAAAACCTAGCAGTGACTTTCCATAGTTTTAAAACAAAACTCTAGACGGCCCACTCTCCCAGCCCCTCACCTTGGCCTGGCCTAGCCATCTCTTTTATACCCCCCACCCTGTTCCAGTCTCTCTGGTCTTTCAGCTTCTTGAACATTCCAAGTTCTTTCTTTGTTCTCTCTTTAAACAATGTATTATCAAGTATTTAAAGTATTTGACAATGGGTGGACTCCCCACATTATATTTATGACCAGTTCCTTCTCTTCATTTAGGTGTCTGTGTAAATATCATATTCTCAGGAACCTTTCCTGCCCACCTTGTCTAAAGTGGGTCTGATATGTTGTATCTCAGCCTCTTTTTAAAAATTTTTAAAATTTTTGTTAATCCTCACCTGAGGATATTTTTTCCATTGATTTTTAGAGAGAGTAAGGGGAGTGAGGAGGAGGGCAGAGAGAGAGAGAGAGAAACATCAATGTGAGAGAGACACATCGATTGGTTGCCTCCTGCATGCACTCCATCCAGGGCTGGGGATCAAACCCACAACCCAAGTACATGCCCTTGACTGGAAATCGAACCCATGACCCTTCGATCTGCAGGTTGACACTCTAACCACTGAGCCGGGCTGGTCAGGGCTCTCAGCCCTTTTTAGTTTCGCGTAGGACCTCAGTTCTATGAAGTATGGCACCTGGCATATAAAACACCTTGAGGAGTGCGAGAGTATTTTCCTGTGGCTATGTGCACCACTCTCTCATATGACAGTGGCCTTCTTTACCTGTGTTAATGTGTATTGTGAAGCTCCGGAACCCCGCTTTCTCCACTATTTGCTGAGTGACCTTGGGCAGAATACTTAACCTTTCTGGATGTCTCCTTCATCTATGAAATGGCAGGAGTTCAATGTGTCACAGGGAAGGTGGGAGGGAAAATGAAGAGACCTCTGCTGGATACCTAACAGAGGACCCAGGACTCAGTAGTGGGTTCCTTGATGCCTTTTTCTTGGGCCCTTGCAAAAGTAGGAGCCTTGGATGGTGAAGGTGAAACCTCTAAACCTGGTTAGGGAAATCAATGACAGTTGAAGGAGCCTATGGGGAAGGTAGTTGTGAAATTGTTATTGAGTTCATCTTGGCTCTTCGTTGAACTACCATTCTCTGCAGGATTGCAGGGGATGCCCCCCATTAGAGCCCTTGAGCTGGTCTCTGTGGGCATTGGGCCTTCCTTGTGGAATTTTTTTTAAATATTATTTTTAGAGAGGAAGGGAGAGCAAGAGAGAGAGGAGAAGGAACATGGATTTGTTGCTCTACTTATTTATACATTCGTTGGTTGAATCTTGTATGTGTCCTGACTGGGGGGTTGAACCCACAACTTTGGCCTATCTGGACGACACTCTAACCAACTGAGCTATCCGGGCAGGGATTAATGGGATTTGGGGTTTAGTGTTGAGCGTGTGTCTGGTCTGTAGGCTCCTGGAGAACAAGCTTGTGTGAGTAGCATTCAGCATATGCAGTTAATGAAAAGACTTCATCAATCATTTCTTCCCAATTCTTTAAAATTTTTCTTCCATTGCCCTGGCCAGTTTGGCTCAGTGGTTAGAGTGTCGGCCTGCAGACCAAAGGGTCGCAGGTTCAGTTCTGGTCAAAGGCACGTACCTGGGTTGCAGGTTCAGTCCCCAGCCCCAGTCGGGGTCTTGTGGGAGGCAGCCAGTTGATGTGTCTCTCTCACATCCATGTTTCTCTCTCTCTCTCTCTCTCTCTCTCTCTCTCTCTCTCTCTCTGTCTCTCTCTTTCTCCCTCCCTCCTTCCCTCCCTTCCACTCTGTCTAAAAAAAAAATCAGTGGGAGAAAAAAAAATCCTTGGGTGAGGATTAAATAAATAAATAAATAAATAAATAAATAAATAAATACAATTTTTCTGCCATCTTAGAATTTTTTTCCCTTTGTTGATTTTTTAGAGAGCGAGGAAATGGGAGGGAGAGAGAGATAGAAACGTCGATGAGAGAGAACATCGATTGGCCGCCTCCTGCATGCCCTTCACTGGGGATCGGGCCCACAACCTGGGCATCAAACCAGGTATCCTGACCGGGAATCAAACCAGCAACCTCTTGGTGCATGGGTTGACGCTCAACCACTGAGCCACACCGGCCGGACTGCCATCTTATATTTTGAAGCTTTTATACCTCTCACCCCTCAGTATAGCAGATTACACATATAGGTGTGGAATAAATAAATGTCTGTTGGGCTGAACAGATTGCAGAGAGGAGGAGACCTTGAGGGGAGGGCAGCCCCTGTATCAGAGTTCTAGTCAAGTACTAGGAGGGGCTCAGGGAGCATGGAGTGGAGTCAGCAGACAGGTCAGCCACCTCTTCTGGTGAAGCCCCTAAAGTAGATGTCAGCTCCAGGTTGGGGACTTAGGAGATGTGGAGATTTTAGCCTAGACTGTAAGGATAAAGTCAAGTACTATATAGCCAAAAACAAAACAAAGCAAAAAGAAAAAAACAAGAACAAAAACCCCAGAAGAAACAAATCATAAACTGAACAGCAACTTCCAATGGTCTGGGAAGGCCTTCAGAAGGATGAGGAGTGCCCTGAAACTTGTACTTTCAGATCCTGCCTGTGAGTTGTGGTCCTTGCCACAGGCAGAAGCCAGTGTCTTGGCTGAGCCTTTTCTGTGGCTTATCCCACTCAGGCCTCCCAACAGCCCTGTGCTCTCCTGGTACAATTCTGGCCCTTGTTTTCCAGTTGGGAAGCTGCTGAGCCCTGCTGCTTTCTTCATAGCCTGTTGTCTAAATGATGGCTGGTTTCTGTGTATAACCCATTGCCAGAATGTCCACTCCCTGAGGCCAGGGGCCTGTGTGTCCAAGCCCCAGTGTCCCTGATGGTAACCAGGGAGTGATGATTGAAACACGATTTCAGAGTTCTGACCCTTGGCTCTCTACTGCCTCGACTAGGAGTGAGTGACCTTAGGGGACAAAAGTACTCAGTCATCTAGCTGCTCAGGAGTCTGGGGCTTTCTCAACAGCAGCAACCACAGCATCTGACATGTAATAGGTGTGCTGTGCCAAGCCCTATTGTAGGAATTGACATGTTAGCTCATTGATTCTTCATGCTTGCCCTTCCAGTAGATGCACTTATTACTCTCCCCCTTTTTTTAGCACTATGAGAACTCCATCTTTTTTAAAGTATATTATTATTGATTTTTTTTAGAGAGAGAGGAAGGGAGAGAGAGAGAGAGAGAGAGAGAGAGAGAGAGAGAGAGAAATGTCAATGAGAGAGAAACATCAATTGGATGTCTCTTGCACACCCCCTACTGGGGATGGAGCCAACAACCTGGGCATGTGCCCTGACCTGGAATTGAACCAATGACCTCTTGGTGCATGGGTCCATGCTCAGTCACTGAGCCACACCAGCTGGGCATTACTCTCCATTTATAAGATGAAGAAACAGGCGTAGAAGAGAGGCCACTGCTGCTTGTAAAAGTTATACCCTGCACATTATAAATGAATGCTTGCTGAATGTAGCAGGACAGGAGAGGCAAACTGCCTTTTAATCTTTGAAAAAGAGGTTGCACCTTTTTTGGGGGTAGAGGGGAGAAGGCAGCTGGAAGTTAACCCAAGCCAAGTGCATTGGAAGAGCCTGCTGGAGGAGCCTGCTGTGAGTAGGCGTCCTGTTGGCTATTTTAGCGACTCCCCATGGGTCATTGGGCCCCAAATAGTGACTGGACTTTCTGTAATTGTTTGGCACAGCACAGCAAACCCGTACAGATCTTTGGCCTCCTCACAGGCTGCAGCCAGTCCCCAAACCCCACCAGCTCCCTTTTGTAGGTGACCCCACCCACCTACCACAGCTGCAGCCTTTACATCCATTCCTGACCAGAGTCTTTCAACTGTTTCTGCCATTCCTGATAAGGTGGCTGTGGCTAGTCCAAGACCCATGTTCTGTGGTGGGAAGGACCATGACCACATGATTGTCATGAAGGACAAGGAATACCTGCTCTCTTTAAAGCATTCCTCGGAGCAATAATGTTGGTTATATACCCAGAAGGTACATTTTAAAAGGAATTCCGATGAATTTTTAAAATTCAAACTGGAAAGTTTAAAATCACAAAACAATGCCCATGTACCCACCACTCAGCTTCAAATGATCAATTCTTGTTTCATGAATTCTGCCCCTGCTCCCAATTATTTTGTTATTTGGAGTGTTTGGCCGCCCAGTGCCTGTGGATTCAACTCTGAGCCTAGCTCCCTTCTTCTAGCTCTGCTCCTGTCTGTCCATTCACCCTACCATACTGTGTTGCCAGTGGATCCTCATAGGAGCCCAGCTCTTTCTCTCCGTAGCTGCTCTTCATCCTGTTTGTTCCCCTGCCTGAGAGACCCTTCTTCCCATGGCTGAGCACTGCAGTTCCATCCCATTCACCGTCCCAGGACACTAGGCCTCCAGCTGCCCCCTGCTTTTTATTTTTTATTTTATTTTATTTTATTATTTTATTTTATTTTTTATTTTTATTTTTTATCCTCACCCGAGGACATTTTTGCATTTATCTTCAGATAGAGCGGGAGGGAGAGAGGGAGGAAGAGAGAGAGAGAAACATCGATGTGAGAGAGACACATCGAGTGGTTGCCACCCACACGACCCCAACCGGGACCGGGGACGAACTGCAACCAAGGTACGCTCTAACCGCTGAGCCAAACTGGCCAGGGCTGCCCCCTGCTTTTTAGTCTGAATCCCTCAGGCTATGAGTGTTTGTGGATCAGAGTTGATCCTTGTCTTTAGGCTCTGTGGTGATAGTGGGCTAACATGAAGGGCATTCACCTCTGAGTTGGAGAAAGTCGTAACACCATACAAGTGAAGATGCAGGCATCCTCACAAGCTGCTGCTGGGGCACATAAATTAGGTCATTTTTTGGAAGGCTGTTTGGCAATCTGTTTATCCCAGTAGCCTTAAAATGTACCTTTCCTTAGGCATTTCCTCTAAGGCTATAAGCAGGAAAGTGTTCAAGGTCTGGTGGTGATGAGGCTCATCTCCACATCATGTCAGGGGTAGGACAGGAGAGACAAGCCAGCAGTGGGAGCTGAGTTAGATTTGTTATTGTAGCTGCAGATGGCAGGCTTGGTGCTGCTGTTAAAAATGACGTGGGAGATATTCCATAACATGTTGCTATCAAGAAGAGCAGGTTAGCAAGCAGGATGCCATGGTACAGGCTGAGTTTTTAAAAATAGATGTCTTTAGCTGGTTATCTGAGTGATTTTCATTTTCTTTGTAATTTTTAGTACATATATATGTGTGTGTGTGTGTTTGTTAACAATAAACATACATCCTTTTATAATCAGAAATCTTTTGAAGATGAGGTAGACCCTGTCTGTCAGTGAGGAGGAGTTGGTTGTGGTTACAGGCAGCTACCATAAGGCTGAAAGTCACCATGTGCTCTACCTGCGGGGTAGTGTCCTCTCTCACCTGAGTGCCAGCATAACCTTCTTAAGAGGAGTCTATCCTTTCCACCCCTGCTAAGAAGCATTCCCCTTTCAATCTGAAACTGTCCTTCTAGCTGACACTCCCTCTGTGCTGGTAAGAGAGCCCCAGCCAGAATGCTCCCTGCTTCATGCCCTGCACTCTGGCCACCTCATGACTGGCTCTCCCTCTGTCATTCTTTCTCTTCCCTGTTGGACGTGCATGGCCTCATCCCCTCCTCACAGGATGGTGGCTCAGCCCACTGCAGTTCCTCCTTCCTCTGGAGTTTGTAGTGCCTTCATTGGTTGAATCTTGGCATGAAGTGAACAGATGAACTATTTTTTGCTATTTTTACACTCACTATTATTGTTATTATTTTGCTTTGCCAACAACATTATAAGTTCCTTGGGTGTAGGAGCTGGTCTCATACCTCCGCATCGCATTTAACTCCTAGCATGGTGCCTTGGCTTAGACAAGAGGTGCATACAATAATTGCAGGTAGGGTTGTGGAAAGCAGTGCTGTCTTCTATTTTTGCAGCCTGCCAGGGCTTTTTCCATTAATACTACCTAAACACTGAACCACTTCTCCTTCTGAGCCTTTCTTTTTATTTTATTTTATTTTTCTATTCTTTACTGTACTTTTTTTTAAAAATTAAATTTATTGGGGTGACATTGGTTAATAGGATCATATAGGTTTCCGGTGTGGATTTCTGTTATAAGATCTGTATATTGCACTATATGCCTGCCACCTAAAGTCAAATCATCTTCCGGTACCATATATTAGACCCCATTCACTCCCAGCCCCCCCCCCCTTTTTAAAAATTGAGACATTTATTTAAAAACAAAGGGGAGTCCAGACTGTTACTAGATGATTCTGTTTAGCACATAAGCAGATGAGTCCCAGAGAAGAAAGGGGGATGCACTAGAAGCCCAGGCGGAATCATCTTAAAACCCATCATGAGGGAGACGTTTCCCTCAACTTTAATAACGAATCTCTTCTTAACCTAGGCGGGGGACCTGTTAATATAGGTCTGGGATTGAATGAGTTAAGTATCTCCAGGTGGATTTAGGGCATTGAGTCTTTAGAAAAAACATTTGATCTAAGTCCTGGTTCTCCTTACTTTGAGCTTTTTTTATTTTTTATTTTTTTCTTTATTAATTTTATTTATTTTTTCCTTTATTGATTTTAGAAAGAGAGGGAGAGAGAGATAGAAACATCGATGAGCGAGAACATTGATTGGCTGCCTCCCACATGCTCCTCACTGGGGATTGGGCCCTCAACCTGGGCATGTGTCCTGACTGGGAATCGAACCGGTGACCTCTTGGTGCATGAGTTGACGCTCAACCACTGAGCCACGCCGGCCGGACTTCTTTATTAATTTTTTTTTGCTTTCATCATCAGATAGAGCAGGAGGGAGAGAGGGAGGAAGAGAGAGAGAGAAACATCGATGTGAGAGAGACACATCGAGTGGTTGCCACCCACACGACCCCAACCAGGGCCGGGGACAAACTGCAACCGAGGTACGAGCCCTTAGCGGGAACCGAACCCAGGCCTCTCCGGTCCGCGGGCTGATGCTCTAACCGCTGAGCCAGATCGGCCAGGGCTTCTTTATTAATTTTAGAGAGAAAGAAAGGGAGAGGGAGAGAGAAACATCCATGAGAGAGAACATTAATCGGCCGCCTCCTACACGTCCCCCACTGGGGATCTGGCCCACAACCTGGGCATGTGCCCTGACTGGGAATCGAACTGACAACCTCTTGGTGCATGAGTTGACACTCAACCACTGAGCCACACCGGCTGGGCTTACTTTGAGTTTTTTTAAAAAATATATTTTTATTGATTTTTAGAGACAGAGGAAGGGAGAGAGAGAGAGAAAAAGAGAAACATCAATGTGAGAATGGAACATTGATCAGCTGCCTCCTGCATGCCGCCTACCGGGGATTAAGCCTGCAACCTGGGCATGTGCCCTGACCAGAAATTGAACTAGCAACTTTTTGGTTCACCGGATGATGCCCAACCAACTGAGCCACACCAACTAGGGCCTTACTTTGAGCTTTGTTTCAACATAACAGTTGCAAGAATAGTAGAGAGTGCTTGGACATATCCTTCCCTCAGATTCACTGATTCTCTCACAGATGTCTTCCTGGTGCTCATGCTTGATGAATGGCAGTCGAGTGCTATTTTGCTCCTTCCTCCTTCTAGACCCTTTGGCCTTACAGGCTCTCTGTGTTGGAATCTGCTAGAGGGGTGGGGGCAGGTGGGAACAGGTGAGGTATGACCTGGCTGTTGGTCAGCCTTTGATTTGAGCTGAGCCTCTTGCATCTAGTCTGGGAGAGAACAGCAAGGCAGGTGGGTGGCATCCAGGTCAAGGGTCCTGGACCATAAAGACCCCCAGCCTCTGGGGTTCCTGCTCTTCCCAGCCTGTGTACCCCCTACTTTCTGTACAAGCTTCGGTGGGTGTGGGGAGGCGGTGCTTGTTGGTTAAGAAATGGCTTATCCCTGTCCCCACTGTCCTTCTGTTCTGCTCTCCCCTTTCCAACTTCTTTTTAGTCTTCATCAGAGGTGACATTAGAGGAAGTGATCTGGTTGTAGTTTGTGGGATAGGGCCCCTGTTATAAAGTAGAAAGAATGCCAGATTTACCCTGAGAATTCCTGGTGGATTACCCTGGGCCCTTTAGTCACGATAGGTCTGCTTTGATTCATGCTAGGGAGGACTTATGCCTGTGCAAGTGCTACAGAATCCCTGCCAGGTGCTTTGTAATAGGAATTGAGGCTTGAGACCTTTTAAGTTCAAACCTAAGGATGGGGCATGGGCAAGCATTTCTTTATATTAAATATAACAAACCTACTGCAGTGAATGACTTAAGGACACCGATCTTGAGCATGACGCCACCAGATGAATATTCAAACATGTAAATGTCCCCATAACCACCACCAAAATCTGCATCTTGAACAGGCCCAGCACCCCATTGGCTCCTTCCTGTGCTTCAGCCAGTGGAGACTCTGCCCCACTCCTCTGACTTTCCCAGCCATGGAGACATTTATTCTTAAACTTCCTGTCATTGGAACCACACTCCATGCAATCTTGCATCTGGCTTCTTTCACTCAGCATATCTGTGAAATTTATCCTTGTAGGTAGCAAGTCTTTTTGTTTGTTTGTTTGTTAAATATGTTTTTATTGATTTTTAGAGAGAGAGAAACATCAGTGTGGGAGAGAAACATTGATCAGCTGCCTCCCGCACGCACCCACCCGGGGATGAACCTGCAACCTGGGTATGTGCCCTGACCGGGAATCGAATCGGTGACACTGTTGCATGGGTTGAAGCTTAACCAACTGAGCCACACCGCAGGGCTAGGTAGAAGTTCTTATTTATCCCTTGTGTCATTCCATTGTACGATTCAACCCCAGATGACTTTTCTGTCCTACACTTGATGGACATTGGAGTTAGTTCCAGTAGTTGGCTTTGTGAATATAGTGCCAGGATATTTTGGGTCATGTTTTCTGATGGGTGCATGTGCTTACTCTCTCTGGGCTCTGCACCCAGGGCTGGGTCCAGGGGTGTGGCCTTCACCTGCAGCGTGGTCTGCCAAACAGTTTTCTCAGGTTAGGTACCAATTTATGTTCCCACAAGCCATGTGGGGGAGTTCAGCTTTAGACATCCTTGCCAGCACCTGGCATTGTCAGGGAACCTGCCTTCATAACCAGCACCCTTGTTGATCTTAAATTCACACTAAAGTTTGATACCCACTGAGTGCAGTGACAACAGGAATGGAAAGAATGATTTAGGGGGAGAGAAACTGTAAGGAAAGAAGCTGTAGAATTCGGTGTCTCTGTGTATATGTGTGTGTTGTGTGTACACACATGCAGGGGGAAGGGAGGAGAAAGACAAGTATGCACCCTGAATGGAAATGAGTCCTGATTCTGAGAGGTGGGGTGTAAAGTGATGATGTGCAGAGTGTATGGGGGGTGTCAACCCTTCCAAGGAGAAAAGTCCAACAGCCGGTGGGAGATGTACGGATCAAATCTAGACGAGCAGTCAGCTGCAGGAGTGACATAGGTGGGCTCCTCCTCTGGCAGAGGGCTGTGGGGGCAGAGCAGATGTGGAAAAAAACTGAAGTAGGATGTGGACACAAGGAAGCCAGTCCCAGTAGCTCAGGCTTTCTCCACCTCCTGTTTTGGTCAGTGTGTTTAGGCCTTGTGGGTGCAGTATTTCATTCCCTTCCAGATAGCATTGTAGGGGATTTCAAAAACAGGAAGGTGTTTTCCATAATCTCTCTGCCCAGAGATGGCTGTTACTGACATTTTGATCTATTTCCTCCTGTCCTGTTTCTGTGCACATATAACTTTATTTGTATGTGTTTTGAATATGTAAATACATGTAGATATGTTTGTATTTTTTAAGTGGAATGAAGCTCTGAGTTTAGTTTGAATTGTGACTTTCTCACAGCTTAGGTTGTGTTCATTTCCTGGGTGGACTCTGGCTAGGACCTGTGTGACCACATCCCAGGTTCATGTGAGGCATGGACCATGCACACACAGCAAGTTGTCTGGCTGTTGGGACTCTTCCACATAGTCAGCTCCGTCTGGATGGCCAAGAACTAGACCAACCCCTGGTTGTGGGAACAGGTTTTTTGTTGTTGTTTTTAATATTTTTTCTTTATTGATTTTTTTTTTTTAATCCTTACCCAAGGATACTTTTCCATTTATATTCAGATAGAATGGGAGGGAGGAAGAGAGACAGAAACATCGATGTGAGAGAGACACGTGGAGTGGTTGCCTCCCGCACGACCCTGAGCAGGGCCGGGGACGAACCGCAACTGAGGTACGTGCCCTTGGCCGGAATCAAACCCGTGACTCTTTGGTCCGTGGGCTGACACTCTAATAGCTGAGCCAATTTTTGGTTGCCTTACAGTGAGTGGGATATGCTTGGGGTTGGAACTGGGGGAGCTAGAGTGGTTCTAGGCCTAGAGCCCAGAGGTCAGCGCCTGGACAGGGATCAAGAGGCCTTTCCAGCTCTCCTGGTTCTGTTGAGGCCAAACCTCAGACAGACTTGCGTAGTCTTCTGAACTAGCTCAAATAACAACATGCCCTTTTAAGGACAGTGGTGTTTTCTTTAGGTGTAGTTCTTTCATTGATTATAGTTCATTGGGAATTGAGAAATTTTGAGAACAGAAATTGGAGCACTTAAACAAAACGAGAGTAATTGTGAAGAGAAAGTGTTTTAAGTTTCTGGTGTTTGTATGATTAAAAAGTTTATTTTTGCAAGACTAAAATGACCCTTTCCTACATGTAGATGGATGGTTAACTTCTGGAATATATATATATTCCAGAAGTGGTTGGAGTGGTTGGAGCATCGTTTCATATACCAAAAAGGTTGCAGGTTCAATTCCCACTCAGGGCACATATCTAGGTTGCGGATTCGATCCCCGGTTGGGGTGAGTATAAAAGGCAACTGATCACCCGGCAGGTGTGGCTCAGTGGATTGAGTGTCGTCCCATGGACTGAGAGGTCCCAGTTCTATTCCTGGTCGGGGCACATGCCTGGGTTGTGGGCTCCATCCCCAGTAGGGGGCGTGCAACAGGCAGCTGATTGATGTTTCTCTCTCCCATTGATGTTTCTATCTCTCTCTTCCTTCCTCTCTCTCTAAGAAATCAATAAAAACATATTTTAAAAAATAAATAAATGAAAATAAAAGGCAGCTGATCAGTGTTTCTCTCACATCGATGTTTATCTCTCTTTTTCCCCTCTCCCTTCTTCTCTCTCTAAAATCAATTTTAAAAGCCCTGGCCTGCCCTGGTCCACCCTGGCCAATTTGGCTCAGTGGTTCGAGCATCAGCCCGTGGACCAAAGAGTCATGGGTTCAATTCCGGTCAAGGGCATGCACCTCGGTTGCAATTTGTCCCTGGCTCTGGTCAGGTTAGTGTGGGACCAGTCAGTGTGTCCCTCTCACGTTGATGTTTCTCTCCTTCCCTCCCACTCTATAAATAGAAAAATATTCTCGAGTGAGGATTTTTAAAAAAAGCCTTGGCTGGTGTGGTTCAGGTGGTTGGAGTGTCATCCCCTACACCAAAAGGTGGCAGATTCAATTCCTGATCAGGGCACATACCCAGGTTGGGTTGCAGGTTCTATCCTCGGTTGAGCTGTGTGCAGAAGGCAACCGATCGATGTTTCTCTCTTACACTGATGTTTGTCTTTGTTTCTGTCTCTCCCTTCCAAAATAAATAAATAAAACAAATAAATTAAAAAGAAAACATGTCCTCAGGTGAGGATAAAAACAAAACAAAACACTTTTACGTTTCTTTAAAAAGTCAGAGAACCAGCCCTGGCTGGTTTGGCTCAGCGGTTAGAGCGTCAGCCTGCGGTCCAGAGAGACTCGGGTTCGGTTCCCGCTAAGGGCACGTACCTCGGCTGCAGTTTGTCCCTGGCCCTGGTTGGTCGTGCAGGAGGCAGCCACTCGATGTGTCCCTTTCACATCGATGTTTCTCTCTCTCTCTTCCTCTCTCTCCCTCCCACTCTATCTGAACAAAAAATGGAAAAATATCCTCGGGTGAGGAAAAGAAAAAAAAAAGTCAGAGAACCAGAATGCAAAAGTGTGCTAGTGAAGAAAAGGAAGAAGTTGCAGTCTGGGATATTGTGTGGCCAACATGCTTCCACCTACCTCTGAGGTCAAGAAGGCTCCCTCCCTGTCGAGGCCAGATGTTTGCTTTGGTTACTGCTGGTGACTGTACAGTCTGTGACTCATCTTTTCCTGCCTCCAATATGAAACCACCTGGGGCACTGAACACTGCCTGTTGTAAAATGGGAGAAGACCAATGGAAGCACAAGAGGCTGCCCTATAGCTATCTGTGGATCTGGTGAAGGTCGCCTGACTAGCCTGAGAGGTCCTGCACTGGTGGAAGACAAGGAAGGGGCTTCTTCTGCTGTGGGTATGGTGAGGCACCTCTCAGGTGTGTGGGGATGGTGGGAAGACTGCATTGGCAGTCTGAGTGTACTCAGACTGAGCGGCCCACTGGGAGAACTGTGGAATGAATGTGTGGTAGGCTTTTCAGGAGGTCAGAATTGCTGATGAAATGGAAGCTTCCTATCTCTGTGTTGACAGAGTAAGGAAGTTTAGATAGGTGAGGGAAACTTCTTTTTAAGGTTTGTTTTTTTTTCTTTTTCTTTTTTACTGATTTGAGAGAGAGAAAGAAGACATCTAGTTGTTCCACTTATGTTCTCATTGGTTGCTTCTTTTTGTTGTTTTTGTTTTTTTAATTTTTTTCTTTATTGATTTTAGAGAGAAAGGGAGAGGAAGAGAGATGGAAACATCGCTGAGAGAGAACATCGACTGGCTGCCTCTTGCATGCCCCCCACTGGGGATTTGGCCCACAACCTGGGCATGTGCCCTGACTGGGAACTGAACCGGTGACCTCTTGGTGCATGGGATGACACTCAGCCACCGAACTATACCAGCTGGGCATCATTGGTTGCTTCTTATTATGTGCCCTGACCAGGGATCGAACCTGCAACCTTGACGTATTGGGACAACCCTCTAACCAACTGAGCTACCCAGCCAGGGCAGAGGGAGACCTTTCTTAATAGCTGGCATTCATTGAATATGTCTCCATGGCAGTCTGTGTCACACTTAAAAAATTTTTTTTCTTTCTTTCTTGATTCTAGAGAGAGAGGAAGGGAAGGGGAGAAAGATAGAGACATCAAGGAGAGAGAACATCGATGGCCACCTCCTGCATGCCCGCCACTGGGGATCAGGCCCACAACCTGGGCATTTGCCCTGATTGGGAATCGAACAAGCAACCTCTTGGAACATGGGTTGACACACAACCACTGAGCCACACCAGCTGGGCAAGTGGCACACTTTCTAGGTGAATTTTGTCATTTCACTTTTTTGTTGTTGTTAATCTTAACACTAGGATATTTTTGCATTGATTTTTTTTTTTTTTTTTTTAGATGAAGTGGAAGGGAGGGCGGGAGGGGGAGAGAGAGAGAGAAAGAGAGAAACATTGATGTGAGAGAGACACATCATTTGGTTGCCTCCTGCACAACCCCCACCAGGGCTGGGGATTGAACCTGCAACCCAGTTACGTGCCCTTGACTGGGAATCGAATCCGAGATCCTTCAGTCCAGGAGCCAACACTCTAACTGCTGAGCCAAACTGGCCAGTGCTTGTTTCACTTTTAATTACTTTTTATTTTAACAAAATGATATATGCACATAAATTTAAAAAGTCAAAGAATGATGACCCTCCACTTTAGGGAAGGTTCCTTTGAGTCATTGCATGGGAATCTAATTCTCTCCGCTCCCTATGCTTACTCTTCCCTGTGTTTGAATGTTGGCCCTCTGGGCCATTTTTTTAAAAATCTTTGTTGTTGTTGTTGTTTTTTAATCCTCACCTGAGGACATGCTCAGAGAGACAGAGAGCCATCAATAGGCTGCCTTCTGTATGTGCCCCAACCAGGACAACGTTCAACCAACTGAGCCACTCTGGCCTGGCCAATATTCTTTATCTTTTATCTCCTGTTACCCATCTCTTTGTCTTTTAGCTCTGCTCTTTGGGAGACATACTCAGTTTTATCTCTGACTTTTCACTGTAATATGCTTTTATATGTGAGAATACTTTGTTTTTGTAATCTGACTTTTTCTATTTTATAGCAATTGTTCTTGTTAAGTAGATGTAATATCTTAGTGATAGCTCCAAATGACATTTCTCATGGGATCTTTATCTGCCACTTTGGGGTGTCTGGGAGCCCTTGGTTGGTTGCTCACTCTAAGAGAGAGGGGCATTGTGAAGTTGAGTGGACGCTTTGTACACCTGGGCTTGTCCACTGGGAGGTTCACTGGAGGCTTATGTAGCTTCAGGTTCTCTTGAGTCTTCCTTCTAGAGTATAATCTTCCAAATGCTGGGCTGAGGGTGCTGGCAGAGGTGGCAGGGTGGAAATGGGATCTGGACAGGCCTGTCCAGAGGGATCATCACAGGTTTAGTGAGAGATGGGGTGAGAATTTGAACTTTAGGGAATGGAAATCAGAATTGGAAACTGAAGAGGGGATTCCCAGGTTTCTGGTCTGGGCATTTGGTGGGCACAGAGCTAAGATTGCAGGGTGTTTTCTTGGTGTGTTACTGCCTTCTCCTCCGGCAAGATCTGGACAGTTAAGGTCCTCCTCCAGTACTCGGTGGGGGAGCTCACAGGGCCTGTGTGATGGATCAGGTCCTCCCTTATCAGGCTCTGGTTTAAACAGGATACTAGTGGAGCCGTGATTGGGCAGACAGGTATAGCTGCGTTAACCAGGAGGAAGCTAGACCAAGGGAGCTTGTGGAGCCCAGGTCGCAGCAGGAAGCTGTGTGCTCTGAGCTGGTGTCAGTCTTCATTCATTTTCTCAGAGGGTTGATCAGGCCCAGGCAGCAGGCACCTTACAGAGCCCTTCTGTGATGGTGCTAATGCCCCCCTGGCAGCCTTGGGTTTGGTGGTGGCTACTTTGGTATTGAAACTGTGGCAGGACAGCCACTTAGGCTCTGTCCTTATGAACTGACATTGGTTTTGCTCCCTGACCTACCCCAGCTAAGTGTCATAGACCTGGGACTTGACATGTTGGTGTTTCTCAGTTGTGTCTCAGAGGCTGTAACTTCTGCTCCACTCCATCTTTGGGGGTCGTCTCCTTTGTTTAGGGACAGTCGCTGGAAAGGTGGTTTTTTTTTTTTTTTTGAGATGGAGGCTGAGGAGTGGCCATTCAGGTCCAGTTGCTACGGCAGGCCTTCTGGGACAGCAGCAAAGCCCAGCTCAGGGAGAATGGAGGGGGCTTTGGCAAGTAGCTGTTTCTGCCCCTGTTCAGGGCTGCTCCCAGCATGGGACTAGGTCCCAACGACAGCCTCATAGAGTGAACATGTTAGGTACTGAGTGCAAAGGAGGGACACCACGCCTAAGCACAGGTATGAAATGTGGTGTGGCATGCAGTTAGAACCCAGATAATGGACAGCTGTCTGGGACAAAATGCTGAGGTGACTGAATAGGAAAGGACAGGCCCTCTCCTTGGGGGAAAATGTAAGATACTCACAGAGAGCATAACTGTCTGGTTTCTTTTTTGCCTTATCTTCTGTGTTATGGAACATGATCTGCAGACTAGAAACAGGAGCAAAGACATTTTTTAAAATATGGTTGGCAGAACTGAAAACAGTGTCAGGACACCTGTTTATTCTTCAGCCAACAAACACACACAGCCTATTTGGGCAGACTCTGCATGTAGCAGTGGAACGGACATGGGCATGGTGCTGCCTCATAGGTCCTTGGTGCCTGGCTGAGGAGCAGCCTTCCTCTTCGGCTCTGTACTGGTGCCACCCCTTTCATGGCTCAAGGACAGAACTGGACACTTATCCCAGTTCCGTTTCCTGTTGTTAAGGTGTGTGTTCTGGCTTGTTAAGATACGCTTGTTGCCCTGGCCGGTTTGTATCAGCGGTTAGAGTGTTGGCTCACAGACCAAAGAGTTGCAGATTTGATTCCTGGTCAAGGGCATGTACCTCGGTTTCGGGTTTGATCCCCAGCCCTGTTGGGGTCGTGCAGGAGGCAACAAATCGACGTGTGTCTCTCACATCAATGTCTCTTTCTCTCTGTCTCTCCCTCTCTCCCTCTCTCCCTCCCTCCCTCCCTTCCTCCCTCCCTCCCACTCTATCTGAAAAAAATCCATGGATGCTTGTTTCTGGCCTCCCATGTTGTTGATGCTCCTCAGGCTCTGAGGCATTGACAGCCAGTGCCCATTCCATTCATGTCATCTGTGATGTTGCCCTGACCAGAATGGTATAGGGCTCCTCTGGGAGATCCCCTGGAATCTGGTGCCTTTGGGCCTGGTGAGGTTCCCGTCCCCCCCAAAAGCTATTATAGTAAGCTGGTGTCTGTGTCTTATATATGTGGATGTGCCAGGTGTCTTTGCTGCAGTTAAGATGCACAGTATCTTTGGGGCCTGTGAGTCTGCTGACCCTATAAAAGATGGCCAATCAGCAGGCCAGTCAGCAGCTCAGGAGGACAGCTTTTAACCAACCAGGAGCCTGGCTAAGCCCTTGGAGATAGCTGCTCTGGGGTACAGAGCCCATCTGTGTAACCAAGTCTCACCTTCAGAGACCTCAGCACCCCTCTCTGCCTCTCTGTGCTTTACACGGTGGCTCCTGGCTGCACCTTCTACCCATAGCCTGCCTACTCCACACACAGTCAGCTTCCAGTCTGTCCTGCGGACCGGTAAGTGTCCCCTTGCTGTGTCCACTGCTCTGCTCTTGGTCACCCCGTTGGTCCCAGGCTCTGTGGCAGGGTTTGCCTCACATTGCTGTCAGAAGGTGGCAAGGGGAACAGGTACTGTCTTGGGGGTGGGGAGCACTGGTGTGGCACCCTTCTGAAGACAGGTCTGCTCAGTCACTTAACTTGTTGGAAATGCTCAGTGACTTAGAGCCTACCAGGTGAGATCTCTCCTAGATGTCAATCTCCACGTGTGGAGTACCTGCCCCATGCCAGCCTCAGCACGTGGGTGCCGGATCCTCCTAACCTGCTAGCCTCACTTCCCTATGAGTTGGATCTTGAGTTTTCCTCCTGCATTATTTCTCTTGCCTCTCGTGTGGTCCTGGTCTTATATCCCCTTGTGTGTTCATTTGCTCCACCTTGGGTGCTTTGCCAGCAGGAACCTTTTGCTGCCTCCTGTGCAGGCTTAAGGAAGAACACAGGGAGCACGGACCCCAGACTCAAACATGTTGAATGACTTACCTAGTGCTGTGGTGTGTCAGCATCATTTTATCTTTCTTTATACATTAATGCAGACTTGTCCACCTCTTAGCATTTAGCTTCTTTTCTGGGATTTCTTTAAGGATCACAAATCTGATTCTGCAGCCCCATGTGCATACTCTTTCAGTAGCCTGGGATTTCTTTGTTTGGAATGGTCAGAAAGCTTTGTAGCACCAGCTGGACCGGGCTTGTTTAATTCACTTGAGTGAGGCAGCAGAGCCCTGACATGTTTGTTCATTTGTCTCTCAGCAGGCCCAGTGCTGGGAAGATGGGCAGGGAGACCTGTCCTGTAGGGAACAAGGCAGTCTGTGAGCAGAGGGGCCTGGCCTCAGAATCCAAGCTTAACATGCCCCTTCCTTTCTAACAAATGTACATGTGGAGTGTGTGTGTGTGTGTGTGTGTGTGTGTGTGTGTTCACATGCTACCATTCAAAGGGAACTCAAGCTTAGCTAATGTTCACTGCTTTGTCCCAGCAGAGCATCGGCATGATGAAAATGTGTGATAGGATTTTATCTTTTATTGTACATGTATTGACAAATGTGCTTTTGTTTTCCTCATGTGTGTGGTCTGTGTCTTCCTGTCCCCAGCTAGAAGCTTTTGAAGTTGGGGCTTATCTCTTGGGTCTCACCTGGAGAACCTGCACATCCCACTTAGGGACCTTTGCCTTGGGAGGGACTGAGAGATTTGTCATGGCCCCTTTGTTTTACAGAGAAGGAGAGGGAAGCTGGGGTCCCACTGCTCTTTTTTTTTTTTTATCCTCACCTGAGGACATTTTTGCATTCGTCATCAGATAGAGCGAGAGGGAGAGAGGGAAGAAGAGAGAGAGAGAAACATCGATGTGAGAGAGACACATCGACAGGCTGCCACCCACACGACCCCAACCGGGGCCGGGGACAAACTGCAACCGAGGTACATGCCCTTAGCGGAAACCGAACCCGGGT
Source organism: Tadarida brasiliensis (assembly GCA_030848825.1). NCBI lineage: Eukaryota > Metazoa > Chordata > Mammalia > Chiroptera > Molossidae > Tadarida > Tadarida brasiliensis. Next base: position 22,636,637 of record CM061277.1, on the reverse strand, counting down.
CTCTCAGGACTGCAGGCTGATGCTCTAACCGCTGAGCTGAACCGGCCAGGACAGTCCCACTGCTCTTAATGCCAGAGTTAGGTGGGGACCCAGGCCATTCAGAAGGCAGGAAATAGAGGCTTGCTGGCCACTTAGCCTTCTAATGTACCCTTGATTTTGTACTAGTTGTGAGTTATCCCTAGGTCTTGGCTCCTCTGCCCCCTTGTGCCGGGGGTGGCTGTTTTGCTTCATGGTGACCACCTTTCCTGTTCCTTCCTTGTGGCCCTGCCCTCTTACTCCCTTGCTCAGCCACCTTTCATTGTTCTGCTGAACACCCCTCCCTTGTTGCCTTTCCTGGACCTCAGTGAGGCTGGTGTGCTAGGAGACAGGCCCCTCTACCCAAGGGCAGTTGCTGTGCAGGGCCTTTTGGCCAGGAACCTTGCAGGAACAGACTCATAGGTGTATCAACATCTCTTCTCTTTTTGTCTTTCAGTGAGGATGCCATGAGAAAAGCTGGTGTGGCCCACAGTAAATCCAGCAAGGACATGGAGAGCCATGTATTCCTGAAGGCCAAGACCCGGGTAAGGCCCTAGCGGGCAGAGAGGCTCAGGAAGGGGAGGGTGTGATGCAGACTCTGGAAGCTCCCCTGCCTGGGGAGAGGGGAAGTGGCGAAGTGGCGGCCACTCACTGATTAATCACAGGCACTGTCAGCTTTGCCTGCAGCACTCTGTGGGTCTTTCTGTGTGTCCATGGTATAGGTGCAGGCATATTACTGGGTGGACTCCCAGTATGCAGGCCCAGCATCTGACCCCAGACCTCACTACCAGCATCTTTCATTCGTGCTTAGCACCCATGAATCCTGTAGGATGTTCATGCAGGCCCCATCTTTTCCTTTAGAAGGGACAAATGCTCTGAGTAAGAACTGACTCTTGCCTCAGCATTAGCCTTTCCAGGGGGTTCTCACCTAAGACCCTCAGGGCCCTGACATTTGGGCCCAGAAGAGTTCTTGTCCCCTTTTGTTAAGTGATGAAGGTGTTGCTGGTGGAGATTGAGGCCTTGATCGAGGAGCCAGGCATATTACTGGTGAGTAGTTGGGAAGGATTTCCCATGTGTGAGCCCTCATCCTGGGCTGAGCATTACAGGCTTCATGTGACCACCTCCTTCCATACATGCACTCTCCTTGGGGTGGAGCTGTTCTGGTAAAAATGAAGCAGAACAGGCACAAAGAAGCCAAGCTGCTTGTCTAAGGTTACCCAGCTCATGCAAGGTGGGGCTAATGCCTGGGGCTTTTGTTCTGCATCACACCTGCCCTGTGCTCTTTACGGATCCTGACCTCTAGTCCCCCCTCCAATGTATTGTGTGTGCTCTGAGCATCTTGTGCTTGAGTGAGGTGTTGGAGGTCTAAGACATGCTATGTGTCACAAATTAAAAGAAGATGTTATTTGTGGTCCTTGATTGGTTACTGATTTGATTAACTATCAAGACACTTATAGGTCAGTTGGGGAAATCTGAACATAGTCTGAATGTTTAGATGAGGTGAACATTTTGTGAAATGGAAAGGTAGAGATGACAGGCTAGAAAAGGCAGGTTCCAGAACAGAAACCATCTATGCAGCTTGGTCTTAAAGGTCAGAGCACATGAGTGTGTGTTTGTGAGCACATATAAGTGCAAGGAAGAGCTCTGAGGCAGGGCAGGAAGGGCTCTGTGCCCTAGGTATATATGATAAGCATTTTCTTTTTCTTTTTTAATAACTTTATTGAGATCTACTTTATATGCTGTACAATTTACCCATTTAAAGTGTACAATTCAGTGGTCTTTAGGATATTCACAGAGTTGTTCCACCATCACCCCAATCTGAATTTTAGAGCATTTTCTGCCCAGCCAGTGTGGTTCAGTGATTTGAACATCAACCCATGCACCGAGAGGTCGCGGGTTTGATTCTTGGTTGGGGCATATGCCTGGGTTGTGGTCTTGATCCCCAGCAGGGGGCATGCAGGAGGCAGCAGATGGAGGTTGATGTTTCCCTCATTGATGTTTCTATCTCTTTCTCCCTCTCCCTTCTTCTCTCTCTAAAATAAAAAAAAAAAGTATAAATAAATAAATAAAATTTAGAGCATTTTCTAAAAGAAAGTTCATATCCATTGTTACTCCATTTGCCCTCTACCCTTAGCCCTAGGCAACCACTTATCTGCCTTGTTTGAACTTTTTATATAAATGCAATTGTACAGTATATGTTTTTGTGACTTCTTTCACTAGCATAATATTTTCAAGGCTCATCCATGAACCATGTTGTAGCATGTACTTTATTCTTTTAATTGCCAAATATTTCATTGTATAGATATGTCACATTTTATGTACTCATCAGTTGATGGACATTTGGATTGTTTCCACCTTTTGGCTATTATGAATAATGCTACTATGGACATTTGTGTACAAGTGTTTTTGGTTGTTTTTTTTTGGTACATGCCCCTAGCAGGAACTGAACCCGGGACTCTCTGGTCCACAGGCTGACGCTCCAACTGCTGAGCCAGACCGGCCAGGGCTGTGTACAAGTTTTTGATTTATTTCTTTTGGATATATACCAAGGAGTGGAATTGCTGGATACATGGTAATTATGTTTAACCTTTTGAGAAACTGTCAGACTGTTTTCCAAAGCAGCTGCGTCATTTTATTTTATTTCATTTTTTTTTTATCCTCACCCGAGGACATTTTTCCATTTTTTGTTCCGATAGAGTGGGAGGGAGAGAGAGGAAGAGAGAGAGAGAGAGAGAGAGAGAGAGAGAGAGAGAGAGAGAGAGAGAGAGAGAGAGAGAAACATCGATGTGAAAGGGACACATCGAGTGGCTGCCTCCCGCACGACCCAACCGGGGCTGGGGACAAACTGCAACCGAGGTACGTGCCCTTAGCGGGAACCGAACCCGGGTCTCTGGACCGCAGGCTGACGCTCTAACCGCTGAGCAAAACCAGCCAGAGCAGCGTCATTTTATTTTATTTTATTATTTATTTATTTATTTATTTATTTTATTAATCCTTGATTTTTTTTTAGAAAGAGTGGAAGGGAGAGAGGGAGGAGGAGAGAGAGTAGGGGGGGCGGAGAGAGAAAGAGAAGGAGAAAGAAACATCAATGTGAGAGAGACACATTGATTGGTTGCCTCCCACATGGCCCTGGCTGGCACCAGGGAAACCTGCAACCCAGGCATGTGCTCTTGACAGGAATGAAACTCTCGACCCTTCAGTCCTTGGGTCATCACTCTAACCACTGAGCCAAACTGGCCAGGGCAGTTGCGTTATTTTATATTTACATCAACAGCATATGTGGTTCTAATTTCTCCTCGCCTTGTCAACACTTATTATTATTTGTCTTTTTTATTATAGCCATCATAATAATTATAAAGAAGTATCCCATTGTGGTTTTGTTTTGCATTTCCCTGGTGACTAATGATATTGAACATCTTTTCATGTGTTATTGGCCATTTGTATATTTTCTTTGGAGAAATGTTTGTTCAGATCCTTTGCCCATTTTATTTTATTATTTTTTAATCCTCACCCGAGGACAGTTTTTCATTTTTTTTGGTTCAGATAGAGTGGGAGGGAGAGAGAGGAAGAGAGAGAGAGAGAAACATCGACATGAAAGGGACACATCGAGTGGCTGCCACCCGCACAATCAACCAGCGCCGGGGACAAACTGCAACCGAGGTATATGCCCTTAGCAGGAACCGAACCCGGGTCTCTCCGGACCGCAGGCCGATGCTCTAACCGCTGAGCCAAACCGGCCAGGGCTTATTTTATTTTATTATTTTTTAAAATACTGCTTTATTGATGGCAGTTAGTACAAGTCAATAAATATTGATCCCCAAAGAAGAATTCAGTTATTTATCAGCATACTGATCCATAGAGAGCTGAATGAAAGTGAACCAACCAGCTGATGGCTGGGAGAATAACTGAAGTCAATCCTGCTTCTTGGGAAGTGAAGCCATAGCCAGTTGATATATGGCATATGCTGTTCCACCTACTGTAAGAATCATGGTAGCTCTATACAGAAGGGCATCAGCTACCCCACCCTTTAGATGTACTGGAATTCCATTGTCCTCCTGAAAAAGCTTTTGTTTCTCTGAAACTTTATTTTCAAACTGCCTGTGTGAAGCAGTACTTATGGTCCTCTGGGCAATCTGACGAAGAGACAGCAGATTACGCAGCATGTTGGCTCAGATACTGCCCACCAACCGCAACAACCAAGCACCGGGAATGAAAATCGTCACTCCGGAACTCTCCTTTACCCATTTTAAAAGTGGGTTCTTGGTCTTTTTATTATTAGACTGATAGAGTTCTTTATGTATTTTGGATACAAGTCTCTTATTAGATATATAATTTGCAAATATTTGGGGGATGGGATGTTTTTATTGTTTTTGTTAGTTTGTATTGTAATTAAAAGAGCTTTGATGAGGGCTTATTGAACTATTTCAGCTTTTGAAATGCAGAACTTGCTGGTTCAGTATTGTTTGTTATCTATTGTTTCATACCAAAGTATCCCAAAACTTGGTGGCCTAAAAAATCAGTTAGTTATTTCTCCTGATTCTGTGGGTCAGTAATTGGGGCAATTGGAATTGCCTGTTTGGCATTCTGCTGGTCTCACTTGTGACCTGTCATCTAGCTGGCAGCTGTGCTGGGCCAGACGGTTCCTAAGGCCTCACTCCCGTGGCTGCACATTGGTTTTCCCTCCACCTAATGTCTCCAGCAGCATAGCCCAGGCTTCTTACTGCATGGCAGTTGGCTACCAAGGAGTAGGACGTGGAAGCTTCCTGTCCTTAGAAGTCTTAGAACATCGTATGGGTACAGCAAACCCTAACTAAGGCCAGTACAGATTCAGGAGAGGGAATCACCTCCACTTTTTGATGCGAGCACCGGGGTGTGTGGACGTGGAGGCCAGTGATTGTCAGCGGCCCTCTCAGAGACTGGCTACCACAGAGACTCACAGCAGCTGGGGAATAAGCCTTCTATCCCAAAGTGGGCATCTAGCAGGCTACAGCCCCCTCACCATCTTAGCCTTTGCCTTTCTGCAGCCCATATACCAGACCTTAACAATTTGAGTCCCACATCCTTTGTTTAACTCCAAGAAGAGGCCCTGTTTGGAAGAGAGAAATTTATAAAAAGTGTTGGATATATCCTGTCTTTTTTACAGAGACAGACATAGGCATTGTCTGGTGCCCAGCTTTTTACTACTGCTCAAGTTCCTCATGGAGCTGCATACCAGTCACTGCGGCCTTTCCTCACAGGTGGGACTTGAGAGGACTCTCTAGGTCAGATGGCACCTTGCATGCTTGTTACCTGCCCCTCCCACCTGAGACTCCATTGGAATGACTGTGAAAGAATTTAAAAGGTGGGACCCCAGAGCAGGGAAAAGGATAGGGAAGAGTGATTTCTCTGTTTTTTTGGACTCCAGGAGGGGCTGGGAGGTGGAGGAAGCCATAGAGAAGGGGCTGACCTAACCTTGGAACCCTGGCAAGCTGGTGAGTCCACAAGTATCCACCCTGAAGGAAAATGGGGTGCTAATGAGTTGCCTAGTGTACACCCCAGGGCAAGGAAAACCTTGAGTACTCTTGTCTAAAAGAATTCACCAAATTGCCAGGTGTGGGCTCATGCTTCCAGTGTGGATGTTAGCAACCCAAGGTAAAGCACTTCCCATCTGTCATTAGCTGGCTCCAGGTTTAATGACCTGACCCCATTTGTTCCCTCTAAAGTGATATCCCCTTGCAATGCCCTGTTCTGTGTGCTTCACCTGTGTGAGCTTATTTGACCTCACATCAGCTTTATGAAGCAGATACAGTAACACTCTACCCAGTTTGCAGACCAGGAGGCTCAGGTACACAGATGTTACCTAGGAGGACACACAGTGAGGCAGAAGTAAAGCCAGGGACCAAGGAGGCTGAGAGCATCAGAAATAGGAAGCCACTTTGGGACGTACCAAAGAGGAGGGCCTGAGCTAAACAACTAGCCAGCTGGAATAAATGGGGGAGAGGAAATTGGGCCAGGCCCAGTGGCATCCCTAGCAAGGGAGGAAGAGGATGCCTATGAACATCTGATAAAAGAAGACACTTTTCCTACCTTTAGCCTCTTTAAGGGCGCTCACAAGCCTAGGTTCTGGCTTTTGCCTGAATCTGAATACATCTCCCGCTACCCCTCTTTAATTGAGGATAGTTATTAGACTGCCCAAGAATTTGGCCATTAGAAGTATTGTCTTAGAGCTGAGAAGAGCACAACTGTGTACATTAAAAATCTAAACACATGAAAAGTCTAGGATTTTCTTAACAATTGCTGAGATCTGCTAGAAGGCAGTGCTCTTTTGCTCCATTTTGTCTAATGTGTGACAGTCCAGACTCCTGTACCATCCTTAATAAACATACTTGTTTAGAAGTTTAGTTGTGAATTCTGATTGTTTAGTTTTCAGTAGCTATATTTTTAATGGTATGTATTGAGGCACTGAGAGAAGTAATTTACAAATACTGTCTAGTCTTTGTGACATTTTCTCTAGTTTACCTGTGAGGAAACCAAGGTGTATACATGGGTAAGTAAATGGTAGCATGAGGTTCTTTCTTTCTTTCTTCATTTTTAATTTAAGCTGAGTAAGGAGCCCCTGGCACTTGTTTTATTATTCATTCTTTGTATGTGTAAAATACTTTATAAGGTATAAAAATAAAATGTTAAACTATGTGAATCACAATGCAATACTTATCAAAGATCTCATGTTGCTGAGAACACTGGCTCTGGAGTGTCTGCTCTGGGGTATGATATATTTTTCAATATATGAGGAAAACTTTCAAATAGACTTTGTACAAAGTGACAAACTGATCCTAAGGAAATTCAAGGAAACCAGAATAGCCCAAACAACCTGGAAAAGAACAAAATAGAAAAATTCACACTTCTAATTTTAAAATGTACTACAAAGCTACAGTAACTAAGACTGTATAATAACTAATACAAGGATAGCCCGGCTGGTGTGGCTCAGTGGTTGAGCGTCGACCCATGCACCAAGAGATCACCGATTTGATTCGCATATACCCAGGTTGTGGGCCTGATCCCCAGTAGGGGAGTCAGCCAGTCAATATTCTCTCTCATCATGTCTTCCTCTCCCTTCTTCTCTCTCTCTCAAGTCAATAAAGAAAAATTATTTTTAAAAAAATAACTAGTATAAGGATAAACATGTAGATCATTGAGGTAGAATTAAGAGTCTAGAAATAAACTTTCTTTTTTTATTTTTCTTTAAATGTTTTTTTTTTATCCTCACCCGAGGACATTTTTTCATTTTTTGTTCAGATAGAGTGGGAGGGAGAGAGAGGAGGAAGAGAGAGAGAGAGAAACATCGACATGAAAGGGACACATCGAGTGGCTGCCACCCGCACGACCAACCAGGGCCGGGGACAAACTGTAACTGAGGTACATGCCCTTAGCGGGAACCGAACCCGGGTCTCTCTGGACTGCAGGCCGACGCTCCAACCGCTGAGCCAAACCGGCCAGGGCTAGAAATAAGCTTTCATATTTACTATTAACTGATTTTTTTTTTTAATCCTCACCCAATGACATTTTTCCATTTATCTTTAGACAGATTAGGAGGGAGGGAGGGAGGGAGAGAGAGAGAGAGAAACATGGATGCGAGAGAGACACATCAACTGGTTGCCTCCTGCACGACCCCTACCAGGGCTGGGGACGAACCACAACTGAGGTACGTGCCCTTGGCTGGAATCGAACCTGAGTCTCATTGGTCTGCAGGCTGATGCTCTAACTGCTGAGCCAAACCGGCCAGGGCTTAACTGATTTTTTTTTTTTTTTTTTTTTTGGACATGAGTGCCAGAAGATTTCAGTGGGGAAGAAAAATAGTCTTTTCTACAGCTGGATTACCACATATAAAATATTGAGGTTGGACCCCATCTTCACACCGTGTATAAAAATTAACTCGAAATAGATCAAAAAACTAAGTTTAAGAGCTAAAACTATAAAACTCTTAAAAGAAAACTTAAGCAGACGTCTTCATGACCTTTAGGCAACAGTTTTTACATATAACACCAAAAGCACAAGCAACAAAAGAAAACATTAAAGGTTAATTTGACTTCATCAAAATGAAAAACTTTTGCCATAGCCGGTTTGGCTTAGAGGTTAGAGCGTCGGCCCGTGGACCAGAGAGGCCCAGGTTTGGTTCCCACTAAGGGCACGTACCTTGGTTTAGGTTTGTTCCCAGCCCCGGTTGGGGTCGTGTGGGTGGCAGCCACTCGATGTGTCTCTCTCACATCGATGTTTCTCTCTCTCTCTTCCTCCCTCTCTCCCTCCCACTCTATCCGAAGATAAATGCAAAAATGTCCTCGGGTGAAGATAAAAAACAAAAAACTGCTACAACTCAACAATAACAACAACAACAAAAAACTAATTAAAATGTGTGCAAAGGACTTGAATAAACATTTCTCCAAAGCATTTCTCGAAAGGAGATATACAAATGGTCAAGAAATACTTGAAAGGATGCTCACCATTACTAGTCATCAGGGAAATGCAAATCAAAACCACAGTGAACCGAGCTGGTGTAGCTCAGTGCTTGAGCATCGACCCATGAACCAAGAGGTCGCTGGTTGATTCCCAATCAGGGCACATGCCAGGGTTGCGGGCTCCATCCCCAGTAGGGGGCATGCAGGAGGCAGCTGATTGATGTGTCTCTCTCATTGATGTTTCGCTCTCTCTCCCTCTCCCTTCCTCTCTGTCTTAAAAAAAACCCACAGTGAAATACCACTTCATACTCATGATGGCTATAAAAAAAAAGAGAGAGAGACAATAAGAAGTGTTGGTGAAGATATGGAAAAATTGGAAACTCATACATTGCTGGAAGGAATGTAAATTGGTGCAGCCACTATGAAAAAATGTGATGATTCCTCAAAAAATTAAACATAATGACCATATGACCATATTCCACAAAAACTTTTGTACATAAATATTCATAGCATCATTCATAATGTCCAAAAAGTGGCAACAACCCAAATGTTTATCAGCTGATGAATGGATAAAATGGGGTATATTATTTGGCCATATAAAGTAATGTGGTACAATTGACCTTTGAACAGCACAGATTTGAACTGTGCCAGTCCAATTATATCTGTTCCTTTTCCCCCAATACTGTAAAAGTATTTTCCTTATGACTTTCTTAATAACATTTTCTGTTCTCTAGCTTTATTGTAAGAATACCACATATAATACATATATAAAGTGTGTTAATCTACTGTTTATGTTATCATTAAGGTTTCCAATCACCAGTAGGCTATTAATAGTTAAGTTTTGGGGGAGTCTAAAGTTATACATGGATTTTTGACCATGCCAGGGGGTCAGCGCCCCTAACCCCTGCATTGTTTAAGGCTCAACTGTACTGATACATGTTCCATCATGGTGAACCTTGAAAATACTATGCTAAGTATAATAAAACAGTCACAAGGGTCCCAGCCAGTGTATTCAGTGGTTAGAGTGTCAGCCCAAGGACCACAGGGTCATGGGTTCAATTCCTGGTCAAGGGCATGTACCTGGGTTGCAGGTTCTATCCCCGGCCCCGGTTGGGCATGTGCAGGAGGCAACGAATTGATGTGTCTCTCTCACATCTGTTTCTCTCTCCCTTTCTCCCTCCCTCCCTTCCACTCTCTCTAAAAATCAATGGAAAAAATATCCTCAGGTGAGGATTAACAACAACAACAGTCACAAGGGACCACAAAGTATATTTGCATTTGTGTAAAATGCCCAGAGTAGGCAAATCTATAGATTAGTTTCCTGTAGCAACTTTAACAAATTATTACAACTTCGGCCTGGCTGGTGTGGCTCAGCAGTTGAGCGTGGACCCATGCACCAAGAGGTCACCGGTTCGATTCCCGGTCAGGGCACATGCCCAGGTTGTAGGCCAAATCCCCAGTGGGGGGCATGCAGGAGGTGGCCAGTCTGTGTTCTCTCTCATCGATGTTTGTATCTCTCCCTCTCCCTTCCTCTCTCTCTAAAATCCGTAAAGAAAAAAAATTATTACAGACTTGGAGGTTCCATTCTCTGGGCCCAAGGCTTTGGCCTCTTGGCCCAAGGCTCTGCTCTTGTGGTTATCTTTCCTTTTCTTAAAGACTAGCACATGTCTGCAGCTGGGTAGTTTTATCGACCTGTTTCCTGCCTGTGGAATTTTGGGAGTCTGATACTCTTCTTTGATTTCATCCAGTTTCTGTCCCTTTCAGTCCAATCTGGTAGTGTTTCTGCTGGTATAACACTAAAAAACCTGATAGGTCTCCTGTGTTATGTGACAAGATTCATGTCATTAGACAAGAGGTTTCTCCTCAGATTTTTCCTGGATAATTTCATCCCTATTCCTGGCTTCTGTGAAATGATTGAGGGGATTCATGAATCACATGCCTGATCTCTTTGGCACCAGCAAAATATGTCCAGCCACACCCATGGCCTTCTCTCCAGGGCACACTTTACTAACAGTGAATCTCCTAATTTTAGCATTTTGTGCAATCTGAATAGGCTGGAAATTTCCCAAATCATCAAGTCCAGGTTCCTTTTTATTTAATAGTTCGTCCCTCGATTTATTTCTTTCCTCTCACATTTTACTACAAGCAGCAAGAGGAAATCAGGCCAGCTTGGAAGGCTACTTAACCAAATAATCAGCTTCATTGCTTATAATTTTTGTTTTCTACACAACTAGGATACAGTTCAGCAGAACTTTATGCCACTGTATGAGAAAGATTCTCTTTGCTTTAGTCTGTAATAACACATTCCCCATTTCCTCTGAGTCCTCAGCAGAAACACCTTTAACATTGCTTTTTCTACCACATTCTGTTTTTGATGATATATGGATTCTCTAAGATGATATGAGCTTTCTCTACCAGGTTTCTAACTTTCTTCTGAGTCCATAGTGGCAGAACCTTTAACATCCATGTTTCTATCAACCGCATTCTCTATTGCCTGACTCCCTTTTGCCTGCCCCTTATTTCTTGTGAACTGGGTGTTAGGTTGAAAGAGTAGAGGGTGCAGTGGTCTCGTTAGCAAGAATCTGCCTGATATGATGCGTCATTTATTTTTTATTTTATTTTTTAAATTTTATTTATTTATTTTTATTAATTTTAGAGAGAGAAAGGGAGGGGAAGAGAGAGAACGAAATATTGATGAGAGAGAACATTGATTGGCCGCCTCCTGCATGCCCGTCATTGGGGGATTTGGCCCACAACCTGGGCATGTGCCCTGACCAGGAATCGAACCGGTGACCTCTTGGTGCATGGGTCGATGCTCAACCGCTGAGCCACACTGGCCGGGAGTCATATTTTTTTTCTGGGTGTCTCAATTTTCCCACAAGGCCACAGTTGGTTAGGACTTCAGAGAGTGAGGGGGCCTGACACTTCTCTTATGAAGTTCCCCATCCATTTATCATTCAATCATTCTATCATTTAACTGGGCATTGCAAAATGGTAACTGTCCCTACTTCTGGCTTTTCTTCCACATTTATAGATGGAATTTTTCTATAAAGAAGGGTTTTCTTTCATCAACTAGGGCTTCTTGGTTGGAAACACAGCCTGTGGAGGACCACCAGGAATACTTTCCTGACCATAGTTTCTTTTCAGGGCAAGGAGTTACTGCCCTTGGTACCCCCAGAGAGGACCAATGGGGTTTGGGATTGGGGGTGAGAATGGGTTCTCTTCCTACAAGTAACAAACATAATGAGCTTGGGGCACTGTGTCTAGTGTGTTTCAGTCCACTGCTGCCGTTCATTTTGATGCTTAGATGATCCCATCTTCACCCAGTGACAGCACTGAAGCACCTTCCCATCCCTCTTGGGGCCCCTTATCATGACCCCTTTTGTCTTTCATAGCTTGCTTGCATCTCAGCCTAAAATCAGCCATTCCTCTAAGCAGCCCTGGTTCCTTTTTGAGGGTGAAATGGTATTTAGAGCTGGCACTGGGCTGCTCATGGCTTCTGCGCCTTTTTGTGAACAGAGCTAAGAACTAATGTTTTTGAAAAACAACAACCTCAAAACCCCCATAATTTTACACCGATATTTCGAATTCAAATTTAACCTTACAGGGTTTTACTTTCATTTTAAACATGTATCTTTTCTCTTACTATGAATATCTTGGCTTCTGATATAATTAGCATAATTACTTACTCTAAAATACTGTCAGAATACACAGACTAATATTATCACTAATTTTAGTAACAAATAATAAAATGTGGAATGAAGTTTAAGATTTCTTTGCAGCTCTTTTTGTCCTTAAATGTATTCCTTCCACTATGATCATGCAGGTTTTTGTTTTAAAGTGATCAATGAAAAAAATTATTTTCCCTATTTGATTCTGACACCAACTTGATATCCAGCTCATGCTTAGGCTTATTTTAAATGTTTATGGACTGTGCTTATTTCTTTTGATTTGGTTTTATCTTCAATTTGTTAAAAGATTTACACGCTTCCAATATGAAAACCATATAACAAGGTGGGAAGTCTCATTTTCAGCCCAGTTCCTGATACCCCTGGGGGTAACTGTTGATCTTCAATTTTGGTTTATCCTTCTGGCATTTGTTTTTGCAGATATAAGCAAACATATATATTTAGATTCCCCATGTCTTATACAAAAGGTAGTGTTTAGCAAGTAGTGTATGGCATGTAGTATTTTATATGGAGTGTATGTGTCCCTCCTGCTGCTCATTCTACATCTGTGTGGGGAGATGTTTTTCACCCTTATTGTTGAACCCTTGTGCAAGACTTGTACAGGTCAGGCAAGTGTTTAAATTATATAAAGCTTTCCCCCGCTACATTTCTGTCTTCTCATCTGCAAACCAGGCATGTTAGTAATACCTACCTCAGTGGGTGGTTGGAAGAATTAAATGCATTAATTTATGTAAAGTGTTTAGGGTTGTGCATGGCACCATATAAATGCCAGAGTGTTAGCTGCTATTGTCTGTGGTCTGGTAAGACTCAGCCTCATACGCAGCCTGGACATGCAAGTTTTTGATGTCAAGCAGAGGAGGTGGTAAAGACTAAGTGAATATAAAGGAGGTTACATGCTTTTCAGCTCTTTTCCTGGAACAGTCCTGGAGAGGTGGGTGCCTTGTAGTAGAAGGGTGTATAATGACCTATCCTAGATAGGGGCTGGAAATTCTCACACATGGGGAGGTCAGTCAGGATGCTAGCACTCGCAGATAGAGATTTAGAGATGGGGATAAGACAGCCCCAGCCTGGGAGAGATCAGAGGTGCAGTTTCAGATCCCAGGGTCTCCTATGGAAAGGAGTGCTTGCAACAGATCTGCAGCCCTCAACCCCACAATGGTTCCTGAGTGGCCCGGCCTTTGCAAGAATTTTGGAGATGTGTTTAACCCATAAGAAAGCCCCTTGGCATCAGTGTGACTTAACAGTGTCCTGTGCCCGTTTCTCCCTCCCTCCCTTTCTCCCCCTCAGACTACCTCACACTGGTCTGGTCCGGAGAGCCTCCACTCCACCAGTGGAGCAGCCTCAGCCAGGAGCAGACCATGCTGATGCCCCTGCTCTGGGCCAGGGAATGGCACTGGGACTGATGCGTGGTGGAATCTGCCCACTGGCTCTGAGCTTTCGGTCCTGGTTCTATGTGAAGGGCTTTGGGGACCTGATCCTGAGCCCCATTTACTGTGTCTTATGTCTTAGTAAAAGTATCTAGTTGGTTTAAAAATTTTTTTAAAATTTTTATCCTCACCCGAGGATTTGTTTATTGATTTTAGAGAGAGAGGAAAGGAGAGAGAACGAGAAGAACGTCGATTGGTTGCCTTCCGTATGTGCCCCGACCAGGAATAAAACCCACAACCTTTTTGGTATATAGGACTATACTCCAACCACCTGAGCAACTCTGCCAGGGCATATCTGGTTGCTTTTTAAACCTGCTTCCTCTTGTTTTACCTTTTATAGAAGTGGCGAAAACTCCACAAATTCTTTTAAGATATCACCCACCTAAAAGATGGTCCAAGGCCCTAACAAGATATCAGATATTGACCTGGCAAACTCCCAGTCCTCTTCCTCTCATACTGGGCCACCTCATTTCCTGAGCTTCCTTTAGCACTCCCCCTTCCTTGCTATCCACTCCCCAAACTGCTGTCCTTCAAGGAGCAGCCTCAGTAGGTGGTCCACATGCAGGAGCCAGTGACCCTTTCACTCCCAGCACATTGTCTTTCCCACCAGAAATTGGTGGGGGCAGTCAGAAATTGGTAGTGTTGACAGCCTCTTAAGTGTCCCTTTGCTCCATCAGAGCCTCATTCTCTCTCTTTCTGTACCTGCCTCCTTAGATGTGTTTATCATCCCAGCTTTTTCTTTCCCCTGGGCCTTTCCCCTTCATGGTTTCCTCTGTTGATGTCCCTGGCTGAAAAAAGTGATCAGGTGAAGTTTGGAGATAGATGAAGGATAATAAGGATTTAGAAAGTATGCTTATAGTTTTACGTTTATCTGAGACCACTTTTGTTTTATTTTTCTTTCCCTGGATATGTTCTTGTGACAGAGATTCACTGTCTGTCCCTGGGCTCACAGGTGCTGTGGCTGGGTCCTAGATATCAATATGTCAGTCTGCTTTCAAGTGGATGCTCACTTTCAGTGACTTAGAAGAAGAGGGTCATGTGAGCAGGGCAGAGAGTGAAGGCTTTGCCCTTTCAGGCTGCCTTGATGGGGGGATGAGTATTTTGAGGAGTGAAAGGATGTACAGCTTCTGTGAAATAAGATTTTAACTCAAACATCCCTTTGTTGACTACAGGACAAACTTCACAGTAGTGATTTCCCCGGAACACCCAGGAGTAAGTGTCCTTGGTTGCAAAGAGTACAATTGGTGGAAGGCAGGCCCTACTGAGCAGTTCCAGAAACATTGCAGCTGGGACAAAGAGGGCCCTCAGCAGTCGGCTTCACCTGCCACCCTCAAGTGGCCCTGCGTCCTCTTCCTTGTCTGTGCAGTAAATTCAGATTAACACAGATCTCGGAAAGCACAGCCAGGGAGGAACATCCAGATTTGCATGTAGGTGTGACGTCAGCAGTGAAAAAGCAACAGGCTGGGTATTAAAAGCGAAAGTACTTCAATACAAATAGTGCAAAGACAAAAGCAGCCCGCCCATGACTACTCTGATATGCCTTGTGACCTTAGGACAGCCTTTCGTCTCCACTGGACCTACTGTACCCTCTGAAAAGTGGGGTACCTGAGCTGGCACTTGGCCCTCTTGGTTAAGTGTTTACAACAAGGTGGAAGGAGCAGCAGTTTGAAGTCTTGTTTTTCTGTTTCTCTGTGCCTTTTGTTGGCGTCCTGTAGCTGAGCACCGACAGCTTTTCTCTGAGAGCCAGATTCCAGAGGAGGCCCAGCTGGGCAGAACGTTGCTGTAGGTGTGAGTGGGCTTCAGCCCAGCAGCCTTTCAGGAAGAGCCCTTAGCTTGGTGGCACGGGAGTGCTCAGGGGGAGGGAAGGGGTGGCGCACTGCTTCACTTCTTCATCTGGGATTAAACTGCTTCCTGTTTTTACTTTTAGGACGAATACCTTTCTCTTGTGGCCAGGCTCATTATCCATTTTCGAGACATTCGTAAGTAAAATTTTACATTTCTGGTTATGATCGCTGTGAGAGGCTGGCCCTGTTGTGTGGTGGAGACTTACTTGGCCATAGTGCCTGAGTCAGAATGTCTGTGTAAAAACGCCTGCTTTCTGGAAAGTTCTTTATTGCTTTGCATTTGATTCCATATTTCCCATCCCCCCAGAGCCTCAGCCTCAAAAATGCTGATTTTGGCATAATGGAAATGTTAGTGTCAAAGTGGTTTAAACTGGACTGTTGTTTTTGCTTATCCATTTAATCTTTTTAAAAAGGACTGTTGCCCTGGTCAGGTGGCTCAGTCAGGTGGAACATCGTCCAGTGCACCAAAAGGTTGTGGTTTTAATTTCTGGTCAGGGCACATAGGTTTCAGGTTCGATCCCTGGTCGGGACTTGTAAGGGAGGCAGCTGATCAATGTCTCTCCCTCTCCTTCTTCCTCCCTTCCTCCCTCCCCTTCCCTCCCTCCCTCCCCCTCCCTCCCTCCCCCTCTCTCTAAAATCAATAAACATATCCTCGGGTGAGGCTTTTTAAAAAAGAATTCTTTAAAAACAGAAAGGACTGTTGCTTTTATCTCTAGGCAGTTCTTAAACAAGCAGTTTCCCTGGAACAGAAACTTCTTTCCCTAATAGTTGGTTTTATTGACCCACGGAGGCCTGACCTAAATGTGTGTTCCTGTCAGGCTGGAAGCTTCTGAGGCCAACATCCTAAGTCATGCCTCTAGCTCCCTGCCGCAGTGAGGGACACCCATGTCCTTCCACATTCCTCCTCCTCTGATTCCCAAGGTCCTGCTGTGGTCCTGTCAGCCAGGCCCAGCAGCAGCCATGACTCCAGAAATGAATGTCATTGCATCCCAGGGTCAAAGTCCTGGTGGTCTTCTGTGTAGACACTGAGTGTTTCTGATGGCTGCAATCTCTAAAGGAAACTGGGGCTGGTGGGGCACTCTGTGGTTTCAGCCAACAGCGCCTCCTGCCTGCCTGCAGTTGTGTTACCATGGGAGATGGGCTCCTGACATAGCCTGTCCTTGGAGTGTGCACTTGGCAAGTCCAGTCACTGCTCCCGTGGTTGTAGAGGCAGCTACAGAGTCAATGTTAGTAATCTTGGGCTAAGGAAGAACCCCAGAGCCCTTCTGTGGCCAGTAGATTTTGTTCTTTCCATACTGACTTTTTACCAGGACAGCCACAACAAGGTGAACTTCATTTGATTTTATTTTCTTGCTGTGTTTGGGAGGGTCCTGTGGAGTATAAAACAAGAGGAGATGGAAGTAGGAGCCTGTGGAATGAGCAGCCTGGGTGAACCACCCTGGTTTGTCCTAGCAAGGGATTCTGCTTGTCAGGGCTGGGCTGGCCTGTTCAGAAGGTGGCCCTGGCATGTTGGCACACACTGGCCTATGGGCTAGGGTCTCACCAGCTCCTTAGGAGAGGGTGGAACTGATGTAGCAGTTCCCCACCTGATACTGGGGCCAGTTAGATCTGCCTTCCAGCCAGGCTTGGCCAGCCTCAGTTTCTTCTAGAAAATGGAGATGCTGCCTCACCAACATAGGCTGAAAATGGAGGTGTTGTGGACTTCTCAGCACCATTCTGGGCCTATCATGGATCCCTGTAGCTTTCTTGTTTGTTACTCAGGGCACTCACTAGCTGAGACTGTGGACCTGGGAAAGAAGGAGAGCTAGAGTAGGCCCAGAGTGAGTCAGCCTCTGCCTGGGGGCAGTTCTCTGAGGCCCTAGGTTGACCATGGGGCAGTTCTGCACCCTCTTCCCCCACACCCCCTTGAGTGTCAGTGCTGCCAAGAATGGGACACACACACATGTACACACACACATACATACCTCGAAGCTCTGAGGTATGTTTTATCTGGTTTCTAGGCAGGGTCAGCTCAGTTTTAGCAAATAACCTCTGGGCAAATGCCTGTAAAACTGACTTACTGTAGAAATATGTGGTTATATAAAACTTTGTTTATTTTGTGTGTGTTGTTGTTTTTTTTAATATAGATAACAAGAAATCTCAAGCTTCTGTCAGTGGTAAGAATTTTTCCTTTTTGAATTCAAATTTTTCCCAACCTTGGATCTGGGGTGGCAGGGGTGAGATTGTGGATGCCGCATGTGCCTGTGATTAAGCTGTTACTAGAAGACAAAGTTCACAGAGAGACCTCTGGCTGGCCATGAGAACTGTGGAGCTGCGCCCCATACTCCCTATCCTTCCTTTTCTTGTGCCCATAAGATGATGTTGCCCCATCGCATTTCACTTGAATATGGTTTTTGCCCAGCAAAAAGATTATAAAAATTCACATAGTGCCCTGGCCGGTTTGGCTTAGCAGTTAGAGTGTCGGCCCGTGGACCAAAGAGTCGAGGTTTTGATTCTGGTCAAGGGCACTTACCTTGGTTGTGGTTCAGTCCCGGCCCTGGTCGGGATCATATAGGAGGCAACCAATGGATGTGTCTCTCTCACATCGATGTTTCTCTCTCTCTCTCTCTCTCTCTCTCTCTCTCTCTCTCTCTCTCTCCCCCTCCCACTCTATCTGAAGATAAATGGAAAAGTATCCTCGGGTGAGGATTAAAAAAAAACAAACTCACATAGTTATTGAGACATTATCTAAAATTTTTCTCTGAGAGAGAACAATTATTATATAGTCAGTATAGCAGCTTGTAGTGGTTCTTAGAGAATAGATGTGACTTATCTTTCTTAAGTTACAAAGTTTCTTTGTAAGTTAAAAATTATCATTATTTTTTTATTTTAAGGCTTTATCACATGAGGGAGATCCTGTCTGACAGTTTAGCCTTGGTTTCACTGACTGAGCTGCCAGTGAAGGAGTTTAGGTCCAAAGTGGCCAATTAGACTCTAGCCTGTCAAGAAGGGAGCTAGCCTCCATGCTGTTTATCTTACCATAGGCAGCAGAACTATAAATGCCAGACTCCCATGCTTGCCTCAGCTGAGCTAGCTGCACCTGCCTGTGTGGCCCTATCTCCCCTCAGGGTCTCTTTGCATGTATAGTGATTCTCAGCCAGCTAGGGCAGGTGGGGTCAGAGTACATGGCCAGGAGAACGTCTGGGCTCTTGGCATTGAAGCATAGAGTCGGTGGGCACCCAGTTCTGTGGCATGGTGCCTAGGCCAGGCCATGCTTATCTGCAGCTAGCCATTTGCAGTGAGCCTACACTCACAAGAGTGTGTGACGAGAGCATCAAGTTACATGTCCCGGTTCAGCATTGCTCACTGAGCTGAGTCTGCAGACCTGGTGGACTTGGCGAGTGTCATAGTGCTCCTTGGCACTATGTGGACCTCTCTCTTACGCCTTAGCTTGTTCTGGTGTGGTGGCCCTGAGTGTAGGAGTAGTGTCCTGAGAACTGCTCCTCAGTGGGGGTTCTGCACAGATTAGCAGAGGTGGGCTTCTGGTGTACAAGGAGATGTGTGATCTCCTTGGAGAACATCTACCTTCCCCCACCCTCTGGCTTTTCTATATCCCCCCTAATCCCCCCATGTTCTTGTTTATTTGAAGAAGGGCCTTGTGTGTTCACCCAGCAGGAAGGGATTGTACAGCCAGGAGGGGTGGGGGCCACCACCTGCCCTGAAGGGCAAATTTGTGTCTCAACATTAGGACCCTGATACAGGCCAGACTAGGAGTATGGGACATGCGCCCTGCCCGGTAGGGTTCATGGTCCCAAAGCAGTAACAAACACACAAGGCATCCTGCCCCTGTGTTGTGATGGGGAGTTGGGCTGGCATTTTGGAGGCTTCTAGGACTCTGGCCTCTGACCAGTTGAGGCTTTGAGGGAGTTGAGCCTGGAGGTAGCAGGAAGTGTGTGCTCCATGAGGGCCTCATAACCTTCAGAGCCTCACCCAGTTCAGTGGGCGCTTTCCTGAGACACTGTGCCTTTGTGTTCCCACAGACCCTATGAATGCACTACAGAGCCTGACTGGCGGACCTGCTGCAGGAGCAGCCGGAATTGGCATGCCTTCTCGGGGCCCAGGACAGTCCCTAGGCGGGATGGGAGGCCTTGGTGCCATGGGGCAGCCAATGCCCCTCTCTGGGCAGCCACCCCCTGGCACCTCAGGAATGGCCCCCCATGGCATGGCTGTTGTGTCCACGGCAACTCCACAGAGTGAGTACCATGCTTCTTAGAGAACCTACCACTTTCTTTAGATGCAATGTGCATTTTATTCTTTTGCTTAAGATGGTATCCTGAAAAGCTTGGAGAAGGTGCAAGGAGCTCTGTCTATTTATCTTTGTTGGTATGGAGAGAAAAAGCTCCAAGTTTTCTGTGGGCTACCAGAAGAGTTAAGTGACACTAAGACCCCTTTCCTATCCCTGGGTGGGTGTGGAGGGATTGGAGGAGGTTGGAGTGGCCTGGGGCTCCATCCAAAGGGTTATATTTTGTAGCCATAGCCATACTAGAAACAGTTATGTCTCAGAGTTCTTGGCCACGAAGAGAGCTGTTAGCACCTCACAAACCCTGGACTGTCCCAATCTAGGGGCCGTCCCTTCTAGTACTACCCTTTCCCTCTTTGCACTTCTCTGCAGGACATGGCCCCCTGTCTTCTGCACTTAGCTGCCCTTTCTAGGAGCTGGACTACAGCACAGGTCTCCCTCTTCTTTCCAGGATGTGTCTTGATGGACCTTTGACTCTCATAAACATTTATTTAGTACTTGGAATGCACTTCAGGACTACAAAGTGCTTCAATACTTTTTTTCCTTTATAGAACATTTTATTTTTTAAATACTTTGAGTCACTGGAAGTTGCAGAATAGCACAAAGTTCCCATGTACACTTCACCCAGCTTCCCCAATGATAATATCTTAGTACATCATCAAAACTGAGAAATGGCCATGGCCGGTTTGGCTCAGTGGTTAGAGCATTGGCCTGCAGTCCCAGGTTCAGTTCCCACTAAGGGCATGTACCTCGGTTGCAGTTTGTCCCCAGCCCGGTTGGGGTCGTGTGGGCGGCGACCACGCGATGTGTCTCTCTAGCATTGATGTTTCTCTCTCTCTCTTCCTCCCTCTCTCCCTCCCGCTCTATCTGAAGATAAATGCAAAAATGTCCTCAGGTGAGGATTTTAAAAAAACAAAAAACTGAGAAATTAACTTAGGGACAATACTATCAACTCAGGTAGACCATTCAGACATCACCAGTTTTTATATGCATTCTTGTGCGTGCACTTACATGTGTGTAGTTCTGTGAGATTTTATCATATGTGGAATTGAGTAACCATCACCACAGTCAGCATGCAGAACTGTTCTATCACCACCAGTAGGCTGGGTATACCTCTTAATAATCACTCTTGCCCTCCAACCCTAAGCCCTGACAGTCACTGATCTGTTCTCCTTCTCTATAATTGTGTCACTTTGCCAATGTTTTATCAGTGGCATCATTCAATGTCTACCTTTTTGAGATTGGCTTTTTTTACTCAGCATAATGCCCTCCAAGTTGTATTAATAATTCATTCCTGTTCATTGCTGAGTAGTATTCCATGGACTGAGTGTACCCAGTTTACTTATCCATTCACCCTTGAAGAACATTTGGGTTGTCTGCAGTTTGGGGCTATTATAGATAAAGCTGCTGTGAACACTTGTGTATTGGTTGTGGTGTTTTGATGTATTTTTGTCATGTATCCCTCATAGTAACCCTATGAAAAGGGCAGTGTCACTGCCTCTGCTTTGCCCAGAAGCTATTATGGCCTAGAGCTGGGATCAAACCCAGGCTGCCTGACCCGAGCACCCTGTTGTTTGTTGGGTTTACTATATTAGCATTGCCTTGCTCTTCTCAAATACCATGTGTATTCTCATTCCCACCCACTCCTGCACTGGAACCTTCCATCCCCAGCCATCCTCTTCCTCCTCAGGTCTTCATTCTCTTCTCCTTACTGATGTCTTGCCATCAGACTCTTAGCTCTTCACTTGGTTCTTCATCTTGAGCTCCTTTGTCCCCTTTTGTCTTATCAGCACACCTGCTACACACACAGGATAGCTTACAGAAGAAAGTGCAGGAGAGGTTCCAGCCCTGGGCTTCTTTTTACATTATGCTGTGGTGTAATGGGTTGAATTTCTTTGATCACAAGCTTATATTTTATAATAAAAAATAGTTTTAAAATGTGTGAGTTTAGAATGCTCCTATAATTTGTCTTATAATCTCACAGCTAAGACTTTGTCAGAAGATCAGTGGCAAAAAGTTTGATATCCTGCCCGCACCCTCCCCAATCTAACCTTGACCCACATCCTGTTTTCAGCTTCTGAGGGGCCTGGTCTCCTGTGTGGCCCTAGAGGAAGGTTGAAGTGGGTTCTCTACTTTCATGTCCTGCTGCTACCTCTGTCAGAGACCTTCCCTCCCTGCCTTGTCTGCCTGAAGTAGGTGTCATGGCCCAATGGGCATTTGCTATCCCTTTCTAACTTTTTTTTCTAAATGCCACTGTGATTAAGGCCATTTCAAGCCTTAATCCAGTGCCCCCAGTGGGCAGGGCCTTAGTCAAAGGTTTTGCCAGGGCTATCAAAGGGCTGGTCCAGGGCACGCTGTGATAATCTCTAAGTGACCCAGGTTAGTCATAAGAAACACAAACGCTGACTAAGGGTAAGGCTGTTGGCTGGGATACAGGGTTGGAGTGAGACTTACTTATCACTCTACATTTTTGTTCCTCAGTGAATTTTATGTCATGTACACATAAAATCAACTTTAAACATAAGTCCTAGCCCGGCTAGTGTGGCTCAATGGATTGAGTGTTGTCCTATGGACTGAGAGGTCCCGGTTTGATTCCTGATCAGGGCATATACCTGGGTTGCAGGCTCGATCTCTGGTGGGGGTCATATAGGAGGTGCCTGATTGATGTTTCTCTCTCATATCGATGTTTCTATCTCTTTCTCTAAAAAAAAAAAATAAGTCCTATTTCTGGCTGTTTGACAGGCTGGATGCTGAGGAACCCTCCTTCTGGATAACTAGATCCTGGGTAGGCTGCATTTTGGATTGCTGGGCTGGCAGAAGGTAGAGGATACTCTTTGCCTTGTTGTGCCTTGGCCCACTGCAAGATGAGTGAAAGCAAGCCTGGAATCCCTCTATCCAGCAGGATTTGTGCTGGGGCCCTTGACATCGGTAGCTCCCCCAGAAGCAAGGGCAGATTGGAGGAGAATGCTTCCAAGATTAGTACTGTAAGACTTGCTATTAAGGTCAAGCATTAAACACACAAAGATCAGCAGGCATGAAAAGAAGCAAAGACACCATTAGAAGAACAGAAACAATAAACAAATGTGGAAATTCCCAGGGACCACACACATAGCAATTATTAGATATGGTGTGCTAAAGAAATAAAGGATAGAATTCCAATTGAACAAGCAGTGTAATACTATCAGAAGTGACCAAGCAGATTCGAAAAGGAACCAAATAGAACTTTTAGAAAGTGAGAAATAAAATTAATGAAAGAAAAAAGTATGGATGAATAAACAGTGTATTAGATATAGCTAAAGAAAGAATTTATTAACTAGACCTACATTTGAAGAAATTATGTAGAATGTAGCCCAGAGAAGCAGACATGGAAAATAGGAGGGTAAGAAATGTAGAGGGCAAAATCAGAAAGTTTGACTAATATCTAACAAAAGGACCAAGTGGAGAGAATGGAAGCACAGCACTATGTGAGACAATGGCTTAAAAAAGCTCAGCACACCCACACAGGTTAAGTAAGACATCCATGCCTTAACCTGTTATGAAATAGCAGAAGACCAAAGGTCAGAAGAGTATCTTAGAAACAGCCAATTTCTGTAAGGAGCAAGAAGCAGACTCAGTGATGGAGTCAAGAAGATAGAAGGTGGTTAGAGTGCTGAGAATAGAACTGCCAACCACAGTTGTGTGCCAGTAAAACTCTTCTAAGGAAAAGGGGAAACAAAGACATTTTTAGATAAATAAAGCCTAAGAGACCTTCATTAAAAGGTTTTTTTTTAAGGACATACTCTTATTTTCTCACCATTTCCTCTTACCTCTCAGATCATCCTTCTCAAAATGCCAGGTGTAAGATGGGAGAAGAAATGTTTTTCATATAAAATAGTTAATGTGTATAAATCTAAACCAGTGATTCTCGGTGATTTTGCACCCCAGGGGACATTTGGCAATGTCTAGAGACCGTTTTGATGTCACAACTGTGGAGGTGCTATTTGCATCCAGTGGGTAGAGGCCAGAGATGCTGCTAAACATCTTAAATGCACAGGACAGCCCCCCATAGCATAGGATTGTCTGGTCCAAAATTCAGTAGGGATAAGGTTGAGAATTCTTGGAGTAAACAAAAGTTACCTCTGTAAATTAATGCTTAAAACTAACCTCCATGTGGATGTGCTATATCCCAAGCACTATGTTGAGTGTTTTACCTGTAATAGATTATTTATTAGTTCAATGTAGGAAACTGAGGCATAGAGAAGTGACAGTGACAGTGTTGGAATTTGAGTCAGGGTAGTCTGGGTCAGAGGCTGTACCCCTAGCCATTCTATCCTATCTCTTATTATAAATCTGTTGTGTATAAGTGGGTATAAGTTGATAAACAGGGACCAAACTAAATATAAGTCAGAGGGGGGAATATATCAAGGAAATTAGGTCTATTATGTGCACATGAAACCTACTTTAAAAAATAGAGAATGCTCACCCTGCCTGGTGTTGCTCAGTTGGTTGGGCATTGTCCTGTGCATCAAAAGGTTGCTGGTTTGATCCCGAGTCAGGGCACATTCCCGGGTTGTGGGCTCAATCCCCAGTAGGGAGTATAGGAGGCAGCCAATCCATGTCTCGCTCTCACATAAATGTTTTTCTCTCTTTCTCTCCCCCTCCCTTCCTCTCCTAAAAAAGAGAGAGAGAGAGTTCTCAGGTCTTTATATTTGGGAAAGAGGTTAAAATATACCTAAATTTTAGCCCAGCTGGTGTGGTTCAGTGGTTGAGTGTTGACCCATGCAGCAAGAGGTTGCTGGTTCAATTCCCAGTTAGGGCACATGCCCGAGTTGTGGGCCAAATACCCAGTGGGGGCCATGCCGGAGGCGGCCAGTCGATGTTCTCTCTCATCGATGTTTCTCTCTCTCCTTCTCCTTTACTCTCTAAAATCAATAAAGAAAAAAAGAAGAAGAAGAAGCAACCAATTGCCTGGCTGGTGTGGCTCAGTGGATTGAGTGTCATCCCATGGAGTGAGAGGTCCCAGTTCGATTCCCAGTCAGGGCACATGCCCGGGTTGCAGGCTCGATCCCTAGTAGGGGGCGTGCAGGAGGCAGTAGATAGATGTTTCTCTCTTACGTCATTATTTCTATCTCTCTCCCTTCCTCTCTCTAAAAAATCAATAAAAACATATTTAAAAAAAGAAGCAACCAATGATTACATAAATAAATAGAACAACTAATCTCTCTCTCCCTCTCTCCCTCCCTCTCCCTTCCTCCTTCATCTTTCTCCCTAAAATCAGTTAAAAAATTTTAAAAAGCGGAAGCTATTGCTACACATTACAACCTGGATGATATTCAGAGAATTATGCTGAATGAAAAAAACTAATCATACTGTATGGCCCCACTTATTTAACATTTTTGAAATAACAACATTTTGAAATGGAGGACACCTTAGTGGTTGCCAGGAGTGGAGGGATGGGGTTGCTGAAGGGGTTGGCACCACTAGGGATCCCTGTGGTGGTGGAATTGTTCGGTATCTTGACTGTGATGATGGCTGAATCTACCCAGGTGAGAAAATTATATAGAACTTACTATTCACACCTGCACAAATGAGCACACATTCTGGTTGTGTTATTATGTCATAATTTTACAAAATGGTACCATAGATTGAAACTGGTCAGAGTATACAGATGATCTCTCTGTATTCTTTTTTTCTTTTTATAACAGCTTTAATGAGATATGATTTGTGTACCATATAGTTCACCCATTTAAAGTGAAACCTTTGGTAGTTTTCAGTATATTCACAGAGTTGTGCAACCATCACCACAATCAATTTAGAACCTTTTCATCATTCCAAAAGAAATTGCTCCACAGAAAATCTTGTAAATGATTGTTCATATCAGCATTATTCATAATAGCCCTAAAGTGGAAACAACCCAAATGTCCATAGCTGATGGATAGATAAACCAATAATGGGAAATCCGTATATTGGAATCCTATTTGGCAATTAAAAGAAATGAAATACCGATATGTGCTACAGCATGGGTGAACCTTGTAAATATTATGCTAAGTGAAAGAAGCCCGTCACAAAAGACCACATATTGTGAGATTCCATTAATTTGAAATGTCCAGAATAGGCAAATCCATAAAGACAGAAAGTTGCCCTGGCTGGTGTGGTACAGTGGTTAGAGCTTTGGTCCACACACTGCAGGGTCATGGGTTTGGTTCCTGGTCAAGGGCATGTACCTGTGTTGCAGGTTCCATCCCTGGCCCCAGTCAGGTTACATGCAGAAGGCAACCGATCGATGTGTGTCTCTCACATTGATGTTTCCTCATCCTCACCCTGCTCCCCTTCACTCTTTCTAAAAATCAGTGGAAAAAAATACCCTCAGGTGAGGATTAACAACAACAACAAAAAGACAAAGTAGATTAGTGGTCACCAGAGGCTGGGCCTCTTGGCCATCCAAGACTTAACCCTTTTCTTTTTTCTTTGTTATTATAGAGCAATTCGTAATAGTAAGTTCTATAATCAACACAAATGCTGCTCCCATCACATCTATTTAATCTCAGCAATGGGTGGCACAGCAGACGGTCTTACCACCCCCCTGTCTGAACAGCACTGGGCAGTGGGCTCTGCTTGCCTTGTACAACTGGGCCTGATTCCTGGGTCTTGTCTCCAGCCCAGCTGCAGCTCCAGCAGGTGGCGTTGCAGCAGCAGCAGCAGCAGCAGCAGCAGTTCCAGCAGCAGCAGGCGGCATTACAGCAGCAGCAGCAGCAACAGCAGCAGCAGTTCCAGGCTCAGCAGAATGCCATGCAACAGCAGTTCCAGGCAGTGGTGCAGCAGCAGCAGCAGCAGCTCCAGCAGCAGCAACAGCAACAGCAGCACCTGATTAAATTGCATCATCAAAACCAGCAACAGGTACCAGGTGCTCTTGTCCCCGTACTCGGCCTCCCTCTTATGGCGTTTGAGCCCTGGACACACACCAGCCATTGTGCTGGATGCAGGGGCTCAGAGCCAGCAGCAGATCCTCCTGACACCTGGTGCCTCAGCTTCCTTCTTCATGGGCTTCCCACAGAGCCTGGGACATGGAGGAGAAATAGGCCTTGACTTACTAGGAGGGTGCTGTGCTAAGAGGAGGGCTTCTCTGCCAGGCTTAAATGTCTAGCTGCAGGCCTACTGTGTGCTGGAGTCTGATTCTGTGGAGGCTCTCTGTGCAAGCGATTCAGGTAAGAGTTAACTGAATCAAGAAGTGAAAAGAACATGCCAAGATGCAGGAATGCTTGAGCCATCCCGTAGGCTTGTTTGGTATCTGGATGTAGCACTAATCGACCTCTATCTAGTGTCCCACATGGTCATGGCAATGTCACATTAGAAGCCCTGTTTCTAAGAAAACAGTTTTTTTTCTCCCATGGTTTACAGTCAGCATCCAGACATGTTAAGCATCTATTGTTAGGTCTGCTCTTGGTTGAGGGAAGGAATTCCTAAGGGAACCTCTCCACTTTTCCACTTCCTCCAGGGTTTGGCTGGCTGACTTCTTTTACTAGTGGCCACCCTCCTGCATTTTGGAGGCCCCTGTCCCAGAGCCAACAGTGAATCTTCAGTCCCACTTTTCATCCTCATCCTGAAAAGCAGACATTGGCTGTTTTCATGAGGCTTGTACTATTGACCACTGTAGGGACCAAGCAACATCACTGGAGAGACTTCAGAGATCTGAGTCACCT
This sequence comes from Tadarida brasiliensis, assembly GCA_030848825.1. Taxonomy (NCBI): domain Eukaryota; kingdom Metazoa; phylum Chordata; class Mammalia; order Chiroptera; family Molossidae; genus Tadarida; species Tadarida brasiliensis. The sequence continues at coordinate 22,609,272 of CM061277.1, read as the reverse complement.
GAGCATTTATCCCAGCTTCCATGGGGCTACACCCATGTTACCCCTTATAAACTCTCCCAATATTTCCCTGGAATCTTTCATTCTCTCAGGTCTAGGGGTGGACCAGTGTCTGATGGCCAGGGTACCGGTGCACTCTTGGTGTGTCTTCAGTGTCCTGTGGGAAGTGCTCCCTCCACCCCATGTGAGGGCAGCCTAGGCAGGCTTCCTGGGGGCAAGGCTGGCACAGGCCCCAGATGCCAGTGGGGTGATGGAGTGCTACTTGTTCTGCCTCTAGATACAGCAGCAACAGCAGCTGCAGAGAATGGCACAGTTGCAGCTGCAGCAACAGCAGCAGCAACAGGCTTTGCAGGCCCAGCCGCCAATACAGCAGCCACCAATGCAGCAGCCACAGCCTCCCCCCAGCCAGGCCCTGCCCCAGCAGCTGCAGCAGATGCATCACCCACAGCACCATCAGCCCCAGCCACAGCCCCAGCAACCACCTGTTGCTCAGAACCAACCATCACAGCTCCCGCCACAGTCACAGACCCAGCCTTTGGTGTCACAGGCTCCAGCCCTCCCTGGACAGATGCTGTACACCCAACCACAGCTGAAACTTGTAAGTACCCATGACTTGTGGTGGGGATAGCTCTTTTCTGGTATCGCATGTAACTGGTGGCCGTTAGCAGTTTCTGGGGCTCCTTGGCTGTAGATGGCATGTCCTCTCTTTAAGCACTGGGCCTCAGGTGGCCCTTCCCCACACTGGCCTCCACATCTGGCTCAGCAAGGGAGCGTGCATTCCAAGAGCTGCTGCACCCTGCACAGGAGGGCCCCTGCTGCAGGGAGTAGCAGTTTGTCTTCCAAGAAGCATGGCTGATTTTGGTGGTGGCCGTGGCCGTTTTAGGGTTGTGAGTGGCAGCACGTGCATTCTCACTGTGGGGAGGACATGTCACCTCCATTGAGCATCCTTGCTCAGAGGTCCTGATCAAAGATCCCTGTCATTACCATATTTCTGATGGGAGTATTAATATGAAATGTTACTTTCAGTCTCATTATGCATCTCTGTACAAAGCAAATCCAGTCAGTGGCATTTACACAGAGGACAGAATATTGTCACCAAGTTAGGAGTAGCTACATTAAGGGGCCATTTTAATTTTGGGGTGTTTTTTTGTTTTGTTTTTGCTCACTTCCTTGGTTCCCATGGCCCTTTCTATTTGCGATTCATTGAATGGAGTCGGGACAGGCCATGCCTGAACTGAGTGGCAAGTGAATAGGAAGCCCACAAAGGCAGGCTGGAAGGCTGAGGATAGTCGGGAGGAGCAGGTATGAGTTCACCTGTCACCTGGGAGCCATCCTGTTTCTGGCTGGCCAGCCACCCTGGTTTCCTTTGAGATGTCAGGGCTCTGAGTGGACTCTTGTAAGACTGTCAGTGTGCTTGGGCCAGAGGTTGAGCAGGCTGGGCTGTGCAGTTGGAGCCGTTGCTTTGCTTGCGGTGGTAACTAGTGGTGACATCTCAGTGGGAAGGCTGCACTTCTCACCAGAGTTACAGGAGGTAAGACTCCGCTGTGCCAGCTCAGAGCCAGTGAGTTAAAGTGACATAACCAGTGAAGACATGATGATCCCATCCTCCTCACAAAAAGCTTCGAGATTCAAAGCTCCCCCAGAAGTAGTGGGTGCTCTGCTCTCTGTGGCTCCAAATCGAATTCTCCCTTCCTCCCTCAGGTCCGAGCTCCGATGGTGGTGCAGCAGCCCCAGGTGCAGCCCCAGGTGCAGCAGCAGACAGCGCCGACAGCTCAGGCCCCCCAGATAGTGGGTTCTGGAGTCCAGGTGAGGGCCATCAGTGCCAAGGGCTTCTGTAGTTGCTAGCAGGTGCATGTCCACTTGTGAGTGGAGCTGGATTTCCCGTGCTCTGTGTCTAGGGTCCTGATTGGATCAGGGGCCAGGTTGGTAAAGCATGGGGTCTCCTCTTCCCCTGACAATTTGCGAGATGACGGCTTTCTCAGGGACCATGGCGTAGCCAGCTCTGCTTAATCATATCTGAGTACCCCAGATGCATAGTGCATGTGTCATTTCCACCTCTCCTCTGATGTCCTTTATCTTACCTCTTTCCTTCTTCTGAGACCACTCATTGGAGAGGGCAGTGTTGCCGTTTCATGCTTGCCTCAGCTCTGAGTATGGGGCTGACGGGCTGGACAGTAGCTCTCTAAAAAGTAGGAAGAGCATGAGAATGACGGCGTTTGGCTCCAGCTGACAGTGCAGGCTTGTGCTGTGGTCTCCTGCCTGGCTAACTTCTGGAGCTCACTGCCTGTGCTGGGAAGTGTGGCCAAGGCCCACCACATCCATCCTCTGTGTATTGGATGTAGATGGGATGGAGGAGGCCTTGCCCTCCTTTCCTAGTAGAGGCCAAATCCTCGTTGGTACCTGGGGGTTGGAACTTGGCCCTGTGACTTCTCCATAGACACCCTCCCTCGCCCTTGTGCTCGTGCTGAGGTGGGGAGACATCCAGTTTGGGCCCTCAGTTTTTCCTAGTTCCACCCATTGGTAGGAGCGCTGATAGTCCTGGCTCAGAAGAGAGTGTTGGCTTTAGATGGAGGAGACGTGGTAGTTGATGTGCTGAGACTACAGCCACCCGGTGCAACACTGCACTCCTGTCCCACTCGTTATCCACAAGTGCGCTGAGCTCCCTGTCTGGTGCATGGGGCCACATGTCGAGCACTTCTGGGATTTGGTGTGTTCCTTTAGTGTCAGATGACATTTCATTGTAGGTAGGCTAAGAAACAGTCCTTCCTGGTCCCAGCTACAATGCTGGAGTCATGGGAAGCTGCCTGAGGAGAAGCTAGCCAACAGAGGAGCCTGAGGTGTTTGGATGCAGCTGAGCCAGCCTAGCAGCCTCCGGGGTCACTGTACCAAAGGACTTGGGCCCAGAGTTCCCTATGTCACCAGCTTGCCCAGACATTGTCTTGTGCAAAGCACACCATGGACTTCACATCTATAGCTGGGGAGGGGCCTGGCTGCCCTGTGTGACGAGGTTGGAGTCCATCTCTGCTGCCACTGTGTGTCCTGTACTTGTCCTCAGGCTTCCTAGGACTCTCTCTTCTTGGTGTCTCATGCAGAGAAGGAGGTGGTGCATGGTCAGAACCATGGCCTGCCCAGCCTACAGAAGCCACTGCCCTTTCTACTATATGACCCTCCCTCCTCTGTCCCAGGACTGTTCTTAATGGAAACTTCTGGTTCTCAGGTCCAATCTAGTAGGAAAATGCAAGGCATTTTTTTGCCTTGCACTGGGCCATCGTGAAGCAGAACTTCCCTTTTCATCTCATTTCTTGGTGTTTGGGAATAAGCCACCGTAGAACAGTTGATGTCTTCTTATGGTCTGGGCCCATCCTGCTGGTTTATTCCTAGGCTTCTAGCTCAAGGAATTGTACTCCCGTAGCTTCGCTGGTGCCTCACCTCCTTCCAAAAGCAGGCACAACTGTGCGCTCAGTACCCTGTAAGAGTCCATGTGCGGCGCTCCTTTTCCCAGCAGTTACTCTGCCCTTTGATTCTGCTCAAGGTCCTAGTCCAGCCAGCTCAGGAGCTTGGCTGCGGGCTCTGCCATGGGCTCAGTCACCTCTAAAGTAACCTTGATTTGTAACCTTCTTTCCTTCCAGGTGGAGCGCACAGTGCTGCTGGCGGGCAGAACTAAGAGGGGACTGGGCCTCTTCTGGTAGCTGGGGTGGATGAAGGGGAACACCACTTGAGTACTTATGGGTGGGTTTGGTTTTATGAAGAAGGTGCCTTCAGGTTTTTTTTTTTTAGGAGTAATGTCCACCTCATTCTCGTGTTACAGACCAGCGTCGGGCAGAGTAGGTGAAAGGCCTTACCTTGCGCTGTGTGGCCTGCAGTGGGATTCCCAGGTGCTGGCAGCAGAGGAAGCATTCTTGAAGCCCAGGCGTGCCAGTGCACATGTGTGCTGTGCCTCTCAGCCCAAATGCAGAACTTTGGCAGTCCTCTGCCTCTGGTTTGCTGGTTCGTATCTGGGCTCGTGGCAGGCAGTGCACTTTTGTGGAGGCCAGTTGGCTGGCATCCCTATATTCTGTTAGCAGCAGTGGGGTCCCCAGGATGGGACAAGCCCTGCTGGGGAATCTCTGGATTCACAGCCTTCCTTTGCAACCTGGACAAGACAAGGCTAGAGATACTAGGACCCAAAAACTTTTTAAAATATGGGGTGACTGTAGAGTGTGGGTAGTTAAGAGAACTCTAAGGGAAATATTTCAGAGTAGAAGAAACAGTTTGGCATCTTTTTTTTTCAGTTCTCACGTAGTCGAGGTGATAGGATATACATAGGATTTTGTGTGTGACTTATTTCCTGGTCACATTACAATAGAAATAAAACGTTTTATAATTAAAATCTCTTGCCCTGGCTGGTTTGGCTCAGCGGTTAGAGCGTCGGCCCGCAGACCAGAGAGTACCAGGCTCGGTGTCCACTAAGGGCATGTACCTCAGTTGTAGTTTGTCCCCAGCCCCGATTGGGGTCGTGTGGGTGGCAGCCACTCGGTGTGTCTCTCTCACATCAATGTTTCTCTCTCTCTCTTCCTCCCTCTCTCCCTCCTGCTCTATCTGAAGATGAATGCAAAAATGTCCTCGGGTGAGGATAAAATAAATAAATAAATATAATTGAAGTCTCTCTCTCAACATTATTGTATAGATAGTGTTCCTCTTATGAATGTATCCTGCTGTCCTTAAATAATGTCCTAATCTTGGATCCTGAGATTATTTCTATTTTTTTTACTATTACCAGGGATGCATGTCCTAATGCATGGCTGGGTTTTGGATTATTTCATGATGTTTCCCAGAAGTGAGTCACTGGGTCACTTTTGTGCCCTCAAATCGTATCAGCCAGTCATCTACCAGGAGTTCAGAGATGCAAGCTAGGACTCGTATGTGGTGCCCATGTATTTGACATCAGGACACGGTGGCCATGTGTTGCAGCTTTGCATATGTGAGCTGCTGCACGAAGGGGCAAATGCTGGTTCTGTGAAAGAAGTGCTGAAATTGGGCCTGAGCTGACAGCCCTCCATGCCTTGTCTGTCAAGTCTGCCCCTTAGAGCAGAAAAGAGGTGCCTTGTCGAATGCTCCACGGTGCTGTGGCCTAGTGAGTGGTCAGGGCTCAACCAGGGACTGAGTTTGGGGTTTTGGTGTACTAGGAAAATTGGTGTGCCCTGTTCCGCATATGCCCAGCTCTCATATCTGACGTTACTTATGTAAATGAGCAAGCTGACGTCATCACTACAGTGGGGTTTACTAGGATACACAGGGTACCTGCACTAACTTCTGTTTCTTTCCTAAATTTTATCTATGACTGCAGATAAAACCAGAACAGAACATGTTTCTATTTCCAAAGAGTCCCTGTGTTTTTATCTTTTAACAATTTTATTCTTGTGGTATATGGAAATTTAACTATAACTCTCAAATCACAAAGAATTATCATCAAAGATACTTCCCTGGCCCTGGCCAGTTTGGCTCAGCAGTTAGAGCATCAGTCCTTGGACTGAAGAGGGTGGTCACAGGTTTGATTCTCGGTCAAGGGCACGTACCTGGGTTGTAGGTTTAATCCCTGGCCCTAGTTGGGGTCGTGCAGGAGGCAACCAATCAATGTCTCTCTCACACATCAATGTTTCGCTCTCTCTTCCTCCCTCCCTCCCTTTCACTCGACTAAAAATCAATGGAAAAATATCCTCAGGATTAGCAAAAAAAAAAAAAAAAAAAAGACACTTTCCTGATGTGCCACCCCACATGGATCCCTCTCTCCTCCTTCCAGGCCCTCCTACCTAGTGACCATGAAGGAGCCAGGCCCGCAGCCTGCAGGATGGAGCTTGAATTCCTTTCTGGGTAGATGTGTGTTGGGAGGTAGAGAAATGTAGTCACTCAGGAGAATGGGTTGCTGGGTGTTCGCTGCCTGGCTCATCTAATCCAGTAAACACTACTGCTATGGTTTCATTAGAATTTGTGGTTAAAAGAAAAAGGAGCTTTTCCTCCCAGGAGTTCTCAGTTACAAGAAAACCAGTCAGCAGCAAATTAGATTTAAGCATTCATTCCTTATTACTTTTGTTTCTTCATGGAAAAAATTTGCAACTCTCTTGTACCACCTGACTTACTTCCAGGTCTTTCTCCTTCTGAAAGGAGCACTGTTGAATGGCCACTGGCTCAGATGGGCTCCTCCGAGTGCAGTGCATTGGTGGTTGTAAATGGACACTGTTTACTATTACCCCATCTGACCACAGACTGAAGCCACACCCAGGAGAGTTGCTTTTGGCCCCACCCTGGGTTTGGGGAGTAGGCCTTCTGAGGAAGAGCTGTGTTTCCCCAAGACTTCCTATCCTCACACCCTCACCGACATCCTGCTTTGTGTCTAATTGAGTGGTGAGTGGTGGACTTTTCAGGACTGTTCTCGTGTTTTGGCAGATACCAGAATGGCTTCCTTGTCCCCCACCCCTAGGTAGTTCTTTTGTTGGGGTGGCTGCATAAATGTCTGCTCCCAGCCCTATGTGAGGGCTGCCCCATTCCCGTAGCTATTGGAAGGTTCAATTTGGAATCTGCTACTGCTTGTGTCACCCCCAGCTTGTGGTGCCTGCTGCATGTGACCTGTGGATGTGAGTGTGGAACACACTTGTGATGCCAGAGGTCTCCCTTCGGGCCTTTGCCCTACTTCAGAGCTCTGTCCTGGCACACCTCGTCACATGGACTGAGTGGCCATCAGTGCTGCTTCAGTCTTATGGACTAGCTCACAGCTTCCTGGGACAGATGTTTTGTTTTTCCATGGATCATCCCACTTCCTTTCTGAGGGGCTGAGTTGTTATAGTTTGGTTTCATCTGAACAGTTGTGAGTATATGCAGGCCTGTTCTCCATCCCCAACTCAGAGCCCAGAGTGAGAGTGACCAGGCCTCAGGAGACCACTGGTTCCCATCAGTGCAAGCCAGGCCTTGACCCATGGCATTGCTGCCCTAATGCTTTCAGAAGTATAAGTTGTTGAGGATAGTGGTCCCAATACATGTTGGAATTCTGGAGTCTGGAGTCATCTTGTATGTTTAGGGACCGACCTGACCTATGTCCCTGGGGGAGATGCACCTCCTCATGAGCTCCAGGCTTCAGGCGGAGTCCCAGGCTTCCCTTGTCCACCTCTCCCTGATTTTAGTTATAAACTAGTTCCCCAGTAGAAACTCAGACACCTGGAGGAGAGGAGGACAGTTTGAGTTCAGGCCCTTGGAGGTGTTTTCATAGGTGGCATACTATTGGGAAGGAAAGGTGCTCTGAGCCAGCTTGCCTGGGCTCTTCCTCCGTTTTAATGACAGCCAATTTCTAACCAGCTTTGGTGGACTGTACTCTTTCAGAGTCTGCCCCAGGAGCCTGGTCTCCCAAACACACCACTGCTGGCCCTTGAGGTCTGGCCTTGAAGGCTCTGTGGGCACATCAGCTGATCAGAGGCTTGTTGAAGAAGTGCAGCCAACAGAATAGAAAGGTTTGGAGGCAGCATTCTTGGCAGCTCCTCTAGATTCCTGATGCCTAGATGGGCCTCAATGCTGTGGGCTTGAACATGTAGGCCAGGCTGCCCCTAGCTCCTGAAGGCCCCTCACCCTTGTCACAGAGGCTGCACACCCCTCTCCACCTGCCCCTGCACTGCGTTTCTTTGTTGCGATCACCTTGTCTGTTGTCCCTCTGTCCTCAAGATGATTGCCGCAGCCTTGGCCCAAGGCGGGATGCAAGTAAGAGCCCGGTTCCCGCCCACCACCGCTGTGTCTGCCGTCCAGTCAAGCTCCATCCCTTTGGGCGGACAGCCCTCAGCACAGGTATTTACGGGGCGGTGCCCAGGGCCCCTGGGAGCTTGGGGTCCTCTGAGCGCCTTTGTAAGGCACACTGTAATCTCTGTGACTTCCTTCACAGTGGCTCTCAGAGTGCCTAACCAAGCTTACATGAGGCCAAATCCAGCTTATTTCTTGAGGGGATGTGAGTAAATATCTGGGCTTATTTTTATTTTAATATTTTGGATAGTTCTGATATTTTCATTTACTGGAGAATGTGGGAGCAAACTGTCTTCTAAAAATGTTAGCCTTTTAGCCCAGCTGGTGTGGCTCAGTGGTTGAGCATCGACCCATGCACCAAGAGGTCGCCGGTTGATTCCCGGTCAGGGCACATGCCCAGGTTGTGGGCCTGATCCCTGGTGGGGGGTGTGCAGGAGGCAGCCAGCCGATGTTCTCTCTCATTGATGTCTCTATCTCTCTCCCTCTCTCTCTAAAATCAATAAAGAAAAATTTTTTAAAAAAATGTTAGCCTGCCCTGGCCAGTTTGGTTCAGCGGTTAGAGGCCCGTGGACCCGCTAAGGGCACGTACCTCGGTTGCATTTTGTCCCCAGCCCTGGTTGGGGTCGTGTCTCTCTCACGTCGATGTTTCTCTCTCTCCCTCCTGCTCTATCTGAAGATAAATGCAAAAAAAAAATGTCCTTGGGTGAGGATTTAAAAAAAAATGGTAGCCTTTTAGCCCGGCTGGTGTGGCTCAGTGGTTGAGCATCGTCCCATGCACCAAGAGGTTGCTGGTTCGATTCCTGGTCAGGGCATATACCTGACTTGTGGGCTCAATCCCCAGTAGGGGTTGTGCCGGAGGCAGCCTAGTGATGTTTGTCTCTCACATCGATGTTTCTATCTCTCTCTCCCTTCCTCTCTCTCTAGAAAATCAATTTTTAAAAAATTCTTTTTTTAAGTTAGTGTTTTAGCCTGGCCAGTGTGGCTCACTGGTTGAGCATTGACCCATGCACCAAGAGGTCACTGGTTCGAATCCTGGTCAGGGCACATGCCCGGGTTGTGGGCCTGATCCTTGGTGGGGGGCATACAGGAGGCGGCCAATCAATGTTCTCTCTCATGTTTCTATCTCTCTCCCTCTCCCTTCCTCTCTCTAAAATCAGTAAAGAAAAAATATTTAAAAATACATAGCCCGGCCGGTGTGGCTCAGTGGTTGAACGTCGACCCATACACCAAGAGGTCACTAGTTCAATTCCCGGTCAGGGCACATGTCCAGGTTGTGGGCCAAATCCCCAGTGGGGGGTATGCAGGCGGCAGCCAATCAATGTTCTCACTCATTGATGTTTCTGTCTCTCTCTCCCTTTCCCTTCCTCTCTCTCTAAAAATCAATAAAGAAAAAAACAATTAAAAAAATAATAAAATAGCTCAGCTGGTGTGGCTCATTGGTTGAGCGTTGACCCATGCACCAAGAGGTTGCCAGTTCGATTCCCGGTCAGGGCACATGGCCCAGGTTTTGGGCCTGATCCTCAGGAGGTGGCCAGTCAATGTTCTCTGTCATTGATGTTTCTATCTCTCTCTCCTTCTCCCTTCTTCTCTCTAAAATCAATAAAGAAACACTATGGTGTTACCTCAAAAAATTAAAAATTGAACTGCCGTTTGACCCAGTGATCCCACTTCTAGGAATATACCCTAAGGAGCCTGAAACACCAATCAGAAAGAATATATGTATCCCTACGTTCATAGCAGCACTATTTACAATAGCTAAGATCTGGAAACAGCCCAAGTGTCCATCAGTAGACAAGTGGATTAAAAACCTGTGGTACATGTACACAATGGAGTACTATGCAGCTGTAAGAAAGAAAGATCTCTTATCCTTTGAGACGACATGGAGGGACCTGGAAAGTATTATCCTAAGCAAAACAAGCCAAGCAGAGAAAGACAAATATCACATGATCTCACTTATTTCTGGAATATAATGAACTAAACAAACGGATGAACAAAATAGACCCAGAGACATAGAAGTAGGGTACAGACTGACATTCCTCAGAAGGAGGGGCGGGGATAAACCACAGAACTTATATGCGTTTATGCATAACCGATGGACATAGACAACAAAGCTGGGGACAGGGTGGGAGGGGATAGGGAGGAGGGAGTCAATGAAGTGAAAAAGGAGAAACATCTGTAACAAAAATTAATAAAGTAAAAAATAAAATCAATAAAGAAAAAAATTTTTTTTAAATAATAAAATAAAGAGCGTTTTAGCCCTGGCCAGTTTGGCTCAGTGGTTAGAGCATAGACCTGCAGACTGGAGGGTCTTGGGTTCAATTCCCAGTCAAGGGCACATACACTTGGGTTGTAGGTTCGATCCCTGGCCCTGGTTGGGGTTAGGAGACAGCCAATCAATGTGTCTCTCACATCGATCTTTCTCTCTCTCTCTCTGTCCCTCTCCCTCTCCATTTCCTTTCCTCCTTCCCTCCCTCTCTCTCTTCTACTCTATCTGCAAATCAATGGAAAAATATCCTCAGATGAGGTTTAACAAAAACATAAATAGAAAGTTAGCATTTTAGATAGTTATCCTGTTGTCATTTTTGTGGTAAAATAAAACAAGCTAAGCAAATAGTTTTGCTTTCTAGGGCTGTGCCGTCTAATACCATATAGCTACTAGCCATATGTGGCTATTTACATTTAAATTAATTAAAATTAAATAAAACTAAAAATTTAGTTCCTCAAGTTACAGTCAGTTGAAATTCAAGTACATATCAAGTGCCCAGTAGCCCCATGGGGAAGTCAGTGACTATCATACTGGACAGCACAGATCATCAAACAAGTCAGTCCGTGGAAGCGAAAAGTTGTCAGGCCATGCTGTTCTAGAGTTCGCTGTGTACAGAATTTGCTATACACACCTCTCTTTCTAGGTAGATAAAGACTTCTGTAGACATTACATGTTTTCAGGGATATGCATTTCTGGTTCTTTATTATGGTAGGAAACTTGGAATTCTTCTATGGTCTGTTTGTTTAACAGTCATGTGCATTCCCTGGGCCAGGCACCACTCTAAGATTCTGAGAATAAAGTGGAGATGAAGTTTACTTATCTTATGGACTTTCTTTTCATTTTAGTGGATTTGCTGTGAAAACCTCAGATTTGCCAAAACTTTAACATTCATTTTCTATTGTAAGGGAGATGCATCTATATTTCTAGCAGATAGTAGCCCCGGCCTTTCCCTGACATTTCCAGGGTTTAACCCCCCCCCCCACACACACACACACACACACACAGGATCAGGCAAACCTTGGGCATTCAGCTGGCCACAGAGCTGGTTCCAGAATCAATGTGCAGCTGCTTTTGTGTCAGTGTATTTCTAATCCAGTCCCTTCTGAGAAAAGATAGCTTATTCCAAGACTGTATCATTAAGCCCTGGTGTGGCTTGGTTGAGTATCATCCCATGCACCAGAGGGTCTCGAATTCAATTCCTGGGTTCAATCTCCAGTTGAGGTGCGTACGGGAGGCATCCGATCAATGTTTCTCTCTCACATCGATGTTCCCCCCCTCCCCCCTTCTCCCCCTACCTTCTCTTTCTAAAATCAATTTTGTTTTAAAAGTTGCCATCCCTGCTGTCCCAACAGGGGTCCCACCCAAGCTCTCAGCAGCTGGCCCCTCCGGACCTTGGCACGTCTGTATGGCATGTTGTGTGACTGCTATCTACCCCCGGCCACCTACACGTAGCCCAAAGCAGGATGTGCTTCAGCATCTGTAGTGCCTGGCTGGTTTTGTTTACCTTTGGCAAGAATTTGGGTTTAAGAAAACAGGTAGAATAGAAAGTTGGCTCTTCTTGCATCAGTCCTTCTTGAGACGGGGCTCCATCGTCTCCGCCTCTTCTCCAACCCCTGTTCCCTGGCTGCATCTTCATGTTGTGGTGCGGATGCTTCAGGGATGTGGATGGCCTGTAACCAAGCAGAAGTCTGTGCCAGACACATGCAGGACACAGTGCCCCCCACCATGGGAGTCCAGGGGTGACATGGGTTCCTGTCCCAACACTCCCTTGGTGGATGTAAGCAGGTGGCTCCACAATGGGACTCGCTTTGCTCTGGAGAGTGACTCAGGGGACACATCACATGCAGGAGACCAGGAAAACGGGCAATTCCAAGGATCCAGTGGATGTAGGTGGTTTTAAGAGAGCTGGAGTGCATGGAGCTTCCAGCCTCCCCTGAGGTTTCTTTGCGGCACAAGGCTCCCCAGACCCGCCTTGCTGCCCTCCGGCCCCGCCGCCCTCCCGCCTCTGGTAGCTTGCCCTATGCATCCACCCTGCCTTCCATTCTGCTCCCTTTAGGCTCCCTTTCCACTTGTCCTTGCTTCCCCTAGGAAGCAGATGGCACTGAGGTGCCTGGACTTCCCCTCTAGCCACATGACCTTGAGTAGGTCACTTCCATCTGAGCTTTCACTTCCTGTGAGTGATGTGCAAGTGACAGGGTGGCACTCAAGCTCCCTTCCTTGGGAGGTGCAGCATTCTGTGGCTTTGCCAGGAGCTGTGATAGACACAACCACACTTGTGGCAGAATGTGCCAGAAGGTGGGAGATGCAGAGCGGCTCCCTAATGGGCTTGTCACAGAGCTGAGGGAGCACAGCTATCTTCCTTTTCTCTGTCCCAGAGGCCAGTCGGACCCGGCATGAACCTGAAGACCAGGGATTACTGTCTTGTTAGCTGCCTCACTAGGCCAGTTTTTTCTTGACGTAGACCTCTGGGTGGCTGCTTCCCATTGGTGACTTGGGATTCAGGGGTCCTGGGAGCCCTGGGCCTCCCAGCACTGATGCCTGGAGAGGCATCCTGAAGGCCTCTGAGGGGAAAGGTTTGCTGCCAACAAGAAACTGTGCATTTTTCCAGAGGAGCTGTCAGGTGCAAAGAGATCTTGACTGGATGTTGGAGACCAAGGGATTTCCCTTAGTAGCCATAAGAGTGGTGAGCAGAGGGGCCAGAGCCCAGGGCTGGACACAAGAGGCGGGCTTGGGGAAGAGGCAGAACGACTGAGCTCGCGCCCCCAGCCTGGGCAGGTTGTTCTTCACTGTCTTAGACCTCTGTCTTGTGCCTTGGGGAGCTGTGTGTATGTCAGTGGCTCCATGGAACCCAAAAGCAGAGGGTGCCCTATTTCCCCATGGTTTGAGTACTGAGGGTGCCTCTTAAAATACAGAGTGGAGCGCCTGGCCAGTGTGGCTCAGTGGTTGAGCGTCGACTCATGGACCAGGAGGTCGCTGGTTTGATTCCCGGTCAGGGCACGTACCCAGGTTGTGGGCCAAATCCCCAGTGGGGGGCATGCAGGAGGCGGCTAATCGATGTTCTCTCATCGATGTTTCTATCTCTCCCTCTCCTTTCCTCTCTCTCTAAAAAAAAAAAAAAAATCAATAAAGGAAAAAATATTTATTAAAATACAGAGTGGAGCAAAAGTAGGTTTACAGTTCTTAAAAAATAACACAATAATAAATAATAATACAAGAGTAAACTCTGTGTTTTGTGTACTCACAACTGTAAACCTACTTTTGCCCCACTCTGTAGTTTCAGACATTGCGGTGGGAAGTAGACTGTGAAGTGGCCTTTCTGCTCAGTGGCCTTATGCCAGCAGGTGCCTCATTCCGCTTCAGAGAAGCACCAGCTTTAGGCTACAGACAAAAGCTGAACACCTTCTAGAAGTGATAGCTTCTTGAGCAGAGGCTGAAGCACTCTGGGGCACAGGGGGCCCATGTGGGGCCCCGGTTGTCAGGTAGAGGCCAGGTGAAGGGGTTTGACCTGTGGGCAGGAAGAGGGTGAGGCAAGAGGCAGCTTCAGGGACTGTAGGTCAGGGAGTTGGAGTCCAGGAAAGGTTGGGGCTGGGAGGTAGGTGAGGAGCAGGGCTTTACAGGGAGGGTGCCCATGCCTGACAGGCTGGACCTAGGGTGGGGCCCTAGGGCCTTTGCTTCCTCTTCTTGGCACCATATATGGTTCTCTGAATGGACTTTTCTGAGACGACCTGTTTCACCTTCCTAGTCCTAGGAGTTTGTTGGCACCTGAGTAGATTCTAGAGCATATTTTCTAGTGCAGGGGGCCATGAGGCCCCAGGACTCCATGCATCCAGGCACCGTGAGGGCAAGTCCTACACAGAGGAAAGCTTCTGCTTGTGCTTCAGCTCAGCAAACTAAGCCACCCAGGCCCCGTTTGTGCCCCTGCTGATGTCAGCATGAAACACCTGGAACTATTTGCTCCTCTCAAGCTCCCTCACTCCAGCCTCTCCACTTCTGGCTTGGATTTGTGCCTCTCTGACCCAGCCATGTTGGAAGTGTCATGATGTGGCCTCTGTGCCCTGCAGCTCCATCCCACACACTCGGTGGGATGGGTAGGAAGCCAAAGAACAGGAGGGGTAGGACATTCCTCTCCTGGAGCTTGGTTCAGGCAGTAGTATGGGAGAAAGGGCAGGCCCCGTGCCTGCCCCTGCCCTGCCAGTGGGGTAGGCGAATGAGGAGGGCGGCATCCTGTTTTCCTGGTGGGACCTGGGCTCCTTCAGTCATTCCTTCCTGCTCCCTGACAAAAGGACTGGAATGCAGCCACCCACTCCAAGTAACCCTAACCCGGAACTCCCAACGCTGTGGTGGAGGAATGTGTGGGAGAGAGGTGTGAAGTTGTGGCCGTAGATGGCATTGGTGTCCAGAGTGCCCTGGGAGAGACCGGAGTGGGTCTGTAGAACTGGAAGGTTCAGGAGGCGGGGGTGTGGTGGGCTATGGAAAGCAGGCTCTGAGGAGATGCTTGGAGTGCAGGAGGTTGACTAGGCTATGGGTGGAGCCAGTGCCAACCCTTGGGAGTGCTGAGGCTGGCAGGGCTTTTGGGGTGATGCCATTGTGTCAAGGGGCCAGGCCTTTATGCCACCATCATCAAGTACTGGGTGAGGCAGCTCTCTGTGGGGCTCATTCCAGGAGAGGCAGGTTACCCAGGGCTGGCAGGCAGGCATCTCCCCATAGCTGTCCTCACCACCCAGAACTGCTGTTTTGAGCTTCTCTGTGGAAGTGATTGGTTCACACATCCTGGTCCTTGACCCCTGGGGCAGTATGGTTTCACCCTGTGGAGTTCACAGGGGAATAGGGCATTTCTCCTGGTGATGACAGTGGTGCAGTTGACTCTGTTGTGCCTCCTCAATAAGGACTGGAGGGAGTATGGTTAGCCCTGGCTCTGTAGACAAGGAACGGCTTCTGAGAATGACGCCGAGTCACTCACCTCTCTCAGTGGGACCTGCGGGTCCAGACCCAGGAACCCCAGGTGAGGCGTGCTGGTGAGGGCTGATACAGGGTCCACTTTGCTCCCATTAAGTGCAAGACGCAGTTTCTCCCTGTGGCTGGGGGCTGAGGGAGCTCATGGAAGCACACAGGAAGATGGTTTCACCCATCGCAGAGCGGGGCTTTCAGAGGAGAGCTCACATCCAAGGCCGTAAACCTTCCCTGGCCTCCTGCTCCACAGTCTCCCACACCATAAGGCGTGCTTGTCCCAGGGTAGAAGGCCTAGTTTTTCATGGGTCTCCTGCCATTGAGCAAGGACTACCCAGCCTTGGTTACCGTGTGCATGTGTGTGTGTACCCACGAGGTGGGGTGTGTGCCTGTATTCGTATTTGAAAAGCAAGACATCAAAGAAAGACAAGGGTGCGTGGTGAGCTGTGAGAGAGAGCACGCCGTGCGTGCAGGTGGGGTCCTCAAGCCTGAGTGGGTGGGAACAAGGGGACAGTGGGAGTGAGAGTGTGTGGCAGGCGAGCAGGCTAAGCCCCCTTCCCTTCCAGGTCAGCCAGAACAGCCTCACCATGCTGTCCTCGCCGTCGCCGGGCCAGCAGGTGCAGACCCCGCAGTCGATGCCCCCTCCCCCACAGCCGTCCCCGCAGCCCGGCCAGCCCAGCTCGCAGCCCAACTCCAACGTCAGGTAGACCTGGCCAGGGTGCCCTTCCCTGCCTGGCTCACAGGGAGGGCCCTGCCCGGTGCCCACAGCTCATAGACACACTCCCTTTCACTTTGCTGCAGCTCCGGCCCTGCCCCGTCCCCTAGTAGCTTCCTGCCCAGCCCCTCACCACAGCCCTCCCAGAGTCCAGTGACGGCGCGCACCCCGCAGAACTTCAGTGTACCCTCCCCGGGACCTTTAAACACCCCTGGTAAGTTGGGCCTGGGGTGGGCATGGCCTGAGGCCCAGAGCCCATTGTGTCACCCACATGTAGCCCTGGGAGTTGAGATGCTGAGGGTCACCCCCTCACCCTCGTGAGGCCTCGCTTGCAAGGAGTGAGCAAACTCGAACCCCTCGGAGACTGAGCACCCCACCTTGAGGGTTTGCAGAGTCGGGACTTTATGGGCTGAGCCGTACTCACCAGGCTCTATCCTGCAGTGAACCCCAGCTCAGTCATGAGCCCAGCAGGCTCCAGCCAGGCAGAGGAGCAGCAGTACCTGGACAAGCTGAAGCAGCTGTCCAAGTACATCGAGCCCCTACGCCGCATGATCAACAAGATCGACAAAAATGAAGGTGAAGGTGGGGCCTGCACAGGGGTGGAGCAGGACCTGCAGACCCTCCAGACTGTGTCTTAGCATCCCCTCTTCTGTTCCAGACAGAAAAAAGGACCTGAGTAAGATGAAGAGCCTTCTGGACATCCTGACTGACCCTTCCAAGCGGTGAGCTTTGTCCTCAGGCCCCCAGGGGAAGGGTAGTGCTTCGCCCACAGCTCATGGAGGGTCCCTGGCTGCTTGGTGGCCCAGCCTAGGACAATGCAGAGTTTAGAGAAGGGTCCCAGGACTCCACTTAGTTGTGTCTGCTGGGGCTCCAAGCCCCTACCCCACTTTGCCAGCTGCCTGTACAGCTGCTGGAGTCCTGTGGCTGTCACAGCTGTCTCATCAGGCCATTGGCCAGGTCTGGGCTTGCAGTGGCTCTCACTAATCCTGCTGGCCGAGACAGGCCTCAGTCTGACTTTCAGCTCTGCCCTTGACTTGCCAGTGGCCTTGGGCAAGCAACTGTCTCAGTTACCCCATCTGCAAAAGGGGCAGCTGCAGCTCATTAGCTGTGAAAATGAAATAAGACTGTGCCCTAAGAAGCACTCAGACGGCAGTGGAGTGCCAGGTTCTCAACATGGCGCCAGAGCTTGGCTGATGTCATAGAACTGTACATGTGGACTGGCCTTCAGGTTACTTCCCTTGGCTCAGGCTGTGCTCTCCTTTGAAAAAGGTCTTCCCTGTTTTGCTTTTCTAGACAGAATGCTAGAGAGGCACTACAGGACTGGCCTATTAGAGCTCGATCACCCACCACACCTTCTTGGGTTGACCCTCATTGGGATTATAGGGCCTCTGTCCCACTCCTTGGCCCATCATACCTATGCCTTGTTCTGCCGATCAGGACTGAGCTGCTCCTGGGGGTGGGACCACCATGCCTTAGACTCTGGGTTCCTGTGGAGGGTTCCAGTAGCCAAGGCCCCTGGGCTGGCTGTCCATGGGAGGCCAGATGGGTGTGGTTGAGGTTAGCACATGAGAACTGCCAGCTCCCCCATCCTTTAGCACAGAGGATCAGCCATGTACCCTCTCCTCACAGGTGCCCCCTGAAAACTCTGCAGAAATGTGAGATCGCCTTAGAGAAACTCAAGAATGACATGGCGGTGGTGAGTGGGGCGCTGTGGTCTGGTGAGGTTCTGAGGGCTGCAGGCATCTCTGGGAATGTCAGGGCTCACCCGACAGTGACTTGGAACCACATGCTGGGAAGAGCCTTCACAGTCCAGGGTGGGCAGAGGGGGCTCACCGCTCAGCCTGGGGACCCTGCCTAGAGTCTTCTCTCAGGTAGGTCTGCTGTGGGTGGTGGGGATGTGGGAGAAATTGCCCTCCAGCTGTGGCCTGTGGGTGCTTCCTCCATCCCCCAGGCTTGTGGGTTTTTCTTTAAGCTGCCTCCGCCATCCTGCCTCCACTTGCCAAGCACTAGGCCAGGCCCTGGTGGAAGGGGACTTGGGGAGAATGTGTCCAGGATTAGCCATCTTTATCTGCAGAGGTTGGAGGTGGTGGGGAAGCCTCCAGAAGTCTAGCTGTAAGTAAGGATGAGGGCCTTGGTGTCTGGACAGCCTTTCTAAGAGTGACCCCACTCATCCTGTACCAGCCCACGCCCCCACCACCCCCGGTACCAACAACCAAACAGCAGTACCTGTGCCAGCCGCTCCTGGATGCTGTCCTGGCCAACATCCGCTCGCCTGTCTTCAACCATTCCCTGTACCGCACATTCGTGCCGGCCATGACGGCCATCCACGGCCCACCCATCACGTATGCTAAGCCTCAAGGTGGGCGGCGGGTGGCGGGCTACAGGCCACAGGCCACAGGCCACAGGCCACAGCCTAGCCCAGTGTGGTCACCATGGTCGCCTCCTCCAGGGCGCCAGTGGTGTGCTCCCGGAAGCGTAAGTTTGAAGAGGATGAGCGGCAGAGCATCCCCAATGTGCTCCAGGGGGAGGTGGCCAGATTAGACCCCAAGTTTCTGGTGAACTTGGACCCTTCTCACTGCAGTAACAACGGCACTGTCCACCTGATATGCAAGCTAGGTGAGTACCTGGGGAGGGCAGGGCTGGCGAGGAGTGAGCCCAGCACTGTAGCCCCAGGGCTCCACCATTGCCTCAGGCCATGGGGATGCTGAGAACACAGAGCTTCCAGGCCTCGCCTCAGAACTGGCCCAGTCCAGGACTGTGCATGCCATCCTGACGTGCCAGCCTCCCACAGACACTCAGGCTTACCACAGCCCCAGGCTCACACCACAGCACCAGACCCATAGTCCTTTTGTCCCTCTCAGGAGCTTGCCTGCATTGTCTTCCTTGATCCTCACACACCTGGCCCCAGGACATCTACCAAGGGCTGGACCATGAGCCCAATACTCTCACCTCTCCCCTGTGCGCCAGGGAGGCCCCACCTTCCTGTCCAGGTGTGGCTCTGCTTGCCTGAGGCCCTGGGGAGACTTGGAATCCCAGAATGACCTTCAGGCTTTGCAGCCTCACCAGAGCAGGACTGTGAGGCCAGGTGGGCGGGTCATAGGCACAGCCTCTTTTGTTACAGATGACAAGGATCTCCCAAGCGTGCCACCACTGGAGCTCAGTGTGCCAGCAGATTACCCCGCCCAGAGCCCGTTGTGGATCGACCGGCAGTGGCAGTACGGTGGGTGAGCCGACAGGATGGCTGTGAGGAGGCCTCACAGCTGCTGCCTGGGGACCTGGGACAGGCAGGGTCAGCTCTGGACAACCAGGGTTTCCTTCATGTGCCCCACCCCCAAGCTGAGGCCCCTCCCTCTCTTCCTCTGGCTCCCCCTTTGCTGACAAGAGCAGGTTGCCTAGCAGCCACTGGAGAAAGAAGGGTCTCTGCCCCCATTGTATCCCTTTGTCCTGCAACTCCAGGGCATCTGTGTTCAATAGGTGAGGAGTGAGCAGACCCAGATCCAGCTGTTCCAGTGGTCCCTGTGGCCTCTGCAAGGCTGCCATGGGGGAACAGACAGGAGCTTGGGCTCATGGGAACCCATCTGGATGACATGGCTCTAAAGCAGAGGCCCAGAGAGCTTCATTGATGGGGACAGTCCCTGTGAGGCTCAGATCTGGTGCACAGAGGACCAGGACTAGGACCCTAAGGCTGTCCCTGAGAGAAAGCCCTGGGCTACAGGTCCATTCATGTTCCAGTTCTCCAGTGACACGCGGGCCCAGGAGAGCCTGCCAGCCACCAGCGGTGTATGGGAGATGGCATCCCAGGTAGCCACGGCTGGGTGAAGTACCCCAGATGCCAGCTTTATGCCTTTGAGGGCAGCACCTCCCCCCAACCCCCCCCTACCCCCCCATTGAGAGTTTCACGGTGCCGGCTGTCCTGGCAGGGCACAGTGCTCAAGGCTTGCTGCTGTGTTGCAGACGCCAACCCCTTCCTGCAGTCGGTGCACCGATGCATGACCTCAAGGCTGCTGCAGCTCCCCGACAAGCACTCAGTTACAGCCCTGCTCAACACCTGGGCGCAGAGCATCCACCAGGCCTGCCTCTCAGCTGCCTAGCCACCACCACTGCTGCATCTCAGGCTGCCAGCCCACCAGGGACCACGGGGTCTGCTGGCAGCCTTGTCGGGGCCACAGAGAATACACACCTCGTGTCGGACCTTTCTAGGTGTTGGCTCCCTTAGAGAGCCTGGGCTTAGGTTAGCTTTCCTGCTTTTATCTTCTGCCTTGGGGACCTACCAAACATTTCCCCACACTTGTACAGGACTGGGACAGGTGGCTACAGAGTTGGCTGCATCAGTGGTGGGGGTAACGGACATGCCCCCCAGGCCTGCACTCCTCGGGCTCCTGTCCCTTTGGCATCTGCAGGGCCTATGTCCTTCCACAGCATCACGGGGAGAAGTCAGGGCCCTGTTACAGCCCCTTGTGTGTGTGCCAGAAAAATACTCTACCCATTTCTGTAAGGGAACATGGAAAACACAGGAGACCCTTAAAACACACAGAATTCTCTGCTCATAGTGTTAGGTTCAGAGTGTGCCACTGTTGGCATATGGGGCATGCCACAGGGAGGTTTCTGGATCCAGGGGCACCGGCTCTGTCTCAAAGGGAAGTCTGGCCTGTGGGTGGTTGCAAGTCCCCACTACCAGCCAGACCTCATACCTCACGGCATTTTCCTTTCAAGCCCTGGGGGCCTGCTCAGCAGTGGGGGGGTGCTGGGGAGCAGAGGATTCTGGGGGAATCTTGTCCCTGGCACCATGTGCACTAGTTGGGCTTGCTCTTGGGTCAGGGTGCCATCCTCTGGACCTGGTGTCCTCAGAGCCACTCCAGAGAGTGAGGGCTCCCTGATTGGGCATCAGCTGGCCCTCTGGTGACAAGAGGTTCCCTCTTTTGTATGTGCACTACTATGTCATCTGTGGTTCTTATAATAAATTTATTATTCCTGTGTTTGTCATGAATTTGTGAATGTCCCTACCCTGCCGCTGTGAGTCCAGGGCCCACTGTTCATCACCTTGGTGATGGCCATGGACACCCAGACCTTAGTTCACCCTCATCTGACTGTTGATGCCTCATCCTGGTTCACCTCCAGGTTTCTGACAAAGTCCCTGTTCCCTGAAGCTACAAGAGGCAGAGATTAGCACTGAGGAAATGGCGAGTGGGACCAAGAGGACTGTCCTTTTGGGTGAGGTTCAGCACGAAAATGGCCACATTCATGAGATGCAAGAGGAAGCTGCTGTTCTGGCAATTGAGGGGTTGATGTGAGGCCCTCAGGGGGTGGGGTCCCAGCACCCTACAGAGGACCATTCTCCTCTGGCCTTGGCCATGGCCCTCCACAGAGAACAGTGGCTGGGCAGAGTGGCTCATTGTCTGTCAGTGTGGACATAAGATGTTGCTGAGGCAGGACAGTCTTGCCCCCAGGAGTGTCTGATCAGGCAGGAGACCCTGAGTGCCCCTTCCCAGGCCAGGAAAGCTCCCTGCATCCAACAAGGGAGTGCACGCTGTGCCTGAGCTTGTTTCCAGAGTGGCCACCAGGCTCCCCCCCACCCCAATCCCCATTATAGGCTGCAGAGGTAGGGGCCTCCCAGGGAGGGACTAGACTCAGGACTTAGAGAAACAAGCTTTATTTCATCTTCAACAGATGGAGTAATACTTTTAACATGTTTTTGTGTAAATGCAGAATAGCAAAATACTGAGCAAGAAAATAAACAGTTTCTCAGTTCTGAGACCAAGGACTTTTATCTGCCGTGAGTTTGGTTTATGTGGAAGTAGAATTCTTTTGAAATGCTACCTGGAGAGGGTTAGCGTCCCCAGCTGTGGTCTGGGCCTGGCTGCGGACTGCTGTGGGACTGCTCAGAGCACAGAGCGGTGCAGCCGCCGGCTCTGCACCACCTGCAGCCTTTTCTGCCGCTCTGTGAAGTTGCTCTTCAGGGTCTGCTTCAGTGCAGGCAGGATGGCACGCTCCGCCACAGGCATTGGGCTCAGGATCAGGCTGGCAGGGGCAGAGGGCAGGCAGCGGAGACGTGCCTGGGAGCGACTGCTGGGCAAGGCTCAGAGCCAGAACTTGCTTTATGCTGTGCCCCGCCTTTCTCTCCTTGCAGGAACCCCACCCGGCTTATGCCCCCGGACTCACCATTTCTTAGAGACACCCTTGGTGGGGACCTTGGGGAGCTGTATGGCATCTTGGTCCCTGGTGAAGGAAGAGTAATCAGTGAGCCCTACAACCAGGCCCCACTGTGTTGGGGCAAGAGCCACACAGGGCACTTACTTAGGAGAATTCGGGCCAGCCTCCTTGGGGGCAGCCTTGGACGACCTCTGGGTCCCTTCCAGGAGAGACTTGAGATGCTGCAGCTGAAAAGCAAGGAGAACAGGCATGGTGGCCGAGGCTGCAGAGCCACCAGGGCCGCCCCCCACCACCCAAGCCTCACCTCTTGGGCCTGCAGCAGGTTGGCATTCCACAGCTGGCGGATGATCACCTCACACTGCTGAAGGGAGGTGGGTTTGCGCAAGTGGGGGGGCAGGTTCATCAGGCGGGGCGCCCCCATCACCTGCTTGCTCTTGTGCTGGCTGCCCGCCACCGAAGTGGTCTCTGAATTGAAGATCTCCACTTCTTCATCTCTGAAATAGTCATTGCAGCAGCCCAGACGTGGCCTGGCAGAATTGGTCTAACCACCCACCAACTCTTCAGGGCAATGCCCTCACCAACATGAGGCCAGCACAAGGAAGAGGGGCATCAACACAGCCTCCTCAGAGGCCTGGCTGCCTTATGCTGACCAGGGTGCACCAGGGCAGTCTCTCCGGCCAGTTGTGATCTGGGCCCATCTTTCTCCCCTCACAAGGTGCACTGAGGGTCATATGTGGTTCAGGCTCTCCTGACCCCAAACCTGGTAGAGCTGGTCTAGAGGGAATCTAAGGACTCTGCAGAGAAGCAGGAGCCTGTCCTGTTGGCTCCTACCCAGGGGAAAACAGGGTCCCTTTTCTGGTGTAAAGTCCAGACTCACTGCAGTTTTCCAGGGAAGTTCCAAAAATGGGTGTCCTACTGACTCTCTGCCTTCCAATGGCCAAGTGAGTTTCCCAGGGTGGATGGAGCCTGGAAACCTGACACTATTCTTGGTGAAAAGCAAGCTTGTTTAGAGGCCAGATTCTTTGAGAAAATGTTTTAGGGATTGCTGCTGGTCCCTCCTGTGGGCTCAGGTCAGCAAAGGGACCTTGTAGGATCCCCAGCTTGGTTCATGCTGGAGGCTAGCCCATTTGGAAGGCAAAACAATGGCTGGTTCCAGGGTGTGAACCCACTAAATGCCTTACTTGGCTGGCCTCTGTGCCCCAGGGGCTTTGTCCAGCTTGCTGCTGTGAAGGAAAGCAGCAACCAGGGGCTTCTCTTCCACGTCCGTCTTCTGGGGAATGTCAGCTTTCAAGTCTTGCTTCTTGGAGCTGGGCTGAGGCCTGGCCTTGACTTGAGAGTTGACTATAGGTCAGACCCAGACAGGGCCAGTTACTGCAGGCGTCGAGCATTTGTGCCCAAGTCCTCCAGGATCAGCTGTGTACACCCAAGGAGCCCCCGCCCCCTGCCTCAGTTTTCTCCTAGTAAAGGGCAGATGGTAACAGATCCTGCTGCTGGAAAACACCAGTGAGGGTCTGAGGAGGAAGCCTGTGGGCGGTGCCTGCTGAATGCTCTGACACCTGAAACAGGGCCAGTCTCCTCCCAGGGTTCAGGGGTCAGGAAATGCTGGGGATGGAGTGGCCCTGTAAGCTGTTCCCTGACTCTTTAGAAGCACCCCATTTGGGACAAAATGAAACTGAATGAGAGGTCTTGACTCAGCCTTGCACAGGTTTACTTTCCAAGGACAAGGTCCCTGGCCTGTCTGGGTCCTACTTAGAAAGAGCAGGGGCCACTCCTGATAAGGATGCCTGGCCTCTTGGGGAGGCAGAGTGGGGAGGGAGAAGAGGCTCTTGACTTCCCCATGCTGCGAAGGACACCACAAGCCCAGGGCTCTGTAGGCAGGGCCATCGTACCTGCATCCAGCCTGCTTTGCGGGGACACTACAAGCAGGGCTCCTGCAGGCAGCCAGCTCCCCACCCCCTCTCTGGAATACTACTCAGAGAGGCTCTGTCAGTGAGTCTGATTGCCCACCACCCTACTCCAGAGTGAGCCTGCTGTGGGACTTGGTGTGCCTCGTTGACATCACTCTTTTTGCAGCCAAGCCCACCCAGCCTCCCTCTGGCTTGACCCACAGTCCTGTCCCACCCCAGCCCCCTTCTGGTGGTTTCAATCACCACACCCTCTTTGGCTCTCTTCAGTTGCCCCTTAACCTCAAGTCTGGGGCCTGACAAAGGCACTGCCCCTCCCCAGGGCTGCCCAAAAGTGGGGCACTTGCCCCTCCCCCAAGCACTGAGGGTGCTGGCACACTCACCTGACACCACTGAATTAGAAATGACCTTGGTGGACTGAAAGCTGGAATTGGAGGTGCTACCTGTGGGCAAACATGCAGGGGTCAACCCAAGATGGCAGCAATGACGCTTTCGTTCCAGTTTCCCCAGCAGCTTCTGCACAGCAGGAGGTCAGGCCCACCTGTGCCTGCCTTCTGGCCCTGCAGGCCCTGGGCCCAGGCATTCATGCAGAGCCCTCCCCAACGTCTGTGAGGCAGCTCAGACCTACCCAGTGCCTGAGGGAGCCAAAACCATGGGAAAAGTGGTTTCTGGAAGGGTCATCCACAAAGTAGGGTGTTTGGGGCCTTAGAAGTAGGCAGGTCCTAAAGAAGTACAACCTCCTGATGTCCTATGACGGTCCCACCCCCTGCCACTGCAGGACTGGGACTGCTAAATGGGCATCACTGTGTGCCCAGGACGGCTCACTGGAGCTGCTCTGCCCCACTGGAAAAGGGCCCCACCATCCCATTCTCTGTGTGTCCCCCAGGAAGAAAGAGACCTGGACACCTGGCAGACTG
Source organism: Tadarida brasiliensis (assembly GCA_030848825.1). Classification (NCBI taxonomy): domain Eukaryota; kingdom Metazoa; phylum Chordata; class Mammalia; order Chiroptera; family Molossidae; genus Tadarida; species Tadarida brasiliensis. The sequence continues at coordinate 22,584,618 of CM061277.1, read as the reverse complement.
GGGCATTCCAAGCTGGCACCACTCACCACTCAAACTACCTCCATGTCAGATGAGGCCCCAAAGGTTGGTGGGGAGAACAAGCCCAAGACAGCCTTGGCTAGGCTGGGGGACAGGCAAGGTGAATGGGCCACAGATGAAGAAGGGCCTTGGACAAGTGGCTGCAGGTCTCTGTGTCTGCACTTCCTTCTCCTAGCCCCCACAGCTGCTTTTGAGATGGGAGGGAGGATCCCCGCCATCTGTCCCAGGGAGTGAGGAACCAGAGCCACAGGGCTGGGGCTATGCTGTACTGAGCTCCCCAGCGTTTCAGAGGGAACCTGGAGTGGGCCAGAGCAGTAAGCCAAGTGGAAGAGCTCACCAAGGTTGTGAGGCTGGGGAGGGCAGGGGAAGGGCCTGGGCAGCCCCCCACCTGCAGCTGCTCTGCCCACTGACCCTACTGTTCAGACCTCAGGCCTTGGGCTCCCTGAGAATGGCACCTTCTGTGCTTGTCACCCAGTCCATGGCTGGGGACAGTGGTGTCTGTCTATCCAGATCCTCCAGGACCCTTCACCACTAGCACAGTGCGTGGGCCAGTGCAGCTGGTTGGGTGGGCACAGGCAGTCTGGAGGAGCTGCTCTTGACAGTGGTAACGTCCCGTCAGCCACTGAGGGCCTTAGTCTTACCTTTTTTCTGTGGCTTCTGATTCATTATTAGCTTATAATGGAGATCTGAAAGCAAGCACATGTTCTGGTCACTTTTGAAGCCATAGACATTTTGAGAGAAGCTTGGCTTGCCCTGCCCACTCCCTCTCAGCTGAGTCACCAAGAGGCCTCAGAGACCTTGCCCCATGGCCAAGCCTTTGCCTTGGGCACCCTAGGGCCAGGAATGCCTCTGGCTATTCCCTGAGCCATAGCCTCTGCATGACAGTCTCACCTGAAATCCCACCCTTCATCCATGCTGTCTATAGGGCACCCTCTGCCAGGTGGGGGGCTTGGTTCCAGGAGTAGAGGGATGAGTCAGGATGACCCCACTTTCCAAGAGCCCCTGGCCATGGATTAGCACATGCAGTCAGTGCAACAACCAAGTGACACCCAAGACATGGGCTGGCCACATCCAGCCTAGTATTAGGGAGGGACTGGGCGAGACTCAAGACATGGGGAGGGGAAGATCCTGACAACGGATACCCAGTGTTGGAGTACTTGGCATTCCAGGTAGAGGCAGCAGGAGAAAGAAGGGGAGTGAGAAACCCAGACAGGCCTAGATGTGTGTGTGAGGAAGGCCAGAGAAAGGGACAGGGTCCCATGGTGGAGGCCTCAAGTTCTGCTTCAAGCCAAGCCCATGGGACTGAGGACCCTCAAGGGGTGTAAAGTTAAGGAGGTCTGCCCTGAGGAGACACAAAGGCACAGGGCGGGAGGTATCTGGGGAGGGGCTAGATGGGGCCCAGGGATCCTTCTGGGGCCAACATGTCTGCCCTCCGTCTGGGTGTGATTAGTGTGAAAATCCACTGAGCTATATACTTGTACTTTTGGGGTGTGCTTCACTTCTCCAAAAAGTTTTTTAAATGAGGTGGGCCTGGCCCTGCCTACAGAGGAGAAGTCTGGCCGGGTGACTGTTGGAAATGACGCAGCCAGATACACCCCCACCAGATGGGCAGATGACCAGGAGGGCAGCTACCACGATGACTGGTGATGGAGGGTTTTGGTCTGGGGCAGGAAACCCCAGCCCTGCGTGGTAGGACCCAGGGTGGTGTTTGCTGCTCTGTGTCCTCCCTAAACCCTGCGTCTTTTAGAGTCCATGCAGTGTTTTGGTGCTGAAGGCTGGCGGGAGGATATAGGGGCGGCAGGTCTTCTCGTCTCTCCGGCCTCATCACGGGGATCGCTCCGCCCCCACCCGGCAACCCTGACTCACCCTTGTTCTCCCGCTTCAGGTACTCAATCTCCTCGTGGAGCTTGACCAGCGTCTCCGAGTGCTGCTGCTGCAAGAACTGCAGGCTCTTCTCCAGGTCCTGTACCCGCTTCTGCGCCTCGCTGAGCCCGAGCTGCGCGCTGTGCTGGAGGACCGCGTGCAGGCGCGGGCGCAGGCGCGTCGCGCCCCAGGAGCCCAGGGTCTCCGAGCTGGGGGGCCGCTGCCCGGCCGCCAGCTCTGCCGCGCTCATGTCGCCGCAGCTGCTGCCGCTGCTCGCCCACTCAGTGCTGGGCAGCCCTGGCCTAGTGCCGCGTCGCCATGGAAACGGGCACGACCTGGGGGGCGTGGCGTGAATGGGGCGGGGTCTGGGCGCCCGGAGCGTGATGTGCGGGTGGAGGCGGGGCCTGGGGCCTCTCTGCTTTGGTGAGTGGAACGTAACTTAAAAGGAATCTTCTGGCTTAATTAACCGTTAGAGAATCTTCTCCTTTAGAGTAGGCCTTAATATTTTATTTTATTCGCTTGTTGTGTTTTAATGGTTCACTTTTTGAATAAATGATTCGATTACAGGTTCAAAAGTAAAAGGGTAGTGTTTCCACTTCCAATAAGTGCAGAACCCCCACGCATTATGAAATGCGGACAAAATATGTGACAGCTGTCAGAAGCACTGGAGAAGGCGGAGACTGGAGGGAGGAAGCTCTTAAAATAAGAGCTGCGGGGAGCCTGGTACGCAATGGCTACGCCCAGCCTGCAGGGCCCCCTAGCGGGCTAGGAAACCCCAGGAAGCCCATACTGAGGCCTAGCAAGCCCCTCATCCTGGCTAACCGTTCCTGGGGGTGGTGCCAGGAGAGGGGTATGGCGATCTGTTTCACGGAGATGTCGGTGATGATGGCTTGCCGGAAGCAGAATGAATTCCGCGACGAAGCTTGCAGAAAAGAGATCCAGGACTTCCATTGTGGTTCAAGGTTTGGGCAACCCAAAAGATGAGATCAATCCAGGGAGAGTGTGGGAATTTATCCTCCCAAAATTGAATATGTTGTTACAGAGGTTTTCTAACAAATCACATATCAGCTGAAAATGGAGAAGAATTTTCTTTCTTTTTTTTTTAGAGATTTTTTGTTTGTTTATTAATCCTCACTCGAGGATATTTTTCCATCAATTTTTTTTTTTAGATAGAGTGGAAGGGGGGGGGGGGAGAGAGACATCATGTGAGAGAGACACTGACTGGTTGCCCCCTGCACGACCCTGACTGGGGTTAGGATGGAACCTGCAACCCAGGTATGAACTGCAACTGAGGTACGTGCCTTTGACCAGAATCAAACCTGCGACTCTTTGGTCCACGGGCTGATGCTCTAACCGCTGAGCCAAAGCAGATCGAGCCCACAACCTGGGCATCAAACGGCAACCTCTTGGTGCATGGGTCAACACTCAACCACTGAGCCACACCAGCCAGGCTATTTTATACTTTTTTAATCCTCACCCAAGGACATGCCCAGAGAGGGGAAGGGGGAGGGAGAGAGAGAGAGAAACATCCGATCAGTTGCCTTCTATAGGTGCTCCAACCAGGGATCAAACCCACAACCCAGGTATGTGCCCTGATCGGGAATTGAACCGGCAACCTTTCAGTGCACAGGACCATGCTCAACCAACTGAGCTACTCCGGCTGGGCTATAATAAATATGTTTAGCCCAGGCCAGTTTTGTTCAGTGGTTAGAGCGTCGGCCCACGGACCAGAGAGTCCTGGTTTCAGTTCCACTAAGGGGATGGACCTCAGTTGCAGTTTGTCCCCCAGCCCCAGTTGGGGTTGTGTGGGTGGAGACCACTCAATGTGTCTCTCTCGCATCGATGTTTCTCTCTTCCTCCCTTTCTCCCTCCCACTCTATCTGAAGATAAATGCAAGTGTCCTCGGGTGAGGATAAAAAATATATATATATATTTACACACACACATATATATGTTTAAAAAGCTATTGGGAAAAAAATTATTATAGTGATTGAAACCATAGAGAATTTTTTTTTAATCCTCACCTGAGGATATTTTTCCATTTATCTTCAGATAGTGTGGGAGGGAGGGAGAGAGGGAGAGAACATCCACATGAGAAAGAGACATTGACCAGCTGCCTCCTGCATGACCCCGACCAGGGCCGGGACCAAACCGAAACTGAAGTATGTGCCCCTGACTAGAATCAAACCCAAGACTCTTTGGTCCACAAGCCGACACTCTAACCGCTGAGCCAAACCAGCCAAGGTGAAACCATGGAGAATTTTTAAAATGATAGGAATGAAAGAAAATCCTAGAACTAAAAATATATCTGGACTTCTGGTTTCCTGGCCTGGCATATAAGAAACTTGGAAGTTGTCACTCCCATCAACACAAAAAGGAAAAAGCTGAACAAACTGAAAATCAATAACTCTTAGATTCATCAGAAAATTGAGGTCACAAGGAAAACTACTACCCCTATAATTAGAGAGACAGGCCAATACAGGGAGTCACAACCTATTGGAGCAGAGACCTCCTCAGAAACCAGTGGGAAAATCTAAACTGTAATTGACGAATTGCTGGTGTGGCTCAATGTGGACAACTTTGTGAGTAAAAATATCCAACAGCCCTGGGTGGTTTGGCTCAGCGGTTAGAGCGTCGGCCCGCGGACCAGAGAGTCCCGGGTTTGGTTCCCACTAAAGGCACGTACTTCAATTGCAGTTTGTCCTCGGCCCTGGTTGGGGTCGTGTGGGTGGCAACCACTCGATGTGTCTCTCTCACGTCGATGTTTCTCTCTCTCTCTCCTCCCTTCTCTCCCTCCTGCTCTATCTGAAGATAAATGCAAAAAATGTCCTTGGGTGAGGATTAAAAAAAAAAAAGTCTCTAGCCCTGGCTGGTTTGGCTCAGTGGTTGGAGCATCAACCATGGACCAAGAGTCGTGGGTTTGATTCTTCGGTCAAGGGCACTGTACCTGTTGCGGTTTGGTCCCTGGCCCTGGTTGGGGTTGTGTGGGAGGCAGCCAATTGGTGTGTCTCTCTCACATCTATGTTTCTCTGTCTCTCTCTCTCCCACTCTATCTGAAGATAATCAGTAACAGGATAATGATGGGGAGAAATCCTAACATGGCTGTTGTGAGATAGGCCTGAAGAACAGGTCAGTCAGGTTGGGCAGGAAGATAAAAAACTATAGGACAGATGGCCAAGGGGAACATAAATGCAATCAGTAGATTACCTGATGGGTTTGACTGCATCTTTCTTCAGCTCATTCAGAGTTCAGGGGACCAACTGAAGCAGAAAGCTCACTTCACCCACCTTACTAGGTTTCCTAGAACATGGACCTTTATGAAATTGTCAGATGCACAAACTTAGAGCTTTCCAGATGGTGTTCTGTAGAACACAAGATGCTTGGGGTATTACTAAATGCCACTGGCTAAACGGGTCATGAAAGACAGCAGGTCCAGCCCAGCCAGTGTGGCTCAGTGGTTGAGCATCGACCCATGCACCAAGAGGTAGCCGGTTCGTATTCCCGGTCAGGGCACATGCCCAGGTTGTGGGCCCAATCCCCAGTGGGGGGCATCCAATCGATGTTCTCTCTCACGGATATTTCTCTCTCTCTCTCCCTCTCTCTAAAAATCAATAAAGAAAAAAAGAATTAAAATAAATAAGACAATGGGTCCAGCCTGGGCTCTGAGTAACAATATAGCCTGACTGGCTGGTGAGTCTTGGAGGTGCTGGAGGCAGAGCGAAGCCTCAGAACCATGGAACTGTGGTCCTCACCCAGTGCAGGCAGAAGGCCCGGGCCATGTGGTCTGGATTTGGCCCTTTGGCAGCCAGCCTGTCCTGAGTCCAGGCCAGCAGCTTCCCCCACCCCCAATGGCTGTTTCCTCCTTCGATGTGCTCCCAAGTCTGCTCCTCTTCACAGCCCGCACCCAGCCACCGAGGTGGGCCTGTGCTCCTCCCACCTGAGCATCCCCCCAACTGCACTTCAGCCTTGGCTTTCCCCTCCTAGTCCTTTCTCAACTGGGAGTGAGCTCTTGGCAAACTTTAACTTGGGATCACTGTGCCAGTCAGGTCCCCATAGCCCTCACCTGGAAGCAGCTGGCACCCCAGCCACCCACTCCGTTCCTGGTTTCCCAGGCACAAGCCACAGGGTGCTGCAGGCTGTCCTTCCTGCGTGCCATCTCCGCTCCCCCCAATACCACTTCCCAGGCCCCTGACCACTGGAACCCAGTTCCCTCCTTGACCTTATCATTCTTCTTAGTTATGACTGCTGGGCTCTGCACCATGAGGTCCCAGGGCAGTGGGTGCCTGTTGTGTGCCCCCAGCACAGCCTCTGAGGGTACACATAGTAGGTAGCTATTTCACAGTTGATGGATGTGTGGATGAAACAGAGCATTTCATTTTTGCTTTTGAGGGTGTTGGGAATGTTTTCAGGTGAAAAACAAAGAGCACAAGAGAAGTGTGGACAGGAGGGTTGCGCGTGGAGATGGTCGAGGGCAGGACAGCATCCTTGTGGGCAGGGATGGGCTTCCTTCAGGGGAAGTTGAGAAGGGGTGCAGTGGGGAAATGGTGCCACTGACATCTGACTCCAGGCCTTCATTTCATAGTGTGTTCATATCTCTTGACTTAACAAGTCTGGTAATAAAAACCAATCATCTGTCAATGCTGAACTTGGGACATTTAACTCTCAGGCCAGGCCAGAGCACTCCCGGTGAGATGCTCACGTGGAGCGCACAGTTCAGTTCCCAGCTGCACACGACCCTCTGAGCTTTCAGAAGGCACAGAAAGTGCAACCCGTGTTCCAGGATCACCAGTGTTTTTCATATGAAAGTCAACTCTGACCTGCTGAGGAATAGAAGGCAAATGTCTCACAGCTTAGACCTGGCTTGGGGGCTGTGCTAGCTGCATCCCCAAACCTCTGGGGACCCACCATCCCCATCACAGCCACTTGTGTCTATATCTGCCTGTCCACTGTGGCTTAAGTGAATCCACTGACCCGAGTAAGGGATGACAGGACACCCAGCATGCTGAGCCCAGGCACTGCAAGATTCAGGGTCAAGAATGGGTTTCTTCAGATCCATAGACCGTTACAAGGCTGGTTGGACTTTTGGTCATAGGCTTCCAAATGCCACTACACTGAGTTTACAGCAAAATACAAAGTGCAACTTTTAGTTTTAAAACTAAAACCACCACCACCTCCACCTCCACCCCCACCCCCACAAATGGCTTGGTTTAAATCACTGTTCAAACAGTTCTCTCTGGTGTCATCTGTACGATGAAAGGAGTGTGAGACCCTGTGGGGTTTTGACAGTGAACATGTCATTGTTGTGAATTTGAATACTTAAGTGGTATCGAAAAGGTTACTGTCTTTGCACACTTGATTTTATTGAAGGTACAAACGCTTTTGATCATCTTTGGTTGTAGACCAGAAGCTGTAGGATGGACCTGGTGGTCCTGTCATATCCCCTATGCCTGCAGGGGAGAGCTGGTCCTACAGGACAAGGTGGTGACCTGGGCTACCACTGAGAGAGGTGCTTGCTGATCTGGGGGCCTAAGGAAGCACCTGAAGAATATTTTTTCCTCAAAAGTGGAATTGTAGGCCCAGACTTCCAACTGTTGGGAGAACATGAAGAATGACACTTTGCCAAGTGTGGTGGCAAAATTTAGTTTTAAAACTAGAAATCAGAGAACCATCATTTAATTTTCTCAGGAATCTCTTTTAGAGTCTTTGGTTCTTCTCTAGAGCCAGAGGCTGAGCTGCTGTCCTGGTGTCATCCAGGGGGAGGGGACTCATGCTACACTGCCCACCTCAAGGGCAGTGAGGGCAGAGGCCAAGGGCCCTCCCGGGGAAGCCCTGACTCCTTGGCTTCACATGGCTAAATCCTGAAACAGCTAAAAGAGAGAAGCCTCAAAAGCCATCTTACTGCGGGGCCTCCCCTCTGACTGAGGAAGGAGGAAGGCCCAGTGGCCAGGTCCTGGACTGTCCCTATCCTGCGCAGGCCATGGGCCCCTGGACACTGCTCTCTTCCTGGCCAAGCCTGGACTGCACACCCTTCCCTTTCAGGTTTTCTTCCGAATGGTTCAGAGGCTACAGGAAAATGTCCCCTAGAAGCGCGAAGGTGACCAGGCTCAGGTTTGGAGGTGGCCTCCCAGGTACACGGGAGGGGCTGTGTGGGAAGAGAGGCTGGCTTGTGGTCAGAGCTGGTGCAGCTTGCCCTGCTCCGTCAGTAGTGTCATGGCCGCAGCGTAGAGGAAGTAGCCCAGCACGAGGAGCAGGGCACAGGGCAGGGGCCCGACGCAGAACAGAGAGGCCACAAAGAAGGCCAGCAATAGTGACAGCAGTGTTCGATAGCTGCCCAGGAAGCGCAGGCTGAGCCTGGGGCCCCGGGCACGGTTGGCTGCACGTCCCTGCCCCACAGGGCTCAGCAGGTGTCTGTTAGACAGCCCAGGCTCCATGAGGTGGTATCTACACAAGCTGCCGAGGAAGTCAGCCCGGGAACACAGGGCTGCCATCTGGCCTGCAAACTAGAGCACAGACAGAGACACAGGGGAGTGGGCAGCAGGCAGGAGCCCCACTTTCCACCAGCCCCGAGGCTCTAGGATAGAAGGGACACTGAGGTGAGGTTGTAGCCCTCCCACCCACACTCACCCTGTGGTTGATGGCAGAGGACAGCCGGAAGAGCAAGCGGACCAGGCTGGCAATCTCATAGCTCCGGATGGGCTGTAGCTCTGAGTCCCCCTGGTACTCGATGTCAAACTTCCGCAGCCCGTTGATGATCTAGAAGCAGCAGGAGAGGTGAGCCCCAGGGGAAACCTGGGCCATGGGAGCAGTCCAGAAAACATACGTTTGCAAACAACTCAGCAGAGTTGTCTCTGCTTATGGGGGATGGGAACAGGCCAGCGAGACCACCAGCTGTGCCACCTGGAAAGCCCTGGAGAGCCAGGCTCCTCTGGGATGTGGGCCTTACCTGGTACCGGCCCAGGGGTGTAAGGATGAGTCCGTCCTCACCCACGATGCAGTCCGGGAGCTGCTTCTTTCCATTCTCATCCTGAGTTGTTCCCAAGGCCAGTGTGAGCTGGGCGAGCTGGGCCTCACTGAGCTATCAGAGAGAAACTAGCTGCTTTCAGTCTCCAGGTGAAGGGAGGAAACTGGTCTTCAACCCACTAGACCTAACAGGGACAACGATAGGACCTAGACATAACACTGCAGGCACACGCTGCATCTCCCACATGAGCCCAGGAGCACTGTATGGCACAACCCACGTGGGGTCCTGGTCCGTGGCTGGTTCTGGGCTGAGCAGTGGGGTGAGAGCCACAGGCCCAAAGCTGGGGAGGGGATAGCCTCACGGCTCATACTCGGAACATCTGGCACAGGTACTCCAGGGCCTTCTCCAGGTACTCGTCTGTCTTGCGGATGCTGTCCTGCCCCATGTCATCCAGGTCATTGGCTGAGTAGGAGCTGTTTGTGTCTGAGAGGCAGAAGCCTAGCCATGACAGAAAGGGGCGACCAGCTGTGCTCTCCCCGCACTGGTCAGAGATGGACTTGGCTGTCTGCTTGGCCTGTGTGATGAGCTGAGCCAGGCGCAAGACCTGTGGGGCAGACAAGAGGTCAGCCAACTCTGGTGGGGCCAGCTCATGGCACCCAGTCACCAACAGACCAGTAGGTGGTCCTGGGGAAGCCTGCCAAGGGTCAGGAGGGGTGGCTTCCACATTATAAAAGATTTTTTAAAACTAAGGTGCATATTCTAAATGTGGAAAATCCCTAACAAACACTGCCTCTATTATTAGGGGAAAAAAAAATTAGCCTTCACTGAACAAAAAAGGTGAGGGGGGAGTAATAGCATCTACTCAACACCTAATCTTCCTCTTTTTTCCGCCCAAATGCATGCACCCTTCCTGGCTCACTGTTCTAGAGGTTCAGAATGGCTCTGTGGCTGCCGGAGCCCAGACTCACTCACCAGTGTCCGGACCTCTGGCCCAAACATCGGGGTGTACTTGCAGTCTTGGCCTTCTAGGCTGTATACGTGACTCTTCACCTTGAAGGAGGTGTCGGTGATGGTGGGCGGCCAAGACGACAGGAAACTGCCAGTGAATGTGGGAGCTGTGAAGAGGCGGTGCTGGCGGTGGGGGATGACGAGTTCGGGCTCCAGGAACAGCTGCTCACCTGGAAGGCAGGACACAAGTCTGGCTTCAGCTTCCAAGGACACAAAATATGCAGCTGCCATTGGCAGGCTCTCTAAATGCTTCCTGAGGTTCCCAGATGGCAGTAAACATGCAGCGAGGGGGCCCAGGTCCTGATGCTCCCAGAGCCCCTGCTGGTCTCAACAGGAAGGCCAATACTTGCCGAAAGGTAGCACAAGAAGCTAACGCCTAACAAGGCTGGCTAAGACGAAAGCAGGACAGGGACTGACATTGCCACGAGTCACAGGGAGACAGCTCAGAGATCTGCTCCCCCTCCTGCCAGGCATGCCACAGACTCTAGCCCAGCGTGCTGCGCTACGGGGAAGACAGGGTTCAGCCAGGCTCAGATCTTCACCTTGCTCTGGGCACCAGGATTCCCCACACCACCCTTTGCCAGGTCGCCCACAAGCCCGTGAGGCACATACAGGGTCTGTGGGTCCCTTTGGCTAAGGGCTTACCTTTCTGGATCATCTCAGCCAGGTTGGGCTGGGCAAAGACTTTGGCCACTCGGAACACCATAAGTGCATTCTTGGGGCTGACCAAGTCAGTGCGCAGTGCACGGCTCAGGAAGCCCACAAAGAGCTTGGTGTACATCAGCAGGTTCTCCTGCACAAAGGGCACCCTGGAGACCAGGCAGCTAGTCAGGGGCCAGACCTCCCACAGGGGCAAGGACACATGTGGCCTTGCCCCCTCTCCCTAGTCATGACCTCATGGATGTGTCAAGAATGGAGGCTGAGGGGGTCTGGGGGTAGCAAGGGAGAAGACAGGACAGAGACCGGCCCCCTGAGGACAACAGATCTTCCCAAGAAGGAGGCCCTTCCTGAGAGAACCAAGGCCGCCGTGGCAAAGGTTCGCCAGGGCACCAGAGGGGTGCACAGCAGAAGGCAAGCAGAGGTGCCGAGGAAGTGTGGGGGCCAGCTGGGAGATGTCGGGGAAGTGCGGTGGCTGCTATGAAACAGTTGGTGAGGAAGGTTTAGGAAGGTTTGGGGGTGAGCATGGACATACATCTGAGTGAGACGATAATGGCAAGGGGACAGAAGGTGACCTGCTATTTCTGCAGCAAACCAATTCCAGGGCCCAGGTAAGACACAACAGAGTCCAGGAGGGGCAGCCTGCACTCCCACTCTGTAGGACCTCAGAGAAGAGCCCCATTAGGCCCCCGAAGCAGCTCCCCTGGGGCAGGACAGGGTGTAGGCTCACCATCTCTCTGACACACAGCGGGCCTGGCCATCACTGCTCTGAGCCTGCTTCTCAGGCGCGTATCTCCAGGGCTGCAGGTAGCTTAACCACATCTCCAGGACCTGGTAAGACATGTGTGCACACAAGTGGGCTGTGGGGGGCAGGCTTTGGGCCAGATCCTTGGACCATCCAGGAGGCAGCTTATTGGAGCAGGGGCACATTTCTAGCTGCAGGGTTTCACCCTGCTGGGGTAGGCATTGGTGCCACCAGGTGCTGGCTTCTTCCTGCACTCTCCTGGGGCACAGGAGGGATTCACTGCACCCCTAGGAAGTATAATCCTCTTACTATCCCTTCAGAAGTGGGGCCAAGTACAGCTCAATGAAACATGACAGGACCGACACTCACAGCTCTGAAGGATGCGTCCAGAGGCCAGTGGCCGAAGCAGTGCTGCAGGAAGAGGTAGAGCTTCTGCTGGACAAACCTCGGGATGGCGGCCCTACAGGAGAGGAATTGGGTCACCTCACGGGTGAGCCCAGTGGCTCTTATTTTAAGGACAGACTCTACAGGGGTGGGAGTGGGGTGGGGGAGTGTGAGTACTGGGCACCCGCTGGAGCTGAGACTTCTGTTTTTAGCCCTATTCTTCACAGGAAGAAACCATAGTTCAGAGAGGTTAGGGACTGTCCCAAGGACATACAGCATGCTGGTTCAGTGTGGCTCCTGTATACTTGTCAGCTTGGCTCACCACTCTAGCCCTTTCCCTGCCTGAGGAGGGGGAGGGGACAGCACAGAGTTCAAACTCCTGTGACAACTAAGCCACTGTGCTTCGAAGGCACTCCTAGCCCACTGGCTTTTTTGCCTGCCACTCAGGAGGGACAAGAGCATGCAAGACAGGGCCTTTTCCTGGCCAGCCTGGCTTTTGACGTATCAGGACGATGCTTTAACCAACTGCATCCTGGCTCTTTCCACCAAAGAGGGCAGGCCTGGAGGGAAAGGCCATGGCAACCAGAGAAGCAGCTATATGCCCCACCCACCTCTGGGGCTGGGGTGGGGATGAGGAGACAGAGTGAGGAGGGGACAAGGTGATTTCCCACCTGGCCCACCCTACCGAGGCCCCACATGCCTCTGCTCACCCAGCCCACATGACCTGGGGAAAGGGCACTGTGGGCAGCACGTGTGTGGAGGACAAGGAGGCAGGCCGAAGCACAGCATCTGCACACAGCCCCATACCCACCGTTTGAATTCCTCCAGGGGGCTGGTGGCATGAGAGTGGGCGGAGGGAGACACCTGCTCGGGCTTCAGGCTATTGGAAAAGGCGTGAAGATGCTTGATCAGCAGGCGCACCACCAGCACGTGCTCCTCAGTGGGCGTGAATGACTCCTAAGGTTGAGAGGGCACAGTGTCAGGATCCAGGTCTTTCTGAGCTAGAATCCCCATGTCTGACCACGTCCCACCAGGGCCCATCTCTCTGCTTTCCCCACAGGATGCCTGGGCCAGGCTGGAAGAGGGACCACCTGGGGTCCCACCCATACCTGCCACCTGCTGATGACCCTGGCACCGCAGGGTCTGAGACCAGCTAAGAGTGGTGAAGCCTGCACAGTGTGCCCTGGGACAGCTGCTAAAACAGACAAGTTGGCCAAGTGCTTCCCTACATGCTTCAAACCCCTTTTTTGAACTCTTCATGGGTGACTTGTCATTGCTGCCCATCCAGGACATCAGGGGTCCTCACCTCCTGGCCAGAGGATGAAGAGCAGGGGGCAGGTAGGCTGGCATCCCACCTGGGATCTGGACTCAGGGTATTCTCCTGCCTCCCAGGTGTGTGCAGACAGGTCATTGTGGCTTATAGGTTTCCCTTTCCAGGTGAACCACTCCCCAGTTCCTCTCCCTGTTGAAACCCCACCCTCCTACATGCTCCCCTTCCTGGACATAGCCCTCCCTCTGATGCTATTGGACCTATGGTCAGCACAACAACCCCAAAGACAAGAACACCTTCAATCTTGTGAGCCAAACTTTTGATTCAGTCCTTGTAGGATATTTGAGAGCCAGACCTGAGAGAAAGCCTGTTTGCCAGCTGTTCAGGGATGGAGTGCAGGGTGGAGCCCCCTGAGTGGCAGAAGACACATGGGAAGGCAGGACCCACTGTGCCTATCCCCCATTCTCTGGCTGTCCAGACTGACATGCTCCTCTCCCCACATTCACCCCCAACCCTCTAGGTCCTCAACAAACTCGGAAAAATTCTCGGCAGCCTCATCCCAACCCACAGCTGAGGCTGGGGCTGACCATGCCTCTTGGCACACCCTGGGACACAGACCTCTCATGGGCTGAGGAAGCAGGCCTGTTGGGCTCTGCCCACAGTACTGTCCATGCAGTTCTCCCTGTCAGGAAAATGCCTCCACAGGCCCAAGTGACACACCCCACAGGACAGTACATCTAGGGATGGTACTATGGGGCAGAAGGTAACTTTCTTCACTCATCTGCATTTTTAAGTCTTTATGCAATGAATCTGCATTGTTCTGAAGAAAAAAGCATGGGCTATTTTAATAATAATAAAAGATTAGAAGGGCATCAATGCCAGGTCATAACTCCTTGCTAAGAGCCCTCCCCTTTCTCATTCCCAGCCCCTCACCCTTACCTGGTCGTGGACAGGGGAATGGGGATTCCCTGTCCCATCTCGACCCATCCTTCCTGGTATTTCTGGAGAGCCAGGCTCCCTGCCACAGGCCCCCAGCAATCACTGTAACCCCATTACTATCTTTCCTCTAGGTTTGTCAAGCCAATCTTCTTTCCTTCCAATGCCATAACCTTAGCCAAAGCCCCACAGGAATCTCTGGCTAGCTACAGGTGGCCTCCTCTACCTTTTAAGGATACTTTTCCAAAGCCCATTCCAGGGCTCTCAGTCTTCCTGCTGTGGAGTGAATGCAGCCAGATATTTCTCCAAGAACCGTGCTCTTAGCTGAGCGAGACCCTCCTGAACAGAGGCTAGAGCAACACCAACTTCTGTGCCCAGATGGCTCATAATGAACCTTCTGGAACATTCTCTTCCCTCTTCACTGCAGCTACTGCTTATGAGCAGAAACCCCAATATGTGCTGCATGCTGACCATCCCATTCCAGCAAAAGAAGACTTTTCCCCTTGTGTTCAAATTCAATGTCATGTGCTTCCACGGAGGGTGAAATGGACAGGCCCCTAGCTGTGAGCATGGCTCCAGATACACCATTCAGCTGTTTCTGCCCAGACATCCAGCCTTATCTCATAAATCAGTGAACTATGAGACTGTCAGCCCTGAAACATCCTACAGGGCTGAACTCCACTTTTCTGACCTCAAATCTGTCACACTGTTCACTTCTGCCTAAGCAGGCCACAGTCTGGATGAGGTCACAGCTCACCCTGTCCACCTTTGGAGGAATCCACAAGAGACTGGGCTTGTAGAAGGCCAGGCCCTGAGTTGCCCAGGGACTGACAGCATCTCCAGGCTGGAGGACCAAGCCCAAAGTTTTCCTGCTCCTCTGCCTCACACACAAGTTCAGGTCAGCAGAACTATACCACCCACAAGCCCCTGGGCCTCCATGTCCTCAGTCACTTCCTGAGTACCAGGCTTGAACTGCAGGGTGAGTCAGGCTACTGCAAAAGTAGAAATATTTTGCTCCTTCGAACCAGGGCCAAACATGGACCCCCACAGCACACAAGAACTTGTACCATTTCAGCTGGCTTGAGGCTTGGCCAGGCAGATCTGATGACCCACAGCCAGAAGGGATCATGTGTCTCACTTCTTGCCACATGGCTGCACATCCCAAATCCTGCCTAGTCTGCAAACCTGGGGGCCAGGCCAGGCTGAAGGGCCAGGCCATCCCTAATCCCCAGGGCCTCGCTGTACATGGAACAGGTCTCTGTATCACCCACAGCAGGCCCCCAGCCATGCCCTTGCTTTACCACTGCACTGACATGAGCTCTGTGGCTTACACCACAGGGCAGGGGTGAAACGGAACAGATCAAGAGCAGCCAGTACTTGGTAGGCGTGGAGGGCCTGGAGGCTGGGTTGGGCAGGGCTGTGAAGGGCGCTGGAGACACTGAGTCGGTAGTGCAGAACCTCCAGCTGAGACAACAAAACAAAGAAGCCAGACAGGGTGGAGGAAGGGGAGGGGAAGGGGAGAGTGGGGAAAGAAAGAAAAAAGTGAGAGCCCAGAAGTAAGAGGAAAAAAAAAACAAAAAACAAAAACAAAAGCTCATCAGTGACAATCCTAATAATCAAGGCCCAGCAACCTCAGGCCAGAGAGACCACCCTCACAGCAACCCAGACCAAGTCCCTCCCAGCGGCACCTGACAGGCAGAGGGATGGACAGACCCTCTCTATCACTGGGAGGCACCCTCCATGTCACTGGGGCCTGAAGGCCTCTCCAGCTCCCTGAGGTTGACCTGACTCACTTTCCTTCCTGAGGGTCCCGCTCTCCCCTGACCCCGATGGCACTGTAAATGCACGTTGTAGCCCACTAGGAGCCCAGGTACCAACAACCAAGGCCTTGAAAGCCAGAGGCTCAGGAAAGAAACTTTAGAAGCCAGTTTTAGATGAAGGCCTCTCTGCCAAGAAAACAAAAATATGTAATATACTGGACTTCCCTGGGTTATCCTGAGGAAAAGTTTATCAGCACAATTTCTATATGTCTAAGATCCGATCAGTGTTCTGTCCTAATAGGAGCTGGCTCCTAAAGGCAGCACAGAGGTGAGCACAGGCTCAGCTCACCAGGCCCCGCCAAACGCCCTCCACACTCAACATTCTGGAAATGGTTAAAGGAAGTGCAAACACTCCCGGGTTCTAATTCTGGGAAGACAAGCTTCTACCTCACCGGGACCCCCCACCCTCCAGATACACAGAGCTTTTCATCAGTCCCCATGGCAAGAATCTGGCCATGGTCACACACACCCAGAGGCAGCTGGAACCCTGAGCCTGGGACACTGGGGATGACAGCTGAGCTCAAATGCTGCCTGGACCCACCCCAGTACTTCTGCCCTACCTCCCAGCAGCTTCAAAGCAGCCCTCCATCAGCCAAGCGCAGCCCAGAGCCAGTCCAGGCACACTTCCTGCCCTGCGAGGGCCATGCCTCCCACCTGAGCAGCATGCTTCATACAGGAGAAGTCAGAACGAGTGTGCCAGACTCCAAGGAGACAGACACAGCCAGAGATACGCAGAGCAGGGGTGAGAAGGAGCACAGCAAGGTGGTATTGGCCATTCACAGTCTTCCTCCAGGCCAGACCTTGGGCTCAGCTGCAGCTCTCAGTGAGGAATCAGGGCACATAGTTTTCCTGTTGGGTTTCTGTCCTGGCCTGTGGGGACACAGGGCAGCCCTATACCAACCTACAGGGCTGTGCCATCCTTACTGCCTTTCCAGAAGCCCTACTCAGCGAGCTGGGTGGAGTGGAGGCCGGGCCTCCAGGAAGTGAGCATGTACTCTGCACTCAGTCCAGCCACGGATGCACCGGGAGATTGCCAGGAGCTATGCTTCCTGCTTCCCTAAAACCAGGACTTACAAGGATTTCCATATGGTGTGGTGCGCATGGGCCTGGATAAACGATAAGGGGCCTGGGATGAAGCCAACCTCCACAGCTGTCTTGCCCGGCTTCCCACACACCCAGTTTTTTCAGGTTTTGTTTTTCTGCCTCAATAGGAGGCAAAGGGCAGAACCTCTCTGGGTGCCTGGTGGGAACGATTCCCTCCCCACTCCCTCACTGCCAGCCATTCTGAGAAGCTCTCACCCATCCTGTGGTATGGCCAAGAGGAAGCAAATGTGGGGAGAAGGGGAAGGCCCTCCTGCCCCAGCAGAGGCAGGATACTGCCCCTTCCCTGTGTGGACTCAGAATCCTCACAGGTGACACAGCCCAGAAAGGCCTTTCTGCCTGGCATATCTGCTAAAAATGAAAGCGGGCATGCTTCCACCGGCTCCGAAGACAGAACGAGCAGACAAGGAAGGCAATGCAGTAAAGTGGTCTCAGCCTCTGCATGACCAAGCCACATGCATAGGAGCTAAGCAAGCCTCCCAGGACCCCACGAGGAAGCCTAGCCCCCCGACTACCGTGCACCAGTCAGGAACATGCAGAGTCCACTCTGGAAGCAGGAAGCGCAGTGCAAAAGCTTTGTGACATGAGAGGCCCAGCCCAGGATGGAGCCCCTGTTCTCCTCCTCCTCCTTCTGTGTGAAACCAAGGAAGGAGATTTGGGGTGCCCTGCACTTTAAAAGAGCAGCGGTGGGAGGGGTTGCACCCCACCTCTCCACGTGGCAAAGCACTGGGGCCACAGAAGTGGTTGCTGAGACTCTGCAGCAGGAGCAGAACCCCCTACTTCTCCCCAGAATCATAGAACTAATAATGTTAGACTGCCATTTTAAAAAACCATAGATCCTTAATTTTTTTTTTTTTAATCCTCACCTGAGGATATTTTCCCATTGATTTTTAGACAGCATGGAAGGAAGGGAGGGAGGGAGGGAAAGAAAGAGAAGCATCGATGTGAGAGAGACACATCAGTCAGTTGCCTCCCACAGAGGCCCCAGTGCCGGGGATTGAACCTGCAACAAAGGTACATGCCCTTGACTGGGAACTGAACCCACAACTCTTCAGTCCAAGGGCCAACACTCTAACCACAGAGCCAAACTGGCCAGGGCTAGATTTTTTTTTTTTATCCTCACCTGAGGACATTTTTCCATTTTTTGTTCAGATAGAGTGGGAGAGAGAGAAACATCGATGTGAAAGGGACACATCAAGTGGCTGCCTCCCGCATGACTCAACCAGGGCCGGGGACAAACTGCAACCGAGGTACATGCCCTTAGCGGGAACCGAACCCGGGTCTCTCTGGACCGCAGGCCGACGCTCTAACCGCTGAGCCAAACTGGCCAGGGCCAGGGCTAGATTCTTAATTCTCAAGGAAGCTTATGAGAATTTTGTCTGGCAGTGATGGAAGTAAAGTCTAAGAACCGACCTGGTACAGAGAAGTCATGCACTACAGTCTGATGGAACATGAATCTAAGTGTCCACCTTACTAACTGAACAGAACTGTTCTACCCTGATGACTCCAGTGGGCTATGGGCCCTGGGGACAGCAGCCCCAAGAGGGTACCATGTTCTTGGCCACCTCCACAGCTCTGCACGCAAGTATACTGCCCAGCAAAAAAAAAGGGGGACATTCGAGGAGGAGGAGGAAACAGACCAGGCCACATGCAGGAAGGTGTCAGATCCCACCCACCACAAAGCCTGCCGATGCTCAGGAGGAGGTGAAGAACCAGGGTGGTCGGGGTTTGCTGGGTGACCCCTCAGCAGGAAAGCAGCAGGTGCTGTGATGGTAGTGGGGACAGACCCAGACAAGATTCCCAGAAGCATCAGCAGCTCTCCTGCCCCCAGAGCATGAGCACCACCACCTTAGCTGTTCCTGCTGCCAGAAAAGGGGCTCTAGACGTAGCTTGGGAGGACGCCAGAGAGGACAGGCCTCCAGCCCGCAGGGTGCAAGCCCATTACAGAACAAAATCCACCTGCTATTCAATATCTCAGTGAGAGGTGATGGTGGGTTTCTGTTTTCCACCATCCAGCCCTTGAAAACTAACTGACATTAAGGACAAGAAGCAGCAGCTTGACCAGGCACACCAGGACCAGAGCAGGAGATCGAAAGAAAACTATGGCAACATACCTTGGCATGAGGGGACTGCATTTTCTGATACATCTCCAAGGAATAATGATGAAGCCACATTTCAACAAAAACCTGCAAAACAGCATCAGCTGGTCAAATGAATTTAGAGTATCAAGATCATTCAGTTGGGGGAAAGAACAGTATTTTCAACAAATGCTGCTGGGAAAACAGGATATCGACATGCAAATGAATGATGTTGGACCCTTACCTTAGACCATAAACAAAAAATAACTCAAAAGGGATCAAAGAACCTAAATGTAAGAGCTAAAACTATAAAATTCTTAGAAGAAAGCACAGGGAGAAAAATTCATGACATTGAATTTGGTAATGACTTCTGAGACATGACTTCAAAAGCACAGGCAACAAAGGAAAAACATACAAATTGGACTTCATGAAAATGAAAAACTTGTGCATCAAAAGATATTACTGAGCCCTGCCGAGCTGGCTCAGAGATTAGATCGTTGGCCCATGGACCGAAGGGTCGTGGGTTTGATTCCAGTCAAGGGCACATACCTGGGTTGCAGGTTCAATCCCTGGCCCTGGTCAGGTCATGTGGGAGGCAACCAATTGATGCCTCTCTCTCTCTCATCCCTCCCTCCCTCCCTCCCTTCCACTCTCTAAAAAATCAATATGAAAATATCCTTGGGTAAGGATTTTTAAAAAAAGAAAAAGATATTACTGACAGCCCTGGCCAGTTTGGCTCAGCAGCTAGGGTATCGGCCTGTGGACAGAAGGGTCGTGGGTTCAGTTCCTGGTCAAGGGTGTGTACCTGGGTTGTGGGTTCGATCCGTGACCCCAGTTGGGGTCATGTAGGAGGCAGCCAATTGATGTATCTTTCTCACATCGATGTTTCTCTCTCTTTCCCTCCCTCCCTTCCTTCCTTTCACGCTATCTAAAATTCAATAGAAAAAATATCCTCAGGTGAGGATTAAAAAAAAAAAGAGCCCTGGCCGGTTTGGCTCAGCGGTTGGAGCGTTAGTCTGCGGTCCAGAGAGACCCGGGTTCAGTTCCCGCTAAGGGCGCATACCTTGGTTGCGGTTTGTCCCCGGCCCTGGTTGGTCGTGCGGGAGGCAGCCACTCGATGTGTCCCTTTCACATCGATGTTTCTCTCTCTCTCTCTCTTCCTCTCTCTCCCTCCCACTCTATCTGAACAAAAAATGGAAAAATGTCCTCGGGTGAGGATTAAAAAAAAAAAAAAAAAAAAAAAAAGATATTATTGACAGAGTAAAAAACAATCCAAAGAATGGAGGAAAATATTTGCAGTTCATGTATCTGATAAGGGATTAATACCCAGATTATACAGAGAATGCCTAACACCCAACAGCAACAACAAAAACAACCCAATTCAATAATGGGCAAAGGACTTAAATAGACATTTATCCAAAGATAGACAAATAGCCAATAGAACATGAAAAGATGTTTATATCACTAATCATTAGAGCAACAAATCAAAATCAAAATGAGATACCACCTCATATCCATTAGGATGGCTATAATCAAAAAATAGAAAATAATGAGCATTGGAGAGGATGTGGAATAACTGGAACCCCTGTGAACTGCAGGTGGGAATATAAATGGTGCAGCCACTGTGGAAAACAGTATGGCTGTTTCTGAAAAAATTAAACAGAATTACCATATAGTCCAGCAATTCCACTTCTGGATATATACTCAAATGAATTCAAAGCAGGGTCTAGAAGAGATATTTGCACATCCATGTTCACAACTGCCAAGAGGTGGAAGCAAATCAGGTGTCCACTGACAGATGAATGGATAAACAGAATGTGATATTTACAGACAATGGCATATTAAGCCTTAAAAAGGGAGGAAGTTCTGATACATGCTACACCATGGATGAACCTTGAAGATTCACTATGCTAAGTGAAGTCAGTCAGTCATAAAAACAAAAGTACTGTATGATTCCACTTATATAGGTACCTAGAATAGATCAAATTCATAGAAATAACGTAGCATGGTGGTTGCTAGGGGCCTGGAGTATGAAGAAACGAGGAATTATTGATTAATGGGTACAGAGTTTCAGTTTTAAAAGATAAAAAAGTTCTAGAGTCCAATTAAAACAATGTAAATATACTTTAAAATTGTTAAGATGGTAAATCTTGTTATTTTATGTATTTTACCATAATTCAGAAAAAATGTTTAAAGAAAAAGCACTAGTATTTCAGCACAGGAAACAACCCTCCAGTTCTGTCCCATGAGCCCATGCCTTGGTCACCTGCCCTCCTCACTGGCCGGCAGAGCTCAGAGCCCACACTAGTTGGGAGTCATCTGAAGCACTGGGCCCCTCAGTGAACAGGGAAGATGATCCCAGGTGTCCCACCTCCCAATGCTGCTGTGACAACAACATGGAAGCCTCTAAAAACACAGTAACCGCCCGGCCGGTATGGCTCAGTGGTTGAGCATCGACCCATGCACCAAGAGGTCACCGGTTCGATTCCTGGTCAGGGCACATGCCCAGGTTGTGGGCCAAATCCCCAGTGGGGGGCATGCAGGAGGCGGCCAATTGATATTCTCTCTCATTGATGTTTCTATCTCTCTCTCCCTCTCCCTTCCCCTCTCTAAAATCAATAAAGAAAAAAATTTTTTTAAATAAATAAAAACATAGTAATCCACATGCCAAGAGTTAAGTACAAGGTGGGAAGGGCAGAATCCCATCTTATCCACATTCCAGATTGCCAACAAACAATGTCTGTAGTTACCTTGGTTACCAACTCAGCCCTAGAATCCTGCGTCAGAACCAGCCAAACCTCACTCTCCAAGGTGAGACAGCAAGGCCCGGGAGGTGGCCAGCGCTGCGCTGTGGGAGTGAGCTAGACCAAGCCTGCAGGAGAGGCTGGAGCTACACAAGGGCAGACAAGGGCAGACAAGGGGTGCTGTCACCTCCCATGTGGATCCCTGACACAGAAAGGCCAGGAGCTGCCTGCTGACCAAGGTGAAGTCTTCAAAGGCCCTCTCTATTTAGCATCATAAAAATGTAGCTGGGGTAGGGTTTAATATCCATATGACAGTGATCATAGGAAATACTGCCAACCACATGGGAATGGGTCAGAGAGGTGGGGTGGCATGGTGAGAGCACTTACACAGATCTACTGTAAGTTATAAGACTGGGCAGTGATTACATCACCATGAAAAAATAAGCCCTGGCCGGTTTGGCTCAGCGGTTGGAGCGTTGGCCCGTGGATCAGAGTCCTGGGTTCGGTTCCCGCTAAGGGCATGTGCCTCGGTTGCAGTTTGTCCCTGGCCCCGGTTGGGGTCGTGTGGTTGGCGACCACTCGATGTGTCTTTCTCACATCGATGTTTCTCTCTCTATCTTCCCCCCTCTCTCCCTCCCGCTAAATAAAAATAAATTAAATTAAAAGAAATAAAACTCTGTGCACAGAAAATCCTGGGATGAAAAACACTTCCAATGAGACATAAGTTAGACAGGTGGGTAAATTTCTTCCTGTCTGTTTTCTAAATGTCACAGAAGGAAAATACTGATAATTCACCCATAGGGTGGAAAGTGGCAAGCAGTTTATTTTTTGTTTTTGTTTTTTTTCTATCCTCACCCGTGGACATTATTTTGCATTCATCCTCAGATAGAGCGAGAGGGAGAGAGTGAGGAAGAGAGAGAGAGAAACATCGATGTGAGAGAGACACATCGGGTGGTTGTCACCCACACAACCCCAACTGGGGCGGGGACAAATTGCAACTGAGGTACATGCCCTTAGCGGGAACTGAACCTGTAACTCTCTGGTCCGCAGGCCGACACTCTAACCACTAAGCCAAACTGGCCTGGGCAGTTTATTTATTTTTTAATAAATTTTTATATGCGGGTCATATACTGGGCCCAGGAGCATATGCACCTTAGTATGCCAGGCCCGGAAAATGGTCCGGCCCCGGGGCATCAGCAGAAAAAAAGGGAGGCAGACAGAGGGGAAGGAGGGAGGGAGGACAGAGACTGGGAAAAGGAAAGGGAAAGGGAAAAGAAAGCAGGAACAAGAAGCTTTCGGACCACCGAGTCTGGAAACACAAGTAGTTTATTTTGAAATGGAAGCAGAGAAGAGCTGCCTCGGTTCTCACCTGGAGTAGAGTTTCTGACCTCCAGATCTCATGGGAGGCAGGGTCTGCGTTCACAGACGTCTGATGAGAGATGTGTCGCTTCAGGAGACTGATGTGGTGGAGGCCATAGGAAGCGAAAGGCATGGCTGGTGTCCTGAGGGAAACACAGAAACAGCCTTTATTAGGGGCTCCCGCTGGTATAACCAGGGGCAACCTGGACATCAAAATCAATGATCACTGCCCAGCCGGTGTGGCTCAGTGGTTGAGCGTCAACCCATGCACCAAGAGGTCGCCGGTTCGATTCCCGGTCAGGGCACATGCCCAGGTTGTGGGCCAAATCCCCAGTAGGGGGCATGCAGGAGGCAGCCAATCAATGTTCTCTCTCATCAATGTTTCTTTTTAAAAAAATTTTTAATTGATTTTTAGAGAGAGAGGAAGGGAGAGGGAGAGAGAGAAACATCGATGAGAGAGAACATCGATTGGCCACTTCCTGCATGCCCCCCACTGGGGATTTGGCCCACAACCTGGGCGTGTGTCCTGACCGGGAATCGAACCAGTGAACTCCTGGTGCATGGGTCGATGCTCAACCACTGAGTCACACCGGCCAGATTCATCAATGTTTCTGTCTCTCTCTCCCTCTCCCTCCCTCTCTAAAAATCAATAAAGAAAAAAAAAAATGATCACAGCCTTGGCTGGTTTGGTTTAGTGGTTAGAGCACCAGCCTGCGAACCAAAGAGTTGCAGGTTCAATTCTGGTAAAGTGCATGGACCTCAGTTGCATTTGGTCCCCGGCCATGGTTGGAGTCATGTGGGAGGCAACCAATCGATGTGTCTCTCTCACATTGATGTCTCTCTCCCTCCCTCCCACCCTATCTGAAAATCAACGGAAAAATATCGAGGATTAAAAAAAAACTCAATAACCACAGTAACAATTACAGTGAATCATACAACAACTCCCCAGTCCATGTTAATATATACAAATAAATAAATAGGAAGAAGAGAGCGCCCCCTAATAAACATAGAAGGCAACTATCTTATTAACTGATTTGGCTGAGGATCATCAAGGGATGCTAACACTGGTGATGATTGTATAGTCTCAGCACATCTTCCCCTTCTTAATTATTTAGGCACAAAGTACTTATTTAACTTTACAGCAGGAAAACGTGGCCAATACCCCCTTAGCCCAGTTATCAAGCTAATGTCCCCAGTAATGGGGCACATGGACACCATAGGTCACCACTGTAGAGCTCCTACCAAACAATGCCAGCCTGGGCCTAATCACAAGGAACCCAGGTCAAGGGATTCAGCACACACTTAGACTACATGCTTCAAAGGTGTCAAGGTCAGGAAAGATCGAGATTCAGTTCCAGACTGAAGGAGACTAGAGAGGTAACTGTATGCAGTAAGTGACCCTGCGCTGAATCTTAGCCAGTTAACAGACATTAGTGGGGTACTAGTGAAACCCAAGTGGGGCCTGAGGATTAGAGAATGGCCTTGTAGCAATGCTCCCTGATTTGGATAGAAATGCTGCAGTTATGAGAGAGTGTACTCGCTATGAGAAAATACACTCTGAAATAAAGAAATAATGGGCATTACATCTATAACTTACTTAAAGGGACCAGAAAAAACATATACAGGTAGAAGATAAAAACAATTCAGAAATCTGAGCGAAGGGTCTATAGTAGTTCTTTATGTTACGCATAGCAACTTTTTTGTAGGTCTTAAATATGTGAAAACAAGCCAACAAAATCAGGCCCAGAAAACCACTTGGCAGCTGCAGTCTGCCTTTGAGAGGGTGTGAATGTGGCCCACCCCCAAGACCCCATCTCCCCTTTCAATCCACTTTCCTTAGGGGCATCTGTGCATACATGTGAGCTTGAGGTTTGGCATGTGCCAGCATGTGCAGGGAAGAGCCTCCCAGGGGAGAAGTTGGGCCAGTGAGGTGGAGGAGGGGCAGAGGGGCACAGGCGAAGTTGTTAGGGCAAGAGGATCGCCTGGGGAGAGTCAGCTAAAAGGCCTCAGGTTTAGGGTCCACTAAAGCCCCAGTTCCTTTGGGCTGAGACTGGCTGCACACACTCCTGCACAGTCCAGCCTGCTCAGACTGGCATGAAAGGCTCTTCACACCAGGACCTCTGGCTCAGGCCAAGACCTGATTCTGGAGCTCACACAGACTCCTACTACAGTCATGTATCACATAACAACGTTTTGGTCAACAACAGAACACAGTGTCCACTTAAGCAGCACATATACTAAAATTGGAACAATACAGAGAACATCAGCATGGTCCCTGCATAAAGATGACATGCAAATTCACAAAGCATTCAAAAACAAAAACAAAAACAACAGAGCACATATACCACAAAGATAATAATGGCCCTGGCCAGTGTGGCTCAGTTGGTTGAGCATTGTCCCATGCACTGAAAGGCTGTCAGTTCAATTCCCAGTCAGGGCATGTGCCTGGGTTGCAGGCTCAATCCCTGGTAGGGGCATGCAGGAGGCAGCTGATTGACATTTTTCTCTCACATCGATGTTTCTCTCTCTCTCCCTCCCTCTCCCTTCCTCTCTCTAAAAATCAAGTAAAAAATAAACACCTTAGCCCTGGTTGGTTTGGCTCAGCGGTTAGATCGTCGGCCCTTGGACCAATGAGTCGTGGGTTCAATTCCAGCCAAGGGCATGTACCTCAGCTGCAGTTTGTCTCTGGCCCTGGTTGGGTAGTGTGGGAGGCAACCAGTCGATGTGGCTCTATCACATTGAGGTTTCTGTTTGTCTGTCTCTCTCTCCCTCCCTCCCACTCTATCTGATTATAAATAGAAAAAAAGTATCCTCAGGTGAGGAATAAAAAACAAAACAAAAAAAAACACCCTTAAAACAAAGACTATAAT
Organism: Tadarida brasiliensis; assembly: GCA_030848825.1. Classification (NCBI taxonomy): domain Eukaryota; kingdom Metazoa; phylum Chordata; class Mammalia; order Chiroptera; family Molossidae; genus Tadarida; species Tadarida brasiliensis. The sequence goes on along the minus strand of CM061277.1, from coordinate 22,558,804 downwards.
GGAGCTGAAAATTTTCTACTGAGTAGAGATGTCTTAGTGTAGTACTACACTATTTTTTTTCTCCTTTAGTTTCTTTTTTTCACTATGCTATTAAAAATATACAAATTTAGTATCGCCTAAGTGTACAGTATTTATAAAGCCTACAATAATGTACAGTAGTGTCCTAGGCCTTCATTATTACTCATCACTCACTGACTCACCCAGAGCAATGTCCAGTCTTGGAAGCCCCAAGCAGGGTAAATGCCCTATACAGGTATCACTTTTTATCTTTCATATTATATTTTCACTATACCTTTTCTATGTCTAGATACACAAACACTTACTATTGTGTTACAACTGCCTACAATATTCAGTACAGTAACATGCTGTACACATTTGTAGCCTAGGAGCAATAGTCTATACTATACAGTCCAGGTGTGTAGTACATTGTACCACCTAGGTTTGTGTAAGCGTACTTTATGATGTTCGCACAATGATGAAATCACCTAATGACATATTTCTCAGAATGTATGTCTGTCATTAAGTGATACATGGCTGTAGTCTTTTTTTTAAATTATTAACTTACTTACCTTTGTTAATCCTCATCCGAGGACATTTATTTTCCATTAATTTTTTTTTTTTTTTTTTAGAGACAGTGGAAGGGGGGGGAGAGAGAGAGAGAGAGAGAAACATCGATGTGAGAGAGACACACCAATTGGTTGCCTCCTGCACGACCCTGACCAGGGCCAGGGATTGAACCTGCAACCCAGGTATGTGCCCTTGACTGGGAATCGAACCCAAGACCCTTCAGTCCAGGGGCCAACTCTCTAACCGCTGAGCCAAACCACCCAGGGCAATGATGGTAGTCTTAATTGTCCACAGGTCAACCCTTCCATGGCTTGCCTACAAGTCCTGTCTTTCCAGAACCATTAGCCTAGCACCATCAATCAGCTCTCAGCTTCGAGTCTCCCATCACCCTGCTCACCACCTCAGTGTATGGCTTGGATGCTGTGCATGAGGAGGGCTATTATGGGCAGAACACAGCCCATTCCTACAGTACAGCCATGCCGCCACAGGACCTGACCGCTTCAGGGATGGCCACTGAAAACCAAAACAGACACCCTCCTCACCCCTGCCCTCTAGTCTGTGCTATGGCAGCTGGGGTTAGGGAATCTCAGGCATAAGAAAAACTGGGGAGCCCTGGACAGAGTGACACCACTGTCCCATGAACAATGCTCAATGACCAGGCCACTCCTTCGTAGAAGGGCCATGCCTTAATAGCTACTGGCAGGCATGGGCCACCTCAGGGCACTGGCCAAGGGCCAGGGTAGCCGGAGAGCATTACCTGGGAGCTGGTGAGGGGCTGGGTCCTCCCGGACTGGAGGAGAGTGGGGGGAGCACACTGCCTTCTGTGGGCAGGAACCATGATAGGTACCTGTCCACCAGGATGAAATAGGCACAGTCTGAAGTACGGACATGGAGGGCACCGGGGAGTGGCTGGAAAATAAAACTCGAGTTAGTATGTGGCTCTGGGCACCACCCCAGGCTGATGACCCCAGCAGTCACACGAAAACCTTGGGATGTAGGCTGCTTCCCTGAGGCCAGCCCACGTGCACTGAGGATGGTGCCAGGAGAAAAGCTCCCATCACAGACAGCCTGACTAAACCCTCAGTCCTACCCTCATGAGGGCATGCAAAACCCTCCACCCTGCCCCAACATCCAGCAAATATCTTCTGTGGGAAGTCCCTTGACTGCCACTCGGGGTGCCTAGGTCACCCCACATCACCTGTCAAGTCTGCCCACCCTAAGTGAGGATGACCTGAAGGACAAAGGCTGGAGGAGGAAGGAAAGGAAGACCAAGAAAAATGAGGCAGGAAAGGAAAGAAGAAATGGAAGAGAAAGAAAGGCTGGCAGCTGGCTCCCAAGCAAATCCCAAGTTCCCCTTGCTGTGTGAAAACAAGAGCCCAGGGCCATGGCGCCCACCCTTCGCAGGGGTCTCCAGTAAAGCAAACTCTGTTCAGAGGGGACCCTTCTATACCTTTTGAGTGATGAGGCTCAAAGCAAAAAAGAACATGTAATACTCGAACGGATCTGAAGGCAGCATCAGGGGGCAAACGGCAGGGTTGTTGGGCTACCAGCTTCCCCCTACCCCTTCCCCCGCACTGTGCTGGCCACCCCCAGCCCCCCTACCCAAGGAGCCAGCAAAGGATACTGAGGGCCAGGTTCAGGCCAAGGCCCCCGGTGGGTGGAAACTGGACCTTATTGTGGTACAGAGGGCTATCAGGGAGCACGTGCTCCTGGATGGATGCCTTCACAGGGCCCTGTGGAGAGAGGGAGGCAGGTTCACAGGCACGCTCTGGCTCGGTGCCTCACATGTGGCGCAGCCCTTTGGGGAAACTGCTGAGAAGGCAGCCAGCATACGGATCCTGTCCCAAAAATGGAACAGTACTATCTTCTACATAGCACTTGAGCAAAAGAGCCTTCACTGAGATCTCTCATGTCACCCTCATAAAGACCTGCAAACAGCAAAGGCAGTAGCTGTGCACATTTCTAAGCCCAGCCAGTCACTTGATGAATCCTATCTCCTCTGCTTCTCAGATCCACCAAACAAGTCACCCTTTGTAACCAGTCACATAGCCCTGCCTACCACAAGGCCAGAAACAAACCAGGCAGCATGGTGCCTTTCCCACTGCCAGAGTTTGGAATGATCTTAAAAAAAAAAAAAAAAAAAAAAAAGTAACTGTTAAAGTTCCAATTTGTGATGCCTCCTTGGCCCTGAATAGACATCATGGCATTCTGTCCACTCTCACAGCCCCTCCGAGGCCCTGCCCACCCACCACCACTGCAGCCCCTGCTGGGGGCTCTCTGCCCCAAGCACAGCTCTCACCACCACAGCTTACTTACGGGCAGGTAGGAGACAGGAAAGTCAAACTTATAGTCTTCAGCTTGAAGTTTATAAACCAACTTCATCATTGGGCCACTGAACATGAAATTAAACCAACAAAAAACAGAGCAAATGAACTGCAAACCATCTTGCTTTGATTTGTTTCTTAACTTAGAAAAATACAGTTGATTTAAAAATGGAATCACTGGAGAAACATCCAGCTCCTCAGGCAATAAATATACCTACCCAGGGTCTAGAAATTCCATTGCAATGCTGTACTCTACAGGGCTCACACGTCCCTGTAAGCAGCGGAGGTTCCAACCGATGAGAACACCATCCAAGCTACCGAAAATGCTCTCTACCAGCCATGGGAAGATGGCATGCAGCTCCTGAAACAGTGTGCGGTGAGGCTTTGGGCAGGCGTGCTGAGGACCAGTGCCCACTGCTGGGCTATGTGCTAGCTCCTGTCCTGCACCACGCGCCGCCCATTTCCCTAGCTGGACCTGAGCCCTGAGGATGTCACTCACCGGTTCAAAGGCCCACAGGACCAGCCCAGCACCCACAGTAACCCCGGCATAGCAGCTTTGGATTCTTTCACTTTTATGTGGCATATCAAGCAGTACTGCTTTATATCTGGGGCAATCAAATAAGTCAGGCTATTTAAAAGGTTTTGAAAAAATGCCAGAGGTAAGGTGGGGAGGGTAGAGGTGGAAAAGAGGGCATGAGGGGGATAAATGGTGATGGAAAAAAAGAAAATAAAATATATATTTTTTAATGTCAGAAACTTCGATCTGAAGAGAGCTTTTATTAAAAAGGGTGGTGTCACCCTGGCAGTTTGCTCAGCGGTTAGAGCGTCAGCCCACGGACCAATGAGCCGCAGGTTCAATTCTGGCCAAGGGCACGTATCTCGGTTGTGATTCGTCCCCGGCCCTGGTTGGGGTCGTGCGGGAGATGGCCACTTGATGTGTCCCTTTCAAGTCAATGTTTCTCTCTCTCTCTCAGCACTCTATCTGAACAAAAATGGAAAAATGTCCTTGGGTGAGGATAAAAAAAAAAGGGTGGTGTCTGGCCGGTGTGGCTCAGTGGTTGAGCGTCGACCCATTCACCAAGAGGTCACTGGTTCGACTCCCAGTCAGAACACATGCCCAGGTGGTGGGCCTGATCCCCAGTAGGGGGCATGCAGGAGGCGGCCATCGATGTTCTTTTTCATCGATGTTTCTATCTCGCTCTCCCTCTCACTTCTTCTCTCTCTAAAAATCAATAAAGGAAAAATAAAAATAAAAAAAGGGTGGTAACGTTCTTTCTCAAAGTGAGCCCTTGAAACTGAGACTTACTATCATTGGTAATAACTCCTTGTCCAGGCTGGCTTCTTGAGCTTACCTCATTTACAACTTGACAATCCTGGGTGTCATGTAAGTATGTATTTTCAGTATTTACATCAGGGTTTCTCAACTTTGGTACTGTTGACATTTTAGGCTAAACACTTCTTTGTTGTGGGAGCTGTCCTATGCATTATGGGATAGTTTACCAGCATGCCCGGCCTCTACCACTTGATGCCAGTAGCACCACCCCCGTGTGACAACTAAAAATGTCCCTGGATATTGCCAAGCACCCCATGTTGGACAGAAGCATCCATGGTAGAAAACCCCTGGTCTATACATCCACAAATGCGATAATCACAATGCTTGGTCAGGCCTCTGTGCAGGGCAGTGCTCAGAGATGGGAACCATGGCCTGTAAGAACATTTCTTAAGGATAGTATGAGACATGCCCTGCCCTGGCCGGTTTGGCTCAGCGGTTGGAGCTTCAGCCTGCGGACCAGAGAGTCCCGGGTTCGGTTTCCGCTAGGGGCATGTACCAAAAAAAAAAAAAAAAGAGAGAGAGAGACATGCCCCAAAGAGATGCTAGCAGAGCTGTACCTTTGCTGGAAAATCCTCAATGACTTTAACCAAGTCTTGGCACCGCTGTGCAAAGGGCTTATTTATAGAGTCAGCTTTCAGGCTAGCCTAAGAAGAAACCAAACAAAAATGAACATATTCATTTTGCAGCTTTTGATGATATTCCACTCAAGTCGAAACAGAAATCCAAGTGATAGGCAGGAGTGAGATACACACCACTGGCCTGATTCCCCAGTACCTCATACATCAGGTCATGCATGTATCAGTGATGTTACTAGAAGAGACGCTGAGGTACCATGCTCTCTAGACCAGTAACTGTCAGGCTTGCTTCCCTGTACCCTCTGTTAGGCATCCCCAGTTACCTCAAAGAATTGTACACTATCAGAATAAAATTGACTTCTGCCTGATCCACTAGCAGGGGGTCAACCCCACATCCAGGAGAGGCCCCTATGAAGTAGGGCTCCCTTCATAGACCACAGAATGTTCACCAAGTATGTATGCATGAACTACATGACTGCTCACCCATGGTTTACACCACTGATTGTTAGTAAGAACGCCCAATAAAATGAGTATGTCATTTGTTGCCACTTAAGCCTTAACCAAAATGTCCTTTATTTAGTAAATAATGAACCTATTGAACCTTTATAATCTTAAGAAACAGGGAGGTTAAAATCCAGACAGCTTCATCCAAGTGCTGACACTAATCATGAAGGCAATGACAAGAACTAAGGAAATCTACCTGAGGTCATGGGGTTTGTGTATCCTGACTACGCAAAGAAAAGAAGCCTCCACACAAATGGATGAAGATGAAAAGGAAATGCCAGAATTTCAATGAAGAAGGCTTTGCCCAAGGATATCTAAGGCCTTGTCCATCTCCAAACAAGGGTGGAGTCTACGGGGCCTCAGTCAGAGGTGAAGACCTGGGCTGTTTAGGTCATGGGTTGGATCTGTTGGGTCTAGAGGGTGCTCCGAAGAATGTCCTTCCAAATAAATGTTTACGTCAAGTATCTTCTGGGAACTGAAATTTGAAAGTTTCACCACTGATATTTGCCTCATGCTTAACTTCTTAGCATCATGTTTAATATTTAAAGTGCAGGCCTGGTTGCCCCCAGTATAGCAGTGTCCCTCCACCTTTCACTAATGACAGTTATGATTATTATACTTTTGTGTAAGGACTTATGAGACAAAAAAATTTGAATGTACATCCTTTGCAGTTGATCCTCCCCATACCCTGGGAAGCAGGGAAAACGGCATTTGAATCCATTTGCCTTGTAGATGAGAAAACCAGGACTCAGTGGTTGAGTAAAGCCATGGTCCTGCAGAGGCAGAGTCAAGTCTAAGGATTTCAACCGCAAGTCCACTGTTATTTCCATCACACAGCTCCAAAAACAACCGCTGCAGAATTCTTCAAGTTAGTGGAAAAAACTCTCAAGTCCCTCAGCTTAGAACTGACACTCACACGGGCAACTGATATTTACCAGTAAGAAGCTGGGCTGTTGCAGGTGAGGGAATGCCATAGTAGCCTCTTGTGGAGAGTTGAAAATGGCCGTCTTAGGAAACCACTGTGGAAAAGCAAAGATGAAATCTCAACATTTGCCTAACAACAGAATACTGTATCATTTCACAATGCCCAGGAGAACATTTGTATAGCTCAACACACACCGCATCGCCACGTCCCATGTATTATAGAAATGTAGTCCACAGTTGCCAGCTTCAGAGCCAAGTTTGTGGTGGTGAATCCTCGGTAACATGGTAATGCTTGTATAGTATTTGCTATGTGTCAGGCTTGGTTTTAGGGGTTCTCCACATATTTCTCATTTAATTCTCAGTGGTAGGCAGAATTCTAAAGATAGCCCTCCAGTCCTGGCCGGTTTGGCTCAGCGGTTAGAGCGTCGGCCCGCTGACTGGTTCGATTCCGGTCAAGGGCATGTACCTTGGTTGCAATTTGTCCTAGGCCCTGGTTGGGGTCATGCGGGAGGCAGCCACTCAACGTGCCCCTTTCATGTCGATGTTTCTCTCCCTCCCCCCTCCCTCCCTCCCACTCTATCTGAACAAAAATGGAAAAATGTCCTCAGGTGAGAATAAAAAAATAATAAATAAAAAATAAAGATAGCCCTCCAAGTGCCCATCCTTGGTTATTCAATCAAACACCAATCTAGGTACTGCTGCAAAAGGATTTTGCAGCCCTGGCCAGTTTGGCTCAGCAGTTAGAGCATCAGCCCACGGACCACAGAGTCCCAGGTTCGGTTCCCACTAAGGGCACATACTTCGGTTGCAGTTTGTCCCCGGACCCGGTTGGGGTAGTTTGGGTGGCAACCACTCGATGTGTCTCTCTCACATCGATGTTTCTCTCTCTCTCTTCCTCCCTCTCTCCCTCCAGCTCCATCTGAAGATAAATGCAAAAATGTCCTCGGGTGAGGATAAAAAAATAAAATAAAAGGATTTTGCAGATACAATTAGCCTCAAGTCAGTGCACCATAAAATACAAAGCAGTCTTGGCTGATAGCCAGCAAGGAAACAAGGACCTTAGTTCTACAATTCCAAAGAACTAGATTCTGACAGCAACCTGAATAAGTTTGGAAGCAGAGCATCTGGTTAAGAGCAAAGCTGGCCAACATCTTGATTTCAGCCTTGTGAGACCTAAACTGAGAACCCTAAGCCTGCTTACAAAGCTGTGAGATAATACATAGGTGGCCTGGCCTGTGTGGCTCAGTGGTTGAGCGTTGACCCATGCACCAAGAGGTCACCAGTTCGATTCCCGGTCAGGGCACATGCCCAGGTTGTGGGCCAAATCCCCAGTGAGGGGCATGCAGGAGGCGGCCAATTGATATTCTCTCTCATCAATGTTTCTATCTTTCGCTCCCTCTCCCTTCCCCTCTCTCTAAAATCAATAAAGAAAAAAAAATTTGTTTTAAATAAATAGGTGAACCTTTAAGCTGCTAAATTCATTAAGCAAGAAAATATACCCTCGCCCTGGCCAGTGGCTCAGTGGTTGGAGCGTTGGCCCATGCACTGAAGGGTCTCAGGTTCGATTCCTGGTCAAGAGCACGTACCTGGGTTGCAGGGTCAATCCAGCCATGATTGGGTGTGTGCAGGAAGCAACCAATTGATGTCTCTCCCACATTGTTTTTTTTTTCTCTCTCTCTCCCTCCCTCCCTCCCTCCACTCTGTCTAAAAATCATTGGAAAAAATAATGTCTGGGTGAGGTTAAACCAAAAAAAAAAAAAAAAAAAGTATCCTCACAATCCTACAAGGTCAATACAGATGAGGAAATGGAGACAGAGAGAAGGCAAGTCACTCGCCCTCACCCAGCTGGTAAATGGCAGAGCCAACATTCAAATATACAGACCCCCCTACAGATCTCTCACAAAGACAGGGGAATAAGTCACCTCTATTACTTGTGTTCTATGAGAATGAAGGGAGGAGATGAGCAAGCTTTGTCAAGGGAACCTTTGGCCAGGCCATCAAAAATTCAGGAGTAGCTCTCCAGATTCCTACCTCTCTGCCCACCCAGGTTCGAAAACGAAAATATCCAGACTTGGACTGAACAGAGAGGAAGCATTCCTAGTCCCAATGATGGGCTACTGATGGATCTCCTGGCACAGCTCTGCCCACAGCCTGAGTAAGGGCACTGAGGTGGCAACTGACAGCTCAATGTGGATGGAGAGGTTGGGTGAAAGGAGGCTGTGTAGGCAGCCGAGGGGTTGACAGGAGATGTACATATCTGTAACTTGGCTATATAAAACACCTCCAAGTTTGTTTTTTTAACTCTTAAACTATCAGTTTCAGTTTTAAGGAAGATGAAACAAAACACCTCAGTAAAGTGGCCAAGAGAACTATTCTAAATGATCGAAGCGACATAAAATCCTGAATTGTCTGCAAAGGGCAGAGCTTTAGAGATGAAGTGAAAGCACCTCCTTGCTCAGAGGAAGTCTGCATAGGCAGGGACCTAAGGAATTAGGCCAGAGGCACCCAACTAGGGGTCTTTCCAAGGGAGGGCAGTGTCTCTTACTCTGTTCTCCGACCCTGCCTTGGCCAGGCTCCCCCTATCACATCTTTCTGTGCTGTGCACCAAGCGTTTGCTTCATTCCGCCACTTCAACAACCACTTTCTTCAGGAGCTGCTTTGGACCTTGTTTTGGGATTTCTTCTGAGAGCGGCAGCCCTCAGTCAACGCACCAATCATGCCAAGCAAATCACGCTACTGCCAAGGGCTCCCTCTAGCTGCTTTGAGAAGCAGAGCATGCTCCCATTTGGTGCTCACAACTGTCCTGTGAAGTAGGCATCGGGATCCCCATACCACAGATGAAAAAACTGAGGCTCGGAAAATTCGAGCCACACAGGGAAGAAGGCTTGGGCCGGGACCCACACCCGGCTCTTCCTCCTTCACGGTTTATTGAGTCCATGGCTCAACTTTAACTCGAAGCTCTCCTTCCTCCAACTCGCTCAACGAACGTTAACTGAGCACCCACCGGGATGGGATGTGTGAGCCGCGCGGGAAGGGTGGCATGAAGGCGCAGCCCAGGCCCCTGGCTACCCCGCCGGCCCCGCCGGGGCAGAGACGCCGAGGCCCGGCCCGGGTCTCGCGGAGGAACGGGGCTCGCGGAGGAACGGAGACAGCTTCGGTGGAAGTTCAGAGAGGCTGCCGGGACCCTCTTGCGCGCGGGTCCCGCCACTCACCTGTGGACTCAATAGCATCCCTCACCTCAGGGACTGTGGCTACCACTCGGCTATCCGGCGCCGAAACGTCGTCATCAATCTGCGCGTAGGGCCACGCCCCCCGGCCTGGCGGGAAACATGCGGCTACCTCTTCCGGCTGCTACTTCAAAAGGCGCGTGCGCAAAGCGAAGGCAGGCCGCGTTTATGGGTTTCACTTCTGTATGAGCGTGCGCAGTGGAGTCTTGAGCTCACGCATTGTGTGCGAGGCAAAGAGCGCGCGTGCGCCTAAGGAGAGGCTGTTAATTAGGGCCCTCGGGGCGCGGCCCCAACGGGGCATCCCGGAGAGGAGCAATTCATTGACTGCCCTTGGTCCCACAGGCATTTATTGAGTGCCCACTATATGCCAGGCACTGCACTGGATGGTGCTACTTAGGCAAGAATGACCAAAGTAGCCTAGCAGAGAAGTTCTGGAGCGGGTCTCTTTGGTCCACCACTGCATCTCCCACACCTAACACTGTCCGGCACGTAAATGTGGCTCCAATGGCGGAGGGGAGACAGACTGATCCATGTCTTCCGGGGAAGGGATGTCTTAAGGCCAAACGGTGACGCTGAAGGGAGAGGAACAGCCGGCGGGGCCAGTAGAGGGCACTGTGGGTGCGCCCCGCGAGGCAGGGTGGGGAGGGCCAAGGCGAGGCCGCGGCGCGCACCTTCCGCAGGCCGCTCAGATGGCGGCGCCGGGTGGCGGGTCCGGACCGGGGCCACCCCCGGGGCTGGAGGCGGCCCTGCAGAAGCTCGCGCTGCGGCGGAAGAAGGTGCTGAGCGCCGAAGAGATGGAGCTGTACGAGCTGGCGCAGGCGGCGGGCGGCGCCATGGACCCCGACGTGTTCAAGTGAGAGGGCGCGGGTGGGGGCTGCGCGCTCGTCCGACTACCGGACAACCCTGCTCTCAGCCCCCGCCCGGCCACTGATCTATATATAAGGGCCCCTGTCCATTTCGATACCCTCTGCGGGCCCAGAGTAGAGTCGGGGCCTTGAGGGAGGTGGCCCTTCTGGACCCAGCCCCAGTCAGCTAGTCACGCCTGGCCTGTTCTCGCCGGAGCAGACGGGCCCAGGGCCAGGAGGGCTCACTGCGCACCGCGTCTGTTCTCACCAGGATCCTGGTGGACCTGCTGAAGCTGAACGTCGCGCCCCTCGCAGTCTTCCAGATGCTCAAGTCCATGTGTGCTGGGCAGAGACTGGGGAGCGAGCCCCAGGACCCTGCTGCTGTATCCCTGCCCACATCAAGCGTGCTGGAGACCCGAGGTCAGAGATGGGGTGCTCTCTGCCCCTGTGGCCCAGGCGGCTGGGTGGCAGGGGCCAGGAGGTGGGCAGTGCCCAGCACAGCACAGGCTAGACCCTCAGCTGTCAGGCCTTTCTGTAGGTCTTCTCCCAGGACCCACTGGACCCATCCAAGGGCTCTCCCCTTTGGCGCAGTCCCCAGCTTTGGCCTCAATGCTAGCCTTGAGAGAGCACATCTGGATCAGGTGTGAGCAGAATGGGTACCCCAACGTGGCCCAAATAGGCTAGGCCTCATCTGGGACTTTTGCTGTCCAGGCCTCTTCTCACCTCATCACTCATGCCTTCATACCACAATTACAGGGACAAGACTGCTTTGGTTCCTGCTCTCGTAGTATGTACAGTCTCCAGGGAAGTGCCCAGGGAGTGGACAGGCAGAGGCCTTCCTACAACCCCCTCCCCTGTACATACCCCACCCAGCTCCAGATCCTGCCCAGGAGTCTGGCCAGCTGAACTTTCCTTGGATTGTGGGCCAGGAGTCAGCGTGGCAGTCCTGACTACCCTAGACACTCAGGGTGCAGAGGCTTGAGGGGCCTCCTCACTCCCAAGGGTTATGAATAGAGGTGCTGGTGATGAGGATGTCATGGCAGAACCCCCTGTGGGTCACTTCTGCTCCTGATGGCTGTCAGAAACCCTCTGAGATGCAGCAGAGCCTCCTGGGCTGGCTCCTTGGCCAGAATACTCAGGCACTTACAGACATCCTGAGAAGCAGCTAAAATTGGAGTGGAGGGCAGGCTGGCCTCTTTGGGTGGGAGTGCCAGGGTCCTAGGCACTAGCACCCCCTTTCCTGAGAGGCCCTGGGCCTCCTCACTGACCCATGCTCCATCTGCTCTCTTTGTGTCTCTCTCTGACCTGCAGAGGACTCCTTTCTCTCTGCCAAGAACTGTAGCCCCCCAGCAAGGCCCTCCTTTTCCTCAGCCCCGCGGCCTGCAGCCTCTCCGGTTCTGCACCACAGCCCAGCTGCCATGCACTCGCCTCTCTCTCCGGGGCCCCCTGGTTCCCTCCGGTTCTCTTGCTGCCTATTCTCTCCTTTTGCAGGTTGCATTTATTGGTTTATCTCTGGGGGTTGGTGTGCTCTCTTGTTTCCTTGGAAACTGTGGCCCAAGAAAGCCAGAACAGCTTTTAGCTGCAAGGGCAGGATCCTGCTGGCCATCTCTGCCACACAGCTTAGAGACTGAGGACACGATTTCATGGCTTATGAAGAGACAGCCTGCAGTACTTCTAGAAGGGAACCAACACCCCTTAACCCCACCCCCGGAGATTAACTGTGCTGGGTGAGATTTGCACTCTATAGAGGTGCCCTGACCCAGAGGAGGACAAGAGGCCAAAGGGCAGGGAAGAGGCATGTGGAATGCTGTGAACAGCAAAGCCTTAGGTGTGAGAAATACCATGATGTCTTAGGTACTGTCACATACATGGATGGGCATTCTGGAAGATACAACCATGATTCCCCTTTTCTGCTTGGTTCCTGAGCTGGGGATACCTTCCAGGCATTGCCAGGTGTGATGAGGCTGGGGGCCCAGTGCCAGGGGTGTGTGAGGGCCTGAGATCCCATAGGTGCTTTGCCCTCCTACACACCCCTCCCCACAGCCCCCACCTCACCATTCCAGGTGCCACCTGAGCTTGGGCCAGGGAGGGGTAGGGAAGGGCTGAGAGGCAGGTCAGAGTAGGGGTGGGTGGACCACAGGCTGAGCTGAGGAATTGATGAGTGAATTTCCAGAAGAAGGGAGAAACTGGGAACAGAGCCCTCCTCACTTGAGAGTGTGGTACCACTCACTCAGTGACTGTGCCAGGCCACCTTTCAGTGCTGAGGGCACAGTGGGGCTGCAGGGTGGACATGCTGTCAGTCCAGTGAGGGAGATGGCTAAAAAAGTGACAAGAGACAAAAATGGAAGCAGCCAAGGTTAAGCATTCTGGGGGTGGGGGTGGGGCAGGGCCCTCTGTGTCAGCTGTAGAGTCCTGTGAGATGGGATGGTGGGAAGGGGCCTGAGAGAAGAAAGGTGAGGCAGAGATACATGGTATGTATCCAGGCTATTGGTGGGAGCTGGGCCTGAGCTGAAAGGTGGTTGGGAGAGAGGAGGGTGGAGAGTCAAGAGGTATGCCATGGGCATGGCGCTGGGAGCACTGGCATAGAGGGGACGGGAAGATCAGAGGGAGCTCTGAGGGATTTGGGAACAGGAGTGGATCACTGGGCCCCACAGGGTTGTTTTCCCCTTGAGTGCTCAGGCCTTGGGTTCTACTAGGTTGCTGGCTAGCAGCCAGGATATGAGGACACGGAGACCCTGGGGAGATGTGTGGTGTGGGTAGAGGGTAGCCTGGGGAGGTTGTTGATGGGGAGAAGTTGGAGGGGAGCAGGGCAGTCAAGGGGCCATGCCAGGAGTATACTACAGCCGAGAGGCAGAGGCCACCAGACAAGACAGTTCTCTGAGACCACATGTCGCAGCATCTGTTCATACAGACCTTCCAGCCACCTCATTATGGCAGAATCTGGGGTGGAGAAAATAAGAGTTGTCAGAGTGATCCAGCTATGGGAACCGTGGTGGCCTAGGATGATGATGCGGGTTTGGGGCCGTTGGGGTTAATTGGCCTTAGGTTTCCCACAGAATCAGGGTATAGAGTTGTTCCAGGCCATGGGCTTGACTCTGTCTGGGTTCCTGTCCCCTGACCATTGAGGTGGCTTGTGGGGACTTCACCAGCAAGCTGACTCATTTCTGCCTCTTCTGGCAGAAAGGGGGGAAACAAGACCCCAAAAGCACCGAGGGGTAATTCTTGTCAGGGGGAGAATGTGGAGTTTCTGAGGAAAATTTTAATTCAGTTGAGTGTTGTCTGTTGAAATTTAGGGACACTATAAGTTTTAAAAAGATGTCCCTCCAGGGCATGTAAAGTGAAGTTTGGTGTGCAGAAGCTGTGAGCCTCAGGCAGAGCTGCACTGTCCTATATGGAAACCACAGCCCTGGGTTGATGCTCTTGATAGGCACCGCGAGTGTAAGTACACACCACAAGTCCAGATGCCAAAGAATTGACCTAGAAGGGGAATGTGACACCTCACAAAATTCTTATATTGAGTACATGGTAATATATTGTTTGGTTTTTTTCTTTATTGATTTTTAGAGAGAAGAAGAGAGAGGAATAGAGAGATAGAAACATCGATGAGAGAGAACATCGATTGGCTGCCTCCTACAAGTCCCCCACTGAGAATTTGGCCCACAACCTGGGCATGTGCTCTGGGGAATTGAACCGGTGACTTTTTGGTGCATGGGTCGACACTCAACCACTGAGCCACACTGGCCAGGCATATATTGGATATTTTTGGTTAACTAAAATATATTGCTTAATTTCCTGTTTCTACTTTTTAATGTGGCTACTAGGAAATTTAAAATTATATGTATGCCTCACATCATATTTGTACTGGACATTGCTGCTGCAGAACATTGATAATAACATTTTTCCTGAAACACCTCATCAGGGCTGTGTGTGCCTTTTGGGGAGGGGTCACACAAGGGTGACCACCTCCCAAGAAGCATAGGCTATGTTAAGTGTTAAAAGTGTACATGTACACATCCCGTGTGGCATGTCAATCTTTGCTATTGTTTGTATGTGTTCTGGAAGCACTGATTAAGCCCCTACTGTGAGCCCAGCCAGATAGAGCAGTAGAACTAGCTGATGGGTGCAGACCTTTCCCTGGCTCTCCAGCAATGGCCAGTGGCCTTGAAGACATTGGGTGACCTGCTATGCTGCCTTGCCCGGTGTAGTGTAGTCCTGGAGCAGGGCTGTAGTGCTCTCTTTCCATCTCCTCATTTCTTACCTGTCCTCCCCGCCCACCCCATTCTTTTCCTTTCTCACACAACATGCATTCAAGTGCATGGTCAGGGCCTGTCACTAATATTTTGCCTTGTCTGCCCCACTGACCCATTCCGCCACAAGGTGGCGCTGCCATCATAAAGGAGAAAGGCTGCTCTTGGGGACCAGTAGCTCCAGGGGCACTTGATAAATCCTTGTACCTGAACAGCTCTGCTGGCAGAGCTTGCAGGGAATGGTGAGTGGGACTCACGTGGGCCACACCAAAGATAAATGACAGACAGGGTCCCACTGGGTCTGGCTGTCTCCCCAGCTTCAGGGGCTCCCCAAGTCACAGGGAATACTGGCTGGTGTTTTGGGAGTTTGCTTCATTAGGGGGTCACAAAACCCTGAATAGACACAAGCTGGTTTTATGAGTAGGAGGAACACTGACTTTTGAAGACAATAGGACCACTGTTTTTAATATTCAGTGATGTTGTCTTTGTGCCCTCAGGAACCGGGCACATCCCTACTCCTCCCCAGCATGTGGTCATCCTTGGCTCAGTCCCATCCTCCATTCCATGTGAGCAGCTCCAAAAAGTTCTGAGCTGGGTCCCCTGGAGAGGCCATGGCTGAGCCTAAGCCTGAGCCCAGCTGAACACAGCAGGTCTTTCCATGGCAGGCCCTGCACACCACCTTCCTCCACCCTCCATCTCTATGAAGAGGCCTGAATGGATCTTCCCACTAACCCCAAGAGCACGGGATTCCTGAGGGTTCCACGAATCACACAGCTGGATAAATAGTCTACTTTCATTGTTAGATGGTTTTCTTAATACCTTCTATGGCTCAAAGTTACTTTAGTGTCTTATTTCCAGGACTTAGGGCCTTGTCAGATTTATAGAGGAACATCATTTGCCCTTTTCTACTTCTCCTTGAGTTTCCAGAAGGACCCTTGTCATTACACTGAGGGGGTGGGGGAACTCAAGTGTGACAGGCTAAAGAAAAGCTGGCTTCAAAGTTAGGCCCATCTCTAAGACCCACCCTGCCACTTGCTGGTCGTGACCTGTGCCTGAGCTGTACTTCTGAGTCCTTTGGCAAATGCCCCTTGTCGAGAGTTCATGGGATGCCCAGGGACCCAGGGTTAGGGTCCCTAACCCAGATGCTACAGAAGACCTAATTCTGGCCTGGGGAGGTGCTGTGGCCTCAGAGCTGGGCACTAGCATGCTGGGAGACACTGCAGGGTGGTGGGGCTCATGTATTCATAGGGATCCTTGCCCACTGACCAGAATATTGGCATTTGTACCAAAGAAAATGTGGATGACAGTTCTCTTTGTATGTTTTTTGTGAGTCACTAGCCTTGTCAGATTTAAAGGCAGGCTGAGTTGACTCAGCTTCCCCCCACAACATGCTCCTCCCCCTCGGCTCTGGGTAACCTGTTACTGTATCTTTATTAAATCAAGTGCACACAAGCACTTGAGTGTGAAGCCCAGGGAGGAGAGGCAGGGGAAACCTGAACTGTCAGAGTTCTAGGCACGGTGCTACTGTAACCCTCCCCACCACACCAGGCAGCAAAAGACCCTGCTCTCTGAGGAAGAACTTTCCAGAAATTACCTTAAAAAGGGCCATCCTATCCCTGCAGAAATCCTGGGGAGAACTTAGTTGTCAGTATTAGAGAGCATGGAAAGTGAGTCTGGTGTCCTATAGGAGCCAGGGTCAGCAGTCTCAAATGCAGGTGCCTCGGCTTGCTCAAGGTGACAAATGGAGAAACAGAAATGACTTAACAGTCCCCTAAGAACCTTTGTTGCATCTTTTATCAAAGAACTCAAACTTTCCCCATGGCAGGCTATTTGACTCTAAACCCTGATGGAGGCTGGGGGGCCAAGCAAAGGACATGTACCCTGGTCAGAGCCCACAGGGCAGACCCTGGCTGAGGCTGGCCCAAAGGGGAGGGACTGACCCGGTTGGTGAGCCTGTTCCACCAGTACATTTTGTCCCCTGGGGGGTCCTCTCAGTCTTGCTGATGTTGTCAACACCCTGAGCCCAGGGAAGTCACTCATTTAAATAAAGCTCTAGCCTGGCCCGTGTGGCTCAGTGGATTGAGCGATGTCCCATGGACTGAGAGGTCCCAGTTTGATTCCCAGTCGGGGCACATGCCCAGGTTGCAGGGCACATCCCTAGTAGGGGGCATACAGGAGGCAGTCAAACCATGTTTCTCACATCGATGCTTCTATCTCTCTCCCTAAAAAAAAAAATCAATAAAAACATTAAAATAAAGCTCTAGTCCAGGCATGGTTTACAGGTATTCCTGTTTACACACAAAAAAAAAGAATAAAGTAAGCAAATTACAAATCAAAGACTAGTGGTCTCCATCTGAGTGTGACTACCTAGTGGTCAGGGCAAGTCTTGAGCAGTCAAGCCTCTGCAGGAGCCCAGCCACTAGATCTGGGAGTGAACCTGAAAGGAAGAGTCTTGACCACTGAATGTTTGCAGAATACTGAGAGGGAGGAAAACGTGTGAGAAAGAGCTTTCAAGTTCAAAAGCCTAACTTCATCATCTGTTGATGACTCCTGTGCTTCCTGTGTTATCAGTCTGATCAGCTCAGACATGGATAATCCAGAGTGAGCACAGTGCCTAGGGAGCAGTGAGATACCAGCCCTGCTGATAGTGAGCCCTCCTGTGCTGCTGGTAGGTGTGGCTAACCACATATGCTTCCCAGGGCAAGAGTCAACTAGCTGAGCTTTCCTCCCCCTAAATTGACCATGGATACTTTTCCCTTCACTTTTTGCATGACTTCAATTCTAGGACACCCTTGAGGGCCTCCTGCACTCTACCAAGGATTGCTCTTGGATGTGCCATCTCTAGGCAGTCCTGAGCCTCAGAACCCTGGGCTGACATAGGGTCCCCGGCCAAAAGGACTGTAATAGAAACATACTAGCTGTAAATGTAGCTCAGGGAACACAAATAGAGATGCACTGTGATTGTGGAGTTTGCCCTGGTTCCTAATGATTGTTTTCTGTGTCTGCTCAGGGAGAAACAAAGGCAGCACTGCTCTTGGTGGAGGCCCCGCCCTGGCAGAACGAAGCTGCCGGGAAGGATCCAGCCAGAGGATGCCCCGACAGCCCAGTGCTACCAGGCTGCCCAAGGGGGGTGCGCCAGGGAAGAGCCCCACCCGGAGCAGTACCTGAGCCAAGCAGACTTGTCACACCTACCTGGTGTGGGCTCCACCAGCTTCCTAGCAGAGGTTATGTATTATTTCCTCCAGTTGGTAATAAACCTTTTTGAAAAACTGAGGGTCCATTCAAGATGTTTTCTATCATCTTTTGAATATATTAAGGCACAAATATTTAGAATTAGTTCTGTGTGCTGATCCTGATTATGCTACAGTTGAACTAACCAAGTGACTTAAACCAGTGACTTCACCCTCCTGGACCTCATTTTCAGGTCTTGGAGAAAATATCTGTTACTAGGTCTTTTACTAACAGATTTCAACACATTTTGCTTGGAAGTGAAAGGAGTGACTCATTGAGACCATTCCCAGGATGCTCAGGTGCAGATTTGAGCATGGAGGAGGAACACTGTCAAGTTACCACACACAGGATAAAGATGAATTGTGCAGAGCTTTGAACCTTCTGTGGGTCATGAATGCCATTAAGAATCCAATATGCAATGGTTCTCAACCTTCCTAATGCCGCGACCCTTTAATACATTTCCTCATGTTGTGGTGACCCCCAACCATAAAATTATTTTCGTTGGTACTTCGTAACTGTAATTTTGCTACTGTTATGTCTTAGGCGACCCCTGTGAAAGGGTCGTTCAACCCCCACCACAGGTTGAGAACTGCTGCGAATAGAGCTTTAGGGATTCTGTGGACACACCCCCTTCCATGGACTTCAGATTTAAAAACCCCAGGTCTGAAGTTTTGTACTTTAGTCTGTGTGTCCCATCAGTGGATGAGCCTGAAAAATGGCAAATTCAATTGAAAAACCTAACTCAATTTTCCTAGAATTTAGTAAATGTTTATGCTTTGAAATTTTGGATTGGGAATATTGACTGCCCTAAGTCATGTCATGTAAGCAGTAGCTCCTTACAGGTGTGGGTAGTGCTGCACCCACCCCAAGACAGTACCGTGTAGCCCAAACCAGCCTTCCATGCATGCCCGGCAGACTTTGGGTTTCTATCCACTCCTGTGGGCAGACAAGTGTTTCCCAGCACCACAGCAGACAAGTTTGATACAGAAACTTTAATAACAAACAACTTGAAACCAGTCAAGCCGAAGGGTGGCAGGAGAGAGCGGAAGAGAGGTACACCCACCAGCCACACTCCCATTCAGTATTCTTCCCCTTCTTCAGCCTCTGCTTCCACCGAGTCCACGCCCACCTCTTCATAGTCTTTCTCCAGAGCTGCCAGGTCCTCCCGGGCCTCGGAGAACTCCCCTTCCTCCATGCCCTCCCCCACATACCAGTGCACAAAGGCTCGCTTAGCATACATGAGGTCAAACTTATGGTCCAGACGGGCCCAGGCCTCGGCAATGGCGGTAGTGTTGCTCAGCATGCACAAAGCCCGCTGCACCTTGGCCAGGTCTCCCCCAGGGACGACGGTGGGGGGCTGGTAGTTGATGCCCACCTGCCAGAGAAGGGGAATAAAGCACTGTGTGAAGCTTCTGTTAAACCTAGAAATGGTGGCTGCCTTCCCAGAAACAAGGCACGTAGGTGCCCTCTGGCAAACCTGGCAGAGGCTTGGTTCAATCTGCAGTCTCTGAGCCCTTTTTTTGTGCTAGGCAAGGTGCCAGGAAAGCAAGGTGATGGTTTCCAGACAAAGAAAGACAAGTGGCCAGGGCCAGCCACTCTGGCTTGGTCCCAAGCTGCCTGAAGGGCTGTGTCCCAGCAACTGTGACATGTGATAGGCACCCCGGTGATTAAACTGTCTTCCTTCTGAAAAACAACTCTGCCATGGATTCTTCATAGGTTATTTTCTCCATAGGCTTCAACAATAGGGAAATTGATCTCCACAGTGGAAGCCTTTTCCACCTAGCACACAACTGTGATGGTATTGCAAGGGAAGGTCATACACCCTGCTTTCCCACCAAACAATCAGTGTGTGCACAGCAGAGTGACAGGTACACTATCAGAGGGCCTAGGACCACTGCTATGACTACAACAGCAAGTAGTCTGTGTGTGTGCTAAGTAGGAGGAAGGGCTGACATTCCAGGGCTCCGACCAAGAGGGAGGCATTCCAGGCTTCAGGGGAGACAGGACCAGAGGTTTGGCAGCAGAATACAGACAGGGTCAGCTAGAGCTAGGGTCAGCAAACTTTGTCTATAGCAGTGGTTCTCAACCTTCCTAAGGCCGCGACCTTTTAATACAGTTCCCCATGTTGTATGTGGGCGTATCTGCATGTGGGCGGACCCGCCTGGAGACGGAGTGGTGTCTCAGTTCCTAAAACCATCAGAAATATGTGTTTTCTGATGGTCTTAGGCAACCCCTGTGAAAGGGTCGTTCGACCCCCAAAGGGGTCGCAACCCACAGGTTGAGAACTGCTGCTATAGAGAGTGAGATAGTGCCCTGGCTGTCCTGGCCGGTTTGGCTCAGCGATGAGAGTGTCGGCCTGCAGACCAACGGGTCACCGGTTTAATTTCCGGTCAAGGGCACATACTTGGGTTGCAAGTTCAATCCCCGGCCCTGGTCAGGGTTGTGTGGGAGGCAACCAATCTCTCTTGCATGGATGTTTCTCTCCCTCCCTCCTTTCCACTCTAAAAATCAATGGGAAAAATATCCTCAGGTGAGGATTTTAAAAAAAGAGTGAGATAGTACATATTCCATGCTGGGTTGGGCCATGCAATCTGTTACAGCCCCTCAATTATGTCTTTGTAGCACAAAAGCAGCCACAGCAATAGGCCACTGAATGGCTGTGACTGTGTTCATGTTAAACTTCACACAATCAGGCACTGGTCCACCAACTATGCTAACCCCAGAACTAGAGGAAGAGGATCCAGTGTAGGAAGTCTTAGTTAAGAAACCAGTAAGGCCCTGGCCAGGTGGCTCAGTTGGTGGGAGCGTCATACTGTACACCAAAAGGTGGCAGGTTTGATTCTGGGTCAGGGTACATATCCAGGTTGTGGGTTCAATCCCCAGTGAGGGTGGCATGCGGGAGGCAGCCAATCGATGTTTCTCACATCGATGTTTCCTCTCTCTTCTTCTTTCTAATAACAATTATAAAAAATATTAGAACCTGGCCAAGTAGTTCAGTTGGTTAGAGCAATGTCCCGATATGCCAAGGTTGTGGGTTCAGGGCACATACAAGAATCAACCAATGAATGTATAAATAAGTGGAACAACAAATTGATGTCTTTTTCTCTTTCCCTTCCTCTCTCTCTAAAATCAATAAAGAAAAATGTTAAAAGTATAATAAAAATATTAGGAATGAATTTGTAAATAACTCTCTAGGAAAACAATTAAAAAAAAAAAAAAGAACTCAGCACAAAAAGCCTACCAGAAGCAGTTGAGGGTCTGAGCCAGAGGAGGCAGCATGAAAAGGAAGGTCCAGGGAAGCATAGATCCCAGAGGGAAAGAATAGGCAGGGTTCAGTAACCAAGTACAGAACTAAGCTGAAACACGACACCAAAGTTTCTTGTCTGTATCAAATGAAAGGCTGGTACAAACTGGGGTCCTGAGGCAAACTCACGCCAGAATATCTAGGTTTACCAAGAGGAAGAAAAAGATGTTGCCATTATTTTTTTCACAAAAAGATTAATGATGCCTGGCCGGTGTGGCTCAGTGATTGAGCGTCGACCCATGCACCAGGAGTCGCCAGTTCGATTCCCGGTCAGGGCACATGCCCAGGTTGTGGGCCCGATCCCCAGTGGGGGGCATGCAGGAAGTGGCCAATTGATGTTCTCTCTCATCGATGTTTCGATCTCTCTCTCCCTCTGCCTTCCTCTCTCTCTCAAATCAATAAAGTAAAAAATTTTTTTTAAAAGATTAATGATGATTTTTCTTTAAATCAAACACTTCATAGGACATTTATTATTATTATTTTTTTATCCTCACCTAAGAACATTTTTCCATTTTTTGTTCAGATAGAGTGGGAGGGAGAGAGAGGAAGAGAGAGAGAGAGAGAGAGAAACATCGACGTGAAAGGGACACATCGAGTGGCCGCCACCCACATGACCAACCAGGGCCTGGGACAAACCGCAACTGAGGCACATGCCCTTAGCGGGAACCGAACCCGGGTCTCTCTGTACCGCAGGCCAACGCTCTAACCACTGAGCCAAACAGGTCAGGGCTCATAGGACATTTAAATTGGGTTTAATTTCTACATACTTGTGGAATCTAGTGGGATTTAGTGACACAAATAGTAATACCCCAATTTCAAATATCCACATGAATTGGCAAAATGCCCAGAAAATATCTACATTTCTATTTTTTAAAAGTTTCTATTTTAAGAAAAAATACTCATTTCTAAGACCAACCTACATTTTCCACACTAATTCCACCACCCAAATGGGAACACAGATCCTTCAGAAAATTTCCTGTTCTGTTAAAAAATGTTTCTCACCACAGACAGCAGTGTGATGACTCAAGAAGGAAGTTAAAAGACACCACTAGATAAATTACTACTCTGGTACACTAACTGATGACCAACATCCTAGCTGCCGTGGAACGGGGTGTTCTCCACAAGGGCAGCATCCTGTCGCAGGGTCTGCTGCAGGCTGAAGGGTAAAACCACTCGTTATCACCCAGTCCTACCTTAAATCCCGTTGGGCACCAATCCACAAACTGGATGGTGCGCTTGGTCTTGATGGTGGCGATGGCCGCGTTGACATCTTTTGGGACCACGTCCCCCCGGTACAACATGCAGCAGGCCATGTACTTGCCATGGCGAGGGTCGCACTTGACCATCTGGTTGGCCGGCTCGAAGCAGGCATTGGTGATCTCGGCCACAGACAGCTGCTCGTGGTAGGCCTTCTCGGCTGAGATGACTGGGGCGTAGGTGGCCAGGGGGAAGTGGATGCGGGGGTACGGGACCAGGTTGGTCTGGAATTCCGTCAAGTCCACGTTCAGGGCCCCGTCGAAGCGCAGGGAGGCCGTGATGGAGGACACGATCTGCCCAATCAGACGATTGAGGTTGGTGTACGTGGGCCGCTCGATGTCCAGGTTGCGCCGACATATGTCATAGATGGCTTCGTTGTCCACCATGAAGGCACAGTCGGAATGTTCCAGGGTCGTGTGGGTGGTCAGGATGGAGTTGTAGGGCTCCACCACGGCCGTGGACACCTGGGGGGCTGGGTAAATGGCAAATTCGAGCTTGGACTTCTTGCCATAGTCGACCGAGAGCCGTTCCATGAGCAGAGATGCAAACCCAGAGCCAGTGCCACCTCCGAAACTGTGGAAGATGAGGAAGCCCTGCAGCCCCGTGCACAGATCCGCCTGAGAGAAAGCACAGACCGTGAGCAACGCCTGTCGAAGCCACACCGCCAACCTCCAACAAGCCTAGGTCACTTCTCTTTGCCTCTACAAGATCAAATGGATTCCAATCATGCCCAGGGAACATGCATCACACTCAGAGGTGAGGCGAAGCAGACACTAAAGATGTATGGATGCACCACAGTCACACCAGAAAGGAAGACCACGGGTTCACGATTCTGGCCTGGGTTTTGCCAAAATGACCCTGGAAGGCTTCCCAGCGCTCTTCTTACCAGTTTGCGGATCCGGTCCAGGACCAGGTCGACAATCTCCTTGCCGATGGTGTAATGGCCTCTGGCGTAATTATTGGCTGCATCTTCCTTCCCAGTGATCAGCTGTTCCGGGTGGAAGAGCTGCCTGTAGGTCCCTGTGCGCACTTCATCTACAAAGAGGACACATGTGCCATGGGCCTTTAAGAACGATTGTTAACTCTCCAGCATGCACAGATTTGGGGACCGTTCAATTCTACCAAGCACATGCTGTTCCTTGTAGGTCAGCAGCATCAGTGTATCACAGGGAGTCTGTAAGACACAGAGCACATCTGCAATCTATGGCTCTAGGGAGATAAACTCAATTCATGGCACAAATACCAGCTTGACCAGTTCCTAAAGAAGAGAACAGAGCTCTCACCCCTGCACATAGGAAGTACTACATGTGCATATTTCTTTCACACCAAAAGGTGTAATTTTAAAAACCCTTCATACTGGACAGTCACTACGTCAGCATTTTTGCCAGGCGGTCCTATCAGGGCGTCTATGTGGCCTGTGTCTCACACTTTAGGGTGACATTCTGTCATCTCCTTGATGACCACTGACACATGCTCTCTTTGCAGCTCTCCTTGGAAACTACCTCAGGCATCTACTCTGGAGGAAACCAATAAATGTCCTCCACTTTCTGTGTCTGAGATGCAGGTCAAAACTCTCGTGCACCAGCCTGTAGAGTGCACAGCATAAGGATGGATGAGTGTCCAGGCACCCTGTAGGCAGGGTCTACAAGACCACCTACCTGCCTGAGGCTGAGGCAGTCACAGATGAATCTGCCACAAGCCCAGCTTACTCCTGGCAAAGCAGCTTTTTTCTGTGTTAGGTTTTCCTAAATCAGGAGCCTAAGCCCCACCTTTTAAGCACTAGCCTTTCAGTTTCCCATCTAACACGATCACAGACACACCTGTCTGTGTGTCTCTCCATCCTTCTGCAGAGGGATTCCAAGAAGCACCTACATGGACTTAGCAAGGCTCTCCTGGCCTCCCTAGAAAGCTGCCCTATTTGCCAGAATACCTACCGACCACAGTGGGCTCCAGGTCCACAAACACTGCTCTGGGCACATGCTTGCCAGCCCCAGTCTCGCTGAAGAACGTGTTGAACGAGTCATCCCCACCACCAATGGTTTTGTCACTTGGCATTTGCCCATCAGGCTGAATTCCATGTTCAAGGCAGTATAGTTCCCAGCAGGCATTGCCGATCTGGACACCGGCCTGCCCCACGTGGATAGAAATGCATTCGCGCTGGGAAACAGAACATATATGTGAGACCCATTAGTTCTCATGGCAGTTGTCACTATATGGCACGAAAGTAAAACCTAATACCAAAAATTAGTACAGTCACGCATCCCTTAATGACAGAAATACGTTCTACGAAATGCATCATTAGGCAATTTCTTGTCACTGTGCAAACATTATAGAGTGTACTTATACAAACCTAGATGGTATAGCCTACTACACACCTAATTCTATGGTACAGCCTACTGCTCCAACGCTGCAATTTTGTATAGCATGTTACTGTACTGAATACTGTAGGTAATTATAATGGTAAGTATTTGTGCATCTAAACATATCTAGACATGCCCTGGCCAGTTTGGCTCAGCGGTTAGAGCGTCGGCCTGTGGTCCAGAGAGACTGGGGTTTGGTTCCCGCTAAGGGCATGTACCTCAGTTGCAGTTTGTCCCCGGCCCTGGTTGGGTCGTGCGGGAGGCAGCCACTTGATGTGTCCCTTTCACGTCGATGTTTCTCTCTCTCTCTCTCTCTTCCTCTCTCTCCCTCCCTCTATCTGAACAAAAAATGGAAAAATGTCCTCAGGTGAGGATTAAAAATAATAATAATAATAAAATAAATAAATAAACATATCTAGACATTAAAAAGGTACAGTAAAAATACAGTATAGCCCTGGCCAGTTTGACACAGTAGTTAGAGTGATGGCTTTCAGACCAAAGGGTCACAGGTTCTATCCCAGTCCCTGGTTGGAGTGGTGCGGGAGGCAAGCAATCAACGTCTCTCTCACATCGATATTACTCTCCCTCCCCCTTCCATTCTATCTGGAAATCAATAGAAAAGTATCCTCAGTTGAGGATTAACAACAACAAAAAAATACCATATAAAATGGTACACTTGTATAGAGTACTTATCCAGAATGGAGCTTGCAGGACTGAAAGTAAGTAGTGAATGAATGTAAAGGCCTAGGACATTACTGTACACTACTGTAGACTTTATAAACTGTCCTACAAGCCTTCCTCTTACTTCCTTCCAACAGGGTCAGAAATAGAACATTGAAGTTGTCAATACTGCTCCATGTACAGGGATGTGAGGTTGATTGGAAATATCAAAGAGAAACTGGCTGTGTAAGGCACAGATTACCATAATAGTGACTGTCAGGAGGAAGTAAAAGGTGGCTTGAGGATCAACAGGAATAAGAAATCAAGATGGAGATATAAAGGAACATATGGGATTGTCATGGCCATGTGGTTTTGGCTATTGCATGTTGGAGCAGTGGTAAGATTAAGGAACTTTATGGTATTCATAAAAAAAAAAAAAAAAAGAGGTTATGCCCGGATGGTGTCCTCAGTGGATTGAGCAATGTCACATGGACTGAGAGGTCCGGGTTCAAATCCCAGTCAGGGCACATACCCAGGTTAAGGGCTTGATCCCCATTGGGGGGTGTGCAGGAGGCAGCCCATCGATGTTTCTCTCTCACATCAATGTTTCTATCTCTCTCTCCCTCCTCTCTATCTAAAAAATCAATAAAAACCTATTTTCTAAAACAGAGGGTATTTAACATGGAGAGGTTGTGGAACTGAGCACTCATTTTGAATTTGGAACTTTGTTTTTGGTTCCACTGACCCTATCTGGCACAAAATGCTCTCTCTGGGATTGATTTGATGGAAGAAATAAAACTTATCTATACTTACATCATTACAATCTGAAAACATTTTTTCAGCATAGGGACAGGCTGGTGCCACACTATCATGGAAAGCTTTTATTAAAGTGGCAGTGGCACTTAATACTTGTTAAGGTAGCTCCTGTGGACCTGTGTCCTTGTACAGCAATGTACTCTGAAGACCATCAAGCTAGATTGGGGGGGACTGTAGCAGCCTCTGAATATGTAGAACTGGGGGGAGGGGGGAAGGTCAGGCTCCCAGAATGTTGGTATTACATTAGAAATCAATAACACAAAAGATATCTGAAAAATCCGTAAATATTTGGAAATGAATAACAAGGGGAATTAGGAAGTCTTTTGAATGTAATGAAAATGAAAACATGATAAACCAAAATTTGTGGGATGCAGCTAAACAGTGCTTAGAGGGAAACATATATAAAATGCTTATATCAGAAAAAGAAAGGTCTAAAATCAATGATCTATAAATTTTTTCCAGAATATAGAAAGGAACACTTCCCAACTCATTCTATGGACCAACATTACCCTGATACCAAAACCAAACAAGTTATAAGGAAACTACAGACCATGAACACAGATACAAAAATTTGTTCAAAATTTTCAAAACCAATGAAATTTTCTAAGCTTCCACCTTTACTAAAAAAAAGAGTAAATACCCAAATTATGTAGAAAAAATAAATAATAAAAAGCAGAAAACAGAAAAAAAAATCAATGAAACCAATTTGCTCTGATCAAATTGATAAACCCTTAGCCAAATTAATCCCCTACAAAAAGAGAATACACAAAATGCCAATATCAGGAATGAAAAATAGGCTATTGCTATTAAGATGTTATTTATTTATTTTTAATAATTTTTCTTTATTGATTTTAGAGAGAGAGGAAGGGAGAGGGAGAGAGAGAGAGAGAAACATCAATGAGAGAGAACATCGACTGGCCACCTCCTGCATGCCCCCACTGGGGATTTGGCCCACAACCTGGGCGTGTGCCCTGACTGGGAATCGAACTAGCAACCTCTTGGTGCATGGGTCGACGCTCAACCACTGAGCCACACCAGCCGGGCTTAAGATGTTATTTAAAAAGATAAAATAATATTATGAAAAAAAGAAAGATTATGAGTTTAACTTGAGTTTCCAAGCCTTTTAAATGAATGTTTGGCTCTTCTCAAGGCTCTAGGAAGGCATAAGTACTGTAAATTTAGACAGCATTTGAATTGCTTCAGCTAAACAAAGAATTAAAAAGAATTACTGTAGTGCCCTGCTGGTGTGGCTCAGTGGTTGAGTGTCGACCCATGCACCAAGAGGTCGCCAGTTCGATTCCTGGTCAGGGCACATGCCCCGGTTGTGGGCCAAATCCCCAGTGCGGGGGGCGGGGCATGCAGGAGGCGGCCAATTGATGTTCTCTCTCTTCCATGTTTCTCTCTGTCTCTCCCTCTCCCTTCTTCTCTCTCTAAAATTAATAAAGAAAAAAAATTAAAAAGAATTACTGTAGTAAACTTATTAATGATTTGAAGAGACTTTTTTAAGGAAACAAATCAGTCAAAATGAAGAAATAAAAGCCCAAACTATGAATCTCAAAAAAAAAAAACAAAAAAAGAGAATATTACGAACAACTCTGTGCCAATAAATTCAGCAATGTAGATGAAATAAACAAATTCTTCATACACACTACTAAAGCTCACTCAAGAAGAGATAACCAGAATAAAAACAGAATAGACAGTCAAAATGGCCACATCATGATCCAGATAATTTTAAACATAGGTATTATTTTCCCATCATATAATCATGATCACATTACAGTTCAGAAATCTCAAACTACTTCAAGTTATTTCTCATCTCCTAACCCATTATTGTAATCTCCTAACTCTTAAGAGTGATAGTCTGGAAGCCTAGAAATTCTGCTTCTAGCCTTGTCCTTTGTAAGTGAAAGACAAGGGGCTAAATAACAGCCGCTAATCTAATTCTGATTCCAACCACACTGCAATACTGAGCCAGAAAAAAATTACCCTTAGAGGCAGGGACAAATTCTCCAGAAGTTACTCAACTTCATGATGAGGCTCTGGGATACATCAAATAGGACTGTAAACGTAATTTCTGCTGCTGGGATCACCATTAAATTCATCTTGAGACACAAACCCTCTGACACAAAGGAAAAGTACCTGGAATGGCCAACATTTTCTCAGAGATGAGTGTAAATTCTTTTTTTTTTTAATTCCCAGTTTAGAGAGAGAAAGAGAAAGAGAAGGAGAGAAACAAAGAGAAGAACATCAATCGGTTGCCTTTCGCACATGCCCCAACCAGGGATGGAACTGGCAACCTTTTGGTCAACCTTCTGGTACACAGGACAACGCTCAACCAATTGAGCCACTCTGGCCAGGTTCAGGGTAAATTCTTTTAGGTTATATTCACACCTACTTGTTACCAAATTTAGGTGGTTTAACTAAGTACTATGAACTTTTTTTTCTTTATTGATTTTAGAGAGAGAGGAAGGGAGAGGGAGAGAGAGAGAGAGACATTGATGAGAGAGAACATCAACTGGCCGCCTCCTGCACGCCCCCACTGGGGATTTGGCCCACAACCTGGGCATGTGCCGTGACAGGGAATCAAACCAGTGACCTCTTGGTGCATGGGTCGACGTTCAACCAGTGAGCCACACCGGCTGGGCAGTACTATGAACTTTTAAAATCATGTTTAGGCATTTCAAGTTGAGAAGACCTATCATACCAACAAGCAATGGCCAAACAGTTCTTCTGAAAGTATTAATCACAGTATTTTTCTTTTTAAGACAAAGACTTTGCTAAAAATGACAACTCCTAAAAATAATGAAAAGCATACTCCCCTCCCCCATCCTGACCCTTCTTTTTACCGGTCAGGTAATAGAAGATACCTTTCCTTTACACTTAGAATAACCTCTAAAACAAAAATTTTTTTTATAAGCTTGATTTCATGCCGTACAATGACCAATAAGAGAAGCTCTAAACCAACTTTAAAGAGAGAATGGTGAGGTTAGCGTGAGTTATTATGTAGTTACATACTTTTTATAGTTTGGAAGCTACCACAGTGATCAGAAGAAGCAACTGAAGCGGAAATAACTAGCCATCAGCCTCAGTTAACTGGAAACAAGTGACACTTGAACTGGATCATGTAAAGTCCTGCCAGAGGGTCATTCTGGCCTCTCTCCACCTAAGGCTGTCTCTTGGGCACCACTTGTTTTAGAAGTGCACAATGATGGAGGTGTTGGTTGGGTTCCACCGATATGTAAACTATTGATGTATTAATTCAACAATACCTAGTACATACGGATATAAAAATAAACAAAATAGCCCTGGCCTGTTTGGCTCAGTGGTTAGAGCGTCAGCCCACAGACCAATGAGTCGTGGGTTCCATTCTGGGCAAGGGCACAGACCTCGGTTGTGGTTCATCCCTAGCCCTGGTCAGGGTCGTGTGGGAGGCAACCAGTCAATGTGTCTCTCTCATGTCGATGTTTCTCTCTCTCTCTCCTTCTCTCCCACTCTATCTGAAGATAAATAGAAAAATATCCTCGGGTGAGGATTAAAAATAAAAATTTTAAAAAATTAACAAAATGGCCGGTTTGGCTCTACGGTCCAGAGAGACCCGGGTTCGGTTCCCGCTAAGGGCACGTACCTCGGTTGCAGTTTGTCCCCGGCCTTGGTTGGGTCGTACGGGTGGCAGCCACTCGATGTGTCCCTTCACGTCGATGTTTCTCTCTCTCTCCCTCCCACTCTATCTGAACAAAAAATGAAAAAATGTCCTCGGGTGAGGATAAAAAAAAAAAATTAACAAAATAAAGGCAGAAGCCTACTGTGCTATGGGAAAACAGTAATTCTTACATATTGCTTATGGTAAAGAATCTGACAATATCTACCAAATCACAGCCATCCATTTCTGGCATCCCATATACACCTATACCAGTAAGAAACAGCTAGTACACAGATTACTTACTGTACTTTTATGTGTAAAACACTAGAAACCATCCAAGTATCCAGTGACACAAAACAGGCTGAGTAACCTACAGCCACTCACTGGAATACTATGCCTCAATAAACAACAATGCAGATCTTTGTGTGCTGATAAGATAAGGAGGGAGCTGGATTTTTTTGTACAATGAAAAACCAAGAAGCAAGAGTGTATTTATACTATGTGCTACTTTTGGGGCAAGAAAGTGAGGGCTATAAGTAGATCTATTCCTGTTTGCTTGTTTTTTTTTAATCCTCACCCAAGGTCACTTTTGTATTCATCTTCAGATAGAGCGCGAGGGAGAGAGGGAGGGAGGGAGAGAGAGAGAGAAACATCGATGTGAGAGAGACACATCAACCGGCTGCCACCCACACGACCCCAACCAGGGCCGGGGACAAACTGCAACGAGGTACGTGCCCTTGGTGGAACCGAACACCAGTCTCTCTGGACTGCGGGCCCACACTCTAACCGCTGAGCCAAACTGGCCAGGGCTGCTTGATTTTGTTTTTAATAAGCTATAAATAAAAACAAACAACTAAAAATAAAAATCCTGTTAACGGAGAAAGCAAGATTTTTCAGCATATACCATTTTCTATCATTCTTAGTTCAATAGTACCTTGTAAATATTGCCTATTTTTGTAAGCGCCCTCAGAAGCTCATACAGCATAGCAAAGGCGAATATGAGAGAGTTCAAGAGCAACATGGTGTTGCTGTAAAAGGAAGAGTCTGGAAGGGTGAGAGCAGAGGGCGATTGTAACTGCGGAGAGTGTCTGGCGCCCACCCTTGACCCACCTGCTCCGGACACGACCCCTGGTAGCGCCTGGGTCCCAGCGCTATCGGGTCAGGGGTGACACCCTCCTGCCCTCCTGCTGCCACCCAGGCCTAGCCCTCCCAATACACAGCCCGCTGTACCATGGTGGTCACCGCCTGGCCTCACGCTGTGCTCCCACTTCCACTCGGTCCAAGTCCAACTCCACGCGCCCAAATGCCCGCCCTTCGCGCCGCCCACCGAGTCCTGATTGACATGCCACCTACCCAACTGCCATTGGCTCCGACTGCTGCGGGGGCGGGCCTTAGGATGGGATCTGATTGCGATTGGCCATTTTCATGAATTTTAAAATCTCTCTTTTGATTGGTCGTCATTTTGGGCGGGAAGTGGCAACTCCACGGCAGCCATGTGGAGCAGATGCCTGCTGTGCAGCTGTGTGGGGCGGCAGCAGGGTGAAGGAGGAGCCCCTGCTTATGGGTGGAGGCCCCTCTACTGTAGCTTGGGCCTCCTGAGCTCAATTGTTTATGGGTAAAATGTAGTTTTACTACAAATCTGTCCAGGGGTGCCAGAAGTTAGGAGGGCTGATAACTGTGACAGGCCTTTGCAGACTTAAGCTAGAGCAAATACCTGTAAGGGCTATTCAGTTAGCGTCCTTTTACTATTGCTGATATTAGCAATAGTAACATCCTAACATCCTAGGCTGGTAAGAATTTATTTATTTATTTATTTATTTATTTATTTATTTATTTATTTATTTATTTTTAATCCTCACCCGAGGACATTTTCCCATTTTTGTTCAGATAGAGTGGGAGGGAGAGAGAGGAAGAGAGAGAGCGAGAGAGAGAGAGAGAAACATCGACGTGAAAGGGACACATTGAGTGGCTGCCTCCCGTAGGACCCAACCAGGGCCGGGGACAAACTGCAACCAAGGTAGGTGCCCTTAGCGGAACCGAACCCGGGCCTCTCTGGACCGCAGGCCGACGCTCTAACCGCTGAGCCAAACTGGCCAGGGCAAGAATTTATTTTTATTTTTTCTTTATTGATTTGAGAGAGAGAGAAATGTCAATTTGTTGTTCCACTTATTTAAGCATTCATCGGTTGATACTTGTATGTACCCTGACTGAGGATTAAAACTGACCTTGGCATATGAGGATGATGCTCTAACAGACCTAGCTACTTGGCCAGGGCATGAAGTTTAAAGTCCAGGGTTTGTCAGGGGACCAACTTATGTACTGGGGTTCTTGCAGAAGCATGTGATGTGGACCACAGGGGATAAGCTCCCTGAAGGAAGTGGCCAGGAAGCTATAGGAGGGAGGGAGGGGTTAATTCTACCTTCCACGAGACTTGGAACATCTCAGCAGGATCTCAAAGAAAGTATCTTGAGTTTTCCAAGCAGCAAAAAGGAATGGATGGGGTGTGCAGGCAGGCATGGGAACAGGAGGTCAGAGGGCAGGAAGGTTCAGCTGGGCATGTGGACTGCCATGTAAAGGGTGACACTGGAGGTTCTGGGTGGGGCTGATGCAATCACAGCCAGATTGAGGAGATTGGCTTGGGTGGGCAGAAGCCCGCCAGCAACACATGCAGGTTGAACTGGCGTTTTAGGGGAGCATATGGCAGCAGGGAGAAGAGGGGGAGGGGACCCCACAAGTGGTCATTACAGAAGGCCAAGGATTACCCACACATTCACACACCTTGGTGAAAGGACACAGAATTTCCAAGGTTCCTGGAAGGGTGACTGAAGCCCTCAATTCACCTCTGGCTCAAAGTTCCCGCCATGCCAGCTGCTGATCCATGGGAGAGTCTGAGTTTACCCCAAGAGGAAAAGAGCCCCTTCTCTTGGATCTTCTAGCACAACCTGAATAAGCTGGAATTTTCATAAAGAAGGCAGGGTCAAAAAGGAGTTAAATATAGAGACTATAAGAAAAAGCGCCCTGGCCATTTTGGCTCAGCGGTTAGAGCGTCGGCCTGCGGTTCAGAGAGACCCGGGTTCGGTTCCCGCTAGGGAACTGCATGTACCTCGGTTGCAGTTTGTCCCCGGCCCTGGTTGGTCGTTCAGGTGGCAGCCACTCGATGTGTCCCTTTCACGTCGATGTTTCTCTCTCTCTTCCTCTCTCTCCCTCCCACTCTATCTGAACAAAAAATGAAAAAAATGTCCTCGGGTGAGGATAAAAAAAAAAAGAAAAAGCTAAAGTAGCCCTGGCTGGTTTGGCTCAGCGGTTAGAGCATTGGTCAACCCACGGACTGAAGGGTCTTGGATTTGATTCCCGGTCAAAGGCATGCACCTGGGTTGCAGGTTTGATCCCTGGCCCTGGTCAGGGCCGTGCGGGGGGGCAACCAATTAATGTGTCTTTCACCTGGATGTTTCTCTCTCTTACTCTCTCTCTCTTCCTCCCTCCCTTCTACTCTATCTAGAAATCAATGGAAAAAGTATCCTAAGATGAGGATTAACCAAACAAAAGGGCAAAAGAGCTGAATAGACTCCCACCAAAGATATACAGATGGCAAATAAGCAGGTGAAAAGATGCTCACCAAAGATTGCCCGAGGGCCATTGAGCCAGACCATACTCTCATCTTAACAGAAGCCTGCCTAATGCTAGCAGCCCCTACACCTTTCCAGTGGGGAGTGCGGGGCTGGATGGTGAAGTATATGTGTTGGGGTGGGGATCAAGGAGGGAGTCTGCAGCAGTGGCAAGTGAGTGGGCTCTAGACCCCTCCAGACCTACATTTATTTATTTATTTTTTTTTAATGACTGAGAAAAGTTCTAAAACCGCAGCTTCTGGAAGAACCATTTGTTCTTGTTGGTCTTATACCTTTCTTCGAACTTGACCTTGGCCTCCCATCAGGCCTTGTGTTTCAGGGCTAGCGTCTCTGAAGACGTCCTTGTTGATGTTTCTTTCTCACATGGATATCTCACAAGGATATCCCCTTTGTCCAAGGGGATATCCACAGAGTACCTTGTGGGCATGAAGTGATTGTAGTTATACACTTTCACAAGACTTGATCTTTGACCTCTTGGCAATTTTCTTCTTGCCCATGGCCAGCTGTCACTTTGCAAGGATAGCAGTCAATCCCAGCCACCAGAGCATGGCTATAGGGGCCGTCTGAGGTGCCAATGTCAATGTTCTTCACGATGACCGCTTTGTATCCAGAGTAGCATTCAGCCACCAGCACCACCTTCCCGGGTTTCATAAACTTACCCATTTCAAAGGCAGCCACTCAGGCCTAGAGCAGAAAGGAAAGAACCCAGATCTAGATCTTAATCTCACCTGCCTCCCAAGGTCACCCAGATGACTCTGGCTAGTCACTTACTTATCTAGTGTCCTGGGCTTCCTTATCTGCAAACAGTAACGGGGCTTTCCTAGATCTGGTGAGCTCTGGTCTTCATCTTGTGAGGCAGGGGTTCAGTGGGCTATCTGAGTGCATGTGTGACAGTGAGATGGGGTCCAGTGGTGGATCTGTTGCCAGGGGGGAGGGAGGGTGGGGGCAGGCCCTATGCACAGGCAGCACCAGCAGCAGGGCAGGGTGGATGAAGCAGCACAGCAGTTTTTCAGGACCTACTCAGGCTCTAGAAAAGGTGTGACTTAGGTACCTGGGGACAGGGCGCAGCAGACCTGGCTTAGGCACGTGTGGCCCTTGACTTCCCAGCCCAGCAGGGGAGGTGGGGATGACCCCATCTGTTTGAGGCCAGGTGGCCACCTGGGCAAAGCCCAGGACCCTCAGAGCCACTCCTGTTCCATGTCCTGAAACAGCCTGGCCCAGCTCCCAGGACACCTTGGATTTCCATGGAGTGGTTCCCTGCTGTACTTCCAGAGGCTACTCTTTCTGCATGCTCAGGGCCATCCCAAAACAGGCCAGGTCAGGTTCCACCAGGCTCCCTCCCCTGCCCTGGAGGCAGGAGAGGTCTCCATGCTTCTCTGTGACCTGCCCACCCTGCTGGCAGGCCCTGACCTCTGTCCCATTCCAGACCCTCCTGCAGGCCAGTGGTGCAGGTGCTGGGGTCCCCATGGTGGGGACAGAGTGAGGACTGAAGGCTGATCAGGACCCCATTGAGTAGCCTGTCATTCCCCTCTGGCACTGGCAGGTGCTGTCATCGGGCTTGGTGCTTCTTTCAGCTGCCCACCATGGACCCAGGGCTGCCCAGGACCACCAGTCTTGTGTGCATCTGCAAGAAACTGAACTGGCTAGAGCCACTGGAGGGACTCTCCATGGAGACATCACTATGGCACTGCCTGTCCACGCTGGACCTGATCTTTCTGAGTGTGAGTGGCATGGTGGGCTCAGATCTCTATATGCTCTCAGGCACCATGGTTAAGGAGATGGCTGGCCCTGCTGTGCTGGTGTCCTTTGGCATGGCTGCTGTGTCATCCCTGCTGGCTGCTCGATGCTAGGCAGAGTTTGGGCCACCTGCCCCACATGGGCTCTGCCTACTTGTTCACCTACGTGTCCGTGGGTGAGCTGTGGGCCTTCTTGGCTGGACCGTGCTCCTTGAGTACCTCATTAGTGGCATGCTGTGGCCCATGCCTGGAGCCCCTACCTGGACTCCATGTTCAGCCATCGCATCTGTAACTTCACAGAGGCCCACCCATGTGGGCGTCTGGCAGGTGCCCTTCCTAGTCCCACTACCCAGACTTCCTGGCTTCTGACATCATCCTTTTGGTCTCCTTCTGAGCCCAGATCTCCTCCTGGCTCAACCACTCCCTCTCTGGTGTGTTCTGGCCCACCCACACAATTGGAGCCCCAAGGAGGGTGGCTTTGCACCCTTCGGCTTCTCTGGCATCTTGGCTGGTGCTGCCACCTGCTTCTTTGCCTTCGTGGGCTTTGATGTCATTGCTGCCTATAGCCATCGCCATCTCGCTGGGCCTAGTGGCTACTTGCCTACATCTTCATCTCTACTGTGCTCACCCTTATGGTGCCCTGGCACAGCCTGGACCCTGACTCAATCCTCGCCAATGCCTTCTACCGGTGGGCCTACAGCTGGGCCGGCTTCATCATGGTGGCTGGTTCCTGCTGCAGTAAGGGGCCCTTCCAGACAAGGTGGGAGGGAACAGAGCAGAGGGACCCTGCCCTAAGCCTCCCAGAGAATACATCTCCATCTGGGCCTCAGTGTTACCAGTTGCATAATGGGCCCAGAAAGGTGTTAATTATTAGCCTCTCCACCCAGGCTTGTTGGAAGGGACTTATTAATCGCTTCCTCCCAGTTGTACATCGTCAATTCCGGGCATGTGCTTCCAAGACCTTTCCTGGCAGAGGGACTCAGATTCTCCAATGGGCCTGTCACCTAAACTGGGGTGTCCCATTCCTGAGTGGCAGTGGGGGTGACAATTCAGCACCCCACATATTCTCAGGCTCACTCTGATAGCCCAGACAAACTGATACCCATGATTCCAAGGGAGTCCCCATGCCCTGGCTCTCAGTAGAGACCCTTGGTGGGCCTGTCTACCATGCTAACCTGTCCCCCACCCTCTGACACAGTCATGAACACTGCCCTACCCCTCAACCTCTTATCTGGGCCACAAATCATCTATGCCATGGCTACTGATAGGTTCTTCTCCCAGGCGTTTGCCCACATGCACCCCCAGATGCAGGTGCCCATGGTGGGCATGATGGTGTTTGGGGTCCTCATGGCTTTTGTGGCACTGCTACTGGACCTCAAGGTGCTGGTCCAGTTCCTGTCCATTGTCACATTGCTGGCCTACACCTTTGTGGCCATAATCATGCTATGCTTCCAGAAGGCCCCTCGGTCTAGTTCCCTGGGCCTGGGCAGCCCTGGCCCTGTAGTCAAGGAGTACAACTTCTTTCAAGACCACACCCAGCTGGTGGGCACTGAGCAGGCCTCAGCTCCTGAGCCCCAACAGTGACAGCCAGCCCTGAAGCCCTACCTGGGCTTCTTGGGTGGGTGCAGCCCTGGAGTTGCCGTGGCTGGGTGGTAGGTGTCATGGTGGCCTCAGCCATCACCCTGGGCTGTGTACTGGTCTTTTTTGTTGTTGTTGTTGTTCAGATAGAGTGGGAGGGAGAGAGAGGAAGAGAGAGAGAGAGAGAAACATTGACGTGAAAGGGACACATCGAGTGGCTGCCACCCTCATGACCAACCTGGGCCGGGGACAAACTGCAACCGAGGTACATGCCCTTAGCTGGAACCGAACCCGGGTCTCTCTGGACCACAGGCCAACACTCTAACCGCTGAGCCAAACCGGCCAGGGCTGTACCGGTCTTTGAAGACTCGGCTCTGCACCTCCCACGCTGGGGCCACATCCTGCTGCACCTACTCAGCACTATCGTGTTTGTGCCTAGTCTCCTTGTTCTGGGAGACAGAACCAGCAGGACACCTTCCAGGTACCCCCCCCCCCAGCCAACACCCACTTTCTGTCAGCCCAGCCAGCTCCCTTTGCCCCTTCCTCCTCTGCTGTGGCAGGATGAACCAGGGTGTCACAGGGCTGGGGCGGCCATTTGTATGGGGAATGGGCAGTTGTCTCCAGAATCGGCAGAGGTAAATTAAGGCTCTGTGAATTCCTGAGAAATCAGGTCTGGGCCTGCAGACCTTCCTGAAA
Source organism: Tadarida brasiliensis (assembly GCA_030848825.1). NCBI lineage: Eukaryota > Metazoa > Chordata > Mammalia > Chiroptera > Molossidae > Tadarida > Tadarida brasiliensis. Next base: position 22,521,354 of record CM061277.1, on the reverse strand, counting down.
CTCAGCGCTGCACTGCCCTGCCCTTCCCCTCAGTCCCCACTGGTGCCCCTGACTCCAGTCCTGAGCACTCTTCTCAACATCTGTCTCATGCGGAGGCTGAACAAGCTGACCTGGCTGCGCTTCTCCATCTGGTCCTGATCGATGAGTGTGGGCTAGGCTGGGGCCCTGGGTGGGCTGCAGGACAGCAGGGAAGGCAAGGAGGATAAAGGGTTGGGGCCTGCCCCTCAGGCTTGTGCAATCCCTGCAGGACTCATAGTGTATTTCGGCTTTTGTATCTGGTGCAGCAAGGAGAACCAGCAGGAGGTGCAGCAGCCAGCCACCACTCGCTCCACAGTGTTCCCCAATGGCAGCCTGGAGGAGACGGTGCAGGTCACGCAGCCCCTAAGCCAGGCACTGGTCCAGGAGCTCAGCTTCATGGAGCAGCCACCAGTCCATGAGGACAGCTGGAGGCCTGCCCACTCTCCCCCACCTTCTCAGGAGGCCGGAGGGCCTGGGAGCCCCTCTGTCTGGGGCAGCTCATGTTTGCAGACCTGCTCATGCTCGGGGGTCCTCAGGACCTTAGAGCTTAGCCCAAATTCCGAGCTTTGGGTCTTTGGGAGTGGGCCGTGGCCGGGGCTGGTGTGGTGGACTTTGCTTAGCATCTTTCAGGTTATGACCAACTCCAGCTACCTGGGCAGGTGGGGTGGGCAGGTAAGAGGCCCACGGCCCCAAGGATCCACAATAATAACTGCTCGAGCAGCCATATGGCCTGTTCCCATGTCCACTGACATTCTTTGTGGCACTGAGTCCTCACCTGCCCCCAGGAACTAGGTGACCGTCCTCAATCCCCAGCAAAAACACCTAGGTTCTGCCAGGAGGAGGTACCAGCCCTGGGACAGCCCTGCGTCAGGGACACAGCCTGGATCCCAGGGTTCTGCCCTCAGGCCAGTGTCTTCTGCTTATCTCAGAGTGGAGCTACACACACCCCTACAAGCACCAAGTGAGGAGGGGTCCATGACAGGTGGGAGTCAGGCTCCCTTCCAGGCTCCCCACATGTCCCCTCAGGGGTGGATCCAAAGAGCAGAGCCTGCAAAGGGCAGTGGAGTACCAGGGTTGCCTTAGTTTCCCAGGGCTCCCAGAGAACATGGTGTGTGCCTGCAGCCTGCCCGAGGATGTAGAGGCACACTTACATGGACACATGCACCTCTCAGGCACGCACCTGCGTCATCCACATGGCTGTCCTGGGCTTTTCACTAAAGGTTCAGGATGGTATATGTGTATGGTACACACGCTTATGTATAGGTGCACAAGTGCCTGGGCCTTCTCCAAGTACCTTCCATTCCACTTAATGGCTGGGAGGCCCCAGTCCTTGGGGGGTCCCCAGGCCCACTCTGCCCCTCCCCCATTGGCCTCTCCTAGACTGTGCTATATCGACTATAGACATCTCCAGCTCCCCGTCCCTGCCTGTAAGGACCACACAGGAGGCTGCTGGCTTTGGCAGGCTTTACTTCTCGACCTCCTGCAGCCATGTCATTGGCTTTCTCTGGGCCCTGAGGACAACCAGGTACATGTGACCCTGCTCCAATAACCAGGCCTTATGGTCATGTTCTCTTACCCTGGCCCTTTTGAACCTGCCTCCCCATACACACTGCTCTGGGGATTGGGAGGCAGCAGGGACCCAAGGCTCTGTTGAGGCTCCAGATGCCAGATAATTCCAGATGCTAGCCCCATCCCAGCCCTGCCCAAATGGTCCATGTCAATCCATTGGCAAGTTGCTAGCATGCCCCTGGTCACCAGGGACCTATGAAGAAGCAGCCCCTCACCTTCCTGGGGTGAGTACTCCCAAATCCCTGCCCCTGCCCTGGGACTAAGAGAGGGTTTGACTCCTACAGCCACTGTCCCTCCCCTCCTCACAGTGGATCTCCCAAACCTGGGGAAATTCTCCCGTAGGCAAGACACATACCCCCAAAGGATTCCAGAGCCAAAACCAAGCCAACCTGCTGGGGCTTCTGTGTCCTTTGTTGGGGACATTCCTTTAGCCACTGGGCTTCACCTGGGGTAATAGTCAAGGCCTCCTGTATGCAGTTGCCCAGACAGGTTTTTAGGCATGACATTGAGCAGGACTGAATTTCAGATGTACATCCTCCCCACCCCCAGGAAGCCCAGTGAGCAAGTTCCAGGGGGCTGGGATTGGGGGGGGTCATCAAGGAGGCATATAGGTCACAAAGACCCCGGTGATCATAAGTTGAGCAGGTATGGGCCCAAGAGGTGCCTGTGCCCTTGCCTGGGGTCCTGGTAGGTTGAATCATCTACCCACTGCACTTCCCCATTCCATGGATGAGGCCCAAGTCTAAGTGGGACTTGCCCCCAGCAACCCAGCACCAAAGCAGCTGAGACAGACCATCTCATCAGGCCTCCTTCTACCTGAAAGGGTTAATAATGTTTTAACAAAATTAAACTCCATTCTGACCCTCAGTTGCTGCACGTGCACACCTTGGCAGTTTCTCCTTGAAAACATGAGGGCCTTGAGAAACCCGCAGATAAAGGGTTGATGAAGGCCTTGAGAAACTCAGAGACCATAAGAAAAAAAGAGATTAATGATGGCCCTGACCTCTGCCAGAGCAGACTCCTTACCTCTGAGACAACTCCTACCAACCCAGACAACAATTACAGAGAGTGTGAGGTTTTTTTTTTCTTTTTGAGTGTAGTTTTTTTTTAGTTTCTGTAGTTTGCCACTATAAAGCCTAGAGAAAAAAGGGACTGGACGGCTAAGCTTTCAGGCTTGGCCCCTGTCCTGCACCCAGGCGGATATAATAAAGCATCTTTGCTCTACATTGGCCTTGTGTTGTGGATGTGATCTCCCGCCGGCACGCACACACCTTTTATTTGGTGCCGAAACCCGGGAGGTCTGTGAGGACCCTGCATTGGGGGCAACCGCGGGCCCCTGGAGTCCTCCAGGCCTCCTGTCGGACCGGGATCGATCACATCCTCAGCCGGATACCGGACCTCCAACCTTTCCTGCCAATCCAGCATCAACACCGGACACTAATTCACGGGTGAGTGTTCATTTGCCTACCGGTCTGATTCTCCGGGCTGTCTCGTTATCCTCCGTCCGGGACAAGAGAGCCAGGCTCTCAGTCACTACTGTGTGATCGTCCCTCCGAAAATCCAGCGCTGGTCGGGACAAGCTCCTCGGGAACCAGGTTCCCTCAGCTCACCATATATCTGGGGACGCCTGGTATAGGTGAGTTGCACGTCTCTCTGCTCTAGGGGAGAAGCGGGGACGCCTTCTTCTTCCTCTAGAGTATCCGTCCGTCGGACCGCTAGGCCGCAACATCTCACACCACAACATGGGAAACGCTCAATCTGCCATCCCTCGTACAACACCCCTAGGATGTCTCCTAAAGAATCTACAGACCCTAGGGCTCGCTCAGGACTTGCGTCCCAAGCGACTCATTTTTTACTGCAATACCGCATGGCCTCAATATAAATTAGACAATGGGTCACAGTGGCCTGAGAACGGCACCTTCGATTTCAACATTCTCACTGACCTAGACAATTTCTGTCGAGGGCAAGGAAAATGGTCTGAGGTTCCTTACATCCAGGCTTTTTTTGCACTCAGAACACACCCCTCTTTATGCGACTCTTGCTCTCCCTCCCAAATTTTTCTGCTGCACTCTAATCCTCCCAAACCTCCTTCTGAAGACAGCGCGCTAACTTCTCCTGTTTCCTCCTTTGACCCAGCCGATCTCACTCCACCACCTCCTCCCTCAGCCCCTCCGGCAGGGTCTTCTCCTCCGGCCCCTTCTGCGGGCCCCCCACCCTACCCTGAGCCTCCTACTCCAGTTTCGTCTCCTCTACACCCGCAAGTGACTCCCTCACACACACGATCGGGAACCATCTTTGGTCCCTATCCGTCCCCAACCTCAGCCCCCGTTTTAGAATGTCCCCTGAGGGAAGTAGCGGGAGCTGAAGGGATTGTCAGAGTTCATGTCCCCTTCTCTCTCTCAGATTTGTCCCAGATAAATAAAAGACTAGGATCCTTTACTGAGGATCCCACCAATTATACTCAGGAATTTGAGTACCTTACCCAGTCTTATGATCTAACTTGGAATGATATTCATGTTATTCTCTCTTCCACCCTTAATCCGGAAGATAAAAATCGAGTCTGGATTAGTGCTCAGGGCCATGCTGATAATCTGAGGCGACAGGCCCCCACTAACCCCGTAGGGGCCGAAGCAGTCCCTAGCCAGGACCCCAGGTGGAATTATCAGGACAATGAGGCAGGTAGGAGAGCCAGGGACCATATGGTAATATGCCTCATTGAGGGGCTTAAAAAAGCCTCACACAAGGCGGTTAACTATGAAAGACTATCTGAAATAATTCAGGAAAGGAATGAAAACCCTGCAACCTTTCTATCCCGCCTTACACAGGCCATGAGAAAATATACTAACTTAGATCCCACTAGCCCAGAAGGAACTGTCATTTTAAACCTGAGATTTATCTCTCAGTCAGCCCCGGACATTAGAAAAAAGTTACAAAAACTTGAAGATGGCCCTCAAACCCCTCAACGGGAACTTCTAAATCTAGCCTTTAAGGTGTTCAATAATCGCGATGAAGAGGCTAAACAGCAAAGAATAGCAGAATTCCAAATGCTTGCCTCTGCCATCAGAGCCCCCTCTAATCAAAGGAGCCAGCAAACCCCCTTCAGGGGACAGAAGAAGGGCACCCACCAGGATCAGCAGAGCGAGCCTCCAGGCCCCTGCTTTAAATGCAATCAGATTGGCCACTGGGCGAGACAGTGCCCCAATCCCCGACCACCGCCTAGGCCATGTCCTCAATGTGGAGGACCCCACTGGAAGTCGGACTGCGGACAGACTGCGCAGAGTCGGTCCTCATCCCTTCCTCTGGCTGGCGGATCGGGCAATCCAGGCCTTGATCTGATTGGCCTCGCGGCTGAAGACTGAAGGTGCCCAGGAACGGACGCCCCGACTGTCATCTCGAACTCCGAACCTCGGGTAACTCTGATGGTAGCAGGTAGGCCAATTTCATTTTTAATAGATACCGGGGCAACCTACTCTGCCCTCCCTGAATTCAAGGGACCTCTTCAACGGTCTGGGATTTCAGTTGTGGGAATTGACGGCCAAATATCACAGCCCAGGGCAACCCAGACACTCACTTGTTCTCTAGGCCCCTATATCTTTCTCCACTCATTTTTAGTGTTACCAGCCTGCCCCACTCCCTTGTTAGGGCGGGACATTCTATCTAAACTCCATGCCACTTTAACCCTTACTCCCTCTCTCTCCACCAACCACTCTCAGTCTTTACTTTGTCTCCTCCAAGAATCGGCCTCCTCTCCTAAAACAACCCCCCCACCACTACCTCCAGAACTGGTTAACCCCATAGTGTGGGACACATCCCTCCCCTCTGTAGCTAAGCACCATACTCCAATCAAAATATCTCTCAAAGATCCCTTATCTTTCCCTTCCCAGAAACAATACCCTATTCCCCCAGAAGCACAAAAAGGACTGAAACCTGTCTTAACCCGACTCCTAAAGAAAAATTTACTCCGCCCTACCAATTCTCCCTATAATACTCCCATCTTGCCTGTACGCAAGCCTGACGGGTCTTACCGCCTAGTACAGGACCTCCGCATTATAAATCAAGCCGTTCAGCCGATACACCCCGTTGTTCCTAACCCATATACCCTCCTCTCTCAAATTCCGGCTAACACACAGTTCTTTACGGTCCTAGACCTTAAAGATGCCTTTTTTACTATTCCCTTACATCCAGACTCTCAAAATCTTTTTGCTTTCACCTGGACTGACCCAGACACTGGACAGTCCCAACAGCTAACCTGGACTGTTCTCCCTCAAGGATTTCGGGACAGTCCCCATCTGTTTGGGCAGGCCATAGCCAGTGACTTGCGGCAATTAGACATAAAAGGGTCGACTCTTCTTCAGTATGTTGATGACCTCCTCCTTTGTAGTCCCACCAGAGAAGATTCTGAGAAACATACCACCCGTTTGTTGAATTTCCTTGCAGAGAAAGGGTATCGGGTTTCTCCTAAAAAGGCTCAACTTACAACTCCACGAGTAACCTACTTAGGGCTCACTCTCACCCCCCATTCCAGAGGGATCCCTGCAAGCCGAATCTCCCTCATCTCTGAAACCCCAGTCCCAGAGACTAAACAGGAGCTTCTTTCATTTTTAGGCTTGGCGGGTTACTTCAGGCTGTGGATTCCTAATTTTGCACTTCTAGCTAAACCTCTATATCAGGCCGCTAAAGGGAGTCTTAATGAACCCTTAAATCCTGTCACTCCTATTAAGGCTCCTTTTCAGAAACTACAGCAAGCTCTCACCCAGGCTCCTGCCCTCACTCTGCCAGACTTAACCAAGCCATTTATTTTGTACATAGATGAAAGGCAAGGAGTAGCAGTTGGACTTCTGGGGCAGCTGAAGGGGCCCACCCTCCAGTCTGTAGCGTATCTCTCCAAACAGCTGGATAACACCGTCCTGGGATGGCCCCCATGCCTCAGGGCTTTAGCAGCCGCGGCAGTCCTCACCCTAGAGAGCCTAAAGATTACCCTTCATAGCCCAGTCACTGTCCACTCCTCTCATAATTTAAAGGATATGCTATCTCAGAGACACTTACAAAACTTAATGTCACCCTCTCGCATTCAGCAGCTACACACTTTATTCCTCCAGACGCCTCAGGTCTCAGTAGCATCTACTTCTCCCCTTAATCCAGCAACTTTACTTCCTTTACCATCCAAAGGAGAAAAGGAAAGGACACATTGCTGTTTAAAAATCTTAGACTCCTGTCTATCTCCTTTTCCTCATATCAAGGACAGCCCCCTTCCAAAGGCAGATCATACCTGGTTCATTGATGGAAGCGCCTACAGCAAGCAGGGTGCCTCCTATGCCGGTTATGCAATTGTAACCCTGGAACCTAAAGGGGTTATTGAGGCTGGTCCCCTCCCTCGAGGCACAACCTCTCAAAAAGCAGAACTAGTCGCCCTAATCAGAGCTCTAACCTTAGCAAAGGACCAGAGGGCAAACATCTACACTGACTCTAAATATGCCTTCCATATCCTGCATTCACATGCTTCCATCTGGGCTGAAAGGGGCTTTCTCTCAACCCAGGGGACACCTATAATTAATGGTAAATTGATTAAAAAACTCCTCGATGCGGCCCGCTGTCCTCTAGAGGCAGCTATTATACACTGCAGGGGCCATCAAACCCATGGAACTTCGACTGCTCTAGGCAACAATTTTGCTGACACAATCGCCAAACAGGCAGCCAAGGAACCCTTACAGGGCCAATTTCTTTCTCTAGCCTTAATAGAGCCTGTTTACTCTCCCTCCGAAAAAGCAGATTTTCAAGCACAGGGGTACCAAACTGAAGGCCCATGGTTCCTCCTAAATGGCCGATATATTTTGCCTGAAGAACAGGCCGATTCCATCTTACACACTTTACACCAGTCCTTCCATGTGGGCCACAGACCCCTGACCCGTTTATTACTCCCTGTACTTGCTTGCTCACGCCTGTCAGACAGATTACAGAAAATAACTAGGAGATGTCAACTTTGCTATGCTGTCTCCCCCCAAGGGTGCCTTAAACCTCCTTCTTATCCTACACATCAGGCAAGGGGTCTGACCCCAGGACAAGATTGGCAAATTGATTTTACACATATGCCCCCAATTAAGAAAATCAAATACCTCCTAGTGTTAGTAGATACCTTTTCAGGATGGGTTGAGGCTTTCCCAACCACCTCCGAAACTGCCGGAACAGTTACACAAACTCTCTTGGACCATATCATTCCCAGATTTGGGTTACCAAACAGCATACAGTCTGATAATGGTCCTGCCTTTGTCAGTCGCATCACCCAAGAAGTTTCTGAAACTTTAAACATAAAATGGCACCTCCATATACCTTACCGACCACAATCCTCTGGCAAAGTAGAAAAAATGAATTCAATTCTTAAAGCACAATTAACCAAATTGACTCGGGAAATGAGGCAGACTTGGGTCACGGCCTTACCTCTAGCGCTCATGAGAATCAGGTCTATACCAAGATCCCCCACTTTTTATAGCCCTTTCGAGCTAATGTATGGCCGGTCATTTCTACTAGGACCTGCCCCAGACCCAGATAATTCACCTCCTATTGGAGATTATATCCCTGCTCTAAATCTCACCAGAACTCTCCTGCGAGAGGCTGCTAACCGTCTGCTACCTCTTCCAGAACCCGAGCCTAGGGCAGAGGACAGTCTAGCTGGGAAGGAAGTCCTGATCCGCCAACTCTCAGACAAGCTTCAGCCTCGGTGGACCGGACCTCACGTAGTCATCTGCAGCACCCCCACAGCTGTGAGGGTGCGCGGACTCCCCCACTGGATCCATCGGACCAAGGTCAAGGCAGTCCCGTCGGAGCAGCAGGACACCTGGAAAGCGGAGATTAAGGAAGGCGGAAACACGGGCCCTTCCACTCTACCTGGACCATCGCCTAAACCTAAGTATTCCTGCTCCCCCCTAGGACCCACCAAGGTCAGACTAACCAAAATCCCAGAAGACGAGCAACCTGAGCCGTGAGTAACCATGATTTTCCCTTGGCAACAGCAAGAACAAACATTCCAATTTACTCTACTCTTTCTTATCTCCCTATTCCCAGGGGGACATTTTGCCCCCATACCCTCTCTTCTAGAATCATCACATCTGGAACGCTCCCTTAGTCTTACTCAAGATCTTCTAATTAAGGCTAATTCCTCCTATGCAGCCAGCTGCTGGATGTGTCTCTCCATGTCCACCTCAGCCTACTCTGCTCTACCTATTCCGAGCAGTGACACCTATCTTCTTCCGACCACTCTTATCTATAGAGTTCAGAAGGGAGCCACCTTCTTTGAGAGAGCTGATACTCTCCTAGGAGATTATCCCACCTCAGCCGCCAACCGAGCAAACAGGCTATATCATACCTACTATTCGCATCTTGGGGAATTTAAACCTTCAACCCCCCCTGCCCAAGGGCCAGTCACTCTTAATACCCCTCTCCTTTTACCCGCTCCCTTATGTTTTACTGCTCGAGGCACCGTCCCAGTAGGCCACCTTCCCTCTAAACTCTGCAACATCACAGTAAACATTCAATTTCCCCAGAACCATCAAAATAGCCAGGTCAATTATCAGGTATCTCCAGAAGCAAACGGATTATTTATTAATCCCGTTCGCTTCACAGAACCCCCTATTCTTATGGCCTCACAGCACAAATGCTCCTATCCCACTGGCTGGCTCCACCCTTGGCTCACTACTTCCTCCTTAAAGTTACTCTGCTCAAAACAATCCTCTACTCATATCTCCCCCCTTGTCGGGGCTGCCCTTTCCTCTACCCTGACTGCCTGGAGCTCAGAGACAGTAGGACGGAGCCGGCCACTCATCCATCTATTCTCTCTTCATCTCTCGGCTTGCATCACCCAATCGGGAGCTTTCTTTTTATGTGGAACTAACACCTATATGTGTCTCCCAACTAATTGGACAGGAACTTGTACCCTGGTCTATCTCACCCCAAACATCAACCTAGTTCCACCCCATGAGCCTCTCCCAGTTCCTAGGATTCGACTGGTCAAGCAAAAGAGCAAACGAGCAGTACAGGTAATCCCTCTCCTAGCTGCCCTAGGAATCACTACAGCGGTGGGCCTGGGGGCGGGGGGACTAGGCACCTCCCTGTCTTACTTTCACTCTCTCTCCGAAGACCTCCAGAGCTCCCTAGAAGAAATTGCCTCCACTCTGGTGAGACTCCAAGATCAACTCGACTCCCTGGCCGCTGTCACATTACAAAATCGCCGAGGCCTGGACCTCCTAACGGCAGAAAAAGGGGGTATCTGTGTCTTCCTAGAAGAACAATGTTGCTTCTATCTCAACCAGTCAGGGCTGGTTAGAGACGCAGCAACTAAACTAAAGGAACGGGCTCAACGAATCCGTGAAAGACAGAAGGGGTCCTGGGATCAATGGCTCCACACAAACTGGGTGTCTTGGCTATTACCATTTATCGGTCCGCTCACCCTCATTTTTATCATTTTAGCATTTGGACCCTGCCTCTTGCGCCTGATTACTAAATTTGTACAAAATCGGTTGCAAATTTTAGTCAACCAGACGGTTGGACAATTTGTCCTAGCACAGGTGAAAGGATCCTATCACCCCATTCCCCAAGAAGTTATCTAACAATTCCTTTTAGGAGTCCACGACAACCCCATACCTGCAGGAAGTAGACAAAGAGAAACTTCGCCCCTTCTCCCTTTTTTTTATCATTATAAGGTGGGAATGAAAGGGTTAATAATGTTTTAACAAAATTAAACTCCATTCTGACCCTCAGTTGCTGCACGTGCACACCTTGGCAGTTTCTCCTTGAAAACATGAGGGCCTTGAGAAACCCGCAGATAAAGGGTTGATGAAGGCCTTGAGAAACTCAGAGACCATAAGAAAAAAAGAGATTAATGATGGCCCTGACCTCTGCCAGAGCAGACTCCTTACCTCTGAGACAACTCCTACCAACCCAGACAACAATTACAGAGAGTGTGAGGTTTTTTTTTTCTTTTTGAGTGTAGTTTTTTTTTAGTTTCTGTAGTTTGCCACTATAAAGCCTAGAGAAAAAAGGGACTGGACGGCTAAGCTTTCAGGCTTGGCCCCTGTCCTGCACCCAGGCGGATATAATAAAGCATCTTTGCTCTACATTGGCCTTGTGTTGTGGATGTGATCTCCCGCCGGCACGCACACACCTTTTACTACCTTGCTGTGGACTCTGGTCATACAGCCCCCAGTGCAGCACAGCTGAGAGGGTGGGGGCTCTACCTGTGATGGGGGTGCTGGCAGCAGGAGAAGGACTAGAAGCCAGGCAGGGCTGGGATTGGCTACAGTCAGTGCAGACAGCTGGTGAGCGGGCCACTGCTGGGAGCACTGGGGACAGGGATTGAGAGCTCCAGACCCAGACATAGCAGGAGCCCTACTGGACCAGCACCCTGCCACGTGGTGCCCAGGGCTCTCCCCTTCTCCATGGCTCCTGTTCCGCTGCAGATCTCTATGCAAAACTGGCTTCTGTTACTCCCCAGGCAGCACCCTGCCAAGGCTGGAGTCAGGGAAGGGACAGTCTGCCTGGGAGTTGAAGGTAGAATTCCCCTCCAATGCCTACCCTGGTTCTGCAGTGGCTTTATCCATGAAGTCCCCAAGGTGGGGCCCCACCCTTCCCAGGTACAGGGAATGGTTACAGGCCTCAAGAATGGGCCAGCAAGTAGGGGCCAGAGCAGGGGTAGGGCCATCCTGGCATCAGTGTCTGGCTCCCAGCAGCAGCAGTCGCCATGGGGGCAGGTGCTGGACTCCCCCTAAGGCACCTGGGCAGCTGGGTTCGAGGGTGCGGAGGCTGGCTCTGTCTGCTCAGGGTTGGCAGTCACCTTCGGGGCCTTTGCCTGCAGATGAGGACATTAGGTCAGGGCTCTGGCCACATTCTCCAAGTGTAGCAGCACCTGGTGGTGGAGCAGGCCCACAGCTCACCTCCTCATACTTGGTTGTCCAGTAGAAATGGGCTTCTCCATCTACATACAGCAGCAGCAGGTCACAGAAGAAGGTGATCTGGAAGAGGCAGGGTCCTGGTAGGTTGGATCATCCTGCCCTCCTGCCACCTCCCCAACCCTCACTCAGAGACTTAACAGTGGGCAGAGTGTGCTCAGTGTTCATGCAGATGGGTCTGGGTGTGCTCTGTCTGCAGCCAGAGGGAGCCCACATTGGCCACACTCACCATGCCCAGCCAAGCTGCTCCAGTGCCCAAAGTGATGATCGTGGGGATGAGCCCAAATTTCCCTGCCTGAGAGATGCCTGGACTGAGCTTCTCAGGCCATGGTTGTTGCCTCCTCCCACCTCCATCCTGCCCATTCCACCTGACCCTTCTACCTGCCCAGTAACGAGGATGTCGAAGCGAATCCCATAGAGCTTAAGCAGGCTCCGGGCCTCCACACCTGAGGCTTCCCACCAGTGAGTGGCTGTCCTGTGGGAAAGAGAAAGTCTGGTGGCCTGCTCTGCCCACTCCCAGGCTGGGCCGGCCCTCCCAGGCCTCCGTCTTGCTCATCCATTGACTCCATCAACCTCCAGCCCAGCACAAATCCTGGATCTCAGCTCTGTGTCATTGCTGAAGACACAGGGGAAAAGCAAACCAGGACCTGCCTCTCAGAAGCTCCCTGCCTCCTGAAGGGACAGGGACAGAAGAGTCTCTAAACAGACACTGGCAGGGGCAGAGGAGTGGCGGGGGGTGAGTGGGGTTAGGCCAGGGTTGTGAGCGTTGAGAGGGGGAAACACTCTCCCTTAGAAACCAGGGAAGGCTTCCTGCAGGGGAGACTTTCAGGCTGGTTTTCCAGGGTTCAGGAAGGAGTTCTAGGCACAGAAAGCAGGGCCAGTGAGAGCACAGAGGGGAGCAGGGTGTGGGCAGGGAGCTAGCCCCATATAGTTGCAAAGGGTTGGGGAGGTCAGTGAAGCCAGGCCAGGCAGCAGTGTCAGGAGCGCCACTTGCAGGCCTGGTGGCTGTGTGCACATATGCCTGTGAGCGAGTGAGAAGGTGACCTGAGGTGGCAGAAGGATTCTGGGCAGGGGAGGGAAGGTCTGCTTAGGAGACAGACATGACAGTAAATGTCATGCAAGGTCCTTAAGTGCATCCTGATTGGAAAAATAAAAAGATTTAGGACTGTTTTTGGCACAGTTGGAGAAATTTAAATATGAGATTTATTCTGTCAATGTTAAATTTATTTATTTTTAAAATAATTTTTCTTTATTGATTTTAGAGAGAGAGGAAGGCAGAGAGATAGAGACATCAATGAGAGAGAATATCTATTGCCTGCCTCCTGCATGCCCCCCACTGGGGATCGGGCCCACAACCTGGGCATGTGCCGTGACCGGGAATCGAACTGGCGACCTCTTGGTGCATGGGTCGACACTCAACCACTGAGCCACACCAGCTGGGCATTAAATTTCTTGAGCGTGATAACAGGTCAGTGGTCCCTTGGGGAAGGTCCTCATTCTCAGCACAGTGTTGAGAAGGGTGAGCATCTGGATGTCTGCCACTTACTTTTCAATGGCTGCATTTGAAATCTATCTAAGTCAATCTGGCTCACTCTAGAGGGAGAGAGAAGCAAATGTGGCAAAATGGTAAAAAATAAAAAAAACCCTGGTGAATCCAGATGTAGAGTATATGGGTGTTCATGGTACTAATCTTTGAATTTTTCTATAGATTTAAAAAAATTTTTTTAGCCCTGGCCAGTTTGGCTCAGCGGTTAGAGCATCGGCCTGGGGACCAGAGAGTCCTGGGTTCAGTTCCCGCTAAGGGCACGTACCTTGGTTGCAGTTTGTCTCCAGCCCCGGTTGGGGTCGTGTGGGTGGCAACCAGTCAATGTGTCTCTCTCACGTCGATGTTTCTCTCTCTCTCTTCCCCCCTCTCTCCCTTCCGCTCTATCTGAAGATAAATGCAAAAATGTCCTCGGGTGAGGATAAAATAAATAAATAAAAATAAAACATTTTTAAATAAAATCTTAAGGAAAAAGTAAAAAAGAAAGCCCCCTGTGCTGTGGAGATGCTGGAGGCAGCGTGGGGTGGAGGAGGGGCTGGAGGTGAGGGGTACCATCTATAACACAGGGTGTAGGAACAGATGGGGTGGAGGGGGAAGAGCTCAGGAGGGAGGCTGGACAGAGCTTGTGCCGGGGGACCTGCAACTGAAAATGCCCCATCCTGCTCCCGGGACCACCCTCTCTTGCACAGAGCAGAGCATCCAGAGGGCTGGGCTAGGGTGGGTCTGTCCTGACCTCCACGGAAAGACAGGTGAAGGTGGGCCTGGTTGAAGAGCAGCATGTGGGGACTGGGGGCTGTGGTAGTGGCACCTGAAATTGTAGCTCCTCTCCTGCAGCTGGAAGGAGTAGTGGGGTTGGCAGTCAGAGCCCCCGGTGTCCAGGTTGCAATCCCAGAGGACTTGGATGCCTATAGCACCACCCTGCACACAGCACAGCAACGTTCCACTGTCACATGGGCTCGGACCCTCTCCCTGAATCCTCCCAGAACCATGCCCCCCACAGACCCACCAGCAATGCCAAGTCCTCAAAGACACCTCCAGCTGCAGCCACGAGGTCCCCAATGCGGAACACCGGGCAGTAGGGGCTGGAGAGGGGATCATATCGGCAGCGCTGGAAATAGGTGTTGTCCCAGGTCTGCAAGTCGTTGGACCTTCGAGGGGTGGAGGGAGGGAAGGTCAGGCCAGGATGGTGATAAGGAGGGTCTGGGCCTGTCAGGACCCACCCACACTTACTTGGAGAAGTTGAACTTGCTGAAAGTGACAGTGTTTTTGATGAACAGTGTGAAGTTCTCGGCCTGGACCAGCAGGGGCTTCCTGTGGGTGTGAGGGAGGTGAGGGGCGGGCTCTGCCTGTCCTAGGGCCCTGCCTTGGGAGTCAGGGGAGACTTACGTGGGCACAGTACCGCTCTCCACTGGGCACCAGCCCTGGATTTCACAGGTCCTATGGGTCCCGTTGAACATAACACACTGGCCCGTTTTTATGCCTTGAAAACACAAGACAAACTCTAGGCCTGAAGTGGGGGATGGGTGGACAAGGGGATATTGACAAATAGGAGTGATGCAGAGGCACCACCAGGCCTGGACTCAAGAGCCACCCAGGGTCCCAGCCTGGCCCCTGAATCCCATTCCCAGTAGAGACACTGGAAGACAAGGCCCACAGTTACCATGGCTGTGTGTCCCCGTCTCCCCTTCAGGACAGTCTTCGTGGGCCCAGCAGGTAGCCAGCGGGATGGAGGGGTGCTGAGGTGGGTGAGAGCAGAGTTGTCAAGGGCCCAGTGGGTGACCCAGCCCTGCAGTCCACAGAGACCTGTCCCACCCGCCTTAGCCCTCCAGGGTTCCCTGAGTTTGGGGGCACATGGAAAGCTGGAGACAGAAGCGATTCATTGAGGCCCAGCTCCTCTGATCCCAATTCAGATCACACATCAGGGAAGGTGGAGGGACCCTGGGAAGGGTAAGTTCATGCTGGAGGCACTAGGCATGGCAGACAAAGGACAGGACCCTAGTCCAAGGGGCCTGGGTAGGGAAGAGGGACCCCACAGGCTAGGGCCTTCCCTGCCTGTTCTCCAGTAAAACAGGGACATTAATGCCTGCACACAGTCACAGAGTCCTGGGATCAGCCAGGAGAGGAGAAGGTGGTGAGCTTTCTTGGGGTCCCAGACCCTGGAGAGGAAGGTACCCTCAAGTAGCAGGCACTTGCAGACACGGTTCTGCTCAGGGCAGACGACAGACACCACTGTGCAGGCACCCAGCTCAGGGGCAGCAGGAGGAATGCAGTGCCAAGGAAGGGCCCAGGGACTGCGAGAAGCCAAATGAGAAGATGGGACTTTGTGGTGGTGGGGGGGGGGTTAGGACTGTGATGATAAGTGGACAGAGGACAGTGTGGGTCCACCTCTTCTACCCCATTGTCCCTACCTATGTCCTGAGTCTGCCCCCTTTCTCCACCCTGACTGGGCCACCATGACCTCCAATTGGACTCCATGGTGACCACCACAGGGTCCTGCCTCTGGCCTCATCTGCCTCCACCCAGCAACTGAGTGGTACATCCCATGTACAGAAGATGAAGCACCCCTCCTCTGAGCCCACCTGTGGCTGCCTGCTGCTCCTGTGATGGAATTCAGCTCTTTAGTTCATAGGGCCCCTGAGATCTCGGGCCACTCCCTGCCTCAGTCCAGATCTAGGCTCCAGACCCACTCAGCAGCAAATGACTCTGGAGCTGCCTCGTTTCACACAGCTGAGGTCCCTTGCCCACACATCCCTCTGCCTGGACATCTTTAAGACACCACTTGAGCCTCCAGTCCTGTGGGAAACCCTTCCTGAGGCCCCAAGCTGGCAGAAGCACCTCCCTGGGTCTCCCGCCTGCAGCCTCTGCCCCCATCACAGGACCGCCACTTTGGCTGGGCTGTCTGTGCAGGAGTTTCTTGAAGTATAGGGAACAGAGTTTTGCAAGACCGGCACAGAGCCTGGCCCAGGGGGAGGCTTGACAGGTGTTTGCTGAAGGAGCACAATGCATGTGATGGGAGGGACCAGATGACCAGGACCCTGGAGAGGAGCTGGCAGGAACACTGGCTAGGCTCGGGAAGCTGGGTTTTGAGATCAAATGGATTATTTCCCAGCCCCAGCAGTTTCTTGGGAATAGCCAAGAATCACATGGATTCCCGAAAACACAGAACCACGACCCCAGCAAAAATCAGAATAGTCTACAAACCAAACGTTAAATAGATGTCTTCTGAGCATTACAGAGGGAAGGACATCGCGTGTGTTTGGCAAGCATAAGCACATTCTTTGTGCACATGACTCCCCTCCTTTGAGAACAGGGCCAACCAGGGACATGTGGCACCCTCAGCAACTGTGGTGGGACCAACCACCAGGGCTCAGGGGACAGGTGACCACGCAGTCCAGCATTTAATACAGTCTAGCAAGTAATTAAATGTTGAACTCAACTAAAGGAAGGTGTCACCATGGAGGTAGGCTTCCAGGGCTATGTCCTGGGTCCCAACTGTTCAAACAAATTTACAGCTGGGAAACCACACACTTAGAAATGATTAAGATAGCCCTGGCTGGTTTAGCTCAGCGGTTAGAGAGTTGGCCCGTGGTCCAGAGAGACCTGGGTTCAGTTCCCGCCGAGGGCACATAACCTCAGTTGCACTTTGTCCCCGGCCCCGGTTGGGGTTGTGTGGGTGGCAGCCAGTCGATGTGTCTCTCTCACATCGGTGTTTCTCTCTCTCTCTCTTTCTCCCTCTCTCCCTCTCGCTCTATCTGAAGATGAATGCAAAAAGTCCTCGGGTGAGGATAAAAAAAATGATTAAGATAATAAATCTTACATTGTGTGTATTTTGTTGCAATAAAAAAAAATTGGGGGGGAAATTCACAGCTGGGGAAAAGAGCCAGTGTGCTGTGACACACATGGGATCCCTGAGACATGCCTGTAACGACAGGACTAGATCAAACTGGTCCTGTTTCTAACAAGACCCAGAGCCAAAGTTTAAACAGTGGAACACCGCTCACAAGTTAACACTTGTGAACCTTTAACTGCTCCCTCACACGGACCCCAAGGACCAGGTTCCGTGAACAAAGGAGACCTTTCAGAAGCAAAGGGTCACTGTCCAGGAAGAGTCAGTGCTGAAATCCCTTAAAAATCACCCCCCCACACACACAGCCCCCAACCTTGCATCAGGGAGACAGAGTTGCGCCTTGCCTTCTGTCTCCTTGCTGGCCAAACTCACAAATAAAAACTTTCTTTTCTCAAATCTGGTGCCATAGTATTTGCTCCAATGGGCGATGGGGAGTGAGCCTTTCCTTGGTAAGATAACAGTTTGGGCAACCACAAAGGGATTTTGGTCTTGTGACCATCTGTTCAAGGCCCTGTAACCACTGGTTGGATGCGAGCTCTGGAAGCGACCCTGAGTGGTCACCTACAGCTGACCCTGAGTGGCCACCGAGACAGGTTTGAGGCTCAGCTGCTGGGTTCCTTCTTGTTTGAAGTGGCACTCCAGGCTCCTCGGCACTGCCTTCTGCTTTAACGTTTGGGAAAAGAAACAGCTTCTGAATCAGAGATGTCTTTTGGGTGAGTAACCTTGGTAAAATGCACTTGTGCCTAAGTTGTCTAATAACCTCATCAGGATTGTGGGTTAGAGTCCCACTCTAGGTAGATCTTGTCAGGATTTGGGCTAGAGTGTTACCCTGGGGAGATTTTGTAAGGTTAGAGTCCCAAACATTGGGTTTGTAAGGTTAGAGTCCCAAACATTGGGAGATTTTTGTAAGGTTAGAGTCCCAAACATTGGGAGATTTTTGTAAGGTTAGAGTCCCAAACATTGGGCTTGTAAGGTTAGAGTCCCAAACACTGGGAGATTTTTGTAAGGTTAGAGTCCCAAACATTGGGTTTGTAAGGTTAGAGTCCCAAACATTGGGAGATTTTTGTAAGGTTAGAGTCCCAAACATTGGGTTAGAGTGCCAGGGCTAGGACTGTGAGTTAGAGTCCAATATGAAAGGTTACACTATGGAGATACTTAAAGGATCAAGTTAGAGTCCCCAAACCTGGGTTAGAGTCCCAGGGTTTTGAATGTCTTTGTTTGTGTTTGCTATGTCTGATTGTTTTATCTGTCAAGGATTGGGTATTGGGGGCTAACTATTGGATGACCGCAGCAAAATTTTGTTGAAACTGCTTCATGTCATTTTGCTCCAGTCATCCTAAGAGAAACCTTTCAAAATGAGGACTGTTAACAGTATACCTGACTGCAGTCTTTTGGGATGTGTTCTTCAAATTTGGTCAATAAGCCCTGGCCGGTTTGGCTCAGCGGTTGGAGCGTTGGCCTGTGGACCAGAGAGTCCCGGGTTCGGTTCCCGCTAGGGGCACATACCAAAAAATATATATATATATTTGGTCAATAAAGTATTTAACTATGAGCCTATATAAAAGCAATAAGAGGAAAACAGGTTTTTTTTGTTTGTTTGTTTGTTTGTTTGTTTGTTTTAAGAGGAAATAGTTTTAACGCAGCCTGGCCCCAATATTAGTTGGAGTCAGGGAGAAATGGCCTGAAAATGTGTCCTTCAGAAGGAAGACCCTCAGGAAAATAACAGTCTGTGTTGCCTGAGTCAGAGCCAAATGCTGGTCTCGATTTACTACGTCTGGCTCCTCTTTCAGCGCCTCCCTCGACTCCCCGCCGTATGAAATGGGAATTCCTGCAAGTAGTGCTGAGGCTCCCACCAACAACCCTCCTTGGGCCTCGGGTCCAGCCCTGTACCCTTCCTTGCCAGATAGTCAGAGGGAATGGTCTCCCTCCCAGTACACACCGGAGTACTCAATGCAGCCCGGGGGTTACTCTGCCGCAGGCAGGGCAATATTCATTGATTCAAGTCCCCACAGGTCTAGATGACCAAGGTCAACCTAGGGGATCTGTACATGTACAATTCCCCTTTTCTACCTCTGACCTGTGTAAGTGGAAGAATAGCATGCCATCCCACTGAGATGTCTCAGCATTTGGAAGCTTCCACCAAAGAGGAGTTTGGTGTTAGTGAAGGAACAGAGAGCCCCATGGTAGCGAGCTGTATGTCAGGTGCTGCAGTTGACTTCACAGCTGTGAATACTGAAGGTATGATTCAGAGGCTGTGGGGAGCCGACCAGGAGAGACACAGCAGGAAGCAGTGGGCTGGGACAGCACCAGGGCTTGTGCACAAGCACGTTCCTCTCCACCCTGCTGCATGCTCTGTTTGCTTTGTTTTCTGTACTCTGTATAACCTTGTTCTGGGAAAGCTGGCATTGCAGAAACCCCACCGGCCAGCCGCCCCTGGTATGGCAGAAAACTTCACCAGCTTTCTGCCACTGGTGCACACGAAAATCTTAATAAACCCATGTCTTTCACAGTCAGCCCTCTGAGTTGTTTCTTTGGAACCAGCAAACAATACGCTGAGGTTTTTTTTTGGACCTCTGAACTTTGCATGACAGCTGAGAAGCCCGACTTCCGGCACCCCCACTTTGGCTCCTGTCCTGGGCTCCTGCTGTGGCTTTGGTGTTGCCAAGGCCAACCCAGGGCTGAGCCCAGGCTTCAGTGGCCTCCAGTTTCATGTGGACAAGAGTGAGGCGGGGCACACATATCACTGCAGCCACCAGGATCTGCCTGTGGCTCGCCAGCTCCGCCCCCAGCAGAAGTGGGCAGCGTGCGACTATAACTACACGTCACACCCCAAGGAGAACCCCTGAAAGGGTTTTTGAGGCTTGCAACGTACGTGAGACAACAAGCTGCACTGCTAGCCATAGCATTTAACAACAACCAAGACCCAGTAAGTCCTTGGTCTGTGTGGCTCAGTTGGTTGAGCGTCATCCCATGCACCAAGAGGTCGCTGGTTGGATTCAGAACCAGTCACGGCACATGCCCAGGCTGTGGGTTCGATCCCCAATAGTGGGCATGCAGTAGGCAGGCAATCAATATTTCTCTCTCTTTCTCTCATCCTCTCTCTCTCTAAAATGAATAAAAACATACTAAAGCCCAGCTGGTGTGGCTCAGTGGATTGAGCATCGTCCCATGCACTGAGAGGCCACCGGTTCGATTCCCAGGTAGGGGCACATGTCTGGGTTTCAGGCTTGACCCCCAGTAAGGGGTGCACAGGAGGCAGCTGATCCATGTTTCTTTCATCAATTATTCTATCTCTCCCTATCCCTTCCTCTCTCTCTAAAAAAAATCAAAAATATATTTTTAAAAATCACACACACAAAAACATATTAAAAAAAGAAAGACCCAGTAAGATGGTTGCTGGAGGAAACAAACAACCATGGGTAAGACCCCCCCAGGACCCCCACAACATGACTGAAAAGGCCATCCATCTGTTGGACCACAACAATGTGTCTTTTTGTTTTAATTCTCATCCCAGGATATGTTTATTGATCTTAGAGAGAAAAGAAGGGAGAGAGAGAGAGAGAAACATCAATTGGTTGCCTCTGGTACGTGCCCCAACCAGGGACCAAACCAGAAATCTAGGTATGTGCCCTGACCACAGTTGAACCTGAGACCTTTCAGTGTATGGGATAACACTCCAACCACCTGAGCCACCCAGCCAGGGCAACAATGCGTCTTTTTTAGACAAGAAGGACACTGGAAATGGGAGTGTCCCAACCTCTTTTGGCAAAAAGGAAAAGGGACTTGCTCTAAAACCTCTCACCAGATGCCACAACTCACTGATAGCGACCAGGAATGGCAGGGCCTAGGGACTCCTTTACAGCCATTAATCCAGTGGTGCTTACAACTTTATCTGGAGACTGTTACTGTTTTACAGTTTTGTATTTCAAAGATGCCTTTTACTGCATATCCCTAAGTCCTGAGTCCCAGGAACAGTTTGCATTTGAATGAGATGATCCAGAGACTAATATGAAACAACGATATTGCTGGATGGTACTCCCACAGAATTTAAAAATGTCTCCATCATCTTCAGGGAAGTCATAGCCAAGCTAAACACAGGAAGTGTCTGGGACCCTTGGAAAACAATGGAAAGTACATACTTCTTGGAGGCCCCAGTCTACAAGAAAGACTGAAAAGGTGACTCAAACCTTGAAAAAGACAATCGCTAAAATATGTTTAGAAACCAGCTTAACTTGGGATAAGATCTCATCAGTTCCCCTACGTAGGGTAAGAGTAGCCCCTAAAAGCAAGTTCCCACTGAGCCCTTATGAAATGTTATATGGGAAACCCTTCCTTAAGACTAAATAGTATTGTAATCTTGAAAGTGATCATATTGTAAAAAAAATAGATATTATGAGTACAGTCTCTAGGTGTTACTTTATCTGCTCCTCAAGACTTGGAAAAATCAACACCCTAAGGATCGGCTACAACCTAAGTAGAATGGGACCCTATGAAGTCCTTTTAGTTAGTTACTTTTAAAAGCAGGACAGCCTGCCCTGGCCAGTTTTGCTCAGCGGTTAGAGCGACGGTTCGCGGACCAGAGAGACACGGGTTCAGTTCCTGCTAAGGGCACGTACCTCGGTTGCAGTTTGTCCCCGGACCTGGTTGGGATCGTGTGGGTGGCAACCAGTCAATGTGTCTCTCTCACATTGATGTTTATCTCCCTCTCTTCCTCCCTCTCTCCCTCCTGCTCTGTCTGAAGATAAATGCAAATATGTCCTCGGGGGAGGATAAAAAATAAATAAATAAATAAATAAATAAATAAATAAATAAATAAATAAATAAATAAAATAAAATAATAAAAACAGGACAGCCTGGCCAGTGTGGCTCAGTGGTTGAGTGTCGACCCATGTACCAAGAGGTCGCCAGTTCAATTCCTGGTCAGGGCACATGCCCAGGTTGTGGGCCAAATCCCCAGTAAGGGGCATGCAGGAGGTGGCCAATCAATGTTCTCTCTCATCGATGTTTCTATCTCTCTCTCCCTCTCCTTTTCTCTCTCTCTAAAATCAATAAAGAAAAAAAAATTTTTTTAATAAATAAAAATAAAAACAGGACAAGTGAGACCCTGTCTGGCCAGGAAGAGAAGACATGGACATCTCAGAAGTAGACCGCTGCCCTGGCTGGTGTGGTTCAGTTGTTAAGCATTGTCCTGTGCACCAAAGGGTCACCAGCTTGATTCCCAGTCAGGGCACATGACCAGGTTGCAGGTCTGGTTCTTGGTTGGGATGTGAGCAGGAGGCAACAGATTGATGTTTTTCTCTCACATGGATGTTTCTCTCTCTCCCTCTCCCTTCCTCTCTCTCTAAAAATCAAAAACATATTTTAAAAAGTATACTGCTTCTGCTCAAGAGTCCAGACTAGGCCTGCATAAACCTAAATTATCTATGTTAACTTGCTATTGCTTTGGTTTTAAACAATGTGTTTTACTTTCCTGGTTGTGATATTTGCTTGTATAGTCCTAGTATTCTTTCTTTTTTATTTTTTATCCTCACCCAAGGACATTTTTGCATTTATCGTCAGATAGAGTGGAAGGGAGAGAGGGAGGAAGAGAGAGAGAGAGAAACATCGATGTGAGAGAGACATATTGAGTGGTCGCCACCCACATGACCCCAACCGGGGCCAGGGACAAGCCATAACTGAGGTATGTGCCCTTAGTGGGAAACAAACCAACCAAAAAATGAAAACTGCCCGGGGACACATCAATAGAGGCTGAGCATAGAGAAGGGGGAGTGATCTCCCAGCTTGGCTCTTGCTGTTAGAGCCCACCTGAGCATTGTGCCCTGCTCTGGGTGTCACACTGACAACCTGGGGAGTGCCCAGAGGCAGAACCAGGATGGGGAGGGGCCTGGATATCCCACAGGGAATGACAGTGGACGGCTCTAGAAGCATACTTCTCAGAGGTCTGGAGTCCTGTCACCCACAGGCTGGGAAGAATTGCAGTAATTCCTACCAGGCAGGGTGCTTGTGAAAACTAAATGAAATTATTTACACAAAAATGTTATCCCAGTGCCTGGGATAGTGTAGCACATACTGAGCTCCCAGTCACCCTGGGAAGGAGAAGGGAGGACATGGCTGGTGACCCAGGGCTGGAAGAGGAGCTGGGGACCCGCTGGAAGGCTCCTGGGCAACCTTACCTCTGGGCACCTGCCCTGAACTTGTTCTGGCGTCACAAGGAAGTTGGTCACCAAGAAGAACACATTCTCTCCCTAGAAGGCAAAGGTAAGGGTTTGTGCCTGCATGGCTCCCTCAGTGCAAGAGGACAGAAGCTGGCAGCTTGGTTTGTGAGGGAAGGAACCCTGGCCTCATCGAGTCATCAGTGCTGTGCCCCAGGAAAATGCCTCCAGTGAGGCAAGCTGAGGGAGTGATAGAAGGCTGGCTGGGTTTCTGGCCATTTCTGACCCCACACCTGCCTCTATGAGACAAGTTTATTTCTCATATTCACTCTCATTAGCTTAGCCAGACTTTTCTAAGAACCTCTTGTTTGTAGGCACTAAAGATCCAGAACTGAGTTGGGCTGGGCACCCACCCAGGCTGGTGGGAGGGTGGGCCCCTCATTGTATGTGTGGCCAAGGGCCAGGGGAGCAGGTAGTGAGCTCTGGCTAGGCAAATGGTGGCCAAAGACAGGAAGGGTAGCTGGCGCCCACATGCTGAGTGTGAGAGCTCTGTGAACTTGGGGGAATGTACACCCAGGAAGGGGAGGCAAGGACTGGGCAGAGGGCTGAGGTCTATGACACGGGTCAGGATCTGGAGGAACTTGGCAGCTACCATCATGGACAGGGAGCCTTCCAATGGTGGAAAGCAAGAGCTGGCAGGCTCTGATGATGTCACATGTGAAAGCTCAGCCTGGCTGATGCACGGGTGCACCTGGGGCCCACTAGAAGACCACAGCTTCATCCATGTATGGCAAGAGCAGCAGTGAAAACTGTTAGGAGATGGATAGGACCGGGGGGAGGGACAAGAAGGTGTCAAGCTGCATCCAGCTTTGACACTGGTGGATGAAAAGAGGCCACCAGGGAGAGGGAGATGATTTCTCTTTGGACATGGTGGGTGTGCACCCAGGAGGCAACTATGCTCAGGGCAGGTGGTCACTGGGGCTACAATTTGGGCATCAGCAGGACAGAGTGGAAACAGGTTGTGGACAATCTGGGTAGAAGGAGAAGCAGCCAGAAATGCAGTGTGAGAGGGGCAGAGGAGGAGGGCCTAACAGCAGCACCCCAGGTGAGGGAGGGGCGCATACAGAAAGTTCCAGGGCTTGCCCTCCCCATGCCCCTCCCACCTCACCCTCAAGCCCCAGCTCAATGTCAAGTTCCTCGACATTCCACTCTTTTCCAAATGCAGCCTTTGTAAATGTGGTTCCCCTGGCCTGGCTTCCTGGCCCCTCCTCTCAGTCACCTGGAAACTTCTTACACATCCCCAGTAGCCGGGTCCAGGCACCACTCCACTGTAAGGCGTTTCCCAAGCTGAACCCTGGGACAGTGCCAGCACCCCTGTCTACATCACATGCCTCTCTCTCTTTTTTTTTCTTTCTATTTATCTTCAGATAGAGTAGGAGGAAGGGAGAGAGAGGGAGGGAGAAAGAGAGAGAAACATCGACTAGTTGCCTCCTGCACAACCCCGACCAGGGCCAGGGACAAACTGCAACTGAGGTACGTGCCCTTGACCAGAATCGAACCCATGACTCTTTGGTCCGTGGACCGAGGCTCTAACCACTGAGCCAAACCAGCCAGGGCCACATGCCTCTCTTGCACACACTTGCTGCAATGGTGGCATCAGAGGTGTCAGCGCCTGGTGACAGCACTGAGGCACCCACCTGTGCCGGCTTCACGAAGTCAGCCACATCCCACAGTCGATTCCCCAGCTCCTTGATCTGGGTCACAGAAACCCCTTTGAGTTTGGTGATAATTGAAATCTGGGGGTCCAGGTCCTGTTCCTGGTAGCCTTTCTTGGCAAGGAGGGCCCACCTGGGGAGGAGGCAATGGGCATTATAGTGTGTCCCTGGCACACTGTGAGCAGTGGTGGAGCTGGGTCCTACTTTCTCAGTCTCTCTCCCTCACACCTAGTATACCACTCAGGTCCACTGCCTCCTCTCCACCTTCATCCTCCCACCCCCCAAACACTCTGCACAGGCCAGAAGCACAGGTCATGCATCGGAGAGCCAGTGCCCATGTGGGTGTCTCCTATTAGGCACCCATGGGCTTGGAGATGCCCACTACCACCTCCTTCACCAGCCAACACCCTCCCCCTGCCCCGGCTAGACCCAGCTTCCTCCTTAAAGATTCCCTGACTCAGCCAGAACTGGTGGTCTCTATCGGGGACCTCAGTGTTCTAGCTTTCACAAGCGTCAGGGACTACATCCTGCCCTGCCCAGGGCCTCATGGGTAAGGGTGGAGCCCATCCTGCTCTGTGCCCAGAGCCCAACACGGGGCTAGGGACAAGGCCCAGGAAAAGAAGCAGGTGGGCACACAGGAGGACACAAGCACACAGCTTGTTCTTACACTCACTGGCCTCTATACAGACAGAGATCCTTCCTTCTGTCTTCCCACTACCCTGTCCCAACCTGCCCCTCATCCCCATTCACTACCACCAGCCCAGCCCCTGAAGAGTCAAACCCTCAACCCTCAGCCCAGCAGGACCCGTCGTGGTCCCTTCAGCCAACATGGCCAGGAGCCATTCTCTTACCCTACCACGTAGACCACGACCCCAAGCTGCAGCAGCCTCTGCAGGATGCCCACCCGCCAGTTCCTGGTCATCACATACTTCTCAGTCTTGTAATCCAGAAGCCCCCAGCCTGCAGAGGCCCCTGGGGAGCCCATGTTCCTAGCTCCTGCTGGCTACTGGGGCACATGAGTCAGCAGAGCAGCTGCAGTCACAGTTGAACAGGAGATAAAGCAGGAGCCCAAGGAGGACCAGGCCAGCAGCTATTAAAGGAACAGGATCCACTCTGGGCAGGCTCCACCCCCACCCCCCAGTCCTGGGCTCAGTCCCAAGCCCCAGCTGCCCTGTGCCTCTCCAGACAACCTCTGCCAGACCCTGGGCACACAGAGAGGAGCAGCCCCTGTCCCCTGCTCTCTGGCCTTACTTCCTTGGGTGATGAGTGTTAAAGGTGCTGTGAGAGGATGGCCTGGGGGCTGCAGGAGTCCAGAGCAAGGGCCAAGGAAAGCTTCAGAAAGAAGTGACCTCTGAACTCACACTTGAAGATTCTGAAGTTCAGCAAAGTTAGGGAGGAATGTTCCTGGTGGAGGAAGCTGCACATAAGACGCTAGAGCACGAGAGAGAACTGGGGCCTACAGATAGCGTGACTCTGGTTCCAGAGAGGAGGGTGGCCAGGCTCTGCAAGTTTCCCCAAGCCCCCCTGTGTGATGCCCTCGCAAAGCTGCCCAATCCGCCAAGCGCAGGGACTAAAAGCCCAGGGTCAGACTTCTTCCCAGGTCCGTGGAAATGTTGGCGATGCTGGAACCGCAGCAGACGGCAGGGAGAACAAGCGCCTACAAAGCGCCCAGCCTTGCACCTGGCCAGGAGCCAACTCCAGGTCCTCGCCGACCAGCGGAGGTTTCTGCAGCAACCAACAACACCGGGTTGCCGGGGAGACTGCGTCGGTCTCTATTTGCTGCAGCGGGCGCCTGTTCGCTGCACACCGAGTGCGATTGGTCGATGAAACCGGAGGGTCCGCCCAAATTCCCTAACTCTAGGGGTGGTTGCGCGCAGTCGGGGCCTCAGTACCAGCAAATGAGAATGGGCGTAACCATGAGGGGTCGGTGCGAGAAGTCTGGGGAGAATAAAGAGCAAGAGAAAGAGGCGGCAGCGGCAGCGACGGCGGCCGCTGGGCGTCTTGCAGGAGTCTCCGAGGCTGAGGGTTCGGACACAGATACGGACTCCGACCTGGAGACGGAAGGTGCCTCCGAGCCGGGGATGCCAGGCTGGTCTCCTCACCTTAGGGGCTTCTTCAGCAGGAGTGGGGGGACAGGCTGGGATCAAGTGGACAGGGGCCCCTGATCAGCAAAGCAGGGAGCGCACCCCTCCGTGGGTCATCTTCAACGCAGCCGGTGGCGGCAACTCCAGCCCCGAGCCCTCCCTGCAATGCTCCTGGGAGCATCCGAAGTTCCACTATTAGAACACGCTTGCAGAGTGAAATGCTGGGTAGTGACAGAGGACAAGGGAACCCTTGGAAGTTGGCTGGCTGTGCCTGAAGAGGGATCCACATTCTTCTCTCTGTCTCCTACTAGGCACCCATGGGCTTGGAGAACTGGTTAAGGACAACCTCTACCTGAGGTCTTGCCGGACCCACAACGTCGTGCCCGCCTCCTGCTTTCTGCGCCAAGGGAAAGCCCCAGAGTTGAACCTGCGGCACCGCGGCCTGGGGCCCCAGGTACCCCTGGAGGGACCCTGGGGCCAGACTTGGAGGGAGAGGACCTGGGAGGTAGCAGCCATGGGTGTAGCCCCCTTCCTGAGCCCATCCCACACACTCCCTGGCCTTGCTCTGTGCCAGGCATGCCCCACCCCCATATTTGGGTGACAGGTGGGATCAGGGCTATGACAGAATTCAGTACAGGGCTAGGGAACCTGCAGTGGGCACCTAACCTGCTGGGGGGTCAGGAAAGGCTTCAGGAGGTGAGATCTGGGTGGAACCTAGAATGAGAAACAGGTGTCCCTTGGGTCTGTGAGAAAGCAGGGCTTTCCAGCTGGAAGGCACCAAGTAGGCTGAGCCCTGGAAACATGAGCCAGGGTAGTAGCTATCTGTGTCTGGGGCCTTCAACCCTGGGAACGATCAGACCCTTCAGGCCCCTCTCTGTCCCAGGGGGCCCGGGCTCTGGCTTCTGCACTAACCTCCAATCCCTATGTCAAATGGCTGGACCTTCGGGACAACGAGCTCTGTGGGGCCGGCATGGAGGCCCTGGCACATGCCCTGAGCAAAAGCAGCAGCATCTGTGGTAGGTGTCAAGCCTAGAGCAAGTGGGCAGACTTGAGTCCTCTTTTTCCTGAGGGGTACCCCCCCACAGAGCCAGACCTTCTCACCTGGGGCCTGCTGGTGTTGTTGGGGAGGGGCCTCATGACAAGGGTGGAGTTAGACCTTCCGTGGTGCACCCAGTGCTAGCTGCCACTCCTTTCCTAACCAACCCCACCCCACCCACTCACCTCCTCCTCTGGCCAGCACACTCTCCATATGGTGGCCTCCCAATGCCTGAATGGATGGGAGAGTCTTTTGATACACAGGAGGGGGCTAGGCAGAGTGAGAGGAGGGAGGGTTGGGTGGGTGTTTGGTGGGGCTGAATCCAAATGCTGCCTCTGCCACTAATGAGTGGGGTGACCTTGGGCAAGGAGGTCAACCTTGCTGAGCCTCAGTTTCTAATCTGTGAAATGGCCCAACAATACCATTTAGACTTTGGAGATGTGGTGAGAATCATTGAAACTGTATCTAGCCCACAAAGGTGCTCTGAGCGTCTGGCCCACATAGGTGCTCTGAGCATGGTCACCTAGGCTATTATTGTCAGTCCCCAGAAATGCAGCAGTGAGAGCTTCTGGGGTGGGTTGTATTGCTGTCAGGCACAAATGATCAACTGGGTGGCTGCATCTCCATCACCAGCATTCTCCATAGCAACAGGAAGTAGGTGGTTTTAGCCCCTTGACAAAGAAGCTTCTGGACACATGGGGTGGGGTTGGGCATCAGGGAAGCCACCTGAGGCCTGAGGGAACCCAGCTGATGGGTGCCAGAGTCACCATGCATCCCTGGACAGTTCGGCTACAAAGCCCTTCTGCTGCCTCAGGCCTGGAGGTTTGGGGGATGAAGTAGGGTGGAGGAGAATGGTGCCTGGTTTTGAGTCCCACTGACTGAGGAGTGGTGCCAATCCCTAGATGTGGACCTGTCGGAGAACCAGCTGGGAGCGGTGGGAGCCCAGGTCATCTGTGCCGCCCTCATGGCAAACCCGGCCATGAAGAAGGTACAGCTGGCAGGGAACAACCTGGAGGAGCAGGCAGCCCAGTACCTTGCTGAACTCCTGCGGGCCCACACGGGCCTGAAGTCCCTGGACCTGAGCTATAACCAGCTAAATGACCAAGCAGGTAATGTCCAGCCAGGACTACCATGGGGCATTTGAGCTCATCTTCCTGGGGCAGAGGTGGGTGGAGGTTGGCAGGACCAATCTGAGTATCCATGCTCTGGCCCCTGCTTCCCATGTCCCACATAGACCTGCCCCTTTTCCACTCCTTCCACACAGAACTCTTAATCCATTCCACAAATATCTCACTGCCTGCTACTACATGTGTTGGGAGCTGATTTGGCAACTAAGAATCTAGCCATGAACAAAACAAAGGCCCTGGCCTCAAGGAACATACACCTATATATATATATTTTAATCCTCATCCGAGGATATTTTTCTACTTATCTTCAGATAGAGTGGGAGGGAGGGAGGGAGGGAGAGAGAGAGAGAGAGAGAGAGAGAGAGAGAGAGAGAGAGAGAGAGAAACATTGACATGAGAGAGACACATCAACTGATTGCCTCCAGCACAACCCCAACCAAGGCTGGGGACCAAACTGCAACTGAGGTACGTGCACTCGACTGGAATCAAATCCTCAATTGTTTGGTCCATGGGCTGATGCTCTAACCGCTGAGCCAAACCAGCCGGGGCAAGGAACACATATTAACAAGCTAATTCTCCATAATTATTTGTGCTACAAAAGAAACAAACAGGGAATGATTCTAGAGAAGAATGGGTACCACCCATTAGAGGGTTGGCCAGGGTGGCTTCTGTACAGAGATGACTTTTTTTTTTTTATCCTCACCCAAGGACATTTTTGCATTTATCTTCTGATAGAGTGAGAGGGAGAGAGGGGGGAAGTGAGAGAGAGAAATATCGACACAAGAGCGACACATCAACTGGTTGTGACCCACACAACCCCAATCGGGGCCTGGGACAAACTGCAACTGAGGTACGCACCCTTAGCGGGAACTGAACCCAGGACTCTCTGGTCTGCAGGCCGACGCTCTCACCGCTGAGCCAAACCGGGCAGGGCCAGAGATGACATTTAAACTGAAATGAGCAAGGTGGGGAGGAATCAGCCATGGCAAGATCAGAGGGAGAGTATTTCAAGCAGAGGGCCTATTTCCCTGACCGACAGATACCAATGTACCTGGGATAGTGAGCCAGGGGAGAGTTGCTAGGCTGTGGGGTAAGAGAGGCAACAGGAGGCTGAAAGTGGAATTCCTTGATCTTACTACTTTCTCTCATGTCCCAGGGGCTTTGCATGGACTATCTTCTTTGCCAGGAACATGCTGTTCTACCTACCTGCCCCCAACCACCCCAGTTAATTATAAGAATCACCTGGGCCCTGGCCTGTTTGGCTCAGCGGTTGGAGCATTGGCCCATGGACTGAAGGGTCACAGGTTCAATTCCTGGTCAAGGGTACATACCTGGGTTGCAGGTTTGATCCCCGGCCCCTGTGGGGGTTGTGTGGGAGGCAACCAATTGATGTATCTCTCTCACATCAATGTCCCCCCCCCCCCCCCCCCCGCTCTGTCTAGAAAGCAATGGAGAAATATCCTCGGGTGAGGATTTTTTTAAAAATTAAAAAAAAAAAGACTCACCTGGAACCTGGGTTAGGAATATAGACTCCTGGGCACCTGCTGAACCAGACTGGGGCAGGGGGTGCCCATGCATCTGCATTTTACTGGATGCCCCAGGAGATTTGTCTTATCCAGAAAGTTTGGTAATCACTGCTCTGTCTCAAGCTGCTTAGAGTGAGAAGGGTGGCACGAGCCTTGGTCTGTAAAAAATTTATTGTGAGAAGCCAGTGAAATTAAAAAAGAAACTCATTTCAGATTTTCAACAAAGTATAGGTGTCCTTCTTGGCCTGCATGGTCAGAGGGCAAGTGCCGGACAGGCAGCCAGGATGGAGGGAGCTGGAAGCTAAGGCCCTGTGAAGGTTGCACAAATACGGAGCTGGGGGTCCTCAGCCTGGAAAAGGACACACATAGTGGGGTCACTTTGTGCCCCCAAGTAAGGATCTGTGGGTGGGCCTCACTTCCTTGAGGGGTGAAGAAGCTTGAGTCTCAGTCTCCCCCCCGACCTATGGTAATGGTAGCACCTACTTCATAGGTTGATTGCAGAGATCACAAATGCCAAGCATTGGAACTACAAGATGTCGATTCATGTATGCATGGAAAAGAAACTTCTCACCCCTAGCTGTTTAGCAAAGTAGGGGCTTCCCTGCAAAGTGAGGCACCACTGCCCTCTCCTCCCAGCCCTGGAAGTGTCTGAGGAAGAAGAAAGTACTGAATCTGAGAACTTGCATACCTGCAGGAGTCAGACTCAGTGCTGGGCAGGGAGTCTGGGATCCTGTTCTCAGGGAGGCAGCGCAGGGTGTCCTCGCTTTTCTGAGGGAGCTCTCCAAGGTGCTAAAAAGTGTCTGCTGGCCAGTGTTCTGGCTGAGCACTCAGCTCAGTTAGTTCATCTGTTTTTCCTCTGTGCATTTCTTCAAACTACCCTTACTAGACCTGTGCTAGTGCTGGGACCATGGAAAGGGGTCAAGTTCAGATCCCTGTGGGACTGCCAGGCTGATGAGGGAGACACACAGGGATCCTGAGGAAACACTTGGAGGGAGAGGACCTGGGAGTTCTAATGGCCAGACCCTTGAAAGATGAAAGCAGTTGACATGAGGCCCAAGGTGGCCCAGCCCAGCGAAGCAGGAAAGGCTTTCTGATGCCAAGAGCCTAGGTTAGAAGGATGAGGAGCTGTTAGCCAGGTGAAGAGGGGATCAACAGTTCCACTCAGAGGGACAGCCAGGAGGTGTGTTGGTTCTGGCACTTTTGAGACCTGGAAGAGGTCAGACTGGTTGAGTGCTGACAAAGTGAAGAGTGGGTTGGGTGGGTGGTTAGAGCTTCTGCCCACTCTCTATATTCAATATCTCTTAGGGTTTCTCACCCCCACACACCACCCACTATATCCTTTCTCTACCACCACTGCCTTCTCTGCACTACACTTGTGCCAGTCTTGTCACCTCTTGCCTAGACTATGGCATGAGCTTTTAACTAGTCCCCCAACCTCTCGTCTCTGCTCCCACCAAACCCAGTCCATCCCCTACATCCACTAAGGAATCCAGGTTTGTCATCCTTAAAGCCTTCCCTGTCTCCTCACCAATGATAGGGCAGTGCCCAAGACCCTTGGCCTAGCATTCAAGGCCTCTCAGCATCTCTCAGTTGCCCATCACTCCTACCTCACTTCACTGGCTTCCCCTCACCCTGTCCCCAGCACCAGGCCTTTCTGCATTTCCACAAGTGCCCCATGCTCCCTTGCCTCTGTACATTTGGTCTTTCCTTGTCTGCTCTCCACTGTGTGTGCAGACATTCAAGGTTATTTCCTTTGTCCTCACTTTCCTGACCAACCCCAAAATAGGGTTAGCCCCCATTCTGTTCCCATGCCTCCTGTTTGTAGTTTATAATAGCTCACATCCCATTCATTTGTACTTATGTCTTCCCCATTAAATATGAAATCCTTGTCTAACTTGTGTGGCTCAGTGGCTGAGTGTCGACCCATGCACCAAGAGGCCACTGTTTTGTGTGTTTTTTATCCTCACCCGAGGACATTTTCCCATTTTTTTGTTGTTGTTGTTGTTGTTCAGGTAGAGTGGGAGGGAGAGAGAGGAAGAGAGAGAGAAACATCGACGTGAAAGGGACTCATCGAGTGGCTGCCTCCCGCACGACCCAACCAGGGGCCGGGGACAAACTGCAACCGAGGCACGCGCCCTTAGCGGGAACCAAACCCGGGTCTCTCTGGACCACAGGCCGACGCTCTAACTGCTGAGCCAAACCGGCCAGGGCAAGAGGCCACTGGTTTGATTCCCGGTCAGGACACATGCCCAGGTTTTGGGCCCAATCCCCAGTGGGTGGCATGCGGGAGGTGGCCAATTGATGTTCTCTCTCATCGATGTTTCTATCTCTCTCTTCCTCTCACTTCCTCTCTCTGTAAAATCAATAAAGGAAAAAAATTTAAATATGAAATCCTTATGAGCAGGACAAGCCCATGTTGGGTTCAACTCTGTGACCCTCATGCCCAGCAGAGACCCTGTCACACAGTGGTCATCAGTATCATTTTTTGAAAGAATGAACAGAATGAATAGAAGGTCTGTCTTGGTTTTGGAAGGGGAGAAACTTGGACCAGCCTTGGCAGAAAACACAGGACTCACCGAATTTAACATAAGCTGGAATCATCTTCGAGGCCCAGGAGCTGTCTCCTTTGCCAGAGGACTCGGGGTATGAGGCCCCCACCCCAACCCTACCCCACAGTCAGCCCCTCCAGCCTGTCTCTTGAAGGCTGGTCTCCCAGGGGCCAGCTCCCCATCATTGCAGCTCTTCAGAAAGGAGCCTTGGGTCTTTTAAGCAGAGCTTAAAGAATATTTTGTTAGGTGTCTTTAATTTTCCCAGACCCGTTTAATGATTTCAATCCACTGTGCCCAGTCTCACGTCGCTTACTGAGGGGTCCACAGCTGAATGTTGCACACCTTCCCCAGACATCACAGACTCCGCTGGTGGGAAACAGCGTGCAGTCTGGTGACACTTCCTTGCTGTGGGGCATGCACAGGTGCTTGCTTGAGTGACACCCTTGCACCCTTAGATCCCAGCACACACTCTAACAAGCCACCTACTCCCATGGTTGTTGTAGCTTATAGGTCTCAGGCCTGGGTGGCTGCAGCCACTGCCACGGTGACACAAAACACCTGCAATGCCCCCATGTCAACTATCTTTCTGGGGTCCTCCCCAGGGAATGGCAGCTGCTGCCTTGCCCTCCAACAGGGGCTAAGCTGGGATCCTGCCCCACAAGGTGACAGGTCTGTCTTCCAAGCATACCCACAAGCTCCCGCCCTTCTCCCCATCACAGCCCCCTGGGCAGGTTTCATCCAACGCTGGGCCCCTGAGCTGCTCTTTACCTTGGGGTACCTGCCCTCCAGAGGCTCCCAAACAGGTATGGGGCCTGCTCACGGTGTCTCTGGGGTCTGCTGCCATATGCCGACCCCTCAATTTCAGGGGTATTCACACCCACACCCACCCTCTGTGCTGTGCTTCCGGTTGTTCAGCTCTACTGGTCACCATCATCCAAGCCATGAGACTCTTCTCCGGAACCTCTGTCCTGCTCTCAGTCCATGTTCTTTGCACCACGGGTGTCCTGGACTTAAAGGCTGTGGCCTTGGCTTTCTTTATTGTCACTTGTGGTCCCATGGCTTTGCTCTTTTCTATCCCAGGCAAACATCTTCCTGAGAGTCCTGGACATCTCATACAATGGCTTTGGAGATCCTGGAGCTGCTGCAGTGGGTGAGGCACTTAGGACCAACAATGTGTTAGAGGAACTCAACATGAGGTGAGGAGCACGGGGTGCCCCCATGTCACAGTCTGTGGGCCCATAGCCACCTGAGGGACCAGAGGCTCTGTGATCTTGCTGCTGTTTACCATTTCAATTCTCAAACTGACCACAGTCTATGATGGGGCTTGAGCCACAATCCGGGAGCACCCAGCTCCATCCTCTTACTCAAGGTCATCATTTATATGCCGGGCTCATAATTCCTACCGCACAGGCAGGGCCTGGGAACTGCACGCATATGTAAAGCCTCTTCGGCAGAGCCTGGCATGGGCTGGGTGCTCCATGTGAGTTTTCCTCCCTTTCAGAAGAGGAGCTAACTCTGACAAGTGGGCCCACATGTATGCTCTGCTCAGCACGTGGCTGCTGGGGGGCCCTGCAGTGTGTGAGCTGGTCCTCCCCGAACAGGCAGACTCTCAGCCCTCGGGGTAACCAGAGCAGGGGCCACAAGTCCAGAGGGAAGGAGAGAGGTAGAGGCCCAACAGGTCATGCTTGGGCTTCCATGGCTGAACTCCTGTGGGCTGCAGAGTGAGCAGGGCCTGTCTGCTATAGTCCTTCCCTCCTTTCCTCCCCATGCAAGGAGCCAAGGCCAGAGGATTCCATGAGAGATGCTGAAATTTGAGCCCAGAGCTGGGGTCTGAGAAGTCAGAGAGAAATGGGACTGGTTTCAGAGACAAAGTGGCCAAGTGCCGTGCTGAGGCCTCGAATTTGGGCCCAGCAGGAGGAGGAGGAGAGGACATGGTAGTGGGGAGCTGGGTGGTTTTCCAGAACACATGTTGTCATGGTGATAGGTACTAGGGGCCAGCTGGGGCAGAACATAAGCAGAGCTCTGAAGGGCCAGGGAACAACAGCTAGGGTGGGGTGGGGCTCTCCAGGCATGTTTGCTGGGTGATCTCTCTAACTACTGGGAGCCTCCAATGAAGGAGGGTCACTATGCAGCTTTTACACACTGACCTGTCCAGGGTCCCCGGGACATGAGTGAAGCCCTACCTAGGGGATGCACCAGCAGTGCCAGCTGGGAGCCTGGGACAATCTGGCTCTGCACAGCTACTCTGAAGGTAGCACAATGCACATGTCTTTCTGTTGCAGCAACAACCGCATCTCTATGGTGGGAGCCCGGAGCCTTGGCCTGGGCCTCCGGGTCAACCAGACACTGAGGATTCTTGTTGTGAGTGCTAACCTGATGGGAGAAGCCCCAGCTGACCTGCCTGTGCCTGTCCACACAGATCCCTCCCCTGTCACATTCCCTACCCCAGTAGCAGCAGGGAATACAGGTTCCAGAGCCCAGATGGGGGAGGGGGCCTTCTGGATTCCTCTTTTACCACTTCTTCCCCTTGTCACTCACTCACCCATCTCTGGTCTGGCCCATGCACTTCTTCAGACTCCTCCCTGCTCCATCCTTCCCTCCCAGTGGCATCACCACATCTCCCAGCTATCCTTTCTCCTTCTCAGCCCACCAGAGTGCTGCTCTACTGATGATGATTGAGGCACCCTTGCTTCCCCTTCATCTTCTCCCCTGCTCTTCCTCTGGCCTTGCTAGAACCCAGGATCAGCCCAGGTGTACTGTTGGTCACTGCTTAGACCTACCTGAGCTCCTGTGTGCACAGCAGGGGTTTCCTTCCTCAGGGTTGCTGGTGGGGAGGGAGCAGCTGAGCAGAAGACAGAGAAGCCAGGGTGCAATGAAAATAGAGCAGTTCCATGAGAACCACTGTGCCAACAGCATGTGCTCAGAGGACAGTACTGCCAGCTCCAGGGGGGCATCCAGCCCTGCCTGGCCCTCAACTCCCTAAACTGGCAGAAGAGGCCCCTGCAATACTCTCATCCCCCACCTAAGGCTCACTTCTTTCCCACTCCCCATCCCCATTTCATGCCCCATCATTCCTGCACTAGAACCCAGACCTCTCTCTTAAGCTTTGGATCCAAATTTCCATCTGCTGATAGTCCCCCCTATGTCCCATAGGCACATGGGATTCTGAGAGTCCAACCTGAACGCATCATCTCCCTCTAAAGGCTGCCTCTTGGTGTGTGTGTGTAGGGACAGGGCTCCTTCTCCCTCAGAAGCTTGTCCCTCCCTCTCTTTCCCACATCCTCCCTCCTTCATCTCATCTCCTGCAGAGTGCTCAGGCTGCCTGCTCCTCCTTCTGACTTTCCCTCCTACTTTCCCATCTCTGGCTCTTCCTTTCCTCCTGCTACCAGGTGATATTTCTAAACCAGAAATCCGCATCTGTCCCTCCCTGCTTTTAAACCCAGGCTCCCCACTGGATAAACTCAAGCTTAGTATTGTGTCATTTGCAGCATGTCATCAGGATCTGGGCTCTGTCAACCTGCCTTTCCCTCCTGCCTTGAATTCATTTCTCTCACCCAAGCTCCTTGGAATTCTCCACACACACTGTGCAATTTCCCATTTCTCTTTGTTCCTGCTGCTCTTCTTGCTGAAATGCCCAGCTCCACCCACCTCACCTGTAAAGCTCGGCTTAGGTATTTGATCACCCACCTAACCTTTACCTTCCAGGTAGAGTTGGTTCACACTCACACTCTCATTGCACTTATCACACTGCATTTTTATGATGTTTCTTTTTCCTCTACTCCCGAAGTGGGTGAGCTCTTTAAGGGCAAGGGTGTGTCTTACGTGTATGTGTCTGTATCTTTGGCGTACGGCAGAGCCAGGCACTGGGTGGGCACTCAGTGTCTACTTCCTCTCTTCCCCGGCCCTGCAGCCTCACCTGGGACATTCTGTCTGATGGAGACACTTGTGAACTGAGAAGGTGGGGCTATCCAGAGGCATATCATCAGAGATGAGGAATCCCTAATCTTTCCTTTTGTGGTGCTTTCCCGGCCTCCCTGGGATCAGCGTTTCTCAGTTTTGTGTGCATGTGTATTTCGAAGGTGTCCAGGAATCCCATGCAAAGTGAAGGCTGCTTGGGTGTTCTCAAGTCTGTCCAGGATAATCCAGTGTCTACCCTGGAACTGCTGGATTTCTCTGTAAGAACTTTTCATAAACCTCACCTCTGAGCCTCCCCACAACCCTGAAGCATATGCAGTGTTCTATTTTCCTGTTCCTTAACTGTTATCATCAGTCTGATCTGACTCAGATTTTATACTCAGCTTTAAGAGAAATACTTCTGAATCCTTATAGTTCTTGTAAAATCCTTTCCAGGACTCAGTCTTATCTCCAAGTTAACATGGAGCTTAGAGAAATAGAGTGCCCTGCCTAGATACATGGCGTGGCTGAGTCTGAGTTCCACTCCAGGCCTGAAAGTAGGTCATGACACCACTCTGGCTCCACTCCTACTCCTGGCTGCCTGGGCTCTTCATTGGCTGAGAGAGAATAAGTGGCTCAGGGGGCAACAGTGCTCACTGTTCACTGCTATTTGGATTTGCAGGTTCAGCACTTGCAAGGCGGCCCCCTTCCCCAACCTTCCTGTACTACCTACAGGGGAATCTTGGCGCTGGAAGATTCACTTGTGTGACTATGAGGGAATCAGGACCCCTTTTCATTCAATTTTGCCTCTTTTATTTTTTAATCCTCACACGAGGACATTTTTCTATTTATCTTCAGATAGAGTGGGAGGGAGGGAGAGAGAGAGAGAGAGAAACATGGATGTGATAGAGCTACATCGACTGGTTGCCTCATGCACAACCCCAACCAGGGCCGGGGACGAACCACAACCGAGGTACGTGCCCTTGACCGGAATTGAACCCATGACTCACTGGTCCGCGGGCTGACACTCTAACCGCTGAACGAAACAGACCAGGGCATGCCTGTTTTTTTTTTTTTTTTTCATGTGTCCCTAGCGGGAACCGAACCCTGGTCCGCAGGCTGACGCTCCAACGGCTGAGCCAAACCAGCCAGGGCAGGGCTTGCCTTTTTAATATAAAAATAAATGTCACTCTTTTCTAAGGCAGTTAACATTGAGAGAATCCCCAAATATGAATTATTAAAAGGAAGTCAAGTCACAAATCACTGCTTATTCCACCCTGATTTATTTCAACCCAGACCTGAGTCAAAGTCTTTCCAGAGATACGTTTTTCCATTTCCAGTCCTTCAGGCTTCGGACAACTGGTTTCAAACACCCTTATTCTTTCCTTCTACTTACCTGCTCTCTACGGCTCCAGAGCCAGAGAATAGCTTGCCATGACCATGTTCCCTCTGCTCTGAGAATTCCTGTCACCACTGGATTCTATCACTCTACAAAGTGGAATGATATATAAATTTGTCCTGCCAAAATACACGCTTATTTGATACAATGTATGGTTCTTATCAGAAGCTTTTATATAATGAAAATGCCACAGGATTTGGAATTAGGCCTGGAACCAAGTCCTGAGCCTATCATATGGAATCTTGGATTCTGAATTAGAGACCAACCCTAGTCTAGATGCAGTGTTCTATTTTCCTGTTCCTTAACTGTTATCATTAGTCTGATCTGACTCAGATTCTATACTCAGCTTTAAGAGAAATACTTCTGGTCCGGCCAGTGTGGCTCAGTGGTTGAGCTTCAGCCCATGTACTAAGAGGTCGCCGGTTCGATTCCTGGTCAGGACACATGCCCAGATTGTGGGCCCGATCCCAAGTGGGGGGCATGCAGGAGGTGGCCCATCGATGTTCTCTCTCATCGATGTTTCTATCGCTCTCTCTCTCTCATGTCCTCTCTCTCTAAAATCAATAAAGGAAAATAAATAAATAAAATAAAAAAAAAAGAGAGAGAGAAATACTTCTGAATCCTTATAGTTCTTGTAAAATCCTTTCCAGGACTCAGTCTTATCTTTATGCGCAATGAGGTTAACACTTACCACCCAGGATCATTGTGCAGGTAGAATGAGATGACACACTCTCTGGAAAGGGCCTGTACAGAGAACACAGTTCTCTTCTCCCCAGCCCCTTTATTTTTTCATTTTTTATCGAGAAACAACATCTATGCTGAAAAGTGCATACACATTAAGGGCAAAGCTCAGTGAATGTTCACAAACAGGATACACCTACATAACCAGCCCCCAGCTCAAGAACTAGAGCAAGTCCCTAGAAGCCTCCCTTGAGCACCTTCTCTTCTTGATTTTAATAATTTGGGGAGTAATCCATAGGAGAGAAGCTGTCCTAAGCAGCTTCTTCAAGACCTTGTGTGTGTAAGCAAAAAAGTCAAGTTCTCAGAAAATGATCATTGGTTTCTCCTCAGGATATCCAGGTGAACAGAGAATTTGATGACCTCGCTGCCTCAGTGAAGGTAATTCTTCCAGGGCTTTGCATAAAGACTGGTGTGCGCAGAGTGGAGTACAAAAAAGAGTTACTGGCAGTCTTGAGACCGTCCCTACCAGTGTCTGCCCCCAAATGACTGTGGAGTGTGGCCTCACGATGTGTTCTTACCACTTGAGTCTACATTGAGTCCCCATGTCAATCAGGTGGTAAGTCCTATGGAGCCAACCTTCACGATGATTCAGACACCTGTACTCTTCTCCATCCCTGACCACTGCACTAATCTGGGCCTTCCTTTGTTCTCACTCATTCATGTACATGAAAACCTACTATGTGCTACACACTGAGCTGGGCACGGGGTCAAAGATGCCCAAACAAGTCACTGCTCTGTGACCTCAGAAGACAATTAAAATATAAGGTAGTGTGCAACTGGCATTCCCAAACTCAGCTTGCCATGATGCAAACTGTCACAACTTTTTTGGAAGGCAATTTATCATTAGGCACTGAGAACCTTAAAACTGCCTGTGTTCTTTGATCCAATGGTCTGACAAATCTGCTCTACAGAAATAATGCTGTTTATAGTAATGAAAACTGGCAATAATTTAAATGTCAAATAAGAGATTGGTTGCTATGATTTGGAACTCTACAAACATTGAAAGCCAAGTGTTCAAAGTAGAGATCAATTTGTGAAAATGCACATGATTAATGTTAAGTGAGAAAATCAGGATAAAAAAATCACATGGTTTTCTGGCAGTTCTGCAAAAGGTTAAACATGGAGTTACCATATGGCCCAGCAAATCCACTCCTAGAGAACTAAAAATATATGTCCACAAAAAAACTTGTAGCCCTGGCTGCTTTGGCTCAGCTGTTAGAGCATTGGCCTGCGGAACAGAGAGACCTGGGTTCGGTTCCCGCTAAGGGCACGTACTTCAGTTGCAGTTTGTCCCTGGCCCCGGTTGGAGTTGTGTGCGTGGCAACCACTCAATGTGTCTCTCTTTTTTTTTTTTTCTTTATTGGTTTTTTTAGAGAGAGGAAAGGAGAAGGAGAGAGAGATAGAAACATCGATGAGAGAGAACATCAATTGGCCGCCTCCTGCATGCCCCCCACTGGGGATCGGGCCCACAACCTGGGCATGTGTCCTGACTGGGAATCGAACCGGCAACCTCTTGGTGCATGGGTCGACGCTCAACCACTGAGCTACACCAGCCGGACTCGATGTGTCTCTTGCATCGATGTTTCTCTCTTTCTCTCCCTCTCGCTCTATCTGAAGATAAATGCAAAAATGTCCTCGAGTGAGAATTAAAAAACAAACAAAAAAAACTAGTACACAAATGTTCATAGCAGCATTACAATAATATCCAAAGTGCAAATGCTCACTAACTGATGAATGGATAAATAAAATGTGGTATACAATTCAGTTTGTGCATGGCATAGTTAGAGCCCTGGGTAAAGAGGGTGCTACTGACTGAGTTGTGCCTCCCCCCATTCATATCTTATAAATAAAATGTGG
This sequence comes from Tadarida brasiliensis, assembly GCA_030848825.1. Classification (NCBI taxonomy): domain Eukaryota; kingdom Metazoa; phylum Chordata; class Mammalia; order Chiroptera; family Molossidae; genus Tadarida; species Tadarida brasiliensis. Next base: position 22,480,359 of record CM061277.1, on the reverse strand, counting down.
TATACCCATACAATGGTATATTATTTGGCAATAAAAATGAATGAAATTTGGGGTGATAAAAATGTCCTAAAATTGCCCTGGCCAGTAGACTGGAGCATGATCCCATACACCAAAGATCATAGGTTTGATTCCTGGTCAGGGCACATACCCAGGATGTGGGTTCAATCCCCAGTCAGAGCATGTGTGGGAGGCAACTGATCAATGTTTCTCTCTTACATCAGTGTTTCTCTCACTCTCTCTCCCTTCCTCTCTCTAAAAAAATTTTAAAAATAAAAGTTCTAAAATTAAGTGTGGCTCAGCGGTTGAGCGTCAACCCATGCACCAAGAGGTCGCCGGTTCTATTCCCGGTCAAGACACATGCCCAGGTTGTGGGCCTGATCCCCAGTGGGGGGCATGCAGGAGGCGGCCGATGGATGTTCTCTCTCATTGATGTTTCTATCTTTCTCTCCCTCTCGCTTCCTCTCTCTCTCTAAAATCAATAAAGGAATAAAAATATTTTTTAAAAGTTCTAAAATTGATTATGGTAATAGTTGTGCAATTACATGAATATATTAAAAGTAATTGTATACTTTAAATAGGTGAATTGTATGGTATGTGAACTGTATCTCAGTAAAGTTGTTTAAAAGAAAAAGGAATGAAGTACTGGTATAAGCTACAACATGGACAATCCTTGAAAGCATTATGTATGCTAAGTGAAAGAAGTCAGTCACAAAAGACCACATATTATATGATTCAGGTTATATAAAATTTTTAGAAGAGGCAAATCTACAGAGATAGAAAGTAAAAGTTGCCTATGGCTGGGGAAATAGGATGGATTGGGAGTTGACAGCTTAAGGGAATGGTTTCATTTTGGGGATGATTGAAATATTCTAAAATTGATTGTGGTGATAGTTGCACAATTCTGTGAATATACCAAAAACCATTTAAATGTGTACCACTTTAAATGAGTGAATTGTATGTCATGTGAATTATATCTCAAGAAAGCTGTTACAAAAAACAACAACACATATTGTTTGATCCAAACTGTGTGTGTGTGTTTTTTTAAGGATGAATATATCCACAGAAGAAGATGCCCCCCCAATATGACCCTGTTTGTAGGTTTATTGATTTTAATTTTCTTTATATTTTTCTGCATTTCCACACTTTATACTCTAAGTATGTGCTACTTTCATAATCAGAAAAATAAATAGTACTTAAAATCACAACCTGATACAGGATACAATTCAGTTTGGGCATGGCATGGTTAGAGCCCTGGGTAAAGAGTGTGCTACTGACTGAATTGTGCCTCCCCCCATTCATATCTTATAGCACTAACCCTCAGTGTGACTGTATTTGGAGACAGGAAGTAATTCAGGTTAAAAGAGGTAATAAGGGTGGGTTTGTGATCCAACAGGCACCAGAAAGCTTGTTCTCTTCCCTATCCTCTCATATGAAGACACAGCAAGACACTGCAAGCCAGAAAGCAAGCCCTCACCAGAAATCAACCCTCCCAACACTCTCAAACCTTGATCTAGGACTTCTAGCCTCCAGAACTGGGAGAAAATAATTTCTGTTATTTAAGCCACTCAGTCTGTGGTATTTTGTTATGGCAGCCCGAGCTGAATAAGACAGAAATATTCACTTTCACGGAGAGAAGAGGCAGAGAGGGTTTCTCCTGGTTTTTCTTACACACATCCTTCCATCCCCCTGCTCCCTATTACCAATGCCATCTTTCCAAGGGCAGATCTGATGGCACTGTTCAGAGGCTCTCCAAATCCTACAGAGAAGTTCCAACTCCTCTGTCTGGTGTGTCCCACGTCAGAGGGCAGGTTCCCCACTCTCCTTTACCAAGAAGTTAAGGGTCTAGCTGGAATGCCAGAACAGAGTGCTGGTTATGGTGGTAAGCTGGGGGTATGACTAGATCCCTCTGCCCCCACTTTTTCCACAAGTAAAAAAACCACACACACTGGAAAGTTCAGTCAATCTTTACAGAATGGAAGAATCAAGTGGCTGTTCCAAAGTCCTCCATGGGCACTGTGCCACAACCCAGCTCTTGCATACCCCCATCCCTTGTCCTAGGACACCCATTCCTCATTAAAGAAGTAATCAGCCCTGCCAGGGTGGCTCAGAGGTTGAGCATTGACCCATGCACCAAGAGGTCGCTGGTTCAATTCTTGGTCAGGGCAGATGCCCAGGTTGCGGGCCAAATCCCCACTGGGGGGCATGCAGGAGGCCGTGGATGGATGTTCTCTCTCATCAATGTTTCTCTCTCTCTAAAAACTCAATAAAGAAAAATAATAAAGAAGTAATCAAATCCTGCCCAACTTCAGGGTGCTGGCTGGGAAAGGCCTTTTTCTGCACCAGAAAGGGGTGGAAAAGAGAGGGTGCATACTTTGGATAGATGTTGGTCACAGCTCTAGGAGGTGGCCATGTTTGCAAAGACCTGTATAAGAAACAGGGAGGCAAGGGCCTGGGGTGTCTGGCGAGGAGACGACAGCACGAGGTGGAGATCAAGCCATTCACATGCTACCAGGGGCTTACATGTACGGTAATGTCCTGTGTCCCACCCAGTGGCTGGGGTGCCCCTGCCACTCTAATCTCAAGTTGGAGAACGCCCCCAGAACACCTGGATGTGCACTCGGCTTTCCTCGACCCCACAGCCTTCCCGCCAAACCGTCATCCAATCAGAAAGCGCCACATTCCATGAGTCGAACAACAGCCAATCAGAAACTGGATTCTAGGCCTCAGTCCGCCCCAGGCACTCTGGACCAATAGCCGCCTGGGCATTGGCGGGCCTATAAGGGGCAGCGTGCGCAGTGCGGAGGTGGCAGTTGGGCGCGAGGTGGTCGTGGACCGTTTTGTTCAAGTGGCGGAGTCGGGTAGCGGCGGAGCTCACCATGGTAAGGTCCTCGGGCTGGGCGGGGGTGCTGTAGGCCTGGCGCGCATTGGCAGGACCCCGGAAACTAGCAACCCGTGGACGCCCAGGCGGGAGGGTGGGCGAAGCCCGCCACGTGAGGCATCAGACAAAGAGACCCCGGGAACCGCGGGAGCAGGCATAGGTGGGGAGATGGGGCTGGGCAGGTCGAGCGAAGAGCCTGCCCGGAGGCACCACGAGGCTTGGAGGACCTCAGGATGGGCACACGAGGACGCTGGCTCGTTCTGAGTTTGTCACCTAGAGGGTAGCATGATCCCCAGCATGGGAATAGCTAGGGTGAAGAGGGGTTGGGAAGGGAAGGCAGCTCACCCTGCCGTAAAGAGCCAGGGTGGCAGCTGGGTTGTTGGATGGCCTTGACTCGTCTCTGAGAGGACAACCATAATGTGGGATTCCTGAAGACTAGAGGGCGGTTCTCTAACTTTCTGGTCTCAGGACTTCTCTACACTTGTCCCACTAGAAATTAAAACTGAGAACTGTAAAGGTATTTATTTACTCACTTTAAAGGAACACGTTAACATAAGTAACAAATATCTAAGTCTGAACAGCCAGTTTGTCATTTCTTTCAAGTACAAATAGCATTTCATGAAAAAAGCAGCTTGTTCACAGTTGGCACCTCAAATACACACAGGCTTTTTCTCAAGTCAGCTGAGCACAAGTACTTTATATGTACTTTCTGTTTTGTCACAGTACAAAGTGTAGAGATTTAATAAAATTAATAATTTTGCTTCATCAAGTAAGTTCTTAAATGAAAAATGAAACTGGCTTTTTTTTTTTTCTTCCTTTTTATTCCAAGTGCATAAGGGTGAAGATTACAATGACCACTTGTTTTTTTCTTTATTGATTTTGGAGAGGAAGGGAGAGAGAGAGAAACATCAATGAGGGAGAACATTCATTGGTCGCCTCCTGCATGCCCCCCACTGGGGATCTGGCCCACAACCTGGGCATGTGCCCTGACCAGGAATTGAACTCGTGACCTCTTGGTGCATGGGTCGATGCTCAACCACTGAGCCACACCAGCTGGGCTCCAATGACCACTTTGTACAGTTTGGTGCCAGTAGCCTGATTTGTGCTTAGGAGCCAACAGTTTACCCATCTTCATATTTTTGTTGGATGACATACTTCCCTAATTATCAGGAGCTTCAACTCCCTGCCACCAAATATGCAAACACATCTTTCTGCTCTCCTCCTTCCTTTATATTATAATAAAGCTGTGCTCCTTGTCAATGATCTGTTGCTGCATTACCTCAATCTTTGATGCCCCGGTAACTGAGATTTGGTGCTTGTATAACAGAAAACAGGACTTCAAGTTCTTGAAGTTCTAGAATTTAGGGTGGGTAAAACACCTCAAATTTCATTTGATCTATGTATTTGTAGAGATGTATCTAAAATTCAGTAAGTGGCCCTGGCCGGTTTTGCTCAGTGGTTAGAGCGTCGGGCTGTGGACCAGAGAGACCCAGGTTCAGGGTCTCGTACCTCAGTTGCAGCTTGTCCCCAGTTGGGGTTGTATGGGTGGTGACCACTCAATGTGTCTCTCGCATCGATGTTTCTCTCTCTTCCTCCCACTCTATCTGAAGATAAATGCAAAAAATGTCCTCGGGTGAGGATAAAAAAAATTTTTATAAATAAATAAATAAAATTCAGTAAGTGATTAGTGACTGTTACAGTTAGGTTCCCAGCAGGAAAGACATGGTACATTCAAAATAGATACTTGAGGGAGAATCTTTTTTTTTTTAATTCTTTTTTATTGATTGATTTTTAGAGAGGGAGAGATGGAAACATCGATGAGAGAGAACATTGACTGGCCCACAACTTGAGCATGTGCCCTGACAGGGAATTGAACTGGTGACCTCTGGGTGCATGAGTCGACACTCAACCACTGAGCCACACCAGCCAGGCTTGAGGGAAAATCTTTTAAAAAGATAGTTCAAAAGCCCTGGCCAGTTTGGCTCAGCAGTTAGAGCGTCGGCCTGGGGACCAGAGAGTCCTGGGTTCGGTTCCCGCTGGGAGCATGTGCCTTGGTTGCGGTTTGTCCCCGGCCCTGGTTGGGGTTGTGCGGGTGGCAACCGGTCGATGTGTCTCTCTCACATCAATGTTTCTCTCTCTCTCTTCCTCCCTCTCTCCCTCTCACTCTATCTGAAGATAAATGCAAAAATGTCCTCTGGTGAGGATAAAAAAAAAAGTTCAGAAGCCCAACGTTTGTGATTCTAGGAACCATTAACTCCTAGGCTTCAAGCAGTCAGGGGAGAGAATGGTTACTAGAAGTTGAGAGGGTAGCTTTATGAAGAAGGCTGACTGCTGAAAGTTTGTGGCCTTAATAAACTGACTCAAGCAACCCATGGCAGTGTGGCAGAGATGGAGCCCAGGGAGTGAGACCACCTTATTCTAACCTCCTGATCTCTGGCTGCTACCTGACATTGGTTAAAGCAATGAGCAAGAAAATCCTTTGATGCAGTCCATATGGGTCAGCCTCCTGGAGCACAGAGCTGGATGGAGAACAGAGGGTAGATCTAGAGGGGCAGATAGAAGACACAAGCACAGAGAATGATGACCAGTGCTTGGACCATGGTGACCTCTGTCCTAGTCCACTTTCTCTTCCAAACTCTATTACATTTTTACCTTATCTTTTGGTCAGGACACAATCAAAAACCACTATCCTTCAGAGAATTACTGTCACTATCTCTAATGTGGATTTTACTATTGACATTATATGGCTTCCAAGTTATAAAATAACCTAACTTTTGTATACTAGAAAACACTTAGGTTCTGGGACTCTAGCGCTTACTTAGCTAGGGGGTTTACAGCACCTCATTTTTCACAGGGATGAGTGGGTCACGTAAGCCTCAAGGAAAATAACATTTGAGAGAGCCTTAGGCACCCTGAAGTACATATATATTTAATTATATTTTGCATGCCACATAGTGACAATTGCCTTGAGAACTAATGGATTTCACATTATGTTCTGTTTCCCAGCGCGAATGCATTTCTATCCACGTGGGGCAGGCCGGTGTCCAGATCGGCAATGCCTGCTGGGAACTATACTGCCTTGAACATGGAATTCAGCCTGATGGGCAAATGCCAAGTGACAAAACCATTGGTGGTGGGGATGACTCGTTCAACACGTTCTTCAGCGAGACTGGGGCTGGCAAGCATGTGCCCAGAGCAGTGTTTGTGGACCTGGAGCCCACTGTGGTCGGTAGGTATTCTGGCAAATAGGGCAGCTTTCTAGGGAGGCCAGGAGAGCCTTGCTAAGTCCATGTAGGTGCTTCTTGGAATCCCTCTGCAGAAGGATGGAGAGACACACAGACAGGTGTGTCTGTGATCGTGTTAGATGGGAAACTGAAAGGCTAGTGCTTGAAAGGTGGGGCTTAGGCTCCTGATTTAGGAAAACCTAACACAGAAAAAAGCTGCTTTGCCAGGAGTAAGCTGGGCTTGTGGCAGATTCATCCGTGACTGCCTCAGCCCCAGGCAGGTAGGTGGTCTTGTAGACCCTGCCTACAGGGTGCCTGGACACTCATCCATCCTTATGCTGTGCACTCTACAGGCTGGTGCACGAGAGTTTTGACCTGCATCTCAGACACAGAAAGTGGAGGACATTTATTGGTTTCCTCCAGAGTAGATGCCTGAGGTAGTTTCCAAGGAGAGCTGCAAAGAGAGCATGTGTCAGTGGTCATCAAGGAGATGACAGAATGTCACCCTAAAGTGTGAGACACAGGCCACATAGACGCCCTGATAGGACCGCCTGGCAAAAATGCTGACGTAGTGACTGTCCAGTATGAAGGGTTTTTAAAATTACACCTTTTGGTGTGAAAGAAATATGCACATGTAGTACTTCCTATGTGCAGGGGTGAGAGCTCTGTTCTCTTCTTTAGGAACTGGTCAAGCTGGTATTTGTGCCATGAGTTGAGTTTATCTCCCTAGAGCCATAGATTGCAGATGTGCTGTGTCTTACAGACTCCCTGTGATACACTGATGCTGCTGACCTACAAGGAACAGCATGTGCTTGGTAGAATTGAACGGTCCCCAAATCTGTGCATGCTGGCAAGTTAACAATCGTCCTTAAAGGCCCATGGCACATGTGTCCTCTTTGTAGATGAAGTGCGCACAGGGACCTACAGGCAGCTCTTCCACCCGGAACAGCTGATCACTGGGAAGGAAGATGCAGCCAATAATTACGCCAGAGGCCATTACACCATCGGCAAGGAGATTGTCGACCTGGTCCTGGACCGGATCCGCAAACTGGTAAGAAGCGCGCTGGGAAGCCTTCCAGGGTCATTTTGGCAAAACCCAGGCCAGAATCGTGAACCCGTGGTCTTCCTTTCTGGTGTGACTGTGGTGCATCCATACATCTTTAGTGTCTGCTTCGCCTCACCTCTGAGTGTGATGCATGTTCCCTGGGCATGATTGAAATCCATTTGATCTTGTAGAGGCAAAGAGAAGTGACCTAGGCTTGTTGGAGGTTGGCGGTGTGGCTTCAACAGGCGTTGCTCACGGTCTGTGCTTTCTCTCAGGCGGATCTGTGCACGGGGCTGCAGGGCTTCCTCATCTTCCACAGTTTCGGAGGTGGCACTGGCTCTGGGTTTGCATCTCTGCTCATGGAACGGCTCTCGGTCGACTATGGCAAGAAGTCCAAGCTTGAATTTGCCATTTACCCAGCCCCCCAGGTGTCCACGGCCGTGGTGGAGCCCTACAACTCCATCCTGACCACCCACACGACCCTGGAACATTCCGACTGTGCCTTCATGGTGGACAACGAAGCCATCTATGACATATGTCGGCGCAACCTGGACATCGAGCGGCCCACGTACACCAACCTCAATCGTCTGATTGGGCAGATCGTGTCCTCCATCACGGCCTCCCTGCGCTTCGACGGGGCCCTGAACGTGGACTTGACGGAATTCCAGACCAACCTGGTCCCGTACCCCCGCATCCACTTCCCCCTGGCCACCTACGCCCCAGTCATCTCAGCCGAGAAGGCCTACCACGAGCAGCTGTCTGTGGCCGAGATCACCAATGCCTGCTTCGAGCCGGCCAACCAGATGGTCAAGTGCGACCCTCGCCATGGCAAGTACATGGCCTGCTGCATGTTGTACCGGGGGGACGTGGTCCCAAAAGATGTCAACGCGGCCATCGCCACCATCAAGACCAAGCGCACCATCCAGTTTGTGGATTGGTGCCCAACGGGATTTAAGGTAGGACTGGGTGATAACGAGTGGTTTTACCCTTCAGCCTGCAGCAGACCCTGCGACAGGATGCTGCCCTTGTGGAGAACACCCCGTTCCACGGCAGCTAGGATGTTGGTCATCAGTTAGTGTACCAGAGTAGTAATTTATCTAGTGGTGTCTTTTAACTTCCTTCCTGAGTTATCACACTGCTGTCTGTGGTGAAAAACATTTAACAGAACATGAAATTTTCTGAAGGATCTGTGTTCCCATTTGGGTGGTGGAATTAGTGTGGAAAATGTAGGCTGGTCTTAGAAATGAGTATTTTTTCTTGTAATAGAAATTTTCTTAAAATAGAAATGTAGATATTTTCTGGGCATTTTGCCAATTCATGTGGATATTTGAAATTGGGGAATTACTATAAACTGACTCCAACATGTGCTTGGAAGCCAAATAACAATGTTAGATTCTAGACCTGTTGTGATTACCAGGCTAAGTGTTTTGTCGTGCTTGGGTTCATTAATTTTGTGCCATCTTTAAGTCCTTGTTCACAATTGGTTTTCTGCATTAAATAAAGCTGTAGACCCCACATGTTTAAGCCCTCGTGAGTCCTAAGGTGTTTGGTGAATTGCAAGTTCCTGGATCATGCCAGATTGAAAATGACAAGTAGCAGAAATATATGTCATCTTGTTCTCATTTGGAATGGTTGTAGCTTGCCTCTGACTACACACAAGTTGTTGAAGCTATCTAGCTCTCTGTCAGCCCCACTTTATGACACTGAGGCAAGTCGTCTTTGAGGAAGTAAAATCAATTTAAAATGACACACACAAAAAAATAATCATTAAATCTTAACATAAGTTTGCAGACCTAGAGGTTTTAGGTAGGAGTTGAAACCTTCCATTCCAAGCTCTTTTTTTTTTTTTTATCCTCACCCGAGGACATTTTTTTTGCATTTATCTTCAGATAGAGTGGGAGGGAGGGAGAGAGGGAGAAACATCGATGCAAGAGAGACACATCGAGTGGTCACCACCCACACAACCCCAACCGGGGCCGGGGACAAACTGCAACCAAGGTACTTGCCCCTAGTGGGAACCGAACCCGGGACTCTCTGGTCCGCGGGCCGACGCTCTAACCACTGAGCCAAACCTGCCAGGGCCATTCCAAGTTCTTGAGTGGAGGAAAGTTTGTTTGTCACTTTGAACTTTGGAAAATAAGGACATACAAGACAGCCTTAGCTGGGAGGCACTGTGGGAGGTTTTGTGCCCTGTGCCCAGGTTCCTGTGAGCCAGTAGGGAGACCAGGCAGTGAGGAGGTGCAGGAAGTCAAAGCTTCTACTGTCCCCAGAAAAGACAGTCCAACCTTAGATGGACCATGTTGAATTCCCATTCCTTTCAAAGTTCTTCATCAGTCTGAGTATAATTTCACCATGTTTTTTAACAACCATTTGCTCAGGGTGATGGTTTTTTCAAGGAATCTTTCATGTTTAAATATGTTTAGTTTTTTATTTAAAAAATGTACGTATGTGGCAAAATATTAAAACAGTGAAGAAGGCTGAAAAACTAGTCTTCTCCTTCCCCAGAGCTTTGTTTGTCCTTAAAGTGATGTTCTGTGCATATTCAAGGTGTATTGTGCCTCTTGCTATTTGGGTGGTGTTGACAGAAAGAGCCTAGCAACATGGGCAAAGGATGCACATTCTTTTCACACAGGTGGCCAGCAAGAACAGGAAGCTGGCAGCACTCCCCCTTGTGAGGGGCCAGTTGGCCTGGCCTTAGAGCTGTAAGACCTCTTGATCAGGGTCAGAATCCCCTGTGTCCTTCTCCCTGCCCCTCCCAACTCTTCTGGAGTCTGGTGTGCCTGGGCTGTTGCTATCTGCTCACCAGGACAGACAGGCGACCATCTCAGCACACTCCCAGGCATTTGTCTTCTTCCAGCATGATGTCCCCTAAGCTGTCCAAGGCTGTAGTGTGTTTGTTACTCTTATAGATATTTCTAAGCATAAACACATAGAATTCAACTTGCTTTTCTTTTTACCAAGTATACAATATACCTTGGGCATACTTATATGCCAGAACATATTCTCATTCTTTTTCATGATTGTAAATAGTGTGTCACTGTATGGGAGTATAACAACTAGTTCCCTATGATGGACATTTGTTTACAGTTTTGCCATTACAAACAGTGCTTTAAATTAAATACATAGAAATTTTCATACATGTAGCTTTGTGCTCTTGTGTGAGTAAATCCAAAAATTGAAAGTACATGGTTGGCCCTGGCCAGGTGGCTCATTTGGTTATAGAGCGTTGTCCCAATATGCCAAGGTTGCAGGTTCTATTTCCAGTCAGGTCACATACAAGAATCAACTGATGGCCCTGGCCAGGTAGCTCAGTTGGTTAGAGAATCATCCCAATATGCCAAGGTTGCAGGTTCGATTCTCAGTCAGGGCACATACAAGAATCAACTGATGGCCCCGGCCGGTTTGGCTCAGTGGTTAGAGCATTGGACCACAGACCAACGAGTCGCAGGTTTGATTCCAGTCAAGGGCATGTACCTCGGTTGTGGTTCGGTCCGGCCCTGGTTGGGGTCGTGTGGGAGGCAAACAATTGATGTGTGTCTTTCACATCTATGTCTCTTTCTCTCTCTCTCTCCTCCCCCTCCCTCTCTCTCTTTTTCTCCCTCTCCACGCCCCCCTTCCCTCTCCCTCTCCCTCCCACCTACTGATAAATGGAAAAAAAATACCTCAGGTGAGGATTTAAAAAAAAAAAAAGAATCAACTGATGGCCCTGGCCAGTGTGGGTCAGTGGTTAGAGCATTGGCCCACACACCGAAGGGTCTCAGGTTTGATTCCCAGTTAAGGGCATGTACCTGGATTGCAGGTTCGATCCCTGGCTCTAGTCTAGGTGCTTTTGGGAGGTAACCAATTGATATGTCTCTCTCACATCAGTGTCTCTCTCTCTCTCTCTCTCTCTCTCTCTCTCTCTCTCTCTCTCTCTCTCTCTCCCTCCCTCTCCCTCCCCCCACCCTTCCACCCTTCTCTCTAAAAAAACCGGAGCCCGCCCTGGCCGGTTTGGCTCAGCGGTTAGAGCGTCGGCCTGCGGTCAGTTCCCGCTAAGGGCATGTACTTCGGTTGCGGTTTGTCCCTGGCCCTGGTTGGTCGTGCGGGTGGCAGCCGCTCGATGTGTCACTTTCACATCGATGTTTCTCTCTCTCTTCCTCTCTCTCCCTCCCACTCTATCTGAACAAAAAATGAAAAAATGTCCTCGGGTGAGGATTTAAAAAAATAAATAAATAAATAAAAAACCGGAGCCGTGGCCAGTTTGGCTCAGCGGTTAGAGCATTGGCCCGTGGACCCGAGAGTCCCGGGTTCAGTTCCCACTAAGGGCATGTACCTTGGTTGCGGTTTGTCCCCAGCCTGGTTGGGGTCATGTGGGTGGCAACCACTCGATGTGTCTCTCTCACATCGATGTTTCTCTCTCTCTCTCTCTCTCTCTCTTCCTTCCTCTCTCCCTCCTGCTGTATCTGGGGATAAATGCAAAGAAGATGTCCTCGGGTGAGGATTAAAAAAAAAAAAAAAAATCAATGGAAAAAATATTCTCCGGTGAGGATTAACAACAACAACAAAAAGTATGAATCAATGAATGCACATAAGTGGAACAATAAATGTTTCTCTCTCCCCCTTCCTCTTTCTTTCTTTATTTATTTTTTTTTTATCCTCACCTGAGGACATTTCTTCATTTTTTGTTCAGATAGAGTGGGAGGGAGAGAGAGGAAGAGAGAGAGAGAGAAACATCGACGTGAAAGGGACACATCGAGTGGCTGCCACCCGCACGACCAACCAGGGCCGGGGACAAACTGCAACCGAAGTATATGCCCTTAGCGGGAACCGAACCCGGGTCTCTCTGGACCGCAGGCCAACGCTCCAACCACTGAGCCAAACCGGCCAGGGCTCTCCCCCTTCCTCTTTCTAAAATCAATCAATCAGCCCTGGCTGCTTTGGCTCAGCGGTTAGAGCATCAGCCCACGGACCAATGAATTGCGGGTTCAATTCTGGTCAAGGGCACGTACCTTGGTTGTGGTTCAACCCCAGCCCTGGTCAGGTCGTGCGGGAGGCAACCAGTCAGTGTGGCTCTATCACATCGATGTTTCTCTCTGTCTGTCTGCCTCTCTCCCTCCCTCTCACTCTGTCTGATGATAAATGGAAAAATATCCTCAGGTGAGAAATAAAAAAATAAAGAAAATTTTAAAATAAATAAAATCAATCAATAAAAGAAATTTATAAAAAGAAAGTACATGGTCGAAGGATATTAAATGTTGATAGATACTGCCAAAAACTAAAGTACCAGTTGCTATAGGGCATCATTTAAACTGGGCCCCAGCTCCAGTTTTGAAAAACAGCTACCATTTCTGAGATCATAATATAAATTTCACTCTATTTTCCCCTTCTCTGGCAGGTGGGCATCAACTACCAGCCCCCGACTGTCGTCCCTGGGGGAGACCTGGCCAAGGTGCAGCGGGCTGTGTGCATGCTGAGCAACACCACCGCCATCGCGGAGGCCTGGGCCCGCCTGGACCATAAGTTCGACCTCATGTATGCTAAGCGAGCCTTTGTGCACTGGTATGTGGGGGAGGGCATGGAGGAAGGGGAGTTCTCCGAGGCCCGGGAGGACCTGGCAGCTCTGGAGAAAGATTATGAAGAGGTGGGCGTGGATTCGGTGGAGGCAGAGGCTGAAGAAGGGGAAGAATACTGATTGGGAGAGTTGTGCTGGCACCCATCCCTTTGTATCCCCCCACACTATAACACTACAAGATATGTTTACCTATTAAAGTTTCTGTATTGAGGCATCATCTGTCCCTTGTGCTGCACTTTTACACAAAACCCCATCCAGATACCTGCCTTTTCCCAAGTGGATTTGTAGGGGAAAAAACGTTTCCCCTCAAAAGGAAAAAATTAAGCATGTCTGATGTTTAGTTACGGCATTACTCCCAGAAAGAAGGCTTCAAAAAGCACAGCAGAGGGAATTAGGGAAAAGTACTTCAATTATTTTAAATTGAAACATTCTTAAATCTTTCGTTCCATACTTAGTGTTCTTCGGAAAATGGAATAGTAACCCTGTTTTTTCTAAGCTGTGGAGTGGCTGTTTTCACCCTTAGTCTCGTGGGAGGGGGCAGGGAGGCAGCCCTGCCCAACACAAACCCAGTTTCTGACCTCCCTTTCCAGGAAGGCCTTCAGCTTTTCCATTTCAGGTCCCTGCCGGAAGTCGCTAGCACAGAACCTCTTCCCATCACGTTTTCCCACCTTTCCAATTAGAGGCACCTCTCCAGAAGTTGTGAACACTGGTTTTTGTCAGGTTTGAACTCGCGTCCCTGCCCCTTTTCTTGCCGTTTAAGTTTCTTCTCTTCCAATCGGGGTCTACCGAGACGACCTGCATGGTCCGGCCCCAATGCACTACCGGTCTACAGCCAGTAGTTAGCCCCGAAAAGACAAAGGAGAGGCGCCTACTTTGCGATGGCGAAGACGTCCAGGGAGCCTAGAACAACGCGCGTACTGCCGTGGCCCCACGTTCCCACGACTTCCGGGACCCGCCCCGCCTTCCCCCGGACGAACGCCCTGGGCTTCCCAGTCTCTATGGTACCAACTTCCGCCGCTAGCCACACCTCGCGAGACTCCGCGGCTCAGCAATGGCGAGACCGTGAGTGCCGCTGACGGAAGTCAGGAGAAGGGGCTGGGACGGGGTTCGGGCGAGATCGGGCTGTGGGAGACTCGGCAGGACAGGGCCGCCTGAACCGAAGCGGCGGCTGGGGGCTCGATGCCCCTACGGGCCCAGACAGCCGCCCGCGACCAAGCTCCCGCCTCTTCCCCAGATGCCGCGTCACTGCTCCGCCGCCGGCTGCTCTACACGGGATACGCGCGAGACGCGCAATCGCGGCATCTCCTTCCACAGGTCAGCGCGCGTGCGTGCTGGCTCACGGAGGTTAACGTGCGCATGTGCAGTTTTGCTGGCTTGAAGCCACTATTGCGCGTGCGCTTTCTTTGGTTGCGGGCGAGGCTTGAACTTGTGGGTGGGAGTGGGTGAAGGGAGAGGTCCAGGTGGGACTGAGTCCGGACCAGAAAGGAAGGACGCACGTCCACCACTCTTGGATTCTCTGCCCCGCGACTCTTGCTAGATGATGCCGAGCAAGTTGCACGTGTTTTTGAGTCCTCAGTTTCCTCGTCTGTGTCCGGGTGGACGGTGCTTCCCTGCTAGGGTTGAAGGGAGGTCTCCTGGCAGCATGTGCAGGACCAGCTCTTCCCATCTTGGGAGCATAGGCAGCATGGCCCCATGGCTTCAGGCAGCCTGGGGCTCATAGGTTTGTGGCTCTACAGACTTCCCAAAAAGGACAACCCACGGCGAGGCTTGTGGCTGGCCAACTGCCAGAGGCTGGACCCCAGCGGCCAGGGCCTATGGGACCCAGCGTCTGAGTACATCTACTTCTGCTCCAAACACTTTGAGGAGAACTGCTTTGAGCTGGTGGGAATCAGGTGAGTCTCCTTGCTACCCACCCTTGGGGCATTTGTAGGGCCCAATGAGGACATCCCTGAAGCACCTGGCACGAGAACAGGCAGACCTGGTTTCAGAGATGGTTGCCTCTTCTCAGCTCTGTACCTGTTTTCTCTTCTGACAGATGAGGACAATAAGACCCACCCCCTCAGGATGACTATCCCAGTGACACAAGAGAAAAACATTAGCTTTTCCAGCAGGTGTTCCTTAGAACCCCAGTTCTCCCATCGAGTCCACAAATGAAATAATTCCTTTTGACTGATCAAGCCAGTTCTGGTGGAGCCTTTCCATGCACTCTAACTTTGAGGAGTCCTGCAGGGAAGAGATTGGTGTAACTCTAACTTGGCATTCCCCAAACTGTTTGCTAGCACTGGAGAGCCTGCTCTGGGGTGCTGGAGGGCATGCTGACTCTGAGTCCTTGCAGGTCAGCTGGGGGTGGCAGTGCTTGTTCTCCATCTCATCCAGGCTGCTTTCCCCCACAGTGGGTACCACAGGCTGAAGGAGGGGGCAGTTCCCACGATATTTGAGTCTTTCTCCAAGTTGCGCCGGACAACCAAGACCAAGGGGCACAGTTACCCACATGGTCCCCCTGATGTCAGTCGGCTCCGGCGATGCAGGAAGCGGTATGTGCTACGAGTGGGGAGGGGTGACCCCCTCACCCCAATTTTGAGGGACTGGGCTTTAGATTTAGAGTATCTACCAGAAGCCATTGTGGACAGGGTCCTGAACCTGTGGAGCAGGCTGACGCTCCTATTCAGGGTGGCTGGTGAAATGGGGTCTCGCAAGCCCTTAGCCTGACCTGTCACTCTCTGCCCACAGCTGCTCTGAAGGCCGAGGGCCCACAACTCCTTTTTCACTGCCTCCACCTGCTGAGGTCACCTGCTTTCCTGTGGAAGAGGCCTCTGCACCTGCTGCTTTGCCTGCCTCCCCCACTGGGAGGCTGGAGCCTGGCCTCAGCAACCCCTTCTCAGACCTCCTTGGGCCCCTGGGTGCCCAAGCAGATGAAGCAGGCTGCAGTGCCCAGCCCTCACCAGAGCGGCAGCCATCCCCTCTTGAGCCACGGCCTGTCTCACCCTCAGCCTACATGCTGCGCCTCCCACCACCTGCTGGAGCCTACATCCAGAATGAGCACAGCTACCAGGTGGGCAGTGCCCTGCTCTGGAAACGTCGGGCTGAGGCTGCACTTGATGCCCTGGACAAGGCCCAGCGCCAGCTGCAGGCCTGCAAGCGGCGGGAGCAGCGGCTACGGCTGCGGCTAACTAAGCTACAGCAGGAGAGGGCGCGAGAGAAGCGGGCACAGGCAGATGCCCGCCAGACTCTGAAGGAGCATGTGCAGGACTTTGCCATGCAGCTGAGCAGCAGCATGACCTGAGTGAGGGGCCACTGGATCCAGAGCTGTCTGAGGGGCTGCCTGTCAGGGCTCCAGCCTCTTCGTCAGAATCCACCTGGAAAGGAACCTGATCTGAGCTGCGTCCACCAGATCTACCAGATGCCATAATAAAGCGGATTCTAGGAGGCCCTGTATCTGGTTCAGCTGGGGGGTGGGCCCTCTCCCTCAGTACCAAGCTGTTCCCCCAGACAATGGAGACAATGGCTGCAGCCCCCAGAAGGCTCAGACCCTGGAGTCCAAGCTCTGGGCTGTGGGCCCTTGCCCACTCCCCCCCATGCAGCTCTGCCCCACAGGTTTCTCTGAGGGATGGGATGGTGTGAG
The DNA here is from genome assembly GCA_030848825.1 of Tadarida brasiliensis. Lineage (NCBI taxonomy): Eukaryota > Metazoa > Chordata > Mammalia > Chiroptera > Molossidae > Tadarida > Tadarida brasiliensis. The sequence goes on along the minus strand of CM061277.1, from coordinate 22,464,039 downwards.
TCGAGGCTGGGGGCAGCACTAGGCACCCTTGCTTTGACATCTGAAATGGCCTCGACTTAAGCAAGCTGGTTCCTTTGAAAACACTCCTAAAACCGAGACCAGACTGTTCCTTTGCAGACACACAACAGACTTCCAGCAACAGGCCCAGTCTGCCCAGCCTGAGTCCTAGCCTGAAGGCCAGCCCCCCCACTCACTTCTGGGCCTATCTCATCTGAAAACAGAAAATGACGATTTCTGATCTCCTGGGGCTACTATGCTTGGCAAGTAGGCTCAACAAATAACATTTCTGGTCCCTGGAGAATTGGGGGAACCATGCAACAGCAGTCCTGACCTCAACCTGTGTCCCCGTTTTTCATCAACTGGACTGGAATCTAAAAGACCTCCCTGCATGTGTAATCATGGCAAACAGCTCAGTATATGGAGCAATTTTAATTGCACAGGTGACATCTCCTTGATGGGCCTTGGCCACAACAGCCCCAAGAGCACAGCTGAATCCTTTCTAGTCCTGTGAATTGCCACACAGTTTGGTCCACTATAGAGCAGGGTTTGCAGATTGTTCCCCCAAGGTCCCCAGGCTTATTTTCTGGCTTGCTGGTGGCCTATGGATGGGCTCCCCTTGCCTAAGGGTGCTAACCTGCCAGCAGGGCTCCCCATCCGCCTGCATCCAGGCTCTTCAACAAGGTCCGAGGAGTGGCAGGTGCTATGGTTGCATTAGACAACCAGAGGAAGGAAATGAGCTCTGAGGCAGGGAAGAGAGATCATTTCCACCAAAGTGGCTTACTAGCAGCTGGGACAGAATGGTCCCTGACATTCTTGTTCTCAGAAAGGAGGCAGAACAGTGCCTTCCCCATTGGGGTAGAATCACACACGGCCTTCTGTCAGGACAGGGAGGTATGCATTTCTAGCCCATGCAGGAGCCTACAGTGCAGCATATGGGGGAGGGGGGTCACCCCAGGCTTACGCTCAGGAGGGGAGAAGCTAGCCTAGATTCCTGCCATAGCCCCTTCCCCTATGTGTCTAGATTGCCTCAGGTGGGAAATTGCTGACATGGATAAAGAACCAGGCAAAACTGACCAATTCCAAGCAAGCGGGCCAAGTGGCCAGTCCACAGCTTTGGGAGGGCCAAAGACTGGCCAGAGCCCACAGTGGGGACCATGCCAACAAGTTGTGTAGCAGGTAGCACTGCTGTGGCTTTAATGGAGGCATGTCTGTGACAGAATACTTGGAGGATATCTTCGCTGACTTCTCCTTAGCACAGCCCAGGGCACTGATGTACACACATGTGGGATCCTGAAGCCCCTCTGGAATCCAGGCCCAGTCCAGAGTGGTTGGCCCTGTGGGCTGGGAGCTGACCTCAGGGCCCTTCATACTCAATTCATTGTGAAGGGCACCAAAATTCATCTTGAATCAGACTCCATCTGCCCATAACTCTTGCCCACGCACAAGCTCCAGGTGATAGGAGGGGCCCCCTTACACCAACCTTGGTGAGGGGGTGCTGTGTGGCCCCCACATCGAAGAGGCCTTTGCAACATGACTTTGTGGTCAGATCCATAAGACGTGCTGGGTCCCTGCTGGGTGGGGTCCCCAAAGCCAGCTCCCTGGTGGGCTCTCCCCATTGCTAGGCCCTGGCCAGGACCCCTCCTCCTCCTGCTATCATCACTGAGCCCTAGCTTCCCACCCACCTCTCCACCCCAGGAGAGGATGCCAGTCGGGGGGCCTTCTTCACCATCCACTTCCTGTGGAACCTGTGTTGTCAGCAATGAAATGGGGCATTTGGAGCCCCTTTTGTCCCCTCAGCTCTCTTCTGAGGTTCTGGGCACCCTTTTGGCCGGCAGGTCTGACCACTCTGTCACGGGCCTGAGGATTGCCAGCAGTTTTTGCAAGGGGCAGGGCAGGCATGGTCATTCTCCACGTGTGGGCTGGCACCGCCTGGGCCCTCATATGTCGGCGCCCAGCTCTGCACACTGCTTGTCAGAGATGTGGGAGGCCAGGGAGTCTATGATGTCGAGCAGCAGCTGCTGGCTCAAGGAGCGCAGTGTAGGCAACTTGGAGACCTGCAGGAGGTGACCAAAAGGCCAGAACAGAATGGAACTGGATTCATGTGAGGGCTGGTGGGCTCCAGAGATGGGGTGAGGAGTGGCCAGTGGGTGGGTGGCTGTGCTTGGTTATCCCCAGGGCCCACTGCTGCAGAAGATAGCCAGATTCCAGGCACCCTCCCCATCCCTGGCCACAGCTGCTGCCATGGAAGAGTGGCTCCTGAATATGAGGGGTGAGCAGTGAGTGCTGAGCCAGGAGGGCCCTGACCTTAGTGAACTGGTGCACGATGATGTGCAGGCAGTGCCGCTTCATGTCCAACGCCTGCGTCTTGTCAGCCGCCTCCAGAATCTGGAATGGCAGGTTCATTGAGGTGCTACCCCACCTCTCACCCACCCGCCCAGGTTCAGGGAAGCCAGCAGGCACCAGGTGTACTACCTGTAGCACATTCTGCACTGTCACATTCATCTCCAGGTTCTGCTTGCAGTATGCCTGCAGCCGGTTGTTGTAAAAGCCATAGTAGTAGGGGGCCGCGAACAGGTAGCTGGGGGAGCTGGTTAAGGAGCTGTCACCAAAGGAGACATCCTCCCGCTCACCACCCTCCTCCCCAGGGAGTCCCAGCCTGCCAGGGACAGGAAAAAACCTGAGACTGCACCTGCTCAGAACCAGGGAACTCACCCCATCAGGAGGGTCTGGCATAGGCTCCTATCCAGGCAGATTACTGGCTTGATCTCTACACACACTCCGACCACTTAGGGGTCAAAGGCCCCATCAAAATTCAAAGAATAACACAGAATCCTCTCCCCGGGAATATACCCATATGCATCTTTGCTGAACTGTCCTGTCTCCCAGAGCCCTAAAGGGCATCCTCACAACCCATGTTCAGACCCCCACTGAAGTGACGTGACCAGGAATCACTCTATCCATCTGCTCCTGTCGCACAGAGCAATGACTGACCCCTTACTCTGAACAGTCATGAGAGTCCCTCCCTCAGTGTCGGCTGACCAACTACTTCAGAGAACCCTAGGAGAGCACCAGGCACCAAGAAATCCTCAGGAAATCATCTGGCCAAGACCAGCCAGCCCAAGATGGGTGCTGGAAGGCCCAGTGATGACCTAGGAGCGCCCTCAGGGGTGAGGATGCAGCGAGTCCTCAGGAGGCATGTTGACCTCACCGTAGTAGATGTAGCGTAGCATGGACTCGAAGGCCTGCCTGCTGGGCACCATCTCCCCAATGGAGATGTTTACCTGCCCATCCTCAGGCATGAAGGACCGGAACATGGCCTCAAAGTAGCTGCAGACAGGGGGCAGCAGAGGCCTGGCTTTCAGCAGATGTAGCCAGCACCCGGGCCCACCCTGCAGGGCAGCTGCACCCCCACCCACCTGGAGCGAGCAGCCAGAATGGCCTTGTGGGCTGGCCTAGGGTGCCCATCCAGTAGCAGCGTGATGTCACAGAACTCTGCGCCTGCTCCCTCCAGGTATGCCTTCATGTCCTGGATCAGAGAGGTGCCTGGGGGGGAGAGGGGGGAATGGAGGGACCCTGAGCAGGCACCTCCTACTCCTTAGTAGACCCTGCTCCTGGCTTGAGCCTCAGGGCCCCAGGGCACTTCCTCCTGCACATCTGCCCATTTTGCTACCTTGAATGAACCTCCTCCAGGCCAGAGGCCTCCCATTCTGGCCCCTGAGGCACCACCAGACCCTATCCTCAGCTCCAAACACAGCCCTCAGGCCTGCCTACCCCCAGAGTCTGATCTCCCAAACTCAGCTCACTGAGCCTTCCTCTGGGCCTGGCACACCCTGTGTGCCTGCTGGGTGTCACCCGGAGCCAGTGGCCTGAGGCAGCACAGGCCCCAGGGAGAGGTCGGGATGAAGGAGCCCGTGTCCTCCCTTCCTAGCTGGGCACAGGGAGGCAGTGGGAACATCTGAGGTCTGCAGGCTGTTCTCACTCCTCACGGCCCCAGACATGGGTACGCCTAGAAGAGAAGCTTAGTGACTAATGGCTGTGACCCTGAGCACATTGCCCACTTCAGAGGTTTTCAGACCTGATGTCATTCAGGGCAGGCACGCTTGCCAGAGAGGTGTCCCGTGTCACCTCCAGAAATGGGCTCAGGAGGTTCCCTACCCTCAGGCACACAGCCCACTGTGGAAAGCCCCATGGGTTGGGCATTATTCCTTTAAGTGAGTCTGAATTGCCTCCCTCTTTTGCCCCTGCCGTGTACTGGGGGAGCACTCTGGGGTCCTCCCTACACCCAACCCTCCACCCCTGCCTGACGAACTGGCAGGTGATTCCATGGCTCCCAAGTCTCAACCAACATGAATGCCACCTGGCCAGCCACTGACAGGGAAGGGACCAGGCTTCCTACCAATGTCCACAGGCTGGTCAGAGGGGGCGCGGGGCGGCGGCTGCTGCTTCCGCCGAACAATCTCCACAATCAGTGGGGATGAGAGGTGCTCGAACTCCTTCATCATGATCACCTGGTTGAAGTGGGACTCCTTCACCACAAAGTTCAGGCAGTGCTCCTGGGACAGAAAGGCCGGGCAGGCAGCGGGGTCAGGCCTCAGCTCCAACAGGGCACCAGACCGGGCAAGAGGTTTGCAGGGTGGGTGGGGTGGGCTGCAATGCACCTTCAGCTGGCCCAGCTGCAGCCTGGCAGCACTCTCACACACAACCAGCACGTTCTGCAGGTCCACGGAGGCCTCAATGTACTGCCGACACAGCTGCTCCAGGCGGCACAGCTGGAAGCTCAGTGCCAGCTTGTACACGTCCATGATGAGCAGCACGTCCTCCACGTAGCCTGCACCCAAGGGCTCCCTGAGCCTTACGGACCTTGGGCAGGCGAGGACAGGGCCCCAAGCTCCCTCCATAGACAAGTGTGGGTGGGTTGGAGCTGCTAGGCAGCAGCAGAACCACGCACAGGTAATCTCTGCCTCTGAGCCTCAGGCTGCCCACCTACAAGTAGGGCTGCTCACACCCCACCCTGTTCCTGCTCCACCCCAGCCCAGGCAGACCTTTCCTCGGGTATTTGATCTTGTCAGTGTAGAGGAACTGCATGAGCACCTCGAAGGGTCGGGCCTCGGCCTCTCGGATGGCCACATGCAGCAGGGGTGGCCGAGCCCCACCCAGGGCCACACCAGGGGCCTCCCTGGGAGCCAGAGCTGTCTCCTCATCCAGCTTCTGTGGGAGGAGAAAGGGGAGCTTACAGTCATCCCATGAATGCTGCTGCCCAGGCAGGGCCAGGCAGGGCAGCACCTCACCTGGGCCAGTCGCTCCTTCGCCTGTACTATCTTCCTGCGGAGCCAGCGGCTTCGTGCTGTGACAATGGCCACGTGGCCCTGAACACACTCCTCCTTCTGCAGCAAGAATGACACCTTGGTGGAAGGGCATAAGAATCTTCCCCAAGGGACACACAGGCCCAGCCAGCCAGGCAGGGACTTAGGGACTCCAGGCACCAGCGGGCAGCCAGTATGCCTCTGGGTGCAAAGCCCCCACTCCTCCACACAGTGTGCGGGGCTGGGCACAGGAAGGGCACCCACCTCACCCAGCACAAACTCCACGTCACAGAACTGACGGCTCTCCCATAGCCGCCCATAGTCTTCATGGAGCGTGCACTTGGGGTAGCAGGAGAACTGCAGGAGGAGACCCAGGTGTTACCAAGTAAAAACACAGTCATCCTGGCTTTGCCCCCTGCAGGCCATGGGTGCCCTTGAGGGCCCAATTCCAAGCTCAGCTCAGCCTGGCTCCCTCCACTGACCCAGGTGGCTCCCAGACCTCTACTGGCTCTGCTATGAGCCCTCACCCTGCCCCACCAGCTGCACCCTGCACTGCGGTTCCTGCCTGCCTCCGCCTAGGGTCCCCCTCTCCACCCCAGCTGCCAGACTCCTCAGAAAGGCTGCCATCCCACCGGGTGCAACCCTGGCTCTGGATACCCTTGGACAAGCTCCACCCCTACCCACTGGGTCTCAGTTTTCATCATCAGGGCCTGCTCACCCTGGCTGGCCCCACTGCAGAGTCAGCTCATGAGGTAACCACCTGCTCTGCAAGCCCACGAGCCCCACCTGGAACCTGTACATCTCCCCACTGCGGATGTTGTTGTCCACGGTGCCCCCGAAGATATACATGGCATCCGAGATCACAGCAGCCGCGTGGAACAGCCTTCCGCTGGGCAGCTGGGTGGAGAGGGAGACAAGTCAGCAGAGTGAGAAAGGGTGGGGCTGGGTCTCCAGCCAGCTGAGGCCTGGAGTGGACCATACTGTGGGCAAGAACATGGCACCACTGGCCTTGAAGGAGGGGCTGGAGCAGGCTGTAAGCACAGGGCAGGAGGCAGGGCCTGTGTAGGTAAACAGGCAGGACGGGGCCCCTGTGGCCCACAGTGGACTCAGCAGGTGCTCAATCTCATATGCTGCATCCACATGGCCCAGCCAGCAGGGCACAGGCTCCTGGCCCTCAGTTCCCTTGCTGTGTGACCCCAACAAGTACTCTCTGAGTCTCGGTCTCTCCATCTTTCAGATGGGCTGATCACAGGCCAGGCTTCAGAGGGTGAGGGAGCAGTAACAAGGACATCGGCTCTCACCTCTGAGGCTGGTGGGGATGGCTGCTTGGCGTTCGTGGTGCCAAAGTCCAGGCCAAACACATCTCGGGACTTCTTGAAGCCTCCCCGATCGTCAGAGGGCAGGGCAGGTGCCTCCTCAGAAGCAGCTGCTCGCTCTGGCACCTCGGCCCCACCAACCTGGTGGGAGACATGCGGGGGCGCCACCAGTCAGCAAGAGCCAGGCAGGCACCAGAGACGGCTCGCCACCCCCACCAACAGCACTGTGGGGACAGGTGGCAGGGAGGGAAGAGCCGCAGGATGAGGGCTGAGTTGGGGAGCTGGGAGGACATCCTCAGCACAGTGCAAGCATGGTGGGAAGTGGAATCTTACAAGCCTACAGGCTGCAAGATGGGAGAATGGGCAGAGAGGCCCAGGGACGGGCCAGGGTAGGTGTCCAGGGCTGAGGGCAGCCTGGCCTTGCTCCTGCTGGCTGTCTGGCACCCTGGGAGCACCCTGAGGCTGTGAGGAGGTGGGAGCAGGTGGGTTAGGAACACACCCCAGGCCACAAGCCCTGGGTCCCCTCAGCAACACCCGGCAGTGCTCACTTCGCTGTCCGAACTGGGCTGGACAACCTCCCAGGTCTGGAAGTCCACGTCATAGCAGTGTAGCTCGTTGGGCAGAGTGTTGTCAGCTGCACCCCCAAACACATAGAGGTGGCGATCAAAGGCCACCATCGTGTGCCCGTAGCGCCGCTGGGGGGGTGGCGGGGAGCCCCGAAGCAGGTGCTCAGTGGGAATGCGTGTCCACCTGGGAATACGCAACACAACCAGTGCAAGGCAGGAGCTTCTGCTCCCCTGAGGCCTCCACCTGGACTCTGAGGCCCCCCGCCCCACTACAGGCTCAGTCTGCAAAGTGTCCTGCAACCCCTGGAAGACCTTTCCGGCTCAGGGAGGGCCTACAGTGCATGTGCCTAGTGTCCCTTGTTCCATTTTTTTTTTTTTTTTATCCTCACCCGAGGACATTTTTCCACTTTTTGTTCAGAGAGAGTGGGAGGGAGAAAGAGGGGGGGAGAGAGAGAGAGAGAGAAACATCGACGTGAAAGGGACACATCGAGTGGCCGCCTCCCGCACGACCAACCAGGGCCGGGGACAAACTACAACCGAGGCACGTGCTCCTTAGTGGGAACCGAACCCGGGTCTCTCTGGACCGAAGGCCAACGCTCTAACCACTGAGCCAAACTGGCCAGGGCCCTTGTTCCATTTTGCTCTGGAACCAGCTCTGCCCACCTTTGTGTGGGGAACAAAGGGTGCAAGCTGGGTGGGAGGCTGCTTGGGGGCTGGCCTGTGAGGAAGGTGGCACCACGCTGACTCCACCCAAAGGGGCCACCAGAGTCACCCAATATCCACCCAGCTGCTGCTGGTGGCCGAGTCTCTCATGGTTTTCTTCCTACCCTATCCCCTTCACCCCAAGCTGTAGCTCTGCCCCCCAGCTCTGGCCTGGGCCCCTCGTCCTGCAGCCCTCTGCCTTCCAGATGCACCTTCCTCAGCTTGCTCCACAGGACACCCTGGCCCGGGTGCAGCCCTCAAGCCCTGTGTCTCCCCCCAATACTTGCACCTCCGTGAGGACCCCCTTGCAGGTCAGCCACCTGGCCACTTGGCCAGAGCCTGCATGTCTGCCCCAAACCCTCCCCAGTCTGATTATACCTGGCCTCTATCCATGCCCCTCACTTCTCTAGGTCTGCCCCTGCCTGCTCTGAGCCCTCTGTGCCGAGGACCAAGACCAGGGTGGAGCATCGGGCCTGTGTGCAGTGTGTCTCTCCTCCCAGGCCTGGCCACTCCAGGACAGGCATCAGCAGGGTTTCCCCTGCCCAGGATGCCCAGCCTTCCTCCTTCCCAACTGATACCCTGGTATCTAGGGCAACTCCAAGTCCCCTCCGGAGCCTCTCTAACCTGCAGCTGAAACTCCATTTCCTCTCCTCTACTAACTCCTAGAGCCAATGCCTGACCCTCGCCTTAGTCCCCATCACAGGGATCAAGGGCTGGCCAGCAGTCAAGAACAGCATAGGCTGAAAGCTCTCAGGGCCCAGGCACTCCTCCAGTTTTCTGCCATCATATGAGATCTATGCCAGCCACATTTGTTACTGGTGGCACTGACCATGCCATCCATGGGGCTGGGGTGCTCTTCGCTCTAAGAGGGAGGCCACCCAGCATCTATCTTGCTGAGTTGCAGCCACACCCAAGGGGCCTGCAGGGGGTCTTGGGCCCAGTCTGTACAAAGACACCACACATCCCCGCTCCGGCAGGGAGGGCAGCTGACCCTACTTTACTTGGGAGCTCACAAGGATGGCTCCAGATGCAGGCGTGGGGTGCCGGCCAAGAGCCCCACCACCAGGACACTCACATCTTGTCCTTGAATTCAAACTGGAAGAGGTTGTTGGTTATCTTGGCTCCACTCTGCCCTGAGAACACAAACATCTTGTCCCTGCAAACAGCCACCGGGAAGTTGCAGCACGACGGTGGGATCTCGCCACTCTGGACCACCTGTGGGGACGGGGAGGCAGTTCAGGCCAGGGCCCTCACAGGACCCGGAGTACACATCTGTGCTTACATTGCTGAGCTGGACCTGCTTTTATTCCTGAAGTTTCTTCTCTGAATGAGGGTTCATATGTCACTTTTTGCAGAACAACCTAAAGCCACACCCTCCTAAATGGAGGTTAAAATCATCACTAAATGAGAAAGAAACCTCCCAGGGAAAGACAGTAGAGCAATTGGACAGATTGGTCTGGAAATAGCAGCCAGTGGGATAGCTGGTGACATGCTGTCCTCACTATGTTCAGATAAGGGTGGGTTATACCTGAACCACATCAGTCACCTGTGACAGGCTGCCATGCAAAGCACAGAGCCTTTGGTCACTAGGTAACTGCCACTGGAACTGGCATGAGGGCCAGGCAGGTCAGTGGGAAGGGTGAGGCAGAGGACAAGGCTGGGCTTTGGCAAGGAAGCAAAGCAGCCTCCACCCCAACCCAGCTTGGCCCACCCCAGTCCCTGAGCCCCTCACCTCACTGCCTCCTTTACCCACCCTGTTCCCCTGTACTCCTCATCTCCCTGCCTCCCCCCTGCCCTCTGTGAATCCCTTATCCCCCCAGCCCCGTAGCCCCTTACCTCCTCCCAGCATGTGAGCTCTCGGTCCTGCAGACCAATGGTCCACATGTCATTCAACCTACATGAGGACAAAGGGGTCAGAATGCCTACCACTGGGGCTGGCTGTCAGGGTGGGCCTGGGTGTGGCTAAGAGGGATGACTCCAGGGAAGAACAACCCATCACTTGGGACTCTGACCAGGGGGCTCTAAGGCAGCCATGAAGTTGAGGGGCTGTGGGGACTACCTGAGTCCCTGTTATGCCAGGCCCCTGCCCAACCCAGGCAAGAAGAAAGGCCTCATTCCCAACATCTAGGGCAGGGGACAGGGTCAGTCCCTTAGCTGATCCCTGGAGCTAGGACTTCAGAGAGGCCACATTCATAGAAATTGCACTGTTTAGAATTTCATAATGATGAAGTTTTGGGGAATGAGCACATGCTGTTTTTGTAATCAGAAAAATACAGCAAAGTCAATTACTAAAATAAGGAGGAAAATGTCTATGACATAGGCAGGAACTCTGTTGTGCTCTGTAGGGGAGGGCCCGAGTCTGAGCCCTGCTGCTGCCACCCACCTGCTCACTTGCCCTTTAGGGTCATTCCTTGCTGTGGGCCTGCATATTCTCACCCTAGAAATTCAAGGGGCCTCCTCTCCCACCCCCCAGCTCTGATGACCCCCAGCTATTTACTCTGGAGACCTATACGACAGCTGTACAAACATGGGCCAGGCTTGATGCCTCCGACACCCTAGGAGGGGCCTCAGGGGTACCAGTCCTTCTGACCATTGTGGGGTAGGGCTGGGGCTCCATTCAGTGGCCACCATCCTCATCCTGACCATCTTCCTCTTCCCGTCACTCCCTGCCCCCACACCCACCCTCCTGAGAGCCCTCTAAAACCAAGAAGGCCCACTCTGTGCCCCAATACACTGAGCCATTCAGAGGTGGAGTGCACAGGCCAGGCCACCACCTACCTGGCATTGCCATCATAGCCAGCAAAGATCCATAACTTGTCACTGTATACTGTGGCACCATGGGCTGACCTGGCGACTGGCAACCTGGAGCACAAGGTGGGGGAGAAATGAGGCCACTCAGTGCAGACCCAAGCCTCCTAACCCCACAAGGCTAGTTCACTGGCCACAGCCCTGCAAGTCCTGCCAGGCTCCGGGACTGCCGTGTCCACATCTGCTGACACTGGGACTCCAGGGACTCCAGTCAGGATATAATCAACAGCACGAGGGGGCTGAGCTCATGTGGCATCAGGTCACTGATGATGCATTCAGACATCCATAGGGCACAGAGTCCTCTCCCAGCTGCTACCAAAATATCAAAGGGGGTGTTCGCAACACAGGACCACTGAAGCGGCCATCACAGGACATTCGGGTCCCTTCTACTTCCTCAAAGGAGGCAATCTAAGAGCTGGGAGGAGACTGCAAACAGGTGCAGCTTAGAATCAGCACCAACTCCCAGCTCCCAGGCCTCTCTGAGCCTCAGGCTTTTCATCTGTAATGCTCCAGGGCCACAGAGCCCGCAGAACAACCCCCAAAGGTTTAGCCCTCTCTCACCGTCCTTCAATTTTCCACTCCGTCCACTGGCCAGTTGCAAACTTGTATTCAAAGAGATCATTTTTATTCTTCAAGTTAGAATTGGAATAAATGTCCCCAGTATAACCTCCTGGGTAAAGAGAAAAAAAAGTCACACCCAAAGGCAGCATTTCAGAGTCCTCAACCCCAGGAGGTGAGGGCAGAATCTGGCCACATTGAAAATGCATTCCAGTACTTCCTCCGCACGCCTTGGGAGCACCTACTGGGTGCCGGTCTCTGTGTTGGGCTCTGGGGACACAGAGATCAGCAGGACCCTATTCCCTGTCCCTGGCAGGAAGAGAAAGCCACCTTCCAGCCCAGTCACAGAGGCAGACCATTCCAACCCCAAGAGATCAGACTGAGGAGTGGACAGAGAGAGGCCAGCCAAGCACAGCACGTGGGCCTGGGGCTTGACAGGAAGACAGGGGATTCTCGGCTTGGGAGGTGACCAGCAGCTCACCAAAAACGAACATGCTGCTTCCATAGACCACAGCTGAGTGGTGGTAGCGGGGAGCTGGCGGGGTCCCAGTGGTGAAGGCCCTGGCAGGGGAACAAGAGGCAATGGGTTTCAGCAATATTTTGAAGGTAATACCTGTACCATTATAGAAATTTTTTTATAAAATTGCCAATAAGGAAAAAGCAAAAAAACAAAAAACAAAAAAAACACACCACAAAACACAAACAAACAGCAGTAAAACTTGTGGACAACCGTTTGCCAGAAACCACTGTCCATACCTGGTGATTTCCCTACACATTCCTATGCATATTGTGCCTCTGAGTGTTTTTTTAAAAATGGAATCATGTGGTAGATATTTTGTGATATGCTTTTTCAACTAAACAGTAGACTGTAAGTAGGTCTTCAAGCTACTTTTGAATCATCATCACCCCCATTCTCACAGCTGCACTGTATTCTGCAGCATGGGTGGTCCACAAATTTTACTGTCAGATTAAAAACCCATTTATAGTCCGGCTGGTGTGGCTCAGTGGTTGAGCGTCAACCCATGCACCAAGAGGTCACCAGTTTGATTCCTGGTCAGGGTACATGCCCAGGTTGTGGGCCTGATCCCCAGTGGGTGGCATGCAGGAGGCGGCCAATTGATGTTCTCTCTCACCGATGTTTCTATCTCTATCTCCCTCTCCCTTCCTCCCTCTCTAAAAAAATCAATAAAGAAAAAAAATTTTTTTTTAAATAATAAAATGAAGTGTGAGAGAAACAACAGAAATTTCTGTGGCAATCCCAGTGCTACCCAGATCTCCTCAGCAGAGGTGGGCGGTGTGGGGTAATACCACCCTGGCACGCCAGGTTCAGCAGAGTTGGTCCCGAGCCCTGACATCCTCCTCTGTCAAAGGGGGCAGTCAGATCCCACCCCAGATGGCTGCAGGGGACTGAGAGGGCTGCGCACAGAGCTCCTGAACAGAGCGTGGCACCCAAGGGGCTTGGTGAACCTGTGCTTCTGCACAAGCAGATGGCAGAGCTTAAGAGGAAGCCCAGTAACTCCTAACGCCAGGATCTATTTCTCCCTCTTAACTATGAGCTGCCCCCAGTCAGGGTCTGGACTGCAGGGCACAACTACGCAGTGCTCAGAGGGCTGGTGTCTTGTCCAAGGCTACACAGCTGGGGAGGGCCATCTATAGGAGGCAGGCCAGGGTCCACATGATGACCACTGCCTGTGTGGGGTCTCCCGGCAGAGGATAGGCCCCATGGGGCAGGGAGGGGAGAGGAGCCCCTACAGCAGCAGACTCACTCCTAGATGGCTCTCCATGTTGGCTCCAGCCCCTGGCCTGGAAGATAGGCTTGGTGACCAAAGGGCTCTCTTGAGGCAGACTTTGAGGACCCACCACCGGATCAAACAGATCCCCTAATTAACAGGATTCAGAATAATAAATCTCAGTCATGGACTGGAAAAGAAACCCAAGAGATAGAGGGAACACTGAGAGATGCGCTGGGCATGGCATGGAGACAGGGGCTGTTATCTCCTCCTTGAAGCTGTCAGGGCCCAAAACAGTGCTACCGAGTTCTGGGAGAAAGAGCAGGGACTTGGAACTCAGGAGGCCACCCACCTGCACCAGGAGCAGTCCTTCACATCAAACCGCAGGAGGTCATTGAGCATCGTCTTCCTGAAAGAGAGCCAGGGAGAGGTGGACTCGGTCCTGATCTGCTCTGCAGAGCGTTACCCAGCCAAGACTCAGAAGATGGACACTGCAGCCCAGGGTTGGGGTGCGTTGTTTTGGGAGACTTAGCTGGGTCAGACAACCAGCTGATGCCTGAGGGACCAGAGAGGTGACCGACCACAAAGGAAGTTCCTGAGCTGGCACATGCACAGGGGCTACCTGCCAGGAGTCAGGACCAAAGCATGATCTGGCCACCCCACAGCTGACTTGAGGGCTCACACCTCTCCCCGGGCTCCAGAATCCCCACTTGCATGTCTCAGTGCCCCCCTTTCTAAGGCTATGCCACCACAATGCAGACACTTTCTCACATCTCAGGGGAGGCCCTTGCCTTCTCTCTAATCTTCCTGCCACCTCTTTATCACAAAGCCAGTGTCACAACTACATTTTAAAGACACAATAAAATAGCCCTGGCCAGTTTGGCTCAGCGGTTAAAGGGTCGGCCCGCAGACCGGGGAGTTTGGTTCCCGCTAAGGGCACGTACCTCGGTTGCAGGTCATCCCCGGCCCGGTTGGGGTTGTGCGGGTGGCAACCAATCGATTTGTTTCTCTCATGTCAATGTTTCTCTCTCTCTCCTCCTCCCTCTCTCCCTCCTGCTCTATCTGAAGATAAATGCAAAAATGTCCTCGAGTGAGGATAAAATAAAATAAAGACACAATAAAACAGAATGGTGAACACACAATACAATATACAGATGATGAATTATAAAATTGTATACCTGAAACCTATATAATTTATTTAACCAATGTCACCCCAATAAATTCCATATAAATAAATTAAATAAATAAATAACAACAAAAAAAGGTACAATAAAACAGAAAACAAATCCACTGGCCATAGCACCACCTAACACAACCTGCATATTACCACCCAGCCCTTGTCACTAAGAGGGAAGAAGGGTGTCAATCCAACAGAAACCCAGTACACCCTGCACACCAGGCCAGGCGAGGCCTGTGCCGGGTGCCCCCTGCACTGCCCAGCTCAATCTGCACCAGCGGCTGAGCTCTCCACCTCCATTTACAGAAAATGAAACAGCCTGGGAGATAAAAGGACCTGTCTGAGGCCATGCAGCCAGAAAGCCAGGAACTGGGAAGCAGAGATGTGACAGTAATTCCTCTCTTCTCCCATTTGTCCTTCCTCCCCCACCCCCACCCCCCCAGGGCAGGCCATCTTTCTTTGTACCCAGTCTACAAAGTTACAACTAGATTGAGACAAATCTGTATCCTGTTTCTTAGTGTCACATTGTAGCAAAAGTATTTCTGCTTGTTGCTCCACAGTTCCTGCTACAGAAGTGTCTGCTACAGAAGTGACACTTCTGGGGATGTTCCCCACCACTGCCCTGTGCTGGACATCAGGCCTTTTCTGGTTTGAGGAATTATCATTAAGGTTCCAGTAAATGTCTTTATTTTATTCCTTCATGTGACAAAGATTTGTTGAATTGTCTGGGTGCTGGGATACAGGCCCTGCTCTGGAGGAGACAGATAACAAACACCTGTGTGCTCTGGGACCAATGGAGCCCAAAAGAGGTGCAGTTGGTCCAGGTGTTTGGGGAAGGCCTCACTCACAGGTGATTCAGAGGAAGAGCAGGAGGGTGAGTAGGAGGGAACAGCCAGTGCAAAGGCCTATGCAGGATTCTTGGTACAATCAGAATACAGCAAGGCATGGGTATGGCCCAGTGCAGTGCAGGATGAAGGCAGAGCAGCAGAGGGGGCACACTGACTGCCAAGAGGGCTGGGCTTTTAGTCAGAGAGGTGGGGAGACATCCCAGATTTATGAGTCAAGGAGGAACACGCTCTGACTTGCATTTTCAAATGATTACCTCTGGCTGTTCATGGGGAAGAGACTGTGGGGGATATGAGCTGGAAGCCAGGGGACCATGCCCAAGGAGACCATCTACCCATTCTACAGGCTCTTATGGGATCCTGCCTACTCCGTCAGCCCCAAGTCAACTTCCCCGGGGAGTCCTGTAGGACCAAGGCTGCAGTACCAATCAGAGGCCATTCCTTCCCAGGCTTCACACAGGTCCTGTGGTTGAGAGGCAGGGACAGGACTCATGAGCAGGATGGGCTGTGTGCAAACACTGCACCCTCAACACAGGGAAACTTCTATGCTGAGCCCCTCACAGCCCTGTGCACTCACCCTCAGGAGCACCTTGCAAAAGTAGCACATGGCCACCCCATACACAGAGAAGGAGACCAGAGTGCATTTAGTGCTGTTAAGCCACTTGCCCCAGCCCAAAGCCACAAAGCTCTAACTTAAACTGAGCCTTGCCTGTCCAAAAGACAAACTTCAGCCCCATGTCCAGAAGGCTCCCAACCCTCCCAGATGCCTGGTGGGCATCCCTGGCCTTTCCTGGGCACATCAACAAATTAAGACAGGAAACCCTGTTCAGACCTGGACCGAGTGCTATTCCGTACTCTCCCACCTCCAGGCCACTACCCACATTGATCCCTCTGCTTGACACACTCTTCCTCTTTTGTGTAGCTTACTCCTACTCATCTCTCAGGTCATCAACCTTCCATAAAGGCTTCCCTGACAAGACCAGAACCCTCTCCCCTGGTCCTGTGCCTGCTGCACCTGTGCCTGTGTCCAGTCCCTGATATGGCCCAGCCCACACTAAGACATGTCTTTCCCTCTGGGGAGGTTCAGCTCCTGGGGAACAGGTCAGAGGTAAACATGCTCAGAGAAGAAAGTGGCTGCACAAACCAAGGGTTCACCTTGGCCATTATCTTCCAACAAAGGAAACCAGCCACAGCTTAACTGGGAACAGTTCAGGGGATGGAGGTGTGCTCAACAACAGAACATCTGGTCATTGCAAAGAAAGCTGTTTGCCAAGAATTTATAGCAATGTGGGGAAAACCCTCCCATAAAGTGAAAAATGTGGAAAACAAATAAAACTGTCCTCCATATCTTCTCAGCTGCCATGTGAGCATGTGGGTGAGACTCAGAGAAGTGCAAGAAAGGAAATGTGCAGGGCAGATATGTTTCTTTCAAGGCTGTGTCCACGCAATCAAAACAAGAGGGAAATTTGTGTCCTGAGCATATGCTACCCACTGGATGCTGTGCTGAGGGACTTGAGTGCAGGTAACCTTACAGATTGGGAAACTGAGGCTGAGTGATTAGCTAACATTTGTAAAGATAGTAGTGGAACTGCAGAAGCCCAGTCCAAACCACCATCTAATCCCAATATCCAGACGCTCAGATTCACTCACCCATTGTCTCCACCAAATACATAGATGGCATCTTTGTAGGCCACCACTGTGTGCTTGCTGCGCCTGGAAAGAAACAAGGGGTGGGCAGCGGTGAGCCCAGGACCCTCCTGGGGGCACCCAAGGAATGAGACCAAGCACTGCGGCTGCCACAGAAGTTGGATAGCACCTCTCAACTACCAAGATTAACAGAAACCCCTAAATCCCACCAGTACCCAAAAAAAACCCTGCATGTGGGGAACCCAGTCACTGCCCTGGGACTCTCTGGATTCCTCATCCCACTGCAGAGCACCCGGAACCTCAGCTAGAGACCCACAAACACAACATAACTCTAGTATCCTGGCCCTGGTCACCCCGCTGCAGGACTCCTTCAAAACCCCCGTCACTGCCCTGGGCACCGTCCTGGACACCACCATTCCTCCCTCCAAAGCAAGAACCAGCTCCAGGACACCACACCCCAGCCTCGCCCATGGAACCCACCATGAAACCCTCTCAGGCATCCCTCCACCCCCAAGATCCCTAAACCACGCCGTACCGAGCCCCCACGAACTCGTCGCAGGGCGGGAGGCGCCGCCAGCGATGCACTGTCTCAAAGGGCCCGAAGTTGAGCGTCAGGTACTCGACACTGTCCGAGCAGCTGTGGTCAAAGTCCACGCTCGGGGCTACCTTGGACCGCGCGGCGCCGGCCAGGGCTCCGGCCCCGATCGGGCCCCCCGAGCCTCCCGTCCCAGCCATCCTGGGTCCACGCCGGATGGGTCACCGGGTCCGCGGGACGTGCAGCCACCGCCCTGGGCCGCCCCGAGGGACTACATTTCCCGGCGAGCACTGGGCCGAGGCGCAGCACTTCCGGCTAGCGCCGCGCTTTGGTCGGTCCGCGCTTCCCGACAAGCCTAGCGCTCGTCGTGGCCCAGCTGGAGGGCGCAGCACCTGAGACCCAAAGCTGCATCAAGTGCGTAACCTTCTGGGAAACATTTCCCGCGGAGTGCCGGCGCCGGGTCCCCAGCCCCGTCTGACTACACTTCCCCGGCGCCTGCCTGTCCCCACGCCACCCGGAGATCGGCCGCAGATCCCGGCATGCCTTGTCTGCGCGGGGCTCGGCCGTGGTCGTCCGCCGCTCCCGGGATCTCTGGTGGATGGTTCCGAGCTCGCAACAGCCGCCACAGGCCGCCCAACTATCCCCTTCCAGCTCAGGGTCCCCAGCCCAAACCCCCTCGTCTGTCCTCGATATTCTTATTGGCTGAGAGGCAGCGTAGCGCAGAGGCTCTGGGTTCTCATTTCTACTTAATAGCAGAGCCTCAGTTGCTTCACCTGCGACATGCCGATTTGGGAGGTACTGGCTGGTTGGAGAAGCATGAGGTCTGTCTCAGGACCCAGCTCCTACAGCCCTAAGTGGGCAGATGCCCCCCAGCTGCCAAACTCTTGCTGTCTCTGAGCTCTGAAGAAGCACATCCTGTCTGAAGCCCTTTGCACCTGCAGTCTCTTCTACCTGAATGCCCTTCCTTCAAAATCCAGAAACAAAACACCGGTTGGAGAAGCCCTTCCTAACCCTGGGGACAGAATCAGCTGCTCCCTCCTCTGGGCCCTCAGGCCAAACTTCCTTGGTGTGGCACTGAGCATTCCGTGGTTGCACCTGTCTCCCCATCATCTGCTTTCTCCTTCATGAGTGTTTGCCCAATTACAATGGAAGTCACACAGATCTGCAAATTTGTGTGTTTTAATTTTGAGATAATGTCTAGTATGTTGCAGGGTCCTACAGGGGACCAGTCCCAATAGAGGGAGGAGAGGCAGGACAGGCCACTGCCAGCCATCAGTGGCAGTCGACGCCTTGGGTGGTGAGCATCTCTTGGAAGCAGCGGAGGCCTCTCTGGAGGTGAGCCAGGCAGCTGATGGCAAGCACTGAGAGGGCTCAGGTTCTGCCCTGGGGGATCCTGGGAAATTGGAGGTTGGCACCTGCCCCCAGGGCTTGGCCTCTGTCCCTGGTGCCCCAGCATGCCTGCCCAAGTCTACTGCATGCAAGCTCAGGATCCTTTCCCTGTGAGCCAGGACATGTCGCCAGTCCTGCAGAAATGAGGGGAGGAGGAGTCAGGGCAGAAAAAGAGAGCAGGCTCCCCACTCAGCACCATGAGCAGCTGGCCCTTGAGGACAGCAGGGGCATGCTCTGTGCCAGGTCCTGGTGCCCAGCAGGGATGTGTACTTGGGCAAAGGGGGAAAGATCATCAGGCTGGGCTGAGGTGGGAAAGGCTCAGGATAGTCAACAGGAAAGACAGGATACACGTACTTGCTATGCAGCAGAAACAGCCTTTGGGAGTGCAAGAGGGAGAGACAGAGAAGGCGAGGGAAAAGCTTGTCATTTATGTCCCCTCTTGGTTCTCCATTGTTGCTAGCCTGAGGACTACCCCCATCCCATGCCTCCAGGCTTCCCCCAGTTCCTGGAGGCTCTTTGTAGGCAGGTCAAGCTTGGGGGACTCACACTGATACCATGCTGGGATGAGGGTAATGGCTGGTGTCCAGTGTCTCCCAGACCCTGAACAACCACCTCACATCTCTGTGCAGGGTGTCCCCAGGGGCATCACTAGCTGCATTTCCCCACCTGGCTTCTGCCAGGCTCAAAACAACCATGTTCAGTCAGCTGTCCCAGGCTCGATTATTGCCCAAGCAGTGTGCCTTGACCCCTCCCCACAGCACTGACCCTACCCTGGGACATGGCCCCTTTTCCTCCTGTCTCCCGTCTCCCAAGAGTACATAGAACCAGCCCACTCCCAAATCATAACCCATGCCCTACATGGCCCCATAGCTCTGGGAGCCTCAGACTGATGGGGACCAAGAGTGAGGGTAATGGCCCTGGAGGGCTGTGGGGCAGCAGACTGCCATAGAAGGCTGAGCTAGTCCTTCAGTAGACTTCTTGCCCCCTTCTCCAGGCCTCCAATGCCCACACTCACTCCACTTCCCGCTTCCGGATGGCACGGCCTGAGGCCAGCACTTCAGCCACCTTGGACACTATAGGATCGTAGTTCATGCTGGCCACGGCAATCACCTCGTCACCTCTGTATGGAGAAAGTGGCTGAGCTTGACAACTGCCCAGCAATGGCCCCTCTTCTTGGAGACCCTGACACACTCCAGTCCATCTGGGACCCAGGAAGGGATCTTACCCAGGACAACAGGAATGTCCTCGGCATCCAACCCTCCCTGCTTAGCACTTTAGCCCAACATGGGCTTTGGGCTACTGTGGGACTCCCATGGAGGTTCCAGCTCTACTCAGTGGGGTTCAGGGCTGGGCTCCTGTCCTGGGATTACCACTTGCTACCTGTGTGACTTTCCTCAGTGTAAAAGCAGGGGATCAACACCCACCTCAAAGAACTGTGCAAAAGATAGAATGCCCC
This sequence comes from Tadarida brasiliensis, assembly GCA_030848825.1. Classification (NCBI taxonomy): domain Eukaryota; kingdom Metazoa; phylum Chordata; class Mammalia; order Chiroptera; family Molossidae; genus Tadarida; species Tadarida brasiliensis. The sequence goes on along the minus strand of CM061277.1, from coordinate 22,444,007 downwards.
ATCAATGCGTGGCAGCTAGAGTTATTACTGCCCCGCCTCACTTCTCCTCATTGGTGTCTCCTGCCTAGCTCTTCCCTTTGCCACTCGTCCACCGTTCAGGTAAATCCCCCTAGTCTGGAGCAAGGCTTCTCTGGGATGAGTTCCCCCTACCGACCGAGCTCCCGCTGCTTCGTGCCCCAGCTCCGCCCCGTTGCTCTCACTTGGTGTAAAAAGCCACAAATTTCAGCTCCTCCAGATCCCCCTGGATGATGACGTCGTCGAAGCCTTCTCCGTACCCTGTGGACCGAGCAGGCGGAGGGTCAGGGTCCTGTGCCCTCCTAACTGTCCCCTGTATCCTCTTCCAGGCCTAGCTCCCCTGTCCTTTTAGGTTGTCCCTGGCCTCACCCCCAGTGAGTGCTTTACTGCTTTCTATGGCTGTCGTGGCCCCGCCCCTAGGATGCTCATAACCCCTCGCCAACTCCAAGTCCACCTCTGCACGCTTCACACCTTAGCTCCGCCCCTAAACTCTCCTGGCCCCACCCCGTCCCGAGGTTCCCTTTACCCGCGTAGCGCAGGCTTTTGCCGAACATGGCGGTCCACAGGTAAGGGACCGTGCTGATCTCCGCCTCCTGCGCCAGCATGTTCTGGGCCGCCACACGCCCTGCGGGACCCAGAACAGTGAAAACCCCGACACTAGCCCCACCACCCCTACACTGCCTGCCTCGCCTCCCTGGGGACCCCTTATATGTGGGGTTACTCCTTCCTGCCGCCCCAGTGATCAAGAGGCATAACTGCTTAAGTTTGGTTTCAGCTGACTGGTTACAGAGGGGGATATAGCACAAAGCTGGCCACTTAGATTGCTTCTCTGGAGAATTTGAGTGAAGTGCCCTAGATCTGGAAGGTGGGCTTCCTGGGGATGGGGGCTGCCAGGCCATCTCAGGTGTGCACACAAACTAATCAAACCTATCAGGTCTGAAGGGAGAGGCAGGAGAGCAGGCACAAGTAACCAGGAAACAGATGACAGCCACACCAAGGGCCACAGAGAGAGTAGTGGGGGTGGCTTCCCAGTTCATGAAGCCCCATTGGAGCCTGCTGGCACCTGCAGCTTAGGGGCCTAGACCAGGTGTGCACAGTGAGCACATCTTCAGAGGCATGGTGAGGGGAAAATCTATTTCTCAGACAACACAACAGTTCCCCATTGAGCCCAGGTTTCCGAGCTCAAATGGCCACCTCCCAGGGCCCTGCATGAGGCAACTGGGTTCCCAGAGTCAGTCGAGTGGCCCAAGGGAGACAAGCGGAATGGGAGCTGGCCTGTGTCCTACTAAATCCCTTTCTCTCTCCCTCATGAACATGTGTCTTTGAGTACAAAAGAAAAGGAGAGGCTGTTGGAAAGACAAGTGGGGTGGGGTACTGTGGCTGGCTGAATGGGGTATCCAGAGGACACAGAAGGGAGGTCTCTGAGACAGGCCACACACAGGGCTTGCTCTGTGAGCTGGATTGATCACCTGGATGAGGCTGGCCCAGACAGGTCACCACAGAGCTTTGAATGGCTCTGCAACCAGCAACCAGGACCCAAGGTCAGCAACTGAGGGATGAGCCAAGGGGATGCTGGGACCCTAGGACAGCCTCTCACCCCTTATCCTGCTGTGGGGTTGGCCATACCCTGGGCATGAGCCATCTGCCAGTGTGGAATGTTCACTTTCCGATTGTTCCTCCAGGCCAGGGGGAAGGTGACAGCATCACCAGCTGCAAACACTCCTGGAACATTGGTCTGCATCATCTGTAGGGAGAGGGCCCAGGACTCTGTGGGTGGGAAGGGGGCCCTGACCTGGCCTCCCACTGCCCCCAGCCCAGCATCCTTCCCACCCTACCCAGCCTCACCTTGTTGACAGGGATGAAACCTCGGGAATCCAGACTGATGCCGCTCTGCCTCAAGAAGCCCGTGGAGGGCACTGCGCCTGGCAGGATAGGGCCACTGTATCCACTTCTTTCTCACCTCATTGCTCTCCATAACCCACACCCTTCACTTGCCACAACCCAGCCCCAGACTAATCATCCAATGGGCTGCATACCCTGCAGCCTTTGTGTGTCCTGTCTCTTCTGCCTGAACCCTCACAGACCCCTGTGCCTCCCATTGGGCCTCAGGAGGTATCACCTCCTCTGAGAAGTCCAGGAAGGCCCCTGATAGGGGTGGGTATACTACACCACCCCAGCCCCAGCTTTGTTGCCACCCCCTAGCTTTGTTCCTCCCTGAACTGGCACCTCAACTGGATCAGGGACCAGTTAGAGGCATGTTTGTGTCCTGCAGCCCTCACAGGCCAGGCCATGGAGTCAAATATGAGTGGGCAGTGGTCACTAGGAGCATCCTCCGTGCCAGGCCCGGGCCAAGCCCAGTACACCCATTCCCCAACAGCCCTTTGAAGTGGGTAAAGTTGTGGTCCCCATTTTATAGATGTGAAAACTGAGGCTCAGAGAAGGGAAGGGACTGGCCCAAGGCTCTGCTCATTCACACCCGCCTGCCCACCCACTCACCAATGCCCACCACACAGACGTCAGCCCGCACCACCTTGCTGCTCTTCAGCACAACCTCCTTCAGCTGCAGGGAATAGGCAGATGAGCAAGTGGGCCCAGCTCCTGGGCACAGGGGAAAGGGGACAGAGAGTAACATGGGGTGGGGAGAAAGGCCCACCTTTCCCTCCTGGGCCCGCAGCTCCGACACTTCTGTCTGCATGTAGAACTTAACCCGGTTGTTCTCAAACATCTGTCAGGGCAGGTGAGTAATGGGCAGTAGGTGAGAGCCTCGCTGGAACTAAGCTGGGCACCCAGGGTTCTGAGGGGCTGGGGACCAGGGTGGGCTCACCTTCATGAGGGCACGACCCACACGCTCCCCTAGGAACCTCCTGAAGGGTGTCTCCTCCAGTTCCACCACGGACACTGAGTGGGCCTTCTCAGTCAGATAGGCAGCCACCTCCATCCCTGGGCCAATGTTGTGGGCAGCAGGCTGGCACCCTGCACCTCCCAGGGCCAGCACTGCCTTGGGACCAGCCACCTCCACCCCACCATGCACAGCTGCTCACCTAGGAAGCCGGCTCCCACGACCACTGTGTTGCGGCCCCGAGCCAGCCTCACCACACGATTGGCATCCTCGGGCGTCCGGATGGTGAACACGTTCTCCACCTCTTTGCCTTTGCAGCTCAGGGTCTTAGGGCTGAGAGGTAGCCAGTGTCAGTGAAGGGCTCCTGGCACCCTGAGCCCACCCATCTTGGCCGGTGCCCTGCCGGTGTCCAACAGAGGCCAGCAGGGGAGACACTCTCCCACCTGCTCCCTGGTGCCAGCAGAAGCTTGCTGTACTCCAGCTTGAAGCCATCCTTGAACACGACCTTCTTGTTTCTCACATCCACTGTGACCACCTGCAATCCCCACCAGGTAGAGCATGGGCTTGGGCCTGGCCACCCACTTCGGGGTCCTGCAGTATGCCCAGAGCCCAGCCAGACCCTCTAAGCAGCTCCATGGGGGCTTTTCCTGCCACCTGGGTTGTCCTTCCTCCCTCACCTGGCAATTCTTCCTTTTTTTGTTTTTAATCCTCACCTGAGGATATTTTTCCATTTATCATCAGATAGAGTGGGAGAGAGGGAGAGAGAGAGGAAAAAACATCAACGTGAGAGAGACACATCAACTGGTTGCCTCCTACAGGAGCCCAACCAGGACCGGGGACGAACCACAACCAAGGCACGTGCCCTTGACCGGAATCGAACCCATGACTCATTGATCCGCGGGCCGATGCTCTAACCACTGAACTCGGCCAGGGCCCTCCTCTTTAAGTTTCAGACATCACCTTTCCCTCAAAGCCCTCCTTATACTCCCAAGTCCCACCAAGTTCTCCCATCCCAGCCCCAAGCAAATCATCCTTGTCCCGACAATGGGGCAATGCATGTGCCCATGACCCTACCAAGAAGATCCAATGCAGCCTCCCAGGCCAGGAGCACCCCCGGGTGCCTGGGCAGCAAGGCCAGGAGGGCAAAGCAGACTCACATTTTTAGGAGCCGACATGGCCTCATGCCTTTCATTGTTCCCCAGCTTTGTCCCCTACCTGGGCCTCAGTGAGCACCTCGATGCCATAGGCTCGGAAGAACTCCTTGGGCCTCAGGGCCAGCTGCTCAGGCTGGGCATCCAGGGACTGTGGGAGAGAGCCAGCTTAAGATGGAGCCAAGCAGCCATCGCTCCATTTTGCAACAGAGGACCTGGGGCCCAGGGAGGGTGGAGCCAGTCCCAGGTCACACAGGGGCTATAGAACTGAACTCAACAAACTCAGATCTTCATACTCCGGGGCCTGGAGCAGAGAGGGCAGCTGGCCGGACCCCCAGTTGGGCAGCAAACAAGGCTGAGTGGGCATGACTGCACCCAGAGGAATAGAGCCCTGCTCCCACCCACCCTTACCACTCCCACCTTGCTGAGCTTGGGCCGGTCATACGGGAGGTGTCGGTCCAGCGTGCACAGGACGATCCTGTCTGAGAAGCCCTCTTGCCGTAGGGTCTCTGCACACACCAAGCCAGCTGCACCTGAGGGGAAGGAGTTATGGGTCAGGGACCACCTCTCTCCCACCCCACCCTGCCTCTCATTACCCCACCACCAACCTGCGCCCACAATGAGCACGTTGGTGCTGCCGCTATGGCCAGCGCTTGGAGAGATGCACTTGGCCATCACCTTGGTCCTTCGCTGCAGCTGCAAGGCCTGGGAGTTGCCGGAGAGTGGGGAGCAGCTGGGAGCTGGGGTCATGGCCAACTTCCCTGCCATAATCCCAGGAGTCCAGCCTCATCCCCACCATGCACCCTTTACTCTGTTCCCCAGACACACTCACGGGCCTCCCTCCCACCACAGGGCTTTGCACATGCTGTTCCCTGGGCCCAGATGCCCACCTCAGCTCTCCCTTTTACCTGAGCCTCAAGTCACACCCTTACCTGCTTGCTGGCCCGGACATACACCTTCTCCTTCTCAATCTTCACCTGCAAGTGCTGCAGTGCTCAGAAACAGGTTTTGGGGTGCTCCAGCCCCTGACCCTGTACCCCCAGCCTCCCACCCCCCACACACCCAACCCCACCTGGAACTTGTGCAGACTGTCCAGGCCAGGGAAGTCCTCCAGGTCCCCAGTACTGATGTTGAAGCAGGCACCATGCCAGGGGCAGCGCACCCGGCCACGGGACAGCACGCCTGGGAGGAGGCACTCCTGAGCTGGGGTCACCTGCAAGAGCCCCTCTCCAAGGATTTCTGTGTCCCAGCACCTGCTGGCCCTTCACACAGCCCCACAGACCTCACCAACAGGTGAGGAAGTGGAGGTCCAAGAAGGAGCAACATGGAGCTGGGGCCTGGTGGAGCTGGGCTGGATGGTGCAGTGGCCAAGCCCACTTCCGGAAGCCCCGCACCTACCTCCAGTGTGCACCCAGACAACTCACCTTTCACCAGGGGCGCACCATAGTGCGGACACTTGTGTCCCAGGGCGTGGAACTCCCCATTGTCCTTCACCAGCAATACTTTCCCCCAGCCCAGCTCCACTTCCCGCATCCTGGGGAGGGGCTGCACTCAGAATTCAGGCCAGATGTGAGGCACCACCTCCTGCCAGCACCTCCTCCCAGAGTCCAGCCTTCTGAGTAGCAGGCCCAGACCAGCAGAAGCCACAAAGGCAGTGGCTAGGATGGGAGCTAGCCATGGGCCCCTTCCAGGCCTCCCTGCCCACCTTATCTATGGCTTGTGTTTGCCCTCCCACCTTGGACCCTCTGATCCCTGTACCAGACCCAGCACCCACTGGCCATTCTCCAGGTCCTTGACATGGCAGACGGCGGCTTCCACACAGTCCTGAGCACTGGGATAAGGGTGAGGGGCAGACAGGCGCTCCTCTGAGTGGAAGTGGCGGGCAGTGCCATTGCCCTGGTAGGCCCGGGGGCTGCCTTTCCCGCTGGCTGACAGTTCCTCCTTGCCCCGCTCCTTCTCTGGCAGCACCACCTCGATCTTGAGCTCCACTGTTGGGGGTGGGAGGCACCATGAGCCCCCTGCCCACCCACCTCCTTGCCCACTCCACAAGCTCTGGGGAGGGCCTGCTCTTCTAAGTGTGGGTTCTCCCCTATGCCTGGACTTCTCCGGAAAGCTGTAGGCACCACTGGCAAAGAGCCTTAAAACAGGCACGTAGCAGGGCAGGGGCAGCAGGGATGGGCACTGGGTGGGCTTGAATGGATTTCTGCATGATTTTTTTTTCCCCCAATGACAAAATTAGTGAGGAGGCGCAAACAAAACTCCTCCAACCCTGAAATCACCATTTCTCTATTAATCTGTGTGAAGGAACGAGCCCTGGTTCCCTGAGTCTTTTTTTTTTTTTTTAATATATTTTTATTGATTTGTTTTTAGAGAGAGTAGAAGGGAGGGAGAGATAGAAACATCGATCAGCTGCCTCCTGCTCACCCTCCACCAGGGATAGAGCCCAAAACCCAGGCATGTGCCCTGAATGGGACTCGAACCGGAAGCTCTCAGTCCATGGAGCAACGCTCAATCCACTGAACCACACCAGCAGGGATGGTTCCCTGAGTCTTGATCCAACTCCAAGGGTATGGCCTCCAGTGGAGGACATCGACATCCCTGAGGCATCAGGGGCACGTTTAGGGTCTAACTCAAGTGAGAACAGGGCATCCCAAAGGAGTGCAGCTCAGATCCTGGCCAGTGAATCTGGGTGATGGGAAATCGAGGGTTCATTGCTCTATGCTTGCAACTTTCTCATAGGTTTGAAATTTTTTTCAAAATTAAAAAGAAAGTGTACACAACATAATTTCAATTTCTTAAAATAGCTATTCTCACCAGTTTGAGAATCCTTCAGCATTTACCAAGCACTGGTTTTTCAGTATCTTCATGTGCAGGGGTCTGGGGCCTTGGGGGTGACCCCACCTGGGGAGTGCATGTGGACAGAGCAGAGAGGGCACAGCAACCCCCCCCCACACACACACATACACCAGCCTCCACACAGAAGATACTTCCCCAGCCTGCCCAAGGGGCCAACTTTAGGGGAGAGTTAGCCGGAGATTGTCATTTTCTTCTTTATACTTTTCTGCATTTTCCAAATTCCCTACAATGTGCCTGGGGTATTTTTCTAATTAGAAGGGAACAATAAACAGAATTTTGAACAGCGATAATCCGGCTTCCTGGGCTGCTGCTGCAGGGAGGAAGGCTGGGTGATGAAAGCTATGACCCTGGCACAGCATGGGCCCGATGAGGGAGCAGAAAGTGCCTCCCAACTCCCAAGGCACCAGAGATTCCAGGCATCCCCTCCACCTCAAACCTGACACTCCAGAAGCAAACAACCCAGAGTCACACCTCCTGGCCTTTGCCTGTGCAATTCCCTTGGCCCAGACTGCCATTCTCCTGACCCTATCTTCTGCCCATCCACCTAGACACAGCTCAAGTGTTGCCTCCCCTGGCTGCCCAGACCCTGCATGTTTCTCATCTCATGCTGTGCTAATCCCCTACCCTGGCCTGGCCTGGCCTGGCAGCCTGGGGGCAGCCCCCCCCCTCCTCAAGTTCCAGCCCCCAGCTCAGGTCTGGCACAGCAGGGGTGAAGGTCCACTCCATGATTCCAGCTGGGCAGGAGGGGCACCTGAGCACACCACATGCTGAAGCTGTTGTATCAGGTGGGCGGTTATGGGTGAAGTAGGTTTACCCTCTGTTTTCCACATTTTATGTAATAGTGTTAGAATGTTTTCAGAAGAATTAAAAAGAAAAATACTTTGGACTCAGCTGACACCAGCTACGTGAGCTTTAGAGAGGGAGCTCACAAGAACAGCTGGCAGGGGCCCAGATAACAGCCAAGCCAGACTGTGTTCATCCTCCACCTCCTTCCAGAAGGTTCTGAGGCACTGCCTGATGCAATCTAACTGGAAGCCATTAAGTCAGGAGCAGTGGTGGAAAGGTGAATGAGGCGGGGGGGGGGGGGGGGGGGGGTTGTCTCTGCTCACTCACAGAGCCAAAGCAACCCTAACTCCACAATTCCCAGCTACCCACTGGTGACAGTGAATGCTGAAGGAGATAATATAAGTAATATGTAACCCAGAGCAGAAGCTCAACAGATGAAGTTGGGTAATAGTGTTTTATTGGTTAGCTCTGAGCTTCCTGGCGGCTGTGATGAAGAAGGAAAGCCTTTAGGTAGCACTTGTGGCCTAATAAAAGGCAGGTGACCAGATACCAAAAGAGGTGCACTTCCTCTTAGTTCTGAGCTTAGCAAGATTCTGGCCTGGAACACTTCCTATAAGGAACACAGTGCCATTGAAGCATGGGGAGTACAGAGGAAGCTCAGAAAGTATGTGCTGATGTTCTCTGAGCCACGGAGTTGAGGCAAGTAGAAAGTGAAGAATTTATACAAAGATCTTCCACTTGTTCTGGTTTCCCTGTGGTCCCTTTTGATCTCAGCTAAACCCTCGTGGCCAAATGCTCTCACTCCCACACCCTGAAATTGCCTAAGCCTCACCCCTGACCTGCCCAGGATGTGCCTGGGGCCTGAGCTCCTGCTCTCCCACCACAGCCCCACAGGGGAGTCCTGGCTGCAGACAGCCCAGCCCCAAAAGAGGACATGTTTTGCAAGTGCTGCCTATGTGCCAGACACTATGCTAAACACAACAGCCTGCACAGGGGACACAATTATTAGCCCCATTTTATTTATTTTTAATCCTCACCTGAGGATATTTTTAGATTTTTTAGATAGAGTGGGAGGGAGGAAGGGAGAAAGAGAGAGAGAAACATCAATGTGAGGGACACATCAATTGGTTGCCTCCCACACGACTCCGAAGATTGAGGGGCCAGGGATTGAACCTGCAACCGAGGTACGCAACCTTGACCAGGAATCAAACCCAAGACTCTTCAGTCCGAGGGCCAACGCTCTCACCACTGAGCCAAACTTTCCAGGGCAGCCCCATTTTACAAGTGAGAACACAAAGAATCAGAGAGGTGAAGTCATCTACTCAAGGCCACACACTTAGGGAGGCTGGATTTGGACTCAAGAGGCCAAGTTCTTAGCACTGCCTCTGGTGTGGTAAGTGTGACCAGGCCCCATACTAGGAGTCCTGGGGCTAGGGGTCCCAGGCAGGCCAGCCCTTTGTGTTCCTTTAAAGGAAACTACAGGTGGCATCTTCTGCCCAGGGCCTCCTGCCAGCTGGGGCCAGTCAGCATCCTTCCACCCAATTCTGATGGGGGAAGGCTAAGGTCAAGACAACAGACAGCATTTGCCCAGGTCATACATGGAGGCAGGGAGGGTGGTGGGATCTGGCCCAGGGCTGTGTCCAAACCACAGGAGGGGATGGCAGGCAGGTGTGGGTGAGTTCCTCTGCCTGGCAGATAGGGCATCACACATCTCCTCTTGCCCCCAAGTTCCCCCTCAGATGCAAGAAAAGGAAAAAAGGCTCAGGCGTTCCAAGGTAATGGAGCCGATGGGTATCAGGTAAGGGGAGCTGGGCAGGGTGGCCTGGACAGGGTGGGCGGGGCACTGACTGGGCACTAGAGAGGCTTCTCTTGGCCTCAGTTTCTTCATCTGTGGCACGCCTGCACATCTTGCTTTCCTGAGTATTGTGAGGATGAAAGAGGGAAAGTGGGGCCACAGGGAGAGCTCCCAGAGAAGAGTCTCCATCAGAGAGCAAACTCAGGCCTCCCCAGCACCCTGGACCATCCCCATCCTGGGCTGGAACTCCTTGGGCCAGGCAGGGTGGGGATTTCCTGTACGTATGGGAAAGTGTGCCCAGAGAGGCTGAGGAGGTGGCCCAAGATCATACAGGGGTCAGAAGAGGTGAAGAGGGCTGGGACCTGTCCATTCCACTCTCACAGCAATTCTGAGAGGTCAGGTTCATTTTGTAGGGAGGGAAAGTGAGGCTCAGAAAGGTAACTTACATACCCTGGGTCACACAGTGGCTAAGGGTTTCTGTCCCCAGAGCCCCCTTCCCCAGCCCTGGGGGACACAGTTGCCCTTCCCCACCCTGCTGCAGGAGGAACCCTCCTCTCCCCTTTCCAAGAAAGATTCAGGTGCTATTCCTACTACCAGCACCCAAAGCCCCAAATAAAGAGGAAGGGTCACTGGAGGGGGGCCAGAAGTAGGGCTCCAGGCCTCCCAACCCCTCCTGCCTGCAGCGCATTAACATTCAAAGTGGCTGCCACCCAGCCTGACCTACTTCTGAGGCAGCGGGGGAGGGGGAGGAGAAAGGTGGCAGGAGGAGGGAGGGGGGATGGAGAGCAGAGGAAAGGAGGGTGGAGGGTGGAGGGAGGGGGGAAGCAAGAAGAGAGGATGTACCTGGCTTGGGCTTGGAGAAGCAGCCGCCCATGGCGAGTGGCCCTCAGATGGGCAGGGGGCAGTCACACAGATGGTGGGCTGTGGGAGGCTAGGGTGCCCCCAGTGGGGCTGGACCCCCCACGGCCCTTAGAAATGCTGGTGTTGCCATTCCAGCTGGAGTTGCCTTCAGTAACCTGTGGGGGTAGGGGAGAGGGGGCATCTATGGGGATCAGAGTTTAGATGGGGGATGTGGGTAGAGACACAGAGAGATAGATGCAGTATGGGAGGGGCTTCTGGAAGAGGCCCACATTGGAGTTGGGAAATGTTGTGAATAGGGGAGCCAGAGGAAAAATTGGACCCTGGAGGGCACCTCCCCTTTGAGGCCCTCCAGGCTCAGCACCCTCACTCCTCACTCCCACCTTTGCCTGGGCTGTGCCCACTGCCAAGGGGAGCCCCTCTGCCAGACTTTTAGGTCCAGCCTTGTCCAGGAAACCCACCCTGATTCTGCTGCCCCCTCAAAATCCTGCAGCCTGGGAGCCCTGGGACCCTCCTTTCTCTGGGGAGGCCACCATGGCTGGGGTCAAACCCCAGGTCTCCTTGGGCAGATCAGAGCCTTCTTGGTCCTTGGATTTCCCCTTCCTACAATGGGATGACATTTAGTTCTCCCTGGTCCTTGTGCCCACCCTGTTTGCCAACCCCTGGATACTCACCTTCTTCAAGGGCAGCCACTGCTTCTTGCTCCCAGCCCAGAAGTAGACCCAGGCTGACAGGCCCTGGAAAGCAGGGCAAGGGGGCAGGGGTCCAGGAGGCAGCCCAGCCTCCACCCCCTCCTCTCAGTGTGAGCTGCCGCCAGGACGGGTTGGGGGTGGGTGGGGCTGGGCCTGTCCACTGGTCCCCAGGGAAACCCAGATCCATGGTGAACAGAAGTGGGCTGAAAGCCCGGGCCTGATGGGGTTGGGGGAAAGCGAGGCTAGGCACACAGTCCTGCCACAGACCATGCCCAGCAGCCATGAGCTCCCACTCCCACCTTCACTCTTCACAATACTGAAGGTCATGCCTAACAGCAGATGGATAAACTGAGGGGCCAAGGACTTGCCAAGGTCAAGCAGCAGGTAGGGGCATCTGGGTGGCCTCCCACCCCCTTCCCACCTTAGTTCCAAGATGGGCAGGGACTCAAGGAGCTGACATCACCCTGTAAGCCATGGAGTTGGGGGAGGGTCAACGGGTCAACAAAGAGATCCCTGCAGCCAAGGACACCTCCAGGCCACAGGATGGGCCATCCAGAAGATGCAGCTTACAGACTGGACTTTGGAAGACTCAGGACAAAAGTTTAGCTGCCCTGTTTACAACTGACCTCCTCACAGTCTATCTCACAGTCATCCCATTTGTTTCCCCTGGAAGTTCTTCCTGAAGTCTAACTTGAGGTGAGGCTGAGGCCCACTGGGTCTCACCCCGATCCCGATCACAGAAAGGACACTGGATGGGCACCTGAGAGAAAGGGGGTCAAGATAGGAGGAACAGGTTGGGGGAAGGACCACCTACTGCCTGGCACCTGATCTTACCTGCCCTAGTGGCACTCATTATAGGCCAGGAAGCAGTGGCACCCAAGAGCCACCTAGGCACAACCATGTTCTTTCCCCCACTCATCACCAAAGCAGGGCTGCAAAATCTGATCACCACCTGCACTGCCAGCACCCTCCCTGGGCACAAAGGAGGCCCCTCCCCAGATCCTGGCTTCACCTCTAGCTCAGCCCTGCCCACCTGGTACCAGGCCTCACTTGCTGGACCACAGATCCCAGAAAAGGCAGAACCTCAACTTGCCACCAGGTGCCTGTCTAGGCTGTTCCCTCTCTTCCCAGGTGCCCAGGTGTCTGGACCCTCCAGAGCCTTGGGCCTGGAAACAGATTTGCTGGGGATGGAACCTTCTCCAGGCCTACTGTGTGCTAAGCCAGTTTAGCGTCCTCCTGCCTCCTACAGGCCCAGACACCCCCACTCAAAGGCAAAAGCCCTTGCCAGGGGCATGGCAGGAGGGGAACCCAAGTTTTTTTTAAAATCCTCACCTGAGGATATGTTTTTTTAAATTGATTTTTTGGAGAGAGAGGAAGGGAGAGGGAGAGAGGAGAAAGAGAGAGCAAGAGAAACATCAATGTGAGAGAGAAACATGGATCAGTCGCCTCCTGCATGCATACACTCGCCAACCAGGGACCAAACCCACAACCTGGGTATATGTGCCCTGACCTGGTGCACAGGAGGACACTCCAACCGAGCCACATCAGCCAGGGCAAGACCCCAACTTTTTGAGGAGTGCTGTCCCTTGCCCACAAGCTGCCCAATGCCAAAAATTGTAACAGTGCCGGTATCCTGTCCCAGACCTCCCTCCCAGGGCCCCAGCGATGCAGTTGGGGAGGAGCCTCTCTCCCCACTCCTCTGCACTGCCCCCCCCCTTTCCTCTTGGTCCCACTCTTCACCAAGGGTCACATAGGCCCTTCCCATACCCACGCTGGGAGGCTCCTGTCCAGCTCAGGCCCTCAGTAGCTTCCAGCCTTCCTTCGCATGGCATCCAAGGTCCTCAGTCAGGCATTCGAGTTTGGGGTGCTATTGGTCCTCACCTCCTCCCCCACGGGGCTCAAGCACAAACCTCCTGTGCACTCTCCCTGCCTTTGCACGTGCAGTTCCTCTATCTGAGATGCCTTTTCAAGCAGCCTTCACGCATCATCCAGGTCCCCCCACCAGACCGAGTGGACCAGGAAGGGGGAATGCCACACAGTAGGACCGCGCGGCGAGCAGGAAGGGCCGGCGGGGAAGGGGAGAAGGAAGGGGGGCGCTCCCGCCCCAGCTTGTCTCTCTCCCCGGCTGCCGACCCGCAGCCCTCAGAGCGCCGGTCCCAGGTCCGAGACCCGCGAGCGCACACGCTAGCCCGGGGTACGGAGGTTGCGGGGCAGGAACCGGGGGCAGAGGAGGGGTGGCGGGGTCGTGGGATCGGGGCCGAGGTCCGGGGTTCGGGGCGGGCGCTCACCTGGGCTGGGCGTTCGCTCTAGAGTCGCTCCGGACCGCGGCCGCGAGGGGGAAGGGGGAGAGGAGCCGGGAGCGGGCGGGGGCGGGGGCGGGGCAGGCGCTGCGGCTACACTGCGGCCCAGGAGCCGGCGCGCCCAGCCCCGCCCCGCCGGCGGTGCAGGTGGGAGCTGTCCCGGGTCAGGGGTCGGGCTGGCGGCCTCGGAGTCCGGATACAGGTCGCGGGTTGTGGGGAGGCAGCCGGGGGTCCTTCTGGCCCTGGACGCTTTGGCGGGTTCTGGGACCCCGGGGATCCTTGCGAACCCCTAGGGACGCCAAGCTGGGACGCGCACCGGGTCGTATCTTTTTTCTTTTCTTTTTTAATCCTGTTTTCGAACCATCCGTGGACTGCTTGGGGGAAGTTGAATCACTCGAAGAAACCTCTCCAAGAAAGAAAACCCAGATCACTCCCACCTGCTCCTTGACCTGCTTTGGGGGTTCAGTCTCCCAGGTCTCCTAGCTCCCTCCCGTCTCCCCACACACAATGTGTTCTATGTCCTATTTTAATTTTATTTTACTACATTTTCTCTTTCCCACCTGTCAGGAGAGCTTCCTGGGTCCCCATAAATCCTGGTGCACTCTGGTGTTGTGTCCCTTCCTCCAGGAAGCCCTTCCTGACCAACATCCCCAGACTCTATCAGGACCTGATATTCTGACTCCTAGACTTCAGTGTTTGATTGTCCCTACTGTCCATATCTTTGCTTGTGGTTTTGTCCCACTAGCAAACTGGAATTCAGTAACTATGGTAAATGAGTGAATGACACATTCCAAGGAAGTGATGTCACATTTATTACTAAACATATCAGGGCCCACCAACTCTGTTGTCCTAATATTGCTCCTTTGGTGGATTGAGTTGGGTCCTCAATTTTTTTTTTTTTTTTTTGCCTCTCCCTTTCTTGGCCTTGCTCTCCTCCTATAAGGATGACAATACCACAGAAGTAACAGTCCCCTGTGCCAGGCTGCTCAGGCTTCCAAGGGAATCCTTTACTTATGCCATACAACGTCCCTCCCCCACCCCCCTGCTTCATTTTACAGATGGGGAAGCTCAGAGGCTGAGTATCACCTAAGAGCCTGCATGGATCACACTCATGCAGGTGGGTGTGGGGCCCAGGCATGGAGGGGGACATGTGGCTCTGCTCAGGCCATCCCTCTGTGGCCATGTGTAGTTTTCAGTTTGATTGCTGCCACTGCCACAGGAGAGGGCCATCACTGGGCAGATGACATTGCCTGGGCCTAGTTCCCTTGGCCTCCAACCAACCTGCCTCCATTCCATACACATGCTGATTTTGTATACCCCAACCCTCACCCCACTCCCTATCCCCCATCCAGGAAGACAATGTGCCTCAAAACCATGACTGCGGCTTCACATTCATTTATCACTTTAATCTTCACAACAGCCTGAGGAGGACATTTCTCTTTGTATCATCTCCATTTTACAGATGGGGAAACTGAGGTTCAGAGAGGTTAGGGACTCCCCAAGGCCACAAAAATGGTGAGTGGCAGAGCACAGACTTGAATCCTGACAGGTTACCTAGGCTATGCTGGCCTTACAAGGTGGAAAGGTGGGAGTCTGGTGGGAGAGGCTTTCCAGGCTCAGCCAAGGTCTCAGGGTCTCTGGTGTAGAATTCAAGTCCTGCTCTGTGAACTTGTCAATCAGTGAACCCCTCTGCCTTAGGTTCCCCAGGAAACATGGGGGTAATTTCATTGGCCTCCCGCTGGGGCTGCCTCCAGGACACCATGACAGGTGCAGCCAGGGGCTTGGGTTGTGGGATGGGGGCTGCTGAGCTTGGGGTGCCAGAGGTAAAATTTGGGGTACAGGTCAGCATGGAGGCTGAGGAGATGTCCTAACATGCGGCCTTGACATGGGGAAGCCCATCGTGGTGCCCTTTACCCTGGGGATTGAACTCAAGGCTTTGACTGCCCCATGGTGGGGCAGAAATTGCAAGATCCCCAAGAACCGGAGGTAGGCTAGGAGTGCTGCCTCATGGAGGGCTCCCCAGACCTTGGGGGGATGCCCATGGGCAAAGGGATCCAAGGACACTCAGTAGGCCTCTGAGCCTTGGGTAGCCTGAGGTCCTGGTCTAGCGGCCAAAGATGATTCTGACAAGGTGATATCATCCATCCCAGCAGCCTTGACAATACCTAATGGGACAACAGCAAAGAGGGAAATCAAGCTCCAGGTTGAGATGTAATGAGGTAACCATGGGCAGCTCAGATTCCCCTAGACCAGCAGACACCCCAAAGGCAGGGCAGGGAGAGGGTTGCTGAGGTCTGAGAAGCAGGTGGGTGATCCCAGTCCCCCCCCCCCCCAAAAAAAAAAAACACCCTGGAGCACCCTCACCATGCAGCAAGCCTGTCTCTGCCCGCCTCACATCTTCTTCCTGGTCATGTCAGTTTCTTTGTTCCCCACTCCTCTCAGCCTAGGTTCTCCAAGCCAAACGTGCAGGATGGTCCTTTTTTAGTTAAGAAAATGAGATAGCTGCAATGTCTAACATTGGGATTGACACTGGCTCCCCCTGGAGGCCAGTCTGAGGGTCTACAGGGCTCTCCCTGAGCTTTGAGGTTCTGAGGGAAGGGGTTGAGAGTGGGGGCCTCTTTCCTGGCCTCTTAGGTGGATTTCCAGATAGGGAGACCTTGGTTTGACTAAAAGATCCCCAGGAAATGTTGGGGTGCTGATACAGCACAGCCAACATCTGAGCTGAGGCCAGCTGTGTTGAGGGGCAAGAGAGGTGGAAGTGGTGCCCAGAGCTAAACAGTGATTTACTCATATAGAAGCAGAGGTTGGGGGAATCCTCAGGTTGGGGAGCCCAGGCCAAGCCCCACCTCTAGTCTCCTCTCTGACTCCCTGGCTTGCTCTGGCTACTGCAGTCCAGTCTCTCCCCTGCTCAGGTTGGTTTACACAGTCTGACCACCATGTTCCCAGCACCCCCTGGGTTCTCTGGGGGCTCTCTGACTTTATCAAGGCCAGCTCCAGCTTCCCCAAACCTCTTCAGCCCAGCCCGGACCCTCCCCAAGTTGATGGCTTGCTGCCAGCACTGTCCTGTTCTCAGGCTCTGGAACCACTAGTCCTAATTCCAGTACTCGTGGAGGAAGGGATAGGTCAGGAGGGCTTTACTAGGAGGTGGCGGAAGCTGAGGACAGATAGGCCAGTTGAAGTTCATCAAAAGAAAGGAGAAGTGCATCCAGGCAGAAAGAACATGTGGGTAAAGACAAGGAGGTAAGGTATCAAATTCTGGGGAATTCAGAATGTGCAAGTCCAGTCTGGCCTGAGTACTGGGTTCTGGGCAGGGGCATGGCATGGAAGTATATCATGGGCCAGGGGTTTTCATCACATGTGTCTTTAGGAATAAAATATACCAGCAACTAGGATTGGCACTGGACTGGAAGGGAGCATGGAAGCCAGGAAGTCAGGAGACACCTGGGCCAAGGACTGGGCCAGCGTCAGCCCAAGGGCTGGAAGGCGGGCTCTGCCCCAGTGGCCTTTACTTAGACCTGAGGATTTTCTATCATCAAAAGATTGACAACAACTTCCCCACCCCCAGTGACAGATGAGCTAATATATGCTGCCTTATCCACAGAGTGGAATATTGTTTAGCAATAAATAGCTGTTTGTCTATACAGGGTTTGTAAACACTATAGATATTTTTTTACCTGGTGCTGGTTGAAAGTGTAAACTGAGGCAATCCCTACAGAGGCCAATTAGGCAACAGCTCTCCTCTCAAAATTGCAAATGCCCAGAGCCTTTGATGCAGCAATCCCACTTGGAGGAACTCATTTGAAAGCATCTGACCACCTGAGATTGGAAAGGACCTACATGTCCATCAATACAGGAACATAGCCCAGCCGGTGTAGCTCAGTGGTTGAGCATCGACCCATGCAACAAGAGGTCGCTGGTTCAATTCCTGGTCAGGGCATATGCCCAGGTTGTGGGCCCGATCCCCAATAGGGGGCATGCAGGAGGTGGCCAATCTATGTTCTCTCTCATCGATGTTTCTATCTCTCTCTCCCTCTCATTTCCTCTCCCTCTAAAATCAATAAAGAAAAACAATTCTTAAAAAAAAATACAGGAACATAAATGAGTGACAATACATTCATCTCGTTGAATACTATACAGTGATGAAAAAGAACAAAGATTCAATATGCTGATTCACAACAATCTCAAATAGATTGGGGGAATAAAGCAAGGTGCAGAAGAGTAATCTATGCTACCTGTGTGCAGAGAAAACATTGAAAAAATATTCACAGACATATTCCTTTTTATGTTACAAAATAACTCTAGAAAGATATAAGTATAACAAACTGGAAACAGAGATTGTGGGAAGTAGAAAGGACAGAGGGAAGAAGCCTTTCATCAGATACCCATCTTTTGAATGCTGCATCTGTGGATGTTTTCCCTCCAAAGTGGAATTTCTCAGACTCCTGGAACTGTCTTGGTGAATTCAGGTGGGCTGCAAACAACCTCCATTCCTGGAGGGCTGGCTCTGGGGCTTGGGTCTCCTCCTCTGAGGAGGCCCAGGTCCATCCTTCTCTTGGAGCCCGCCCTCACTCGCCCTCTACGCAGTTACTAGGCAGACCTTATACTCCCTGTGCCTCGGGTTTGGCTGCTGGGCAGCTCTGGGTGCCCACTCAGAGGGCTTCCCCTTCCCCACCCCCTTCCTCAGATCCCCTAGTTTTTACAGTGGGTTCTCTAGGGCTTTCAGTCGGGTGGGTGTGGGCTGTCCTCCCTGGGCTGCAGCCTAGCCACCCGCTCCAGACCTCCCTCCTCGGCTAGAGCCCACTCCCACTTTAGCGATGGCAGAGGTGGGACGCTCCTGCCCATCCCTGCCTTAGTGGGGCACAAGTTCCCTAGGGCCAAAAGCCCGGGAAACGGGGTCGGGGTGGGGGGCCGAGCTGCCGAGAGATGGCAGCGGTGATGGCCCGCCTCCTACTCTCCACAAAGCCCAGCCCTCCAGGGAGCTGCCCAGTGTGCTTGGCCGCCAGACCCCGCCGCCCCTAATCCCTGCGGCCGCCACCGCCGGGCCCGGGCCGGCTAAGGGGACACCCCAGCCTCACAGCGGCTGCGGGAAGCCCTGCGCTCCGGAGAACGTGGGGCAAGATCCAACCGTGTCTGGGACCTGAAGGCGGGGAGGGAGCCTCCGGGGCCCCAGATCTTTAGGTCCGACACGTCCACCCCGCAAGTGGTCCACCCTCCCTGTAACCCCTTCCGGTGCGCTGCACGCTGGACCCGGCCTCACACCAGAGGCTCCCTAGGGTTCAACGGCTGTCGCGGTGCCCGGGACGGGTGTAAAGGATCTGGAGGACGAGATGCAGCGCAGTTTCTGTCCAAGGACGCCGTGGAGTACCAGAGGCTGGGAGGCTATGCAGGCAGTGCCTGAGCTGAGTGCTGCCCCAGTGGCGCCCGGCCGTCCACTCCTGGGTCCCTCCCATAAAGGCAGGCAGGGAGAGTGCCCCGACAGGGAGTCCCACCGTGGTGGTCACAGGCCCGCTGTCTCAGTTCTCCCGGCACACCCGGCTTCACTCTCACAATAGGCAGCAGATGTGTCACAGCCCCTTGGCCAAGGGCTTAGTGGAGCAGGATGCTCAGCAGTGAGGGTTTCACTGGCACAATGCTTCTCAAACTCGTGGAGGGGGAAAAAAGGGGGGGGCGCCCAGATCCACGAAATCAGAACCTCTGGTGGGATCCCCAGGTCTTCACTGTGCAGCGTGGGTGAAGGGCCAAAGGTATTGATGAGACCAGAGGGAATAAGGGAGGGCAATTTACCTGGAGTCTTCTGAGTAAGAGAGGGAATGTGGACAAAGACAAAGGCAATAGTGTTCCAAGCCAGATTGCCTTTATTTACCCTTCCCTAAGCAGCCAGGAAGCCTTCCTGAACCCGCCATGGGCTCCACAGCGACCCCAACTGGCAGAGCCATCATCACTGGGTCTGCACCAGGAACTTTCCTAGGCATTGTAGGGATTCCAGTACTCCAGCTATGTATGTGTACCATCCAGGGGACCAAGGTGTGCGTAGAAGGATGCAAGAGCAGGGTCAGGCCTTGACAGGCCATCACAGACTTGGCCACAGAGCCTCTCAGGGTCATGATTTTTGCTTTAAGGTGAAGTTTCAGAACCTGGGCCCTGGCCTCTGAGGAGGAGCAATAAGGATAATCTAGCAAAGAGGGTGGAGGTGGAGGGGCAGCACCTCCCCCCCCCCCCCCCCCCGCCCCAATATCCAACTCCATTTCCAAGGGCTCCCTGTTTCAGAGGAACCCAGCCCAGGATTGCTGACCAAAATATACCTTTTTAAACGAAAAGTATTTTTCAAAGGCGTCTCTGGGACATTTTTTTTTCTCCTTTATTGATTTTAGAGAGAGGAAAAGAGAGGGAGAGAAACATTGATGAGAAAGAACATTGACTGGCCACCTCCTGCATGCCCCCCCCACTAGAGATTTGGGCTGCAACCTGGGCATGTGCCCTAACCGGGAATCAAACCAGTTATCTCTTGGTGAATGGGTCCATGCTCAACCACTGAGCCACACCAGCCTGGGCCAGGACATTTTTTTCAAGAATGATTGGACAGTTTTGGTATTTCCATTGAAGACATACTTTATTTTTTTTTATTGATTTTAGAGAGGGAGAGGCAGAAACATCGATGAGAGAACACTAATTGGCAGCCTCCTGCACCTCCCACTGGGGATTGGGCCCACTACCTGGGCATGTGCCCTGACCTAGAATCGAATTGGCAACCTTTTGGTGCATGGGTCGACACTCAATCACTGAGCCACACTGGCCGGGCTGCAGAATCTTGAAAGTAGGAGCCAGTAAATGCCATAATTCTTTTTTTTTTTTTGGTACTGTGTGCCCCTAGTGGGAACCAAACCCGGGACTCTCTGGTCCACAGGCTGATGCTCCAACCGCTGAGCCAAACCGGCCAGGGCAGTGCCATAATTCTATATAAATATGGACTGGTATCACTTCCTGAAACTCATTTCTGGATGTTTTATACCACAAAATTTGGACCTCTCAATACACACACAAATAAGCATGGGAACAGGTCTCTGGCTGAGGGGGTGTCAGGAAAACCAGTGGGCCGCCAAAACTCAAGCTGTCCACCTGAAGGTCCCCAGAATTCATCAGGAGGCCCATATACAGAGAAGAACAAAAAAAGATTTTTATTTACTTTAATTTTTTTTCTTTATTGATTTTAGAGAGAGGGAGAGGGAGAGAGAACATCGACTGGCCACCTCCAGCATGCCCCCCGACTGGGGATTTGGCCCACAACGTGGACATGTGCCCTGACTGGGAATCAAACCAATGACCTCTTGGTGCATGGGTCAACGCTTAACCACTGAACCACACCAGCCAGGCAACAGAAAAGATTTTAAAAAGCCGGACAGATATTATGCCCTGATTGGGGATAAAGCTACTTGTTTTCTGTGACTTCTACTTGAAACCACTCAATACTGACTAGCTCATGCTGAATAATTAACAGAAGCTTTCAGATATGGGTGCCTACGAGGGAAAACATCCAAGTTTATTTTGGTGGTATAAAGCATGGCAACTATCGCCCCATCCTCAGAAAGCTGAGATTAAGAACCAGCTGCTTTTCTTCTGTAGGGAGGACCTGAGGTGAGGAAGGGCTGATGCAAGATCCCATTCTATTTTGTGGTCAGTAGCAGGGCTGGGTTGCAGGACTCATCCTCGGTGGGGCACCTGGTGTTTCACCAGGAACTGCTTGGGAGGCTGGTGGGGGCTGAGTACCTCCAGGCAGCACTGAGGAGACACCGAAACACTGAAGCTGCTGCCACCACCGGCTGATGCAAGTTTTATTGAGACAATGTACAAACAGGTCATGGAAACAAGGGTTCTGATGCCAGGACCAGTAACGTAAAATGAAATACAAAAATAAAAAGGCACTAATCTGTTAAGAAAAGACACTCGATGTGTTCTAAGAATATAAGTCATTTAATACTGTTAATTTTATAGCACAAAATAAAACAAGCTATGATCCCCAAAAATAATTTTAAAAGCTTACACAGAAAATATTATTGCCTGAAGTTTACGAGATCTTTAAGTTACAGGTCAAAAGAATTTTGTGTTGTTTTAAAACACACAGTGAAGACCGTCTAGAAGCAAGGCCACTGTTCCTCCTGCAGAGACAACGACCCTGTCTCAGGGAACTGTCCTTCTCCTTTAGAATATGCAACTAGCTCAGTGTCCACACTGTCAGCAGTTACCAGGGACACTGATCTCCGGTCCCAGAGGGTGGAGTTTGAGGCAGAGCTCAGTGGTGTCCAAAGAAAGCATTAGTCTTAGGTACTGTGTTAAAACAATAATTCACTCATTTTAAGAAGTTAATGAACATAATATTAAAGGATTAAATTATAAACACCTGGCACAAAAACACATCATCCCTTTTCAAAAATAAAATGTTCATTTTTCCTCTGAGCAAACATTACAAGAGCAGTGGCCGTCTGTTTCGGCCCGCCTTGTCTGTAAACAGCTGTAAAAGAAAGTCAGCACAGTGCCAGGGATGCTTGAGCTCCAGAAGAGGGAGCAGCTGTCCTTCCCTCCTTTCAGTTTCCAACCATGAACACAGAAGGTGTCTCATCTGGGTGACCAAAGTTGTTAAATGGCAGCCACTCAAAGCTTCCTCCTCTTCGTTAACCATGTCATCAGGTGGTACCACACCATGCAGAAATGACAAGAATTACTCCTGTGTTGGAGGTCCTTCCCAGGATAAATACATTTTGAATCAAACTGTCAATGCCCTTTAGTACGTAACTTGTTCACTTCCCAAATTAACTTAACATCCAAATATTTTCTTAAATGACAAACAGTAGAGTAGAGCAAGTAGCAATAAAGAACCATCCTAAAAGGGAAGTGCACCCAGGAGGGAAGGCAGCTCCTCTGGAAGATTCACATCACTTTCTGAAGCATTCTTCCAAGACCAACTGGGGAACCTAGGCATAAAGCCGAGGCAAGGGTGCTGTTTTTGTATGTTTAGTGTGAAAAAGAGAATTCCCCTGCCTGATTAAAAACACTAGTAAGATTCTAAGTCAAAAAGGTGCTCCTTTTGGCACGTATCTTGAGAGTTCAGAATTCAAGGCTCACCTTATTTGAGGTTCCGAGTCTCCAGTGCAGTCCTGGAGACAGGTATGTGGGCTGAAGTGATGAGCAGACTTACTATGAAGCCAAACCTAGGTTGTGTGTTCTGATTCTGAAGTGCTCCACATGATGTGGTTCTTGCTATATGGGTCAGCAGACAGGCTGAAAAGAAACCTTGCTTTCCAAAATGGCCATATTACTTCTTGTGTTCGGAGCCAACTATTGTCATAAAAGGTGCCAAGCCCCTCAGCTAATTTTGGTTTAAAAAAGCCTTAAGGTTTGTGCCCTGCCCCTGCTCCAGTGAACAAAGCACACATTTCACCTTCTGCTAGACACCCCCTCAAGTATTGGACCACTAGCCACAAGGCTAGTTTCCAGGCAGAGTGCGGGGACCCTGCCACACGTGTCACTTGTTGTGAGTGCCAGGCTGGGCCTGAACTCAGAACAAGAGGCAACTGCAATGGACTGCTACCTTCAGAGCCAACGGTGGCCACAGTTCTCATTTGATTAGGAAGAGCTGAATGCTATATTATTTCAGGAAAAAGAGATAGGCTGCCACAGTGATATTTTTTCCAACCGACCATTAATTTTGTCACACAGGAGCACTATTAAGATTCTTTAATATGGCGGTTACCTGCCTGATAGAATACTGATTTAAAGAAAAATTTAAAAATTGTTTTGCTGGTTCTGTCATCAGAATATATTGCTCTAACCTTCAAAACCTAAGACCCTTGGGAGACAGTTATAGCAGATGTTCAGTAAATGATACAGAGCTGCTCATTAGGTTGCTGCTACATCTCTAGGTCTGCTGTGTTCATTCTGAGCCGAGGCTCTGTCTTCACCAGTGTCCAGAAGGGAGAGCAGACTGAACTGCAAGAAGGTTCCAGAAGTCTAATCTGCTATAACCATTTGTACCAGCTGGCTTGTATGAACAGGCCTCTTTCAGTTAACAGGGAAACTTCAACATCAAACTGGTAAATGATTAATGGTAAATTTGTTAATGGTTCTCCCTAGTCACTAAAACATTAGACATCAAATATATTAAGCAATTTCCAGAGTCTGCATTTTCTTTGCTTGAGAGCATCATGGGCACATAGACAGTGGAACCAATATTAGCAGCACCATCTTTCTCTGGCAGCCTGGTGAGCCTGGGCTGTCGCAGGGAGGACTGGGCTTTAGGATTTAAAGATTCATTAATGAAATCAATGATTCTATGAACAACCTCCCTTTTTAAAGAAACTTAAGTCCTACACCTTAAAGGGGTGCATTCACTGAACCACAGAACAGAAAACTGGCCAAGTGCCCCCCTCCCCAAATGTTCCTGTCATTGGCAAACAAGGTAAGCAAAGGTTTCCCCAAATCACCCTCCATACTGTTGCTGTTGGAGACAAGAGGCTGACCACACAGCTTGGCACACCACGACTGCTGATTTTTTTGGTGCTGTTTGCTATATGGCTAAAAGATACTACTGCCAGCCAAGATAATAAAGGCCTCCACTTCAGGGTTGTTATTTTCATTTCCTTAGTTACAGTAGCTTCAGTTTAGAAGCCCAGAGGCACGTGTCATTTCTTGTGATGTCACAAAAATCCAACCTGCTACTTAAAAATCTGTTCAGAACACACAAGTCTAATTAATTAAGTCTTCCAAAATCAAACCAAAAAAAGAGAGAAAAGCCAGATTTGGGGAGTTTAAGACAGAATTTCCTCTTCTTTAAGGTTCACTTGCTCTGTTCTTTAAAGGAAAAACAAACTAGCAACTGAGCCACTCCTTTATGGAACAGCAACGTGCAATGTCTTGCCATGACCTCAAGCTTTCTCTGATGAACATGACAGGATCAGTCAAAAGTACAACAAACAGGGCAGTGATGAGAAGAAGGACCCTTTCTTCGTCAACTTCTCTCCACTTGTGTGCTTCCACCAGTATTTCCAGTTCATGATCCAAAAGAACTCTAAAATCGGCTACTCTTTGACAATACAACTATGATACAAATGCCGAGGCAGCCACTGTGTGCATTCCAAACGTGTACGAGACCACCAGTCCACAGAAAGCTGGACGTCGGCAATGCAGTGTAACTTGCCTATGAAACAGAATGCTTTCCCACTCAAAGGAGACTATGACAGGCAGAATAACGAAGCAGCAGAAAACAGGGCCAACGGCAATCACTCATTTTCATCTGGGTTTTGAGGGTCAAAGATTTTGACGTGCGTAAAGGGGAACAGCCCTTTGCGCCCATTCACTTCACCTTCCCACTGGCCATTTATGTTCATCCTTGTGACTTTGACAATGTCACCAACCTGTAAGAAAGGAGAAAGAAGACAAAGTCAGCTTGCTCTCTGTGAATTAAAGAAAAGAGAAAGTTAACATTAAATCACACACACTGTCCTTTCCAAAGGAAACTACACATTATTTAAGGACTCAACTTAGATGATCAGCCATTTTAAGAGAGCACCAAGAAATAACTCCCTTTACAGGGGTATTGGAAACAATTGCATAGGTGACTGAGTATCTCTAACACATGCCATTGGGAAGCAGACAACTTAACATTTTGTCAATATCTACTAAGTTTATAAACTTGGTAATTTTGTCTTGATATGACCACATATCAATATAAAAAGGGATCATGATGCAAAGAGCTGAAGGAAAGGCCCAAACAGGATGGAGAAGGAAACCAGCCAGAGTATGCAGCATACTGGGTTTCTAATTCAATGGACACTGTGAGTCAGGTGTGTGGCCCCATTTTCACAGAGATTTCCACCTGCAGGGCTCCTTCAGACACATTGTCCCTTTTGTCCCCCAATATACACCAACCTCCTGTAACGTAGACTTGGATAAAAGATCCAAAGACCGAAGCCCTCCCCAAGGTCACAGGCTGGTCTACTATGACGCAGGAGTACAAAGCTAGGCAGCATCCAGTGCTGGCCACTTGTATCCTTGCCACTTTGCACAGGGCAAAGGCAGCAGGGCCCACCAGTACCTAGGACCACTCTGCTTCCCCTCCTGGGCTTTTCTCAACAAGACACCTTCTGCTCTTAATATCCTATCTTCCTTTTTTTTTCTTTAATATTTTTTTCTTTATTGATTTTAGAGAGAGAGGAAGGGAGAGGGAGAGATAGAAAAGAAACATCAATGAGAGAGAACATCGATTGACCGCCTCCTGCATGTCTCCCACTGGGGATCGAGCCCACAACCTGGGCATGTGCCCTGACCAGGAATCGAACCTGCGATCTCTTGATGCATGTGTCAACGCCTCAAACACTGAGCTACGCTGGCCGGGTTTTTTTTTTTAATAAATTTTTTTCTTGCCCTGGCCAGTTTGGCTCAGCAGTTAGAGCGTCGGCCTGCGGTCCAGAGAGACCCGGGTTCGGTTCCCGCTAGGGGCGCGTACCTCAGTTGTAGTTTGTCCCCGGCCCTGGTTGGTCGTGCGGGTGGCAGCCACTCGATGTGTCCCTTTCACGTCGATGTTTCTCTCTCTCTCGCTCCCACTCTATCTGAACAAAAAATGAAAAAATGTCCTCGGGTGAGGATTAAAAATAATAATAATAATAATAATAATTTTTTTTCTTTATTGATTTTTAGAGAGAGAGAGAGGGGAAGGGAGGGGGGGAGAGAGACAGAAACATCAATGAGCGAGAACATCGATTGACCACCTCCTGCATGCCTCACACTGGGGAATGGGCCCACAACCTGGGCATGTGCCCTGACTGGGAATCAAACCGACGACCTCTTGTTGCATGGGTTGATGTTCAACCACTGAGCCACACCGGCTGGGCGGTTACTGTGTTTTTAGAGGCTTCCATGTTGTTGTCACAGCAGCATTGGGAGGTGGGACACCTGGGATCATCTTCCCTGTTCAATGAGGGGCCCAGTGCTTCAGATGACTCCCAACTAACGTGGGCTCTGAGCTCTGCCGGCCAGTGAGGAGGGCAGGTGACCAAGGCATGGGCTCATGGGACAGAACTGGAGGGTTGTTTCCTGGGCTGAAATACTAGTGCTTTTTCTTTAAACTTTTTTTCTGAATTATGGTAAAATACATAAAATAATATAAAATTTACCATCTTAACAATTTTAAAGTATATTTACATTGTTTTAATTGGACTCTAGAACTTTTTTATCTTTTAAAATTGAAACTCTGTACCCATGTGCTCTGACTGGGAATCGAACAGGTGACCTCAACCACTGAGCCACACCGGCAGGGATTAATGTCCTATCTTCTTAACTTCCCCCTGTGAACGCAGACTGGCTGCCTTGAGTTTTCTACTCCCATCCTTCATTATTTGATTTTTTTTTTTTTAATCCTCACCTGAAGATATTTTTTCTATTTATCATCAGACAAAGTAGGAGGGAGGGAGGGAGGGAGGGAGGGAGAGAGAGAGAGAAAGAAACATCGACATGAGAGAGACACATCGACTGGTTGCCTGCCTCCCGCCTGACCTGGGGATGAACCATAACTGAGGTACGTGCCCTTGACTGGAATCGAACCCGTGACTCATTGGTTCATGAGCCGATGCTCTAACCGCTGAGCCAAACCAGCCAGGACCATCATTATTTGATTTTATCATTCTATTTGTTCTCTTGGATGTATAGGTCCAGTCATACAGAACAACTTGTAACTCCCCAAACCTTCTGAGAAATAAGACTGCAGTCACTACATTTCCATGGGAAAAAACAACACTATTATTACCAAATAGAACTTCTCATCTTGTGGAAACTGGCTTATTCTGAGTACTCACCAAAATGACAATGGAAAAAAGAACTTTATCCCCTGAGGTTCCCTGATTAGAACACAGTATAAATTCAGTTTTAAAAAAAGTTTTTTTCTTTAAGTTTTCTGTCTGAATTCTGACTCAAACTCCTTTATTTAGAAGAACCACCAATTCAGCAACTGCAGGATGGCTTGTAAAGAGTTACTCTGGCCCTGGCCGGTTTGGCTCAGCAGTTAGAGCGTCGGCCTGCGGTCCAGAGAGACCCGGGTTCGGTTCCCGCTAAGGGCATGTACTTCGGTTGCAGTTTGTCCCTGCCTGGTTGGTCGTGCGGGTGGCAGCCACTCGATGTGTCCCTTTCATGTCGATGTTTCTCTCTCTCTCTCTTCCTCTCTCTCCCTCCCACTCTATCTGAACAAAAAATGAAAAAATGTCCTCGGGTGAGGATAAAAAAAAAAAAAAAAAAAGAGTTATTCTGGTAATTAAGAATTAAACAATGAAAAGTTCTAAGACAAAAATATAATGTACTTTTATAGTATCCATATTTTTTTTATTAAAAAGTTTTTTCTTTATTAATTTTGAGAGAGAGAGAAAGGGAGAGGAAAAGAGAGATAGAAACATCGATGAGAAAGAACATCATCGATTAGCTGCCTCCTGCAAGCCCCCGCAATGGGGATCGGGCCCACAACCTGGGCATGTGCCCTGACCGAGAATCGAATCGGCAACCTCTTGGTGCATGCATGAGTTGACACTCAACCACTGAGCCACACGGGCCGGGCTAGTATCCATATTTTTGTAGTCAAGAACTAGATAGGTATATGAGAAAAACAAGATGTAAAAAGCCAACTGCAGCCCTGGCCGGTTTGGCTCAGCAGTAGAGCGTCAGCCCGCTCAATGAGTCTCAGGTTCGATTCCAGTCGAGAGCACGTACCTCGGTTGCAGTTCATACCCCCCACCCCCCTGGTTGGGGTAGTGCGGGAGGCAACCAGGCGATGTGTCCCTCTCATGTCGATGTTTCTCTCTCTCTCTCCCTCCCTCCCACGCTATCTGAAGATAAATAAAAAAATAACCTTGGGTGAGGATTAAAAAAAAAAAGGCCAACTGCATGTATTTATAAATTAAGCTATTATAGTTAACGTCACAGGCTCAACTGAAACACCAAAGTTGGCTGAACAATTAAAACTTGAAGGTTAGCGCCCAGCTGGTGTGGCTCAGTGGTTGAACTTCGAGCCATGCACCAAGAGGTCACCGGTTCGATTCCTAGTCAGGGCACAGGCCCAGGTTGTGGGCCGGATCGCCAGTGGGGGGCATGTGGGAAGCAGCCGAATGAAGTTTCTCTCTCATTGATGTTTCTCTCTCTCTCTCTCTGCCTCTCCCTTCCTCTCTCTCTAAAATCAAGAAAGGAAAAAAAATTTGCCTTGGCCGGTTTGGCTCAGCAGTTAGAGCGTCAGCCCGCGGACCGGAGAGACCCAGGTTCAGTTCACAGTAGGGGCATGTACCTCAGTTGCGGTTTGTCTGCGGCCCCGGTTGGGGTCGTGTGGGTGGCAACCACTCAATGTGTCTCACATCAATGTTTCTCTCTCTCTCTCTCCCTTCCGCTCTATCTGAAAATACATGCAAAAATGTCCTCGGGTGAGGATTAAAAAAAAAAAAGAAAAAAAAAATTTTTTTTTGAAGGCTAGCAACTGAGACTTCTATTTTGGTTGAGTGTTGTTCTGTGCAC
Organism: Tadarida brasiliensis; assembly: GCA_030848825.1. Lineage (NCBI taxonomy): Eukaryota > Metazoa > Chordata > Mammalia > Chiroptera > Molossidae > Tadarida > Tadarida brasiliensis. The sequence goes on along the minus strand of CM061277.1, from coordinate 22,415,181 downwards.
CAAAAGGCTGCCTGTTTCCCAGTCAGGGCAGAAGTCCAGGTTTCAGGTTCGGTCCCCAGTTGGGTTGCGTACAGGAGGCAACCAATCGATGTTTCTCTCTCCCTCTCTCTCTCAGCATGTCCTTGTGTGTGGATTAAAATAAAAAAAAACAACCAGTACTACTAAAACCTAGATTTGCTCTGCAGAAAACTTCATCTCAGTAAGTACACAGAAGTAGTGATGAAGAAACAGCTGAGGTAAATTTAATTCTAACCAAAAAAGCAAAACCACCTAGTTGAAGTAGAAATCTGAGAATTCCAGGCCAGTCAGTAAAGGAAATGGTACCATGGGCCTTTTAAAAGCCAATTCATAAAATTCCGAGACCACATGTAATCCAATGACTAGCAAAGGGTTTCAAAATGGGGAGAAGACAATCCAAGAAGAAATATGAACACAATCAAAGATGACTCCAATGGGAACGTACAGTAAGTATCTTGAGAATGCTGGTGAGCCCACACAAAGAACTTAGCATCATGAAAAGAATATGCACCAAAGATGAAAGGCTGTCCTTATATTGATAAGGACAGATAGCTAAGTACTGTCCAAACACAAGCAGGAATAAGAGTCCAATAGTGGTCTCTTGTCATAGAATTATCACAGGACACTGGCAGACCTATGCAGGGTCAAATCTCTTGGTTTTTGTTAAAATAGGGATAATGGCAAATTCTACAAAACGTAGAAGGTGAGCTTGAAATGAAACCTGGACAAAAATTTGGATGCAAATTAGCAAAATACAGTTTACAAGGATTAGAATGGGAAATGGGTATTTAAAAGGCTGCATGGGCTCAACCAAGAACAAGTCATGCCAGACAAACTCATTCTTTTTTTAGATGAGACACTGATTCGGAGAGGTTGCAGAGGAGGGCTTACTACAATGACCTGGATTATGCTTTTATGAACTCTGCAGTTAACAGGAACCTGGTGGTGGTGGGGAATCAATATGCTAGAAGACACAATCAGGATTTTAAAAGATTCAGAAGAATACAGATGGTATAAGACCAAAAAGAAAAAACGAAAAACACCCTAGAGCAGCAGTTCTCAACCTGTGGGTTGCGACCCCTTTGGGGGTCAAATGACCCTTTCACAGGTGTCACCTAAGACCATCGGAAAACACTTATTTCCGATGGTCTTAGGAACCGAGACACCGCTCCTCTATCCGTCTCCAGGCAGGTCTGCCCACATGCAGATAAGCCCACATACAACATGAGGAACTAGGGCCTAGAGGGACAGCTGTAGGGCAACACACTGAAGTCCAAACATGGGCTAGGCAAATACAGAAAGAGGACTCGTAATGGTTTGTTTCTCCCTGATGGAGAGATAGAACTCGATGAATTTCTTAACTATCTGAGTCACCCAATGTGGGAGGAACCACGCATGAAACTGTCCCAGAACTTCCACAAGGACAGAGACCCCTGTTTTGTTCACTGCTGTACTCCAACTCCTGTAACAATGCCTGTTACATAATAAGCATTCAAACCTTTGCTGAAGAATCGAATGTTTTTGAAGGTTTCTGAGTTGAGATAGGAGGGTCAATGGATTTAGACACTGAAGAAAGCTAAAATCACTAGGAAGATGGTTAAACTAAATGATCTAAGTTTATTACAACTTGCCTTTCTTCCTTTTTCATCCTGAATCACCTTAAGCCTTACTTGCAGCCTGAGAAATGATTATTATTCCTCCACAGTATCTGTTCCACTGATTTAAAAATATATATATGTTTTTATTGATTTTTTAGAGAGAGAAGGGAGAGAGAGATAGAAACACTGATGTGAGAGAGAAACATCGATCGGCTGCCTCCTGCACGACCTCTACTAGGGATTGAGCCTGCAACCCAGTCATGTGCCCTGACCGGGAATTGAACTGAGACCTCTCAGTCCATGGGACAACGCTCAATCACACCGGCAAGGCTACTATTATTATTTTTGTTGTTAATCCTCACCTGAGGATATTTTCCCATTGATTTTAGTTTAGAGAGAGTAGAAGAGAGGGAGGGAGGGAAGGAGGGAAGAAGAGAGGAAGAGGGAGGGAGAGAGAGAGGGAGAGAGAGAGAGAGAGAGAGAGAGAGAGAGAGAGAGAGAGAGAGAGAGACACTGATGTGAGAGAAGATACATTGATTGATTGCCTCCCGAACACACCCCAACCAGTCTGGGAACTGAACCTGCAATCCAGATACATGCCCTTGCCTGGGAATCAAACTTGAGACCCTTCGGTGCTCGGCCGACGCTCTAACCACTGAGCAACACCAGCCAGGGCTAAATGACTCCATTTAGATACTTTGATAGAAATTTTCATCCTCGTGGATGTGTAACTCAGAGTTAAGTACAATTCTGAATATGCTAAGAGATTTCTTCCCTTTCTTTTCTAGTCAGGCAAGTATACTGGAATACAAATGTGTGAGAATGAAATGATTACAGGGAGACTCAATATCTACTCTAATCTATTTTAAAAATCAATAAATAAAAGGTAAAATGCTTGCAAACTTCAGAACCTCCTCTATTGTAAGAAACTGGGTATTTCATACCTCAATAAAGGCAACACAAGCCCTGGCCTGTACATGTCAATGGCATGTACCTGGATTGCAAACTCAGTCCCCAGCCCCGGTCAAGGCATGTGTGGGAGGCAACTAATCGGTGTGTATCTCTTACATGAATGTTTCTCTCTCTCTCTCCCCCACTCCTTCCCTCTCACTTTCTTTAAAAAAAAAAAAGTCCATGGAAAAAATATCCTTGGGCGAGAATTAACAACAACAAAAAATAACAGTAATAAAAATAAAGGCAATATAAGAAAATTGTTATTCTCCTCAGCTTAGTCCTTTGATGATATGGCAACAGCCCACTTCTCCTGCTTTGTCTTTTGCCCAATATACCCAGCTCACCAAGCCACAGGCACCCAGTGGTGTTAGTCTTGTTTACACAAACTCTTCCCTCCCCCAGAAATGCCCTCCCATGTCACCCAGCTAACTTCTCATCCTTCAAAACTCAGTTCAAGGGTCACCTCCTCCAGGAAGCCTTCACAGACTAATACCCACCCATACTTCCATCCCCATTCTCCACTCTCCCTCTTACTCTGTGTTACCACTGCACTTACCACACTGCTGGTTTACCACTATTCTTTCACTAAGGGGGTAAGCTCCTTGGTGCCAGGACCCTAAACGGCACCCCTCACAGGTCAGCTGCATGAACAGATAATTAATGAACAAACTAACATCAACTCTTAGAGCCAGGATGACTTTTAGGCTCAAAGAATTTAACCTGTCCAACATCACACCAGAAAAAGCCAGGACCTGAATGAGGGTCCATGATCTTTCCTAAGTATCTTCCTTCTCCACTGTGTCACAGAATACAAGTTTGATTACAGGTTTTTTTTTTTTTTTTTAAAGATAGAGTGGGGGGCGGAGGGGGGAGAGGGGGAGAGAGAGGGAGAGAGAGAGAGAGAGAGAGAGAGAGAGAGAGAGAGAGAGAGAGACATGGATTAGTTGCCTCCTGCACAGGCCGGGGATAGAACCTGCAACCCAGATACGTGCCCTCGACCGGGAATCAAACCTGAGACCCTTCGGTCTGCAGGCCAATGCTCTAACTGTTGAGCCAAACTGGCCAGGGCGACTATAGGTATTTTATGACAATAGCACCTTTGGAAAAGGCTACTTGCTTCCCTCAATCTGAGAATGTTCTTGTAGGGTGTGACCTTTTTCCCCGGAGCCCTTCCAGCCCTATTATATCAAGGGCCTGAGAAAACTGTTTTCAAGGAGTAGGGGCACCCACCGCATCCACCCTACACAGGTAGCAAATGTTCCCTTCCAAGTCAAATCCCAAGGATCAACATGCTTCTTGAAAAGATATAAATGAGAGAATGGCTAAACACAGATCTGTTTTAAAAAATCTCTTTACTTGCAGAAAATGTTCTTTTAAAAATCAAGTTTTAGCCCCGGCTGGTTTGGCTCTGTGGTTGGAATGCTGGCCCATGGACCAGAGTCTCAGGTTTGATTCCAGTCAGGGGCTCGTGCCTCAGTTGCGGTTGTCCCCAGCCGCAGTTGGGTCCTCAGCCCTGGTCAGGGTAGTGCGGGAGGCAACCAGTAGGTATATCTCTCTCACATCAATGTTTCTCTCTCTCTCTCACTCTTTTCCTCTTCCACTCTATCTGAAGATAAATGGAAAAATCTCCTCCTCCGAGTGAGAATTAAAAAAAAAAAAAAATTAAGTTTTATAAAAAAAAAATTTGTAAAATAATTCAAGAAATAAAGTTTACCTATGTCCGGCCAGTGTGGCTCAGTGGTTGAGCATTGACCCATGCACCAAGAGGTCTCTGGTTTGATTCCTGATAAGGGCACATGCTCAGAGGCGACCAATCAATGTTCTCTCTCATCGATGTTTTTTTTTCTTTATTGATTTTTTAGAGGGAGAGGGAGAGAGAGAGAGAAACATCGATGAGAGAAAACATCAATCGGCTGCCTCCTGAATGCCCCCCACAGGGGATTTGGCCCACAACCTGGGCATGTGCCCTGACCGGGAATCGAACTGGTGACCTCTTGGTGCATGGGTCAATGCTCAACCACTGAGTGACACCAGCCGGGCTCATCAATGTTTCCATCTCTCTCCCCCTCTCCCTTCCTTTCTCTCAAAATCAATAAAGAGAAAAAAAAAAAAAATTAAAATAAATAAATAAAGTTCACCTAAGTCATCACTGTTCTCTGTAATACTATCAAGGGGCATAAGAAGCTTCAATTACTGGTACATTTTGTCCTATTTGTCTCACCTTTCTCATTTTAATTTTAATACTTTTGCTGGTAACCTAATTGCAACAGTCCCAAGTGAGTTATTTTTAACAAGATCAGATAGGCACCACTAAGTTTTATAAGAACACAATTCATAGAAATATTCGCTTATGCCCTGGCCAGTTTGGGTCAGTGGTTAGAGCATTGGCCTGTGGACTGAAGAGTCGCGGGCCCGATTCGGGTCCAGGGCATGTACCTTGGTTGCAGTCTGTCCCTGGCCCTGGATGGGGTACTGCAGGAGGCAACCAATTGATGTGTCTCTCTCACATTGATGTTTCTTTCTGCCTCCCTCCCTGAAGATGAATGGAAAAATACCCTCGGGTGAGGATAAAAAATAAAAATTCCCTTGTCTCTAATTTGCTTCTGTAGCCTGGCTGGCATGGCTCAGTGGTTGAGCATAGACCCATGCACTAAGAGGTCGCCGGTTCAATTCCCGGTCAGGGCACATGCCCAGGTTGTGGGCCTGATCCCCAGTGAGGGGGCATGCAGGAGGCGGCTACTCAATGTTCTTTCTCATCGATATTTCTATCTCTCTCTCCCTCTCCCTTCCTCTCTCTGAAATCAATAAAGAAAAAAAAGAAAGTGTTCAACTGTAATCATAATTATACTCAAAATGCAGTTTATGGTTCATAAAACATTTTCACAGTTATCAATAAATGAAAGAGCTGGGATTTGTGGTACCAAATCTCATGTTCTGATACAATAATTTAGGGCCCAGCTCACTATAGATATTTTATAACTCACTAAAAAATAACATTAGAAAATATATGGGACCATTCTTTTAAAAATACTAATTTTAAAAATCTACTTTGTCAGATTCTCCTGTCCTTTTTCTCCCCAGGATTGCCATGAGTTTGTACTCATTTATGGTCACTCTGGGCTTAATAAGATGTCTCACCAAACTTCTTTCTACCTTCCGGTAGAAACTGTATTGCAGTTTTACACACACACACACACCACTGCTCCCCAACAGACTCATCAACGCTGGTCTTAAGGACTTCTTTGTATTTCCATAAGCTACAGTAATATGCTAAATTTTGCAAGACTTTTTTTTTTTTTTAATCCTCACCCGAGGACATTTTTGCTTTTATCTTCAGATAGAGTGGGAGGGAGAGAGGGAGGGAGAGAGAAAGAGAAACATCAATGTGAGAGAGAGACATCGAGTGGGTGCCACCCACATGACCCCAACCGGGGCCAGGGACAAACTGCAACCGAGGTACGTGCCCCTAGCGGAAACCAAACCCAGGTCTCTCTGGTCTGTGGGCTGATGCTCTAACCGCTGAGCCAAACCGGCCAGGATGCAAGACTTTTTTTTTTTTTTTAAAAGGCAGTCAATGTTTAGTTAGAAGAACATGACTTGGCGATTAAAATGTTCAAGTTCGCCCTGGCAGGTACGGCTCAGCGGTTAGAGCGTCGGCCTGTGGTCCAGAGAGACCCGGGTTCGGTTCCCGCTGGGGGCATGTGCTTCGGTTGCAGTTTGTCCCCGGCCCTGGTTGGTCGTGCGGGTGGCAGCCACTCGATGTGTCCCTTTCACGTCGATGTTTCTCTCTCTCTCTCTTCCTCCCACTCTATCTGAACAAAAAATGAAAAAAGTCCTCGGGTGAGGATTAAAAAAAAAAAAAAAAGTTCAAGTTCTGCCCTGGCCGGCCCACAGACCAGAGAGACTTGGGTTCGGTTCCCACTGGGCGCATGTACCTCGGTTGCAGTTTGTCCCCTGCCTCGGTTGGGGTCATGTGGGTGGCAACCACTCGATGTGTCTCTCTCACATCGATGTTTCTCTCTTTCTCTTCCTCCCTTTCTCTCTCCCGCTCTATCTGAAGATAAATGCAAAAATGTCCTCGGATGAGGATAAAAACAAAAAAAAGTTCAAGTTCTGCCCCACTGGTGTGGCTCAGTGGACTGAGCATCGTCCCATAGACACAGAGGTCCTGGGTTCGATTACCGGTCAAGGCACACGCCCGGGTTACCGGCTTGATCCCCAGTAGGGGGTGTGCAGGAGACAGCCAATCAATGTTTCTTACATCAATTTCTCTCCCTCTCTCTCTCTTAAAATAAATAAATAAATAAAAACATATTTAGCCCTGGCTGGTTTGGCTCAGCGGTTAGAGCGTCGGCCTGCGGTCCAGAGAGACCCGGGTTCAGTTCCTGCTAAGGGCACGTACCTCGGTTGCAATTAGTCCCTGGCCCTGGTTGGTCGTGCGGGAGGCAGCCACTCGATGTGTCCCGTTCACGTGGATGTCTCTCTCTCTCTCTCTCTCTCTCTCTCTCTCTCTCTCTCTCTCTCTCTCTCTCTCTCTCTCTTCCTCTCTCTCCCTCCCACTCTATCTGAACAAAAAATGGAAAAATGTCCTCGGGTGAGGATAAAAAAAAGAAAAAAGAAAAAAAAATATTTAATAAACAAAATGATCAAGTTCTATTTCATGCTATTATAATATAAAATCTCTCATAAGTAAGATCTGAGACATTTAAAAAGTACTCCTCTGCCTGGCTAAAGAGAAATTCTAAGACATTTATTAATATTTATTCTCAACTCAACTGACCACAATGTTAGAAATATGGAAATGTACAAGTGGCTATATGTCTGTCTACTGATGTTATCTCTAGGTCATGGGTCTTTCTTAACCATCACCTTTCCTTATTGAAAAGAAAACCGACTATTGTGAAACGAAATCTATGAGGCTTTGGGAGCAGAAAAGAGAGCAAGCAGACTGAGAACCTGGAATAAACAAGGAATAAAAAAAGGACAAAAGAATCATGTTTCCCACTCACCCAGTTCTCTTATTCTTATTATTATAACTTTGCAGAAACAAAATTAAAACTAAAGATAAAAACAAAGTCAAAGAACCCCAAAAAACAACCTTAGTAGATTTTACCTCTAATGCCAAGGCAGTCTTGTCATAAGCACAGGGTACTCTTTTCTGGATTGCTTTTGCAAAGACAGGTCCATTCTGTGTGGATGGCAAAGGGTTGATTGCTGCCCCAGGAGTACTGGAAACTGCAGGTAGAGGAGTTGTGGTCTGAGGTTGAGCATATGCATGAGCAGGTTCTGGGATCCCATAGCTGTTGGAATTCCTATTTCCATGCTTTCCGTGTGGTGAGGATCTCACAAGCTTTTCAACATAAGGGACGGGAATCATCCCAACCCGGCCGTCCTTGTTCCGGGCACTCCACCATTGTTCTTCAGGCTTCTCTATTATCACCAGGATCTCACCTTTTTTAAAGGGCAGGTCTTCAGCATCATTCCCAGGAAAATCATAGAGAGTCCGTACATATTCCAGATTTTCTTCTGCTGTAGGCAGGTTGGGTGCTGATACAGACCCCATTGGTGGGCTTGGATACCTTGAGAAAAAAAATTACTTTTTAAGAGAAAAATCTTACTCTACACCAGTGTTTGTCAACCTTTAAATAAACCATTCTCTATAATAAATTATCTCACTCTCTAAATTAATTCCTTCTCAGTAGTTAAGAAGGTTCTGTTGTACTGTTTTACTACTATTTATATTGCAACAGAAGTTAATATCCTGAATATGCCTTTCTAAATCACATGCCAAGTGCATACACACACATACACACACCCCAAACCTCTGTTTTACAGGAACCTTTTGTTTACACACAGAAATACCTGGTCTGAATTTATTTTAGAAATCTCAAATGAGTTCAGCAGCCTCCTTAGGACCCTCTCACAAGCACTATATACTCTTCCTCGTGGTCCTAATCTATGGCATGCATCCTGCACACTTCCCTGGATACCCACAGAGAAGATGACAAAGACCTCTCTGTTTCTGTGTCCCTCAAAAATATAAAACCAGCCCTGGCAGGTTTGGCTCAGCAGTTAAGAGTGTTGGCCCGCGGACAAAGAGTCACAGGTTCCATTCTGGTCAAGGGCATGTACCTCAGTTGCGGTTTGGTCCACAGCCCTGGTCCAGCTCATGCAGGAGGCAAGCAATTGATGTCTCTCTCTCACACCGATGTTTCTCTCTCTCTCCCCCTCCCTCCCACTCTACCTCAAAATAAATGGAAAAATATCCTTGGGTGAGGATTAAAAAAAAAATTCATACATATATATAAACCAGAAAAGGATTTATATGCTTTCCAAATTAAAAAAAACTTGCACTGTGCCCAGCTGGCAGGGCTCACTGGTTGAGTGTCGACCCATGCACCAAGAGGTCACCAGTTCAATTCCCGGTCAGGGCACATGCCCAGGTTGTGGGCCCAATCTCCAGTGGCAGTATGCAGGAGGTGGTCAATCGATGTTCTCTCTCATCGATGTTTCTCTCTCTCTCTCTCTCTCTCTCTCTCTCTCTTTCTCCCTTCCTCTCTCTAAAAGCAATAAAGGAAAAAAACAAAAAAAACTTACACTGCATTTTGTATAGGAATCATCATCTGAACATCCAAAGAAGAGCATGTGAACGTTTTCACTGCAAAACTCACAGGCAAGAGTAGCTCTCAGTTAAACATCAGACATTTTAATTTATTTATTTATTATTATTATTATTATTTTTAAATCCTCATCTGAGGATATCTTTCCATCTATCTTCAGATAGAGTGGGAGGGAGGGAGGAAAGGAGAGAGAGAGAGAGACATTGATTCAAGAGAGACACATTGACTGGCTGCCTCCCACACAACCCCGACCTGCAACCAAGGTACGGGCCCTTGACCAGAATTGAACCCGTGACTCTCTGGTCCATGGGTCGACGCTCTAACTGCTGGGCCAAACTGGCCAGGGCTAAGCATCAGTCATTTATTTAACAGATACCACCACACCCCTTTGCTATGCCCACAGATTCAATGTGTATTTGCCTAGTATGTTGTAGTATGCACTCCCAGAGACAATTACACAAGCACAGTCCTCAGCTCTCCAACATCCCATTTGTAATGCCCCTTCTGCAAAAGAAGTACAGAGGGCTCTCCTTTAGGTTCTTAACCTAAGAAATGTTCTAAAAAGTTGCAAACACACCAAGTTTTAGAAGAAACTATTTTACCATCAGCCCCATTCCCATAACTTTTCTGAAGCACACAATCTACACCACAGTAACAAGCCCTAGGCTTGTCTGTGCATCTTTAAGTGATGACTTTCCCTGCAGGTCCATTCACCAGAGTCAGATTCTAGGATAGCCCTGAGGGAGAAGGCTAGATACTCCCACTGACTATGGTTTCTGAATGGTTCATGGCCATTCACTTTCTTTATTCCCCCATTTAATGATTTAAGAAGTTATTTCATAACAACATGATTTATGTCAAAGCATTTTAATTTTTTAAATAAGTCTGCTTTATAAAAAGTGTCACCATTGCCTTGGCCTGTCTGGCTCAGTGGTTAGAGCATCGGCCCGAGGACCATGGAGTTGCGGGTTTGATTCTCGTTAGGGGCACATACCTCAGTTGCGGTTTGGTCCCCAGCCCTGGTTGGGTTTGTGCGGGAGGCGGCCGGTCGATGTGTTTCTTGCATGGATATCCCCACCCCCACCCCCCTTCTGAAGATAAATGGGAAAAAATATAATCGGGTGAGGATTAAAAAAAAAGTATCACAACATTCAGCAAAAATAGGAAAACAAAAGATAAAAAAATCCCATAGTTCTTGCCCTAATATAGCTACAATTCTCCTCTTCTTTTCTCCCCTCCCACAAGCCCAGTTTATGGCTTTCTTTTTTTTTTTTAAAACATGGAACGCTTCACGAATTTGCGTGTCATCCTTGCACAGAAGTCATGCTAATCTTCTCTGTATCATTCCAATTTTAGTATATGTGCTGCTGAAGCAAGCACCTTTCTTTTTTTATTTTTAAATCTTCACCCGAGCCCGGCTGGTGTGGATCAGTGGTTGAGCATCGACCCATGCACCAAGAGGTCGCAGGATCGATTCCCGGTCAGGGCACATGCCCAGGTTGTGGGGCATGTAGGAGGCGGCCAATCGATGTTCTCTCTCATTGATGTTCTCTCTCATCGATGTTTCTGTCTCTCTCTCCCTCTCCTTTCCTCTCTCTCCAAAATCAATAAAGAAAAAATATTAAAAAAACAAACAAAAACATAAATCCCCACCCGAGGATATTTTCCATTTATCTTCAGATAGAGTGGGAGGGAGAGAGACACATCGATTGGTTGCTCCTGCACGACCCCAGGGCTGGGAACCGAAACGGAACTAAGGTACGTGGCCCTTGACCGGAATCAAACCTGAGACTCTTTGGTCGGTGGACCAATGATCTAACCACTTAGCCCAACTGGCCAGGGCAATGATTTTCTTAAAAAAAAAAAAAAAAAAGTCCTGTGTATGCCTGTGGCAGTTCAGTTTTTCTGCCTAACATCACACTACAGGTGTTTCCCCACATCACTGGTCTTCTTCATGATCACTTTCACAGCAGGATAACATTTCATTCTAGGAGTCTGCTGCAATAAAGCAGTCCTGGTTTTCTGGATATTTAGGGTTTTCTTCTTTCTATTTAATCATCCATGTCACAGACACTTTTGGCCATATTTTCCCTATAATGGATTTTCTGTAAAGCCTAGATTCCCAGATTAAAGAACAGGAACATTTTCATGGCCCTTGGTACATACTTGCCACACTACTTTCCAAAGACAGTCTTCATAATTTGGCAAAACTTGTATCTTTTAAAGAGAATGGAACATTTTATTTATCTATCTATCTATTTATTTTTGGTTAATCTTCACCCAAGGATATTTTTCCATTGATTTTTAGATAGAGTGGGGTGAGGGGGGAGAGAAAACAGAAACATCACACATAGATTGGTTGCCTCCCAAATGACCCTGACTGGGGCCAGGGATCGAACCTGCAACCCAGGTACGACCTTTTGGTCCAGGGGCCACCCCTGAGCCAAACAGTTTTAACCCCTGAGCCAAACCAACTAGGGCAAAACTTGTATCTTTTTTTATGTAAATGACTAGATCAGAATACCATGGTGATTAGGAGCTTGATTTAAAACCTCAAAGGACTTATTACTTACTAAGGGGAAAACTGCCTAATATCAATCAGTGTATCTAAAAAGAGATAGCAGGAATGGTAGGAGCAGCAACAGTAATCAAGAATCGACATGCATTACCTATACCAGGCATTATTTGCAGTATTTGCAGACATTAAATTGTTTAATCCTGTACTGGCCAATGCAGCTCAGTTGACTGAGTATCGTCCCATGCATTGAAAGGTAGCTGGTTCAATCCCTAGTCAGGATGTATACAGGAGGCAAACGATCAATGTTTCTCTCTCTCCCTTCCTCTCACTCTTAAAAAAAAAAAAATCAAGCCCTGGCCGGTTTGGCTCAGCGGTTAGAGCGTCGGCCTGCGGTCCAGAGAGACCCGGGTTCGGTTCCCACTAGGGGCATGTACCTTGGTTGCAGTTTGTCCCCGGCCCTGGTTGGTCGTGCGGGTGGCAGCCACTCGATGTGTCCCTTTCACATCGATGTTTCCTCTCTCTCTCTCCCCCTCCCACTCTATCTGAACAAAAAATGAAAAAATGTCCTCAGGTGAGGATTAAAAAAAAAAAAAAATCAATAAAAATAAAATAAACTGTTTAATCTTCAGAGCAATCTGGTAAGATAGATGTTCTTATTATCCCCATTTTACCAATGAGGAAGCCAAAGTGGGGTTAGATTTGCACTTGGGCAGCTGCCTCATGAATTAATCCTGCATCTTTCAGGTGCATAACAATTAATTCATAATGTGTGTGTGAAACATTCACAATAGTTCCTGACTAGGCACAGAGCATCAAATTAGCTCCCCATCCCACACCGTTTAAAGTATACCTCTGTTCCTTTTTTTTTTTTAATGTTTTTATTGATTTTTTAGAGAGAGGAAGGGAGAGAGAGAGAGAGAGAAATATCGACTGACCACCTCCTACACACCACCCACCAGGGATTGAGCCCACAACTCAGGCATGTGCCCTGACTGGGAATCGAATTGGGACCTCCTAGTCCAAGGGACGATGCTCAATCCACTGAGCCACAACAGCCAGGCCTCTGTTCCTATTTCAAGGGCCACAAAGATTCTGTAAAAACTTTGGGTGGTGTCCTGGCCAAATGGCTCAGATGGTTGGAGCACCGTCCCATACACCAAAAGGTTGAGGGTCCAATTTCCTGGTCAGGGCACATACCTAGGTTGTGAGTTTGATCACTGATTGGGGCGCTTATGGAGGCAGCAAATGATTGATGTTTCTCTCTCTCCTTAGAAATCTATTTAAAAAAACCACACACACATCTTTGGGTGAGGATTAAAATTTTTTTTACAAGTTTGAGTAGTACTACATAAATCTCAAATACTTTACTAACAGCACAATCAGTTGCATCTCAGAACCATCCAAGGGTATTTTATTTTTTGTATAGTTGAAATTAAAAGCAGGCCCTGGCTGGGTTTTCTCAGTGGTTAGAGCGTCAGCCTGCAGATCAAAGAGTCACGGGTTCAATTCCGGTCAAGGGCACATACCTCGGTTGCAGTTAGTTCATCCCTGGCCTGGTCAGGGTTATGCAAGAGGCAACCAGTCGATGTGTCCCTCTCATGTTGATGTTTCTCTCTCTCTCTCTCTCTCGCCCTCCCATTCTATCTGAAGATAAACAGAAAAATATCCTCGGGTGAAGATTAAGAAAGAAAAAAAAGCAGTTCGTTCTACATTGCAGATCGTGAGGACACTAGTACAGCTTCAGCGGGAATTAACCCCAATGAAATCCATTTACTCAGATACCCACTGGCCTTACTATGTACTAAGAATCTAGGAGATGCCCTGGTGAGTTTGGCTCAGCAGTTAGCGCATCTGTCTGCGGACTGAAGGGTGTTGGGTTTGATTCCAGATCAAGAACATGTACCTAGGTTGCAGGTTTGATCCCCAGTCCCAGTCGGGGTCCTGCAGGAAGTAACCAATAGATGTGTCTCTTGTCTCTTTCACATTGATGTTTCTCTCTTTTCCTCTCTCCTTCCCTCCGTCCCTTCCACTCTATCTAAAAATCAAGAAAAATATCCTCGGGTGAGGATTAACAAAAACAACAAAGCCCAGCTGGTGTGGCTCAGTGGATTGAGCGACAGCCTATAGACTGAGAGGTCCCAGTTCGATTCTCAGTTGGAGCACGTGCCTGGGTTTCAGACTTGATCCCCAGTGCAGGAGGCAGCCGATCAATGTTTCTCTCTCACATTGATGTTTCTATCTCTCTTTAGAAACATATTAAAAACAACCACAACAAAAAAAGAATTTGGGAGACAAAAAATTAAAACCAAGTTCCTGCTCTCAAAAGACAGTCAATTTAGTAGAGGAAGAGATTAGAAGACAAACGAGATATCGAAGTACAATTAACGTGTGTCATGACAGAAGCTGATAGGGTCAAAGAACACTCAAAGGAAGGAGTAAGTTCTGCTAAGGGTCAGGAGAACAGGCAAGGAGGTAATGCACAAAAAGCTCAAGACTAGCCCTGGCCGGTTTGGCTCAGCGGTTAGAGCGTCTGCCCGCGGACCAGAGAGACCTGGGTTCAGTTCCTGCTAAGGGAGCGTATCTCTGTTGCAGTTTGTCCCCGGCCCTGGTTGGGTCGTGTGGGAGGCGGCCACTCAATGTGTACTTTTCACATTGATGTTGCTCTCTCTCTCTTCCTCTATCTCCCTCCCACTCTATCTGAGCAAAAAATGGAAAAATGTCCTCGGGTGAGGATTAAAAAAAGAAAAAAAGAAGCTGAAGACTAGCACCCTTTGAAGTTGACAGATTTTGTGGAAGATAAGCTTATATATTTTGATTCTGCTTCAGAAAAAGACCAGAGGCCCAAAGGTTCAAAAGCTCCCTTTCCCACCCTGGCCGGTTTGGCTCAGCGGTTAAGAGTGTCGGCCTGCGGTCCAGAGAGACCCGGGTTCGGTTCCCGCTAGGGGCACGTACCTCGGTTGCAGTTTGTCCCCAGCCCTGGTGGGTCGTGCGGGAGGCAGCCACTCGATGTGTCCCTTTCACGTTGATGTTTCTCTCTCTCTCTCTCTCTTCCTCTCTCTCCCTCCCACTCTATCTGAACAAAAAATGGAAAACCTCCTCAGGTGAAGATAAAAAAAAAAAAAAAAAAAAAAAGCTCCCTTTCCCAGCCTCCCCACAGCTCACAGGGCAACTGCTGGTTCCTACAAGCATGGACCAGAAGCTTTGTGGGAGAGGTACTCCAGAGGTTGGCAAACTTTTGTAATGGGATGGTACATATTTGAGGCTTTGTGGACTACCTATGGCCTTTGGGGTGTGTGTGTGTGGGGTGTGTTTGTGTGTGTGTGTGTGCACTCACGTATGTATATTCATACAACCTTTAAAAAGTGCAGTGACTGCCCAGCTGGTATGGCTCAGTGGTAGAGCGTCCACCCATGCACCAAGAGGTCACCAGTTCAATTTCTGGTCAGGGCACATGCCCAGGTTGTGAGCCTGATTCCCAGTGGGGGACATGCAGGAGGCAGCCAATTAATGTTCTCTCTCTTTGATGTCTCTCTCTCTCTCTCTCTCTCTCTCTCTCTCTCTCCCCCTCTCCCTTCCTCTCTAATTTTTCTTTTTTTATCCTCATCCGAGGACATTTTTGCATTTATCTTCAGATAGAATGGGGGGGGGGGGAGACAGAGAGAGAAACATCGGCGTGAGACACACATTGAGTGGTTGCCACCCACACGACCCCAACTGGGGCTGGGGACAAACTGCAACTGAGGCGTGTGCCCTTAGTGGGAACCGAACTCGGGACTCTCTGGTCCGCGGGCCAACGCTCTAACCGCTGAGCCAAACTGGCCTGGGCCCTCTCTCTCTAAAATCAATAAAGAAAAAATTAAATAAAATAAATAAATAAAAGTGTAATGACCATTCTTAGCTCCAGCACACTATACAAAACTATCTGGAATCTAGCCTACAGATCTGCAAACTATGGTGTGTAGGCCACTACTCCAACTGCATGGTTTTATAAATAAAATTTTACTAGAACATAAGTCAAGTCCATTCATTTACGTATTAATCTATGACTGCTTTTGCGCAATAAGGGCATAGCTGAGCAGTTGTGACAGAGGCTATGTGGCCTACAACCTTAAAATATTTACTATCTAGCCTTTTACTGAAAGTTTGCTGATTCCTGGTCTGGATTACTGGCTTAAAGGAGGCAAAGTGCCCTTCAACACTTCCTTGGTGAGGGGGGTGTGTATGTGTGTATAAATTTGATAAAGATGGAAGACAGCTTATACTTTCTCTACTAGTATATTGCTATAGTGACCTTGGGGCTCATTTCCTGATTCAGTACATGTGCAGATATCCTTAAATTTAACATCAAATCAATCTCCCAGACATATATATCTCTGACACTGAAGTCTTCCATCCCATATTCTCAAACTCATTTACTCAGCAAAATCATCTACAAATTACACATTAGTTCCACTGTAGATGAAACGATACTTGCCCTTTAGGTCCCACTGCTCAAATAGGAAACATAAAATCAGAACAATTCATTGTTTCTCAATCATTTCAGTTTCTTCCTTGATCAAGACTGTAAATAGCACCCATCAAATCCCCTTTAAAGTTTACATACAAAGAGTTTTCCAAGCCCATTCAAACATACTAAACCTCTCTATGCCTATGGTCCATGGCACACTTTGAGTAGTAAGACCCTGGATGACTAACTGGTAACTGGCTTTTCTTATCTAATAATGAACCTACCTCCTCTTTTGGTTAAAAGCAGCAATTTTCAACCTTTTCCATCTCGTGGCATACGTAAACTAATTACTAAATCTGTGGCACACCAAAAAATATATTTTTTGCTGATCTGACCCCCAAGAGATATAATTTTGATTCATTCACACCAGATGGCTATTGTGTTGGTTGTTGTCATTTTTTATTTGACAATCTGCTTTATTCTCTGGTTCTGCTTTATTCTTCCTTCCTAACTTGCTGCCCATCAGTCACATTAATTACAACCCTGTGCCCTTCCCAGCAGGCAATGCCACCATCTCTTCTATATCATACATTTGTTCTCATTCTTCAAGAATCAGTTTGACCCTTTAGTTAGTTGATTATACTTGCTTTTAAGCTTCCATGGTATTACATTTTAATTTGTTCAATATATTGAGCTTCTCAAAGGCTAGAATCACAGTTTAGTCACATTATATGCCTTGAATTATTGGGCTTTGGTATAGAGTAGGCCCATATATATTTAAATTCCTAATAAAATTAAAATGTCAAAAACACAAGGAAGCACTTCCCATTCTTGTTTCTATCCTTTTTTTCCTTCTGAAAACACAAAAGCTTTGCCATTCCAATTCCCTAAACATGGTTTAATCCAGTTATACAGACAAGGAAATCTTCAGCACTGCTCCACTCACACTCTAAGCCATCATTCCAGACTAGCTGCCACATGCCTGGGGCCCCACCTTACTTGTTAGGAGCTTAGCTCAGACTCTAGGATAATCTGAACTCCCACTAATAAGAAATGCCTCCTTTTACTTATCAGAAAGAACTAAAATATTTTAGCCTGAAGGAACCTTAGAAATAATCTAGTCCAACTATTCAGATCAAAAGGGAAATTCTTTCTTAGGTAAAAAATTCTCTATATTTGAGTCTCACACAAGAGATATGTCACAAATAAAATGAATACCAGTATTTTACATGCCACGGGAACATAACTCTTTTTTTTTTTTTTAAATCCTCTCTGGAGGATACTTTTCCATATCTTCAGATAGAGTGGGGGGGGGGGGGGGAGAAACATTGATGTGAGAGAGACACATCGATTGGTTGCCTCCCGCATGACCCAACCAGGGCCCTGGGGACTGAACTGCAACCGAGGTATGTGCTCTTGACTGGAATCAAACCCTTGACTCTTTTGATCCACCAGCCGATGTTCTAATCACTGAGCAAAACTGGCCAAGGCAGGTACATAACTCTTAACTGGGCAAGCTTCCATTCCAGGCATAATGACGTTCTGATATCTTATCTGAATTAAATTTAGATGATTTAAACCATGGTAAGAAGAAACTCAGTTTATTCACAGTGTTGAATGCTATGCTAATTACAATTACTGGTAGTCCTTCCCTACTAATTATAAAAGTCCAGATTTGAGTTCCCTTAAATATTTAGAACAGGGGATGTGGGAGGTATGATCTTGCTGCCTGTGGTAACCTCTGGTCCATGCAGAGTTTGCTTTCTGCTTCACAGGTGAGAGGATTCTCTTCTGGGCACCCAGGTTAGGTTGAGCATCCTTTCCAGTTCTCCCACAGCTACTTTACCATATTAGATAACATGGAAATAGCCTTTAAAAAATCCCGGTAACTAGTAAGGTCCTTAAGAGTATGACAAGGACTATTTTTTTAAATTATTTTTAATTTATTGATTGGGGGGCATCGATTTGTTGTTCCACTTACTGATGCATTCATTGGCTGATTCTTGTATGTACCCTGATGGGGGATTGAACCCACAACTTTGGCCTATTGGGACGATGCTCTAACCAACTGAGCTACCCGGTCAGGGCAGGACTGCTGATTTAATGTAGTTCCATATTACCAGGTACATGCGATGTGCAATGTCTGTTCAGTAAAAATAAAAATTTTCTCTAAGGGTCAACTCACCTCAGTTTTTAAATGTTTACTTCTCATGATTTTTCTCCTAACTTTCATACATAAACTAGAATTGAAAAAGCAAGTTACACAAAACACACTTTCAAGTTTCTAAATCATGTCAAAATGTAGTTCATATCTAAACAATCCACTCAGACACCTTCTGAAACATTCTGTTGTTAAACTGGAAATAGTCTCTATTAAATAAAAAAACACTAGTGCTTACCTGACTACTAACTATAACAATGCACAGAATGTTAAAATTGTTTATACTCAAATAAAATGGAAGTGAAAACCACCACAAGATGTTTATCAAATGATTTGTAACATAAAAATTACACCCACATACAAAGAAAGAATCCTTTAGAGCAGCGGTTCTCAACCTGTGGGTCGCGACCCCTTTGGCGGTTAAACGACCCTTTCACAGGGGTCGCCTAAGACCATTGGAAAACACATATTTCTGATGGCAAGTCATAACAGTAGCAAAGTTACAGGTATGAAGTAGCAACGAAAATAATTTTATGGTTGGGGGTCACCACAACATGAGGAACTGTATTAAAGGGTCGTGGCATTAGGAAGGTTGAGAACCACTGCTTTAAGGTCATTCAAAATCAACAAAAGCCAGTTAGCTCTCAGAAGCACGGCCACGCCTTTCTGCCTTTCTTCTCTCAGGCATGCATCTCCTAAACTCTAGGAGTCCCCTAGAGACTTGCAACCAGGGGAGCAATGGGCAGTGGCAGCTCATCTTGGGCTAATGCCCTGAACCTATCTCCAAGGTCCCTTTTCTTTGACTTTCCAGTAAGCCAAAGCAGCTCCGCCAAGGCTCTCTCCTGTTGCTTCTATCCAAAGGCCTTTCTTGTTTGACTGTCCCCAGCTTTAATAATCGTACTCTCAAAAAAAAATCAACAAAAGCCATTTGACATGATACCTTTTGGAGGTTAAGTTTACCATAGACAGATACAAAAAGCAATTATAGTAATAAGATAAAGCTAGAGGACAAAGTTACAAATATACCAAGTAATCATCATTTCTTCCTTTCTCTTCCTCTATCACCCCCCCTCCCTCCCATCAGGATCAATCTTATCTCCAAAACAGGCATTTCCACCAAGCCACAGCTGTCTATATGTCTATCTGACCTACAACACACACACACATCATCAGTCACCATCATTTTGCACCTGGATTATAGTAATGTCAGGTTCAAACTCCTCCTATGGCACCCACTGCACTTTAAAGAAAATCCAATTTCCTTATCTTGACCATTATATCTCCCAACTCTTCACCTCTTCTTTTAAGAACCACACTCCTGCCCTGGCCTGTCTGGGACCAATTTGGCCCTTGGACCAATCAGCTGCGGGTTCGATTCTGATCAAGGGCACATAACTCGGTTGTGGTTTGTCCCTGGCCCTGGTTGGGTTGTTCAGGAGGCAACCAGTCGATGTGGCTCTATCACATCAATGTTTCTCTCTGTATCTCTCTCCCCCTCCCTCCCACTCTTTCTGATGATTAAAAAAAAAACAAAAAACCACACCCCCGCCCTGACCAGGTTGCTCAGTTGGTTGAGGCAATGTATACAAGAAGCAACCAATGAATGCACACATAAGTGGAACAACAAATCGATGTCTCTCTCTCTCTCTTTTTCCTCACTCCCCCCTCTGTAAAATCAATAAACAAACATATCCTCCAGCATGGATGCATAACCAATGGACACAGATAACAATGCTAGGGGGGTGCGGGGGAGGGATGGGGAGGAGGGTGTCTGGGGGGGGGGGGGAAGCAGAAACATCTGTAACAAAAATAAATTAATAAAAATTGGGGGAAAAATAAATAAAAAATAAACATATCCTCCAGTGAGGAATTAAAAAAAAAGCTCCCTGCTGGTGTGGCTCAGTGGATTGAGCTGCTCAGCCCATGGACTGAGAGGTCCCTGTTCTATTCCTGGTCAGGGCACATCCCCAGGTTGTGGGCGGAATTCCCAGTAGGGGGCATACAGGAGGCACCCGATAGATGCTTCTTTCTCACATCGTTTTTATCTCTCTCCCTTCCTCCCTAAAAAATTAAAAAAAAAAAAAAATTAAAATAAATCAAGACTAGAATAAAACAAGCATCAATTCTTTTTTTTTTTTTAATTCTCACCCAAGGATATTTCCCCACCTGTCATCAGATAGAATGGGAGGGAGGGAGAGAAACATCGACTAGTCACCTCCAGCACGACCTGACCAGGGCAGGGGATGAACAGCAACCGAGGTAGGTGCCCCCGACCAGAATCGAACCCACAACTCATTGGTCCGTGGGCCGATGCTCCAACCGCTGAGTCAAACTGGCCAGGGCAAAGCACCAATTCTTAAATTCTGAGGAAGTCACATAGTTATAACCTTCTGCTAAGCAATAAACAAAAAATGAATTATTGGCCAAGGGGCATGAAATTCTGGCTTTAAGAGCTCAGTTTTGATGCCTAAAAGCTAAACCACTTAATTTCTCCTGTTTAGGGCATGAAGAAGCATTACACTGATTTTTGCATCTGTCCAAGGTTTTACTAGCCTCTAGTTTTCTACAAAGGCTAATAAGCACATCAAACCAAAACCGTAAATTTCAGACTTGGGAGAGGAAATCCAAAGACTCAGTGTAACAAAGTAAATCCAGTCAGGATCTGATTCAACCAGCATTGAAAGGCCTATGAGAGGTAACAGGGAAAATGAAAAACTAAATTACAGCAACATGCCTGGGGTGAAGTGCATAAAGAAAGAGAAACAATTCAAGCTGAATGTGAGGGGGAGGGTCAGGAGAAGGTCTAATTATTTGTGAGGAGCCTGGAACAACAGGTAAGCTTTCACTAGGTAAGGAGTGGGGTGGAGTTAGGCAGTCAAAGAGCCAACAGCCTGAGCAAAGGTTCCCAGGGAATGAGTGAGCAGACTAATGGGGCTGCACCAAGTTAGGAGAGGAGGTAAGCACAGACATCAAAGATAGATTTGGTATTTGGGAAGACACAGTGGAAGGAAAATATGGAGTCATTTTTTGTGGGTAGCAGGAAGCCACTGCAGCATATTCCTTTTTCTTCCTCTAGAAAGGGATCAAGCCATTTATTTACTCACACTTTTGGAACAGCTGTATTATAGTACCTGTCACCTCAATGTAAGCACAATGCCTGGCACATAACATGGCTTAATTAATGCCTGAAAATAATGATATAATTCACCTTCCCAAGTTATGGAAGTCATTTACTAAAACATATTACAAAACCTCATTACAGTGGGTTCTAAGATTCTCTCCAATCCCTTACTATTGGAATTATACTGTGCTCAGAGTTCTCTTACGAGTTTCTTCGGGAATCTAGAAGTTTCACCAGATTCTTGATGTCTAAGTCTTTGTTTTACAGTATTTGATTTATAATCACTTTCTCCCTGTTTTTAAAGTCCATTTAGTTCAGTAGTTAATCTTATAGCCATTACACTGTCATGGCTTTGTTTCTTCTCTATCAGACGCAGCACAGACTAGGCATTCAGTGACTGCTCCTTAATTAATTATAAGAGCTTTTAATGTGTAAAGCTCACAGTAATACCTTGTCAGCAAATTTATAAAATCAGAAATATTTCATCCCTAAAAATCTTATTAGCACCCTGTCCTTTTAAAATAGATGTTTAAGAAATAAATTGAGCAGTGAAATACCTTTTATTTTTGAAATTCTAGGCAATTTCTTCAGCTCAAATCTGACATAATTTACATAGAAGATACCTCTGATAAAATACTGATTAAGGCAAATTAATGCAAATAATCAAATAAAAGAATGCATTTTACTTGGAAAGGGGGATGCTTGATGCTCAGTGTCATTTAGGATCCTTAATTCTAAAATAGATGTTAAACCATTAGACTTAACACAAAAAGTTCATCTAAAATTCAACTAGGATAGAAAAAAGTGTCATTCAAAAATTTCCAGAAGTAAACATTTCTTACTCTTCCTTGGAATTTAACCAAATGGATTTCTAGCCTATTAACGGTCCAGCTTGAGGAAAAACTATGAAATAAAAATTTTTTAAAAAATCCTCACTGAAGCCAATGTGCCTTCTTTTAAAATTTCTGTATTGCCTGGCCAGTGTGGCTCAGTGATTGAGCGGTGAGCCACGCACCAAGAGGTCGCTGGTTCGATTCCCCGTCAGGGCACATGCCCAAGTTGTGGGCCAAATCCCCAGTGGGGCATGCAGGAGGCGGCCAATCGATGTTCTCTCTCATTGACGTTTCTCTCTCTCACTCTCTCTCTCCCTTCCTCTCTCTCTAAAATCAATAACGAAAAAAAATTTTGTTAATAAAAATAAAAAAGATAAAGTTTCTTTATTTAATGTATAATAAGTGTCTGGCTATTTCAAACTTGGCACCAAGGTATCAATGTACAATTCTGTTATTTCACGGTTAAAGGTTTTGTTTCTAAATGTTAAAGATTTTAATTTATCAACTGCTCCAAAGGCTGCTGGACAGGAGTTCTTAACCTGGCCTTCAGAGATCTACAGGGAGTCCAAGAACCTTGAATAGTGTGCAAACGTGTGTGTACGTGCATTTTAGGGGGAAGGGAGGATGCCAAGGCTATCTTCAGATTCTCAAGTAAGTCTGTGGTCCAAAAAAGGTAAAAAAGACCCAAACAACAAAGCCCTGTTTTAGTATGATATCCAAATAGTGAACGTGGTGAAAAATAACGTACATTTTAATTTAACTATACAACCGCCGTTAGCATGTTTAAGACGCATCCCCTCATCCACAGTGACCCAGATCTTGACACTAGCTCTCCATTCAGAATGCCTTCTGGATAATAATTTGGTTCAGAATAGGGAGAAATGAGTTCAACCACCCACCCACACACACACACTCTTGGATCGACCCTCCTCGGGGGTCGGGTGGGTTGCACGCCCCGGGAGCGCGGGCGCTCGCGTACCTGGGCGCGGGCTCGATTAGGGTGGTGGTGTCCAGGTAGTGAATCTTGTAGAACTCCAGCAAGGCCGGCAAGTGGTCAAACTCCTGGTCCCCGATCTTAAAACGGCGGTTGGGCAGCGAGTTGATGATGTAGTGGGAGACCCGCGAGTTCTCGGACACCGACAGCACATAGTCCCCCGGGCAGGTGGAGGAGTCGCGGACTAGGAACATGCCGTGGCGCTGGCCCTGAAGCCGGGTCTGCGCCTCCTGGCGAGACACCGGCCCCATGTACCAGGCGGAGCGGTCTGAGGAGTCGAACCTGGCGGAGGACATGGTGTCGGGCCGAGGCTCTGGGGCGGGTCCGGGCGGCGGCTGCTCTCGCCTGCTCTGGACGCCTTTGCCCGGCAGACGGCTTTGGGACTGAAGAAGGGCCTCTGGGCACACCTCGAGGCGAGCTTAGAGGGCCGGGCCAGCACCTTCCTCTCGGCTCCGGGCCCGCAGCATCCTCCGCCTTCGCCCGCCTGCTCCGGGGCCGCCTCACGGAAGGAGCCGGCTCGGGAATGCGGAGCAGAGCCCGAGGTCGGGGCGGGCGAAGCTGAGCTACAGCGGAGGCCGCCCCGGGGTTCTCGGACTGCCCCACGTACCGGGAGTGCCTCCCTCCAGTCACTCCCGGCCTGAAACGCGCCGGCTCTGCGCCCTCACGACTCTGCACTGACCCCAGTTGCTACACCAAGCACCGAACTCCAAGGAGCGTCGCGCCTCCAGGGTGGTTTTGCCTAGCCGGTTCCCAAGAGCCACAGCAACAAAATGGCGGACGCGGGAGAAGTGGCCAGCCACCTCCCCCTCCGCTCAGCGCGCTCTGTCTGCGCACGCGCAGGCTCCAGCTTCCAGCTGCCGCCGGGGTCCTCCCCGTGACGTCTCGAAGCGCACCCAATGAGGAGCGCGGTCGTGACGGTCAGGGCGTGCGCCCCTTGCCCCGGCTCCCGCGTTCCGGGAGGAGGCGGAGGAGTCGGCGGCGACGGGCACTCCCTTCTTGGGCCGTCGTACGCCGCCGGGGGCGCTGCCGCTCCCGGATCTCCTCGCGCTGGCAGGAAAACAGCTGGAGCCAAGAGGGAGCGGCATTTCGAAAACCTGCTCTGGGAACAAAGCGTAACGTGCAGGCCGAATCTCCGGCCAGGGAGGCGTGTCACTGAGGTGACCTGGCGGGCTGAGGGGACAGTCCTGGAAGGACTGAGGTGGCTCAGGAAGGAGATTACTGCGGGGACTGAGGCGACCACTAGATAAAGACTAGGTAACCCTGGCCTGAAGTGTCCTGGGAGGCTGAGGGACCCAGAGTGGCCAAGTGACCCGACAGGCACAAGTTGGGGGAGTGAAGGTTGGATTGACTGGATTAAGTGATCTACGTAATCTGGTCATCACTGGCTCTGAATTAATGCAAATAAAATTCAGACACTCTCGGGCGTGGCCTTCTACTTGCTTCTCCGAGTTAGTCTTTCATTACCCCCTTGTTTACCACTCTCTAGCCGTGCCTTCCTAGCCGTTCTGTTCCCTACCTCCCAACAAGAATGTAAATTTTAAGAAATTGGAGATTTTGTCGGTCTTGTTCACCTCTGGGCCTAACACAATGCGTGGCCCTAAATTGATGCACAAATATTTGTTGAACGAATGACTATCGAGAAAAACCTCCAGGCTGCTGGTGCCCCATTATTGGTAGCACCACCCCAGGAATTGCACAGGCAAGAAAGCACATCCAAAAAGGGAGACGCAAGCAATACAAATCCCCTCTGTCAGTGAAATTTCATTTTGGCCCTTTGCATACCCCCTACTCCTCAGGTTGAACATATTCTAGACTGTAGGGTGATAGGCGACCTCCATCCTAGGGTAAACTAAAGGGTCAAGGCCTAGTGCCTTTTGTGACTCAACATCAGCATGTTTTCTTTAATCCCCCAAATACTTTCATGCTGTATTAGTCTCAGGTACAATTTGAATAGCATGGAATTTGAAGCTGACCGCTTGGGTTCAAATCCTGACTCAGTCAGTTGACTGAGTGACCTTGGGCCAGTTACTTAATTGTTCCATCCATACCTCATGTATTATTAAACAAGCTAATAATACATGTAAAGTGCTTAGAATAGTGCTTGGCACATATTAAGCATCATTTATATGTTTTTCCATTATTATTATTATTATTCAGCCTCTCCCTGGGCTTTTACCTCCATACCCTAAAAGTATGTAGATCTTAAAAAGTGTGTAGATCTTATTATAAAATTTCCATTTGATTTTCTAGCTGCTTTTCACTGCCAGATTTTCTCACGTCATTACGCACTCCTTGCTGAGCCTTGGTTTGGCTCCTACCATTTGCCTGAAACTGATCTTTGGAGATAATCATTGATCCTCCATTGAATCCATCATTTTCCTTGATCTGCCTGACTTTATGTGTTTATATTGAAAATCTCTTTCTGGAAAGACCCCCCCCACACACACACACACACACAGACACTAACGATTTTTTCCACCTCTCAAAATATACTTTCTCAGTCTTTTTCTGTGGCTCTTTTGTCTCCAGACTCTATATGTTTGGAGGTGGGTATTCTACTTTAGTGTATATGAGGATTAAGGAAAAGTGTAATCATGTAGTCATGTTCCCCTTGCCATTTTTAATGTAATTTTTATTTTTTATATTTTTATTGATTTTTTTAGTATATGTGCTGCCGAAGTGAGCACTATTTTTATTGATTTTTATAGAGAGAAAAAGGGAGCGGGAGAGAGAAACATTAATGTGAGAGCATAACATCAATCAGTTGCCTCCTGCACGACCCCTAATGGGGATTGAGCCCCAAATCTGGGCATATGCCCTGACTAGGAATTGAACTGGCAACCCTTTGGTGCACTGGATGACGCCCAACCAACTGAGCCACACCAACCAGGGCTATTTATTTATTTGAGAGAGAAACATCAATTTGTTGTTCCACTTATTTATGCATTCATTGGTTGTTTTGTTTTGTTTTTATCGTCACCCGAGGACATTTTTCCATTTTTTGTTCACATAGAGTGGGAGGAAGAGAGAGGAAAAGAGAGAGAGAAACATCGACGTGAAAGGGACACATCGAGTGGCTGCCTCCCACACGACCAACCAGAGCCGAGGACAAACTGCAATTGAGGTACGTGCCCCTAGCGGGAAACGAACCCGGGTCTCTCTGGACCGCAGGCCGACGCTCTAACCACTGAGCCAAACCAGCCAGGGCTCGTTGGTTGATTCTTGTATGTGCCCTGACCAGGGATCAAACCTGCAGCTTGGCATATCTGGACAATGTTCTAATCAACTGAGCTACCCGGCTAAGACCTCTATAGTTTTTTAAAAATTGAAATTCAAGCCCTGGCTGGTGTGGCTCGGTTGGGCATTGTCCCATGCACCAAAATGTTGCTGGCTTGATCCTGAGTCAGGGCACATGCCTGGGTTGCAGGTTGGAGTGATGTTTCCCTCTCACATCAATGTTTCTCTCTCTCTCCCTGTCCCTTTCTCTCTCTCTAAAACAAAATCAATAAAAAAAAATATTAAAAAAAAGAAATTCAAAATGTAATAATTGAGTATGCCCTGGCCAGTGTTGCTCAGTGGGTAGAGCATTGGCCTGTGCACTGAAGAGTTGAGAGTTCAATTCCCAATCAAGGGCTCATACTTGGGTTGCAACTTCGATCCTTGGCCCCTGTCAGGGAGTGTGCGGGAGGCAACCAATTGATGTGTTTCTCTCACATCCATCTCTCTCTCTCTCTCAATCTCTCTCTCTCTCTCTCCCAACCCCTCCCTCCCTCCCTTCCACTCTCTCTAAAAATCAATGGAAAAAATATACTTGGGTGAGGATTAACAAAAATAATAATAATAATAATAATTGAGTATAACATTTTTTGTAATCCAGGTATGCTAACCAGAAGAGTGGAATTTGGGGGGAAGATATTTTGCTTAATTGGGGTTCAGTGTTAGTGTTCCCTATCAAATAAATGTTGAGCTATTAATGCAGATCTGTAATGAGACTACATATTTCTTCTTTGAAAATGTTTTTCACCCAGATGGTACTGCCAATACTGCCGTCAATCCATGAGAATGATTTTAATTAACCATATTCATTGTCACGTATAGAATTCTATTATATTTTTCTAATATTTGCCTTTTAACTTTTTTATACCTGTAATTTCATTAATAATGCATAAATGGCTAATGGACAGGCATTACCAATTTGACTGACCTATCTTATCTACCCTGTAGAGGAAGTATTTTCTATTTTATCTAACTCACCTAATGACTGTTCATAAGCAGGTTAAAAATGTCATTTTGGGCCCCAAGTTTATACAACAATCTAAAACACAATCAGACTTATATGTTTTTTATTTTTTTAATTCTCACTCGATATTTTTCCATTGATTTTCAGATAGAGTGGGAGGGATGGAGGAAGAGAGAGAGAGAAAGAGAAACATTGATGTGAGAGAGACACATCAATTGGTTGCCTCCTGAACAACCCCAACCAGGGCTAGGGATCGGACTGTAGCCGAGGTATATGCCCTTGACCAGAATTGAACCCAAGACTCTTTGGTCCACTGGCTGACACACTAACCACTGAGACAAACCAGCCAGGGCATGTAGCTTTAAATTGTTGTTTAATAAGCCCTGGTTGGTGTGGTTCAGTTGGGTGGACATTGTCCCATGTACCAAAGGTTGCTGGTTCAATTCCCAGTCAGAGCACATGCCCAGGTTTTGGGCTCTATCCCCAGTAGGGGACATGCTGGAGGCAGCTGATCAATATTTCTCTCTCACATCAATTTTTCTCTCCCTCTCCCTTCCTCTCTGTCTAAAAATAAATTTAAAATCTTAGGAAGAAAGAAAGAAAGCTTGTGAGTTCTATTTCCAGTCAGGGCACTTGCCTGGGTTGTAGGCTCCATCGATTTCTCTCTCTCTCTCTCTCTCTCTCTCTCTCTCTCGCTCTCGCTCTCGCTCTCGCTCTCGCTCTCCCTCTCTCCCTCTCTCCCTCTCTCCCTCTCTCTCCCCCTTTCTCTCTCCCTCCCTCCTTCCCCCTCCCTCTCCCTTCTTCTTTCTCTAAAAATCAATTTTAAAGATCTTTTAAAAAAATTATTGTTTAAAAACAGGAGTGCTCTGGCTGGTGTGGGTCAGTGGTTAGACCATTGGCCAGAGCACCATAGGGTCTTGGGTTCAATTCCCAGTCAAGGGCATGTATGTGTGTTGCAGGTTTGATCTCCGAAGCAACCAATCTCTCCACCCCCCCCCCCCACGGTCTCTAAAAATCAGTGGAAAAAAATATCCTTGGGTGAGGATTAACAACAGAGAAAAACAGGAGTGGCTTGGAGCATTTTAAGTTGCCATTCCTATTGACCACCTGGCAGCATTCCCCTGCTCCCCAACTAAGGGCACAGTAATTTCATTTGGGTACTCTCTCAATGCCCCCCATGGCCAAGGCCCAGGTCTGAGTCCAAACGTCATGGAGCCACCTGCTAGGTTGTCTGGCCCTTTCCCACCAGTCGCTAAGCAGGAATTGCACACTCTCTCTCAAAGACAGAATCTTGTCCTTTTTCTCTGCTTTCTGAGAGTGTTTACAGGATATTTTGGCTTAGAGTTCAGGGGTCAAAGTGACAACCTTGGCCCCTAAGAGAGTTCTCTTTCCCAGAGGTTTGTGCTTTTCTGTGGTGGGAGATGGTGGTGATAGTAGTGGGCAGACTGTTCTCATTGCAGCCAGCTATCACTGCGCCTCCAAGCCTGGGGCTGCCTGGGTCTCAGGAGTGGGGATGGGGAGGCTTCTTTTGGCTCAGTCACATGAAGGAGGCTCTGGGCCAGGAAGCAGGGAGGCAAGGTTACAGTTAAGAAACTGGAAGAGCGCTGGCCGGTGTGGCTCAGTGGATAGAGCATCGGTCTGAACACTAAAGGGTCACAGGTTCAATTCCATGTCAATGGCACGTACCTGGGTTGCAGGTTCCATCCTGGCCCTGGTTGAGGTATGTTTGAGAGGCAACCAATTGATGTGTCTCTCACTTAGATGTTTCTCTCTGTCTCTCTCTTCCCCTCCTCCTCTCCCTTCCACTCTCTCTACAGAAAAATCTATGGAGCCCAGCCAGTATGGCTCAGTGGTTGAGCATCAACCCATACACCAAGAGGTTGCCGGTTTGATTCTGAGTCAGGGCACATGCCCAGGTTGTGGGCCCAATCCCCAGTGTGGGGCATGCAGGAGGCAGCCAATCGATGTTCTCTCTCATCGATGTTTCTATCTCTCCCTCTCCCTTTCTCTCTCTCTAAAAATCAATAAAGAAAAAAAAAATCTAGAAAAAAGAAACATCAATGGGAAAAGAATATCCTTGGGTGAGGATTAACAACAACAGAAAAGAAACCAGAAGAGTCCTGGCCGGGTTGGCTCAGTGGTTAGAGCATCGGCCCGTGGACCAATGAGTCACGGGTTTGAGTCCGGTCAAGAGCACATACCTCGACTGCAGTTCGTCCCTGGCCCTGGTCGGGGTCATGCGGGAGGCATCCAGTCGATGTCCCTCTCACGTTGATGTTTCTCTCTCTCTCTCTCTCTCTCTCCCTCCCACTCTCCCCCACTCTATCTGAAGATAAATAGAAAAAAAAAGTCCTCAGGTGAGGATTGGAAAAAAAGAAAAACCAGAAGAACCTGGGGACAACTGGAGAGTCATTTGGAATCAGCGCTCACAAAGGGACCAGGAAGCTATTGTAAGTGTGTGCCCTCTTACCAGCTGGCTCCCCATTACGAGGGTCATCTTTGGGGCCTGCTCTGAGCATCAGCTCCAGACCCACACAGCCTTCACAGTGCACCCACCACTCTGCTCTGAGAAAGCCGAAGCAGGGGTCGTCTGAGGACAGGGACTCCCAGCAGGAAAGTGTGTGTGGGACAGACAGGGAAGGAGTGGAGTGGGGAAGAATGGCCTGAGGAAGAGTGGGCTTCAGTTTCAAAGAGAGACAGGAGGCCATCGTTACTATTGCTCAGCAGGTGTGGGGGTGGGGAACATCCAGGTAAGAGAGGAGCTCATCAGAATTTGTGAGTTCTGGAAGAAGATCCAGTGAAGGCTTCAGCATGTCAGATGCTCCCTGCACTCCTGCCTGACACTCTAAAGCAGAGGAGGGGTTAAAGTTCAGGTCACTGTGTGAATGGTTGAGTGGGCAGTTGTTGGTTGCCAGGGAGGCTGGGAAGGAAGAGGAGGAGCCCCACAGTGATGTGATGGAGGCCCTGACTAGCTGCTGAGCTGTGGAACATGCAAACCTTATATGGAGAAATGGGGCTGGTCAGAACTGCCAGCCTGTGGCATAGTTTCCTGCCTGGAGTGGCTGAGGGGTTTCTTGAGGGCGCCATGTTGTTGAGTGTGTCCAGGGGGTGGGAAAACCAGGGCAGGGGGGCATGCATGAAGTCAGAGTTGCCATGGCCCTGGTAGTTGTTACCTTGGCTATTGTAGTTGTTGGAGTTGGTGGCCCCACTTGAAGGTGGGAGTGGGCATAGGGTTGCAATCATCTCCATGACATTGGACATGATCATCTGGCTGGAATTCATGGTCTTGCCATTGTGGTCATCTTTAATGTGTAGATCTGACTTGATGGACACTGGCTGCCAGTGTCCAACAACATGGCTGCCAGCTGCATGTGAGGTTGATGGTGACCTCTTCAAACTCAGCGGTTAGATGGCATTCAGGATGTCCCACATGTACTGATCCATGATCTCCAGGCCCTCAGGCCCTTGAGCAGAGTGGTTTTATTGCACACAGGACACCTCCAGGTTCCTCTCTTGCAGTACAGCTGCAGGTATGATTCCAGGTGAAAATGCTGAATGTGCTTGCAGTTGTGGCCTCAAGCAGGTAGCTGGCTGCACAGGAATGTGATAGGGCACTTTAGAGACACTTTGATGGCTATCTGCTTCATGCTGTCCTCCTCATTGAGGTTGTGTTGCCTGACGAGGCTGCCACGCTGCTGAAATTCCACTTGATTTTGGTAATGCAGTGCTCAGGAGGCAGAAGGCACTTCTTGAGGCCTTGCAGCATGGAGCTTAGGGATGGCTGGTGGACCAGCTGCAGCATGAAGAGGTGGGAATAGCAGCAGTCCCTGAAGGATGGTGTTTCGGCCTGGTTGGCACACATGCTTGAGGTGCAGGGGCTTGTGGGAGGTCTTGTCACCAAGCTTAATGGTGAAGGGCATGGTGTTCACAGTGGCCTGCACAGAGGCCGGCCAGATGGTGTTCATCCACCGGTCCTCGTGGTGGTAACACTTGAACTGCAGCTCTATATCAGACCTCTACATCAGCGTCTGGTGGACTGTGGGCTGCATGTAAAAGACACGATTGCTGATGGCCAGGTTGTGTTCAAAGCAGAAGGGCTCCAATACTATGTCATCCCACATGGGGAACATGAACTGCAGCTCACTGTGGGTGGCTAGGAGTGGTGGCAGAGTGCTTATATTTGGCTTGATGTCAGGTGGGAAGAGTGGTTTAACACCTTGGCTGGGGGACAGGTATGGGGGGGATGCTGCTCCACGGGGGTCATGGGAGGCATGGGATTCCCTATAACAGGTGAGTAAGGGTAATTTGCCACAGGAACTGGCCTGGGAGGCTTATTGACATACCCTTGGTTGTTTCCCGAGAGGATGTTATTCTGTCCATTAAACTACACTGGTTTCTAATACTGCCCCATGTTGACTGTGGGAGGTGTGTACTTCCTGGTGCTCAGCTGGCTGGACATCCTTTGCCCAGGGTAGTTGGGCGAGGTGAATGGCCATGGGGTGTTGGGGGTGGGGTACTGGCCTGGCTGGGTGGGGAATTGACTGTTTGATCAATATTGCTGGTTTCCACAGTTGGGCTCTCCTTGGTATGGCCTCATTATACTCTGAATGAGAGTATACTCAGCACTGGGGCTGAGGGCACACGTAGGTCTGCTGGGACATCCACTGCCCATGCATGCCAAAGGGGCTGATGCTGGGCGGCTGGGGTTGGTTCATATCCATGCCATGGGAGGGCTGCTCATCCCCGAGGGTGTCATGCCAGCTGTCATGCTTTCAGGGTTCATGCTGCCCTGATGGAGACAGGACCCTGCGGCCTGGACTGGTTCATGAATTGGTTGTTATAGGCCTGGGTAGGACCCATCAGTCCATATTGGTTTATATCCTTATTCTGTATCTCCTGCAAGGCTGCCACAGTGGCTGTGGCTGTGGCTGCCTCTGCTGCCCCTGCGGCTGCTGTGGTGATGGCCAGCGGCTGAATGAAGTCAGCAGGCAGCCTGGTGTGTGGAGAAATGCCCATGCCCGTGGAGGCATTAGGACCCCAGGGTAACTGGCCCAGAAGCCCCCAGTGCCAGGGTAGTTGGGTTGGCTCTACATGCCCTGCTGGATATAAGGCTTCTCAGGACCAGCCTTGGCTGAGAACTGCTGTTGCTGCCCAGCAAACTGGGGGAAGTTGAGGCCAGGGTTTCTGGTGGTCATGCCCGAGGCCATGGGGTTGCTGCCTGGATTCATAGGGTTGTTGGCATTGGCTATAGGTTCCCAAGGACCTGGCTCTGGCACATATTGGTCACTCCCCAAACCGTGGTGACCATGGAGAGGAGAGGGAGCTGGAGGCTACTTGGTGTTCTGTTGCCAAGGGTCAGGGTCATAGGGGAATGGCCCATCACTGTACCACAGAGTGGGTTCCATGGAGCTCATGGAGTTGAGGGAGGGGCTTCATGGGAGTTTCCCCGGGGGAGGGGGTCGCTCTGGCATCTCTTCTGATGTTGGAGTAGCAGCAGGAGGCCCAGCTCCTCGAACCAGGAGGACATCAGGGCTGGACGTTACACCAGCCTTGGTCCTGCCCTGGCGCCCTCATCGAGCAACTCCAGGCTGGGTTTAACTGAAGATGACCCTCATGATGGGGCGCCAGCTGGTAAGAGGGCACACACTGACAATGGCTTCCTGGTCCCTCTGTGAGCACTGATTCCAAATGACCCTCCAGTTGTCACCCCCAAGTTCTTCTGGGTTTTTTTGTTAATCCTCACCCAAGAATACTTTTTCCATTGATTTTTTTGTAGAGAGAGTGGAAGGGAAGGAGGAGGAGAGAGACAGAGACAGAGAGACAGAGAAGCATTGAGAAAGACCTGAGATCCAACACGCAGACACTGGGCATGGCTGGTATCCCTGCTGGCAGTGACTTGGCCACCCCCTCCCCTGCAGCTGCCTGCTCTGAGGGCACTCTGGCTCCTGTTCTCCTACTCGCTGTTGCCTGTTTAGCACCATCCATCCTGCTACGGCACCACCACTTTTCTTCAAACCTACCCAAAGTTGTTTTTTAGGTTTAGAGGGCTGACAATCAAAGAAACACTAAATAATAATATCTATGAGACTGTTCATCAGTGCTTTACTGATAGCAGGTGTCTCATACTAGTGTATCAAAAATACATTTTAAAGAGTGAAGAAAAAAATACTCTTGTTCATTTCTTTTTTTTTTTTAATGCTTTTATTGATTTTTTTAGAGAGAGAGAAAGGGAGAAGGAGAGAGAGATAGAAACATCTATTGACTGTCTCCTGCATGCCCCACACTTAGGATTGAGCCCACAACCTGGGCATGTGCCCTGACCAGGAATCGAACTAGTGACTTCTTGGTCCATGGTTCAGTGCTCAACCACTGAGCCACACTGGCTGGGCTCTTGTTAATTTCTTATCCCTTAATGTCCATGTTAATAAATTTTTTTCTTTATTGATTTTAGAGAGAGAGGAAGGGAGAGGGAGAGAGAGATAGAAACATCGATGAGAGAGAACATCGATTGGCCGCCTCCTGCATGCCCCGCACTGGGGATCAGGCCTACAACCTGGGCATGTGCCCTGACCGGGAGTTGAACTACAACCTCTTGGTGCACGGGTCGACGCTCAACCACTGAGCTACACCAGCTGGGCGATGTTAATAAATCTTATAGTTCATGTGAAATATGACAACATGTGAGTTATATAATGTACACTATTCTGAAGGGCAAATCAAATAATAAAGGACCTAACAATTTGGGAAATGCCACTCAAGCCTATTTCTGCTCTATTGAATTGGACGCAAGTACATAAGTCTGGAAGGAAGCCTTTTAACTTGTTACATTGCAGAGTAATTATTAAAAAAATTTTTTTTCTTTATTGATTTTTAGAGAGAGGGAGAGAGAGACAGAAACATCAATGAGAGAAAACATCGACTGGCTGCCTTCTGCATGCCCCCCACTGGGGATTGGACCCACAACCTGAGCATGTGCCCTGACCAGGAATCAAACCAGGGACCTCTTGGTGCATGGGTCGACGCTCAATCACTGAGCCACACCGGCCAAGCCAGATTAATTATTTTCAATTAAAGGTTAGCTGGAAGCTCCTCAATTGCACAATTAAGTGGATTTTGAAATATGAAAATTTCCATCGCACTTGACATGAAGGTCTGAAAATGCTGCTGGAACTGTAGTTTGATCTCAGAAAATACATGTGCTGCATATTTGTGTGGGAATGCAGATCTTGCTTTTGTTTTTTTTTTTTAATCCTCACAGGAGGATATTTTTCCATTCTTGTCTTCAGATAGGGAGAAGAGAGAGAGAGAGAAACATCAACGTGAGAGAGACACATCGACTGGTTGCCTCCCATATGACCCTGACCAGGGCCGGGGACTAACCGCAACCGAGGTACGTGCCCTTGACCAGAATCGAACCCATGACTCTTTGGTCCACGGGCTGACACTCTAACCACTGAGCCAAATCAGCCAGGGCTTTTGTTTTAACTTTTGACAGCACAGGAAGTGTATAAAGCAGCTTAACGTTACTTGTGTTTCAAAACAACATTAGTTGTTGTCAAAATGACTTTGCTGCAGTAAACATTTCGCATATAAGCACTATTTTGCCATGTAATTTTAGGTTGAGTTAATTAAGAAACATCAATGCTATAGCAAAAGCTAATTTCCAAGGCCATTAATTATTCAGTAATAATGGTTTAGAATTGTTCTCTGTTCTGAAAAATATCAGCCTTGGCTCTGAGCTGAAAAAAAAAATTGCAATAAAACTGTACCATTGCTAAGCCATCAAAATGCTGTGTGGTAGGGCAAGTCAGGATATTCAGCTTCTATTTGTGACAAAAATTCATATCAGGTGATTAAGTATGAGAGCAAATGACATTCACTGTTGACAATTCTAGTTCAATAACACGATAGATTCAGATACTTCCTGTAAATTAGTTCTTGATGAGTAATTTGTGACAATGAATAACTATAGGCTCTAATTGCCTTACATTTTCTAGAGCTTTATAAATTTGTCCAACTAAGCCTTTTTCTGCGCCACACATTTTACCTCTGTCAACTGTAAAACATCTTAGCAGATTTCCCTTCAGGTTGTTTCTAATTAGTGTTTTCTCAACTTTTTGAGAAGCCTGGAAAAATCTTTCCCTCACCACCCAATTGGTTCCTCAGAAGGAACCAATAATCCTGCCCAACACCTTGATTTGGGACTTCTAGCCTCCTAAAATATGAGAGTAAATTCCTGTTGCTTATGCCACTGAGTTTGTGGTACTTGGTTATGAAGCCGTAGCAAACTAAAACAGTTTCCACATTCTTCTATAATCCTTTTCTGAGAAAGGTCTCTTCTTGGGTCTGTGCTGACCTTTCCCCTCCTGTGGTATTTTTCCTCTCTTCTTCCTCTCTCTCATCACCTGCTTTCTCCTTAGCCTTTACATAAGGTCCCTCTCCCTTGATGGCATCATCCATCCCCTTCCTAGTTTATCACATCTTTCTCCTTCACAGCCAAGTTTAAGACAGTAATTTCACCTCTTTACTGCATATTTACTCCACAGCCTTCATAATCTGGATTCCACCAATGCCACTCCATTGAAACCACTCTTCCGTCCTGATGTACTTCTCTGCAATATTAGATGTCATTGATCACTCCCTCCTCTGAACTCTGCCTTTGCTTTCTGATCACGCTTCCCATCTATTTTTTGGAAAATATATTCCTTTTTAAACATTTTACTTTTCTATTAAGTTTACATTCAATGTTATTTTTTTTCTTTATTGCTTTTAGAGAGAGAGGAAGGGAGAGGGAGAGAGAGAGAGAAACATCGATGAGAGAGAACATCGATTGGCTGCCTCCTGCATGCCCCACACTGGGGATCGAGCCGCAACCTGGGTATGTGCCCTGACCGGGAATCGAACTGGTGACCTCTTGGTGCATGGGTCGATGCTCAACCACTGAGCCACACCGGCCGGGCACAATGTTATTATTTTTATTTTTAATTTTATTTTTTTATCCTCACCCGAGGACATTTTTTCATTTTTTGTTCAGATAGAGTAGGAGGGAGAGAGAGGAAGAGAGAGAGAGAGAAACATCGATGTGAAAGGGCCACATCGAGTGGCTGCCACCCGCATGACCAACCAGAGCCGGGGACAAACTGCAACCGAGGCACATACCCTTAGCGGGAACTGAACCCGGACCGTAGGCCGACGTTCTAACCGCTGAGCCAAACCGACCAGGGCAATTATTTTTAAAAATTATTTTTCTTTATTGATTTTAGAGAGAGAGAGGAAGGGAGAGGGAGAGATAGAAACATTGATGAGAGAGAACATTGATCAGCTGCCTCTTGCATGCCCCACACTGGGGATCATGTGCACTGACTGGGAATTGAACCAGCATCCTCTTAGTGCATGGGTCAATGCTCAACCCCTGTGCCACACTGGCCGGGCTCAGTGTTATTTTGTTTTGAATCCTCACCCGAGGATATTTTTCCATTTATCTTCAGATAAAGTGGGAGGGAGGGAGAGAGAGAGAGAGAGAAACATCGACATGAGAGGGACACATCAACTGGTTGCCTCCCGCACGACCCCAACTAGGGCCAGGGACTAACAGCAACCGAGATACGTGCCCTTGACTGCAATCGAACCCGACACTCATAAGTCCGTGGGCTGAAGCTCTAACCAGCCAGGGCTCAGTGTTATTTTGTATTAGTTTCATAGTGGTTAGACAATCACATACTTTACAAAGTGATTCTCCTGATATTTCAAGTACCCACCTGGCACCTCTTCTCTTCCTATTTTGAGCAGTGCTCTTGGCATTGCTTCTGGCCTTAAATGTCTGTATTTCCAGGACTCAGTTGTGGCTCTCCTCTCATTCTTCCTGGGCACTCTTTCACCTATGTGGCTTTAACTACCACCTATATTCTGACAATGCCCAAATCCTTTCCACATCTTTTCATGGTCAATTTTAGCATACTATTAATATTCATACTTGTCTTGTGTATTGTCTTCTGTCTCACGAGAATGTAAGTTTCACGAGAATTTAAGTTTCACAAGGGCAGGGACTTTTATCTGTTTTGTGCACAACCATTGGCTTAGCACCTGGGATCCATCTGGATGTCCCAAAGTTCTTCAAACTCAACGTGTCCGATACTTAATTTGTCATTTTCCTCTGCTCCTAACCCCAGGTGTGCTTGTGTTTTTTTGTTCCTTTGGTGAAATAACTGCGACTAGTTCTTTTACCCAGAAACCTGAGTGTTATCTTCAATGCTGCCCTCACTAGCAAATCCATCACTAAAGCCTGTCCCACCTAGCCCTCTCTGGAGCCCATCCACCCTCCTCTTCCCAGTCCTGTCACAGCTCTAGTGTGGGACCCTTCTTCAGTTCCTGCTTAGGCCATTACAAAGTCTTCTCTTTAGCCTGTTCCCAGCTTGTCCTTCTCACCAAAGGGTGATCCCCTGCCCCCCTCCAAAATACACATATTGGTTTGCTTTTCCACAAAATTGGGACCATACTGTATAATCAGCTTTGTCCATTCTTTCCTACATAATTTTTTTTTTTTGATAGTGTGGGAGGGAGGGAGGGAGAGAGAGAGAAACATCAACATGAGATAGACACCATCGATTGGTTGCCTCCCAAATGACCCCAATCCAGGCTGGGGATCAAACCTGCAACCCTTCAGTCCGCGGGCCAACGCTCTAACTGCTGAGCCAAACCAGCCAATGCTCCACATAATTTTAATCTTGTAAGCACGATCCTATATGATCTTTGAAAGCTTTTCACAGCTGCAACTGTCTGTTGCAGCTATGGGTGAAACATCATTTATTCTATCATTTCCTTAATCAGTTAGGTTGTTTCTAGTGTTTTTTTCTTTTTCTCTTATAATGTTGTAATGCATCTTTTATGATTTTCAAATGCAAATCTAATCGTGTCACTCTCTTGCTTAGAGTCCATACACGCCTCCCTGTCATTGAAGGTCAGTGTTCTGACTCCTTGACATAGTCCCCAAAGCCGTTCAGGTTGGAACCTGCCTACCTTCCTCATGTCATCTCCCACCCACAACCCAAACTCTAGCCTTTACTCTACTTGCAGCTCCAAAATGTGAGCCACCTTGATTTTTTTCACTTATGTTTCTGTGTAATGTCCTTTCCCTTGACTTCCCAGAAAAGTCCGCTGTCCATGTTCAGACCCTCATCATTCTTTATTTGTAATGATGCCCAAAGATGATATCCACTAAAACCAGGGTGGCCTTTGGGACAAGGGCAGCTAGTCCACTGATGGATATTTCCAAGATGGCCTAGCCCAGCCTACAGGTGTTTTCTCAGAGCTTTCAGATCTAGAAGCAGTTCCTAGGTCTATGGTCAGATGTGAAGACAGGCAGGAGAGTGGATTCAAGTGCTAGGCCCAGCCTGCTCTCCCTTTTTGGTGGCCTGCAGTGTTGCCGAGAGGATCCTGGAGCACAGATGGGGAACCCACTTGCAAAATAGAATAGCAGCCATTGTTCATCCCCCTCCCCTCAACAGCAGTACCTCTTGGCAGTGTAAATGGGGTGACTACAGCCCATGTGCCCAATGCAGCCACCATGTTTTGTACCTCCTATGAACCAAGTGGTTTTACATTTTAATTTTTGTTAATCCTCATCTAAGGATCTTTTTTCCATTGATTCTTAGAAAGAATGGAAGGAAGTGAGGGAGGGGGAGAGAGAAAAAGAGAAATATTGATGTAAGAGAGACACATCAATTGGTTGCCTCCCACGTGTCCCGAGTGGGGCCGGGGATCAAACCTGCAGCCCAGGTATGTGCCTTTGACCAGGAATCAAACCCGTGATCCCCTGGTGTGTGGTCCGATGCTCTAACCACTGGCCCACACTGGCCAGGGCTAGTTTTACTTTTTTTTTTTATCCTCACCGGAGGACATTCTTGCATTTATCTTCAGATAGAGTGGGAGGGAGAGAGGAAGGAAGAGAGAGAGAGAAACACCGACGTGAGAGAGACACATTGACTGGTTCCACCCACACAACCCCAACCGGGCTGGGGACAAACCGAAACCCAGGTATGTGCCCTTAGTGGGAACTGAGCCTGGGTCTTTCTGGTCTGCGGGCCGACGCTCTAACTGCTGAGCCAAACCGGCCAGGGCTAGTTTTACATTTTTAAGTGGTTAAAAAAAATCAAAAGAAGTATTTTGTGACATGTAAAAATTATATGAAATTAAAAATTTTAAATAAAAAGTTTTATTGGAACACAGCCACCTGTTATATCATCTTTGGCTGCTTTTGTG
Organism: Tadarida brasiliensis; assembly: GCA_030848825.1. Classification (NCBI taxonomy): domain Eukaryota; kingdom Metazoa; phylum Chordata; class Mammalia; order Chiroptera; family Molossidae; genus Tadarida; species Tadarida brasiliensis. The sequence goes on along the minus strand of CM061277.1, from coordinate 22,375,419 downwards.
CTACAATTACGGAGTTGAGCAGCTGCGACAGACTGGTCTGTGAGTCTAAACGTTTACTTTCTGGCCCTTTACAGTTTGCTGAGTCCAGGCAGATTGAAGATGAGGGTTTCAAGAAGGAAGCTTGTTCACAGGCTGAATGTGGTAGGGAAGGCCATACGTACGACAACTCAACAAGGAGGATTCCCTTCCACCAACTCTGAAAATGACTATGTAGAAGATAGAAGTTGATTAAAAAACATCCCATTTTATTTTATGGAATATGATCATTAAGTTGAAGGCATGGAGCATAAAAGCTGTCCTGATACAAACTCTGAACAAAAAGCCCACCTTCCCACGAGCACTTTTAATGACTAGATCATCATTCTTACATAGGACATTTCATCCATCAGAGCTGAAGATGTTCAACATTGCTAACTTGAAAAATTCAGCAGAAAAGGCCTATAGAGGCAAAGTATAGGATTTTTACTAAATTGATGTAGTGTACGCTTAAAATTACATATTCATAAAAAGAAGTTAAGAGAAATTAAAATGCACTTCTGTATTTTTCTTGCCACCCGAGTTAAATTCAGGTCTCTTTTCTTACAGAATGCAAAAAAGACAATCCCACTGCTAAATTACAAATCACTGGATGTTAAAAATAGTTTCCTCTGGAGGAGAATGCACTTATTTTTAAGTTAGTAGCACACTTAACATATAACCAATCTAAAGTTAGAAAAGTTACTTTCTTGAAGGCACAGTTTGTTTCCAGCTCGACTGTGGAAATAAAAATCTGTCTTATGGGCCCCATCTGGCAAGAAGGACGAGTTCACTGGTCTTGTCTGTCTTACCAAAGCCCACCCCACACCCAACCCCAGCCTGGACACCTCTGAATATCTCTAGAGGGTAGAATGTTTTCTTTTTGATCATCACCATCATGTACAAAGATTCTAGAGGCTCCTCAGGTCTCCCTTTGTTCTCTGAAAATGCAAACAACTTTGTTTTATAAAATAGAATCAGCAACAGGCCTTTTGTGGGCATGGGAGCAGGGGTGAAGACCCAGCAGAAAGAAGCTGCTGGCCAGCACAGACAGTCCCTGCGCAGAGGCCTTAGAATTAGGGGATCTGAACAAAAACAAAAGATATGAGGCTTTCTAACGTGTCAGAGGAAGACAAACTTCTATAAAAGTGAGGACAACTCTCCTTCCACATGCTTGAGTTAAAAAAAAAATGGGGGGAGGTGATTGGCTTCATCAATCTAAGATAGGGAAGGTATATATAAGATAAGGTGCTACTTTGCTTCAAGTCAGTCAAATCACTAATTCCATTAGGCAGATGGAAGGTTGCAGAAGAGAATGTTTGGCAGTGGGTGGCATTTAAAAAAAAAAAAAAAAAAAAAAAGCTTAGGTCTGAGGTATAATGACTGATCTCCATGAGTCCATGCCTGATGATAATAAGCAGAAAAGCAGAAATAATTACTACACGGAGGAAGGTGTTAAGAAGGAAAAAACAGAAACAATTAGAATGAGTGGAAACATATATACTGGCTGCTCTGTACTCTGGCTTCATGCTTTTTTAGCAGCCTTTTTGCTGAAAGCCCTGTGAACTTGGTTAGTTTGAGCCAGTTACATGTTTAAAATATTTTCTTTTACCAGTTATGAAGAGAGTAATCATAATGAGCTCATCTGATAAACAAATGTCTAAATTACTTTTAATTGCATCCTCATGTCCTGGGATATTCATAATGACATGGATCAGGCTCCCTGAGGTGGCTGCAACTTGAGAGAAAGTATCTACTGATGGAGGCTGTCAGTGTTCTTAGGAAGGTCATGCATTATGGGATGGACCTTTAACAAATGAATTGTTACATAAATACTGATGCAGTCCTGCAGCACTTTACAGAAGTTTCCTTTAAGGAACTGTTGTAGGCTACAGAATGGAAGTGGTGAAGCTCATTTAGCCATTGCCATGTTTCAAGGTGAAAGGCAGTTATTTTAAAGTTTCTGACCTAAATTGTCTAATTAAAATCAGTCCCTTTGACCACTTTCACCATTTTCAAAATATTTAAAATTGTTTTTTATTTTATTTATTTATTTTTTATCCTCACCTGAGGACATCTTTTTGCATCTATCTTCAGATAGAGCTGGAAGAGAGAGGAAGGGAGAGAGAGAGAAACACCGATGCGAGAGAGACACATTGAGTGGTTGCCACCCACACGACCCCAACCGGGGCCGGGGACAAACTGCAACCGAGGCACGTGCCCTTAGTGGGAACCGAACCCGGGACTCTCTGGTCCGCAGGCTGATGCTCTAACTGCTGAACCAAATTGGCCAAGGCTGAAATTGTTTTTTAAAAAGCAAGGATCTTGTGGCTTCAATTATTTTGTTGGAGGTACCAACACACACACACACACACACACACACACACACACACAACCATTTAATTACAGAAATCAATTGTAATTAATGCTTGTAATTCTTTTTGTAACATGAAAGAACAAGCTGGGCCAGTTAAAAATGGTAATGGCTGGGCTTTCTCTTTTAGCCAAATCCTTCTATACAAAGTCAGCATCATTTGTGGAGTTCCAGTCCTGAAAATGGGTGGCAGAGAACCAAGCACTGAGTTAAGTCACCTTGTAAGTCATGCAAGGAGAGTGAGTGGGAACCCTGGCGGGTTAGGAGACCCAGGCAGTGAGTGAACACTGCCATACCTGTGGCCTGGTCAGGGAGAATCTGAGAGGAATGGAAGGCTCAGTATAGGAAGACCACTGCTTGGCCATGTCTGTGTGACGCTCCATTCCCACCAACTCCATAGGGCCCCTAGGTGGTCAGCCAGGCACAGTCTTGAAGCAGGGGAGAATTTGCTCCTAATTAGGAACAGAGAGTCAGAGATGAGGGCGCACAGGGAAGAAGGGCTTACTGAATTTCCTACAGGCATCACAGTGAGCACAGCTGGTCTGAAGCCCTATTAAAATGCATGTCAAGGATGGAGGCCAGGAGGGGAAGAGGTAACATGTCAACAAAACAGCAAAGAATGCCGACATACTCCATTTCTGAACCTCACACTGATCCTTTTCCAGGATAAGAGAATTATGATGTGCTCATTGTGTGTGCGTTGCATGTGTGTGTCTGTGAGGTGCGGGGGAGGGATAATGATGACTGCTAAATAAAGGTGTGGGAAAGAAGGACCCTCCTGCACAAACAACTGGCTCACAGGGTCCCTTAGCACTCTGACTCATAGTAAGGCCTAGGAATGAGCTATACAACAAACCGGGATTGAATTCTGCCCAGTCTTTCCATATGCTCATTAAAGTGAGAAATGCAACTTTTTCTTCTCATTCCAGCATGGTAATAATCAAAGGCCCAAGATATCTGAGGCAAGGAAACTGTGCTCAGACTAAAACTCTAAGCATTCAGTTCAAAGAAGTGAGCGAGGTATTAGCTCTCAGAAAAAGTGGGACAAACACTTGCTCGTAACAAAATCTCTTAAGACCCACACTATTAGAACATTTGCAAACACATGTTAAATTACATACTAAAATAATAAATGAAATTTCTTGGGAGTTTAAAAGAAGATCTTTCAAATCTTTTCATCATAATGGAGTGGAAATCCTTCACTGTCTTCAAAGTTGTCGAACTTTTTTTTCTGTGCTTTTTATATTGACATCTAACTTGTCCACTTTGGTTGTGAGGCGGTCAATAATGTCATCTTGCTCCTCAATTTCCGTCTGCATCCCCAGGGCTATGTCCTTCAGCCGGCCCAGTCCCATGGACAGCTCATCTGTGGGGGAGGGAAAGGACATGCAGGTCTAAGCAAACAGTGACAGCATCAGGAACTGCTGCTTCTTTTTTTTTTTAACCTCACCCGAGGACATTTTTGCATTTATCTTCAGATAGAGTGGGAGGGAGAGAGGGAGGAAGAGAGAAAGAGAAACATCGATGCGAGAGAGACACATCGAGTGGCCGCCACCCACACGACCCCAACAGGGGCCGGGGACAAACTGCAACTGAGGTACATGCCCCTAGTGGGAACCGAACCCGGGACTCTCTGGTCCGTAGGCCGACGCTCTAACTGCTGAGCCAAACCAGCCAGGGCAGGAACTGCTTCTTGTTCCCTCCCAGGTGTTCAGTGACATTTAGATTACAAAGTCCTCTTCCTCACTTAACAGGCTAACCTCTGGGGCTTTGGTTACATTTTCCAAAATATATTCAAGTGAAAAGAAAATCTGTTTACTCAATAATAAGTAGTATGGCCTGGCCGGTGTGGCTCCGTGGTTGAGCATCAACCCATGAACCAAGAGGTCGCCAGTTTGATTCCTGGTCAGGGCACATGCCCAGGTTGTGGGCCAAATCCCCAATAGGGGACATGCAGGAGGTGGCCAATCGATGTTCTCTTTCATCGATATTTCTCTCTCTCTCTCCCTTCCTCTCACTCTAAAAGCAATAAAGAAAAATAAAATAATTAGTATGTTCTTAATGTAAAATCCACTCCTTCCCACACCACCCACCCAAAATAACCACTCTTAATATAAATTATGTTTGTCCTTCCAGTATTTTACAAAGTGCATATAGATCTATGTAATTTTTCAGCAGCCTCTGAATCTTTTAGTAAATTGGTGCGAATTGCAAGATCAGTCAGTACTCATGAAAAAGAGCACAGAGCCCTGGCCAGTTTGGCTCAGCAGTTAGACCGTTGGCCTGCGGACCAAAGAGTCTCAGGCTTGATTCTGGTCAAGGGCACTTACCTCGGTTGCGGTTCAATCCCTGGCTCTGGTTGGGGTCGTGCGGGAGGCAACCAGTCAATGTGTCTCTCTCACATTGATGTCTCTCTCTCTCCCCCCCCTTCCCTCCCTCCCATTCTATCTTAAAATAAATGGAAAAATATCCTTAGGTGAGGATGAAAAGAAAAGAAAAGAAAAGAAAGAAAAGAAAGAAAAGAAAGAAAAGAAAGAAAGAAAGAAAGAAGAAAGAAAGGGAAAGAAAGAAAGAAAGAAAGAAAGAAAGAAAGAAAGAAAGAAAGAAAGAAAGAAAGAAAGAAAGAAAGAAAAGCAAGCAAGTGAGCGAGCACAGAGGAGTCTAGGAACAAGTTCCCTTCCTAGATCCCATGGTGAGTATCTGGGAAAGGTACACTGGTTATTAACAGCCAGACCCACTGACTTGCTCTTCAGGAGCAAAACCCCCACTGGGTAGTGCCTGCTTTCCTTCCTTCCTTCCATCTTTAGCTCCCTAAAGCTAGATCAAGCACAGATCCAGAGTGAAAAATATGAGGATCCTTGTTTGGAAACATGTCTGAGAGACAGACCTGGGAAGCCCTGTCCAAGATCCATCAGGCTCTCCCTTGCAGAAGGCTGCACCCTGCTACCACTCTGCAAGTGGCAGGAGACAGTGTATGTATGGGGGTCTGTCTCTGCCCTGCCACCTGGGATGCTCTGGCAGAAAATACATGAACTACAGATGTTCCCACTGGACCCAAATGCTGTGAGATCCCTTTACCAAACTATGCTATGAAAATTCACATTTTCCCACATTTAGTCACTCATTGCTACCATTTCCTGGATCCATGAACACATCTGCTGTGAATGTTCTGGGGTAAGACAGTTAGCTTGCATTTCCCAGATCTGGCCTGGCACCATTTCCTTCGCTTACTGTGTGGTCAGGAAGAAGGCAGTGGCCTCTGAACAAGCTGGGTGCACAGATCCCTGCAGCCCGGTGTCCCCATGTCAAAAGGAATGAAGTGCTGAAGATGCTGGGTTCCTTCTGAGATGCCAGCTAGCTGAGACCCAGGTAACTGTAGAGTACATTGCTTTTGGCAAAGGTTCAATTCTTGTGCTAGGTTACATCATTATTGTTGAAATCCAAGTTCAAACACAATGAGTCCCACTTCTACCCAGAAGAAGTGTAATATGTGGGGAAATCCAGGCTAATTACATTGGACTTGAGTGCAAATTCTGACCCTGCTCCTTAGGTGAGCTTTGGCCTGCCCAGGACCCTGACCACAGCTGAGGCAAGACCCTGTGAAAGAAAAGCTCCTGGGAGCATCTGGCCATAACAAGCGTCCCTTCTGAGCTCATTCTATTTCCCTCATTAGGTTGTTCCACTCTACTGGTCACAAATATTTTTCTTCTGTTTCAAAAAGTTGTAAAAATCAATCTCACATTTGTTTTTAAGAGGGATAATGTCTATAAGGTCATAGGCAGCCTTGGGAGTACGTGAAAGGCTTACTTGGCACAGATGACATAAAGAGGGTGAATGGGGGGGGGGGGAAGAGGCATTTGGAAGCACTCTGGGGTCCCCTGATGGGGCTGTGCCAACTGCAGAAATAAGTCTTGACTTGATTCTCTCTGGGTGAATGATAAAGCCTCTTTCCCAGGTTCCATAACTGTGTGTGTGTGTTTGAGTGTATGCACACACAGACACATGCAGCTGCACATGGGGAGTGGGAATGGCGGCATGCCCAGAGCTGTTTTCTGCCCCTTTACTAAGAACAGCAGGACAGGAAAGAGCCAGAGGAAAGACAGAAGAGGTGGTGCTGTGTAAGCCTTCTAACTGCTAAATTACTGATAAAACAGTGAAGAAAGGTCAGAATCCACAAATACCGGCACTGGCACCACACATCTAAGCAGGATCAATTAAAAAGAGATAGTCTTCAACCCTATGCTTCTTGAGTTTCTTTTTCTTTTTTTTCAATTAAAAAAATTGATTTGAGAGAGAGAGAGAGAGAGAGAGAGAGAGAGAGAGAGAGAGAGAGAGAGAGACTCATTTCGTTGTCCCACTTATTTATGCATTCAATGGTTGACTCCTGTATGTGCTCTGACTGGGGATCAAACCCACAATCCTTGGTGTATTGGGACAACGCTCTAACCAAATGAGAGACCTGGCCAGGGTTTCTTGAGTTTCTTTTTTTCTAAGTCTTTTTATTTTTTTAAATTTAATTAATTTTTCCTATTGTCATTTATCCCTCTACGCTCTCTTCCGCCTATACCACCCCTCTCCCCACCCTGCAATCACCACAGTTGTCCATGAGTTCTTTTTTGCTCAATCCCTCTGCCCTCCCCCAACACCCCTTTCCCCATTCTTGAGTTTCTTGAAACCCATGACCATGGAAAGTAAAACCTGTGAGGTCACCCCAGGCCTCAGGAAGCCTGTTGGCAGCTGGGACAGCAAAGAACAGGCAGATAGCTACATGAGATAAAAAGTGATAAATTAAAGCCACCAGGCAAGGGAGCCTCTGTTAGTGGGGGAACTGCATGAGTCCCTGAGACAGATGGAGGGAGTGGTATGAAGAGAAGAGCTAACCTGCTAGGGCAGTCGTGCATGGCCAGTGTCAGCAGTGCCTGGTGGCTGAGCTCTAGAGTCTCCCCCTTCCACCTCAGCCCTCCTCCACACCAGGCTGCAAATTCTCATGCTAACTCTACACCCTCAGCCTCTACAGGTAGGTTGGACTTAATGAATTCCTAGGTCTCTCTCTGGGGAAACCTTTGGTGGGGAGGACCTATGGCTGTCAAGCCCTTTTGTTTCTCTGGAACAGTCAGATTCAGCAGATGCACTTTTTTTTTTTTTTTTTTTCATTTTTTTGTTCAGATAGAGTGGGAAGGAGAGAGAGGAAGAGAGAGAGAGAGAGAAACATCGACGTGAAAGGGACACATCGAGTGGCTGCCACCCGACCCGCACGACCAACCAGGGCCGGGGACAAACTGCAACCGAAGTACATGCCCTTAGCGGGAACCGAACCCGGGTCTCTCTGGACCACAGGCTGACGCTCTAACCGCCGAGCCAAACCGGCCAGGGCAGCAGATGCACTTTCTATCTGAGGTCTTTGGCTGCAGGGCAGAGTCCAGAGGACAGACGCAATGGGTGGCTGTCTGGGCTTTGAGGGAAAAGGGTAGGTGAAGTTTGGTACAGAACCTGCCAGGGCATGGAAACTACTGAGATGGATGCTCTCACCAGCAGCCATGCAGGTCTACTGATGACATTCACTTTGAGAGAAGTGGTGGTGAGCTGTGAGCGGTGAAGTTACAACTCTTTTATTTATTTGCTCTTGCTTATGTCTATTCTCTAAAATCAATGTCTTATTTCTGTGAAGCTTTATTTTATTTTTAAACTTATCTTATTGTTGAATGTATTACAGATGTCCCCCCTTTTCCCCCTACTGACCCCCTCCTCTCCACCCCCTTCTTGCCTTCCCCACACCATTGTCTGTGTCCATTAGTTATACCTATATGTATATAAATTCTTTGGTTTATCTCTTCCCGCCCCCCACCCCCTTCCTTTTGAGGTTCATCAGTCTAACAACCAATTTTTACTTTTAAAAAACATTTTTTTCTCTTCATTAATTTTTAGAGAGAGAAGAAGTAAGAGGGAGAGAAAGAAACATCAATGAGAGAACATGGATTGACTGCCTCCTGCATGCCCCCCACTGGGTATCAGGCCCACAACCTGGCCATATGCCCTGATAGGGAATTGAACCGGCAACCTCTTGGTGCATGGGTCAACGCTCAACCACTGAGCCACACCAGCTGGGCCCAATTTATACTTCTTAATCCCTTCACATTTTCCACCCATTCCCCCAAACCCCTCTCCCATCTGGCAACCATCAAAAAGTTCTCTGTCTCTATATGAGTCTGTTTCTGTACTGCTTGTTCATTTTGTTTATAGATTCAATTGTTGATAGATATGTCTTTTTTTATTTTTTATTTTATTTTATTTATTTATTTATTTATTTATTTATTTATTAATCCTCACCCGAGGACATTTTTTCATTTTTTGTTCAGATAGAGTGGGAGGGAGAGAGAGGAAGAGAGAGAGAGAGAGAGAGAGAGAGAGAGAGAGAGAAACATCGACATGAAAGGGACACATCGAGTGGCTGCCACCCGCACGACCAACCAGGGCTGGGGACAAACTGCAACCTAGGTACATGCCCTTAGCGGGATCCGAACCCGGGTCTCTCCGTACCGCAGGCCGATGCTCTAACCGCTGAGCCAAACCGGCCAGGGCGATAGCTATGTCTTTACTGCCATTTATTGTTCATATATTTTTTTTATTTTTTATTTTTTTTCTTTATTGATTTTTAGAAAGAGAGCAAGGGAGAGCAAGGGAGAGGGAAAGAGATAGAAACATCGATGAGAGAGAACATCGATTGGCCATCTCCTACATGCCCCCCACTGGGGATTGGGCCCACAACCTGGGCATGTGCCCTGACCAGGAATCGAACCGGCGACCTCTTGGTGCACGGGTCGACACTCAACCACTGAGCCACACCAGCCGGGCTATTGTTCATATTTTTTATCTTCTTCTTCTTCAAGGAGACCCTTCAACATTTCATGTAATACTGGTTTGGTGGTGATGAATTCCTTTGGCTTTTTGTCTGGGAAACTCTTTATATGTCCATTGATTCTAAATGATAACTTGGCAGGATAGATTAATTTTGGTTGTAGGTCCTTGCTTTCCATCACTTTGAATATTTATTGCCACTCCCTTCTGGCCTGCAAAGTTTCTCTTGAGAAATCGGCTGACAGTCATATGGGAGCTCTCTTATAGGTAACTAACTGCTTTTCTCTTGCCTTTTTTTTTTTAATTCCTCACCCGAGGATATTTTTCTATTTATCATTAGATAGTGAGAGGGAGGGAGGGAGGGAGACAGAGAGAAACATCAATGTGACAGAGCCACACTGACTGGCTGCCTCCCGCACGACTGGACCAGGGCTGGGGACGAACCGCAACCGAGGTACGTGCCCTTGACCGAATCAAACCTGTAAGTCATTGTTCCACAGGCCGACGCTCTAACCACTGACCCATGTACAAAGAGGTTGCTGGTTCAATTCCCGATCAGGACACATGCCCAGGTTCTGGGCCAAATCCTCAGCGGGGGGCATGCAGGAGGTGGCCAATCGATGTTCTCGCTCATGGATGGTTCTATTTCTCTCTCCCTTTCCCTTCCTCTCTCTCTAAAATCAATAAAGAAAACAAATTAAAAAAAAAATTCTCTGTCTTTAACCTTTTGCATTTTGATGATGATGATGCGTCTTGGTGTGCGCCTTTTTGGGTTCATCTTGTTTGGGACTCTGTGCTTCCTGGACTTCTATATCTGTTTCCTTCACCAAGTTACGGATGTTTTCTGTCATTATTTTTTCAAATAGGTTTTCAATTTCTTGCTCTCGCTTTTCTCCTTCTGACACCCCCATGATGCAAATGTTGGTACACTTGAAGTTTTTACAGAGGCTCCTCACATTATCCTCATTTTTTTTGTATTCTTTTTCCTTTTTGCTGTTCTGATTAGGTGTTTTTTGCCTCCTTATATTCCAAATCGATGGTTTGCTTCTTGGCTTCACCTACTCTACTATTGATTGACTATACATTATTCTTTATTTCAGTTAGTGTATCCTTCATTTCTGACTAGGCATCTTTCATTTCTGACCGGTCCTTTTTTATGCTCTTGAAGTCCTCACTAAGTTCCTTGAGAATCCTTATAACCAATGTTTTGAACTCTGCATCTGTTAGATTGCTTATCTCCATTTCGTTTAGTTCCTTTCCTGGAGTTTTGTTCTGTTCTTTCATTTAGGTCATGTTTGTCTCATTTTGGCTGCCTCCCTGTGTTTGTTTCTATGTATTAGGTAGAGTTGTTGTCTACTAGGCTTCGTAGGGTGGCCTATTATAGTAGATGTCCAGTTGGGTCCAGGTGCACAGCCTTCCTGATCACCCCAGCTAGGCCCTCAAGGTGCACCCCTCATGTGAATTTTACACTGTTCTGTTGTAATTGAGTCGATTGCTGTTAGCACATCAATGGGAAGGATTTACTCAGGCTGATCAGCTGTAAGGACTGGCTGTGCCCACTGACCACTGACTACCTTGGAGGATCAACTGTGCAGGTGCCCACCACACAAAGCAAGACTTACTTTAGCAGGGCTCTGGTACCCATTGAGTCCACTCCTTGAGTGTGTCGCTTGTGGAGGTGGTTGGGTGGTGGTCCTTCAACATGGTCTGAAGCTGTTCACTGGGTGTGCTGGCTCTGGGACAAGGTCAGCCACTACCTGTGTTCTACCTGGGGACACTAGGCATAAGCTACAAAAGTGATCTGCAGATGGCTGCTTCTTGTGCTGGGTTTAGAGGTGCCTAGGCAAAGCCAAGCTATGAACCAAGGCTGGCTGCTTCTAGTACCAGGCCTGGGGCCACGCAGCGAGAGATATAGGGCTCGCTGAGGTCAGATGCTGCTTGAGAGAATTTAGGAAAATCTGAAGCAGGAGCCAAGACAGGCCAATCCTATGGTAAAGCCACTGGAAACAGCTTGGGTGGGGCAGGGCCTCAGGTAATCACCACAGTGGGGCAAACAGTGTGAGCCAGGTTGCTGGAGTTCCAGCTATAGTGGCTAGACAGCCACCCCGGGGAAGGGCTCACCAAAGGAACAATGGCCTCCACCAGTATGTCTGTCCAGGAGAAAGCTTCCTCTCCACCTCTTGCCGTGATGCCAAACAACTCAGTTCTTCCTCATATGCCTCTGGTGCCTTTTAAGCTGCCTCCCTCGCACTGGAGCCTAGAGGGTGGGAGTCCATACAAGTCCATGCGGGCCCTTTAAGAGGACCTGCCTGGGGCTCCAGAAGGCTCAGCTTCCCTCAGCCTCAATTTCTGCTGTTTTTTGCAGACAAGATTTATGGGGATTTCTCTTCCTGGCACTGGAACCCTGAGCTGGGGGTCCTGGTGTGGGACCGGGACCCCTTACTCTTCAGGGAAGACCTTCAAGGTATCCCTCCTGATATTTATCCTCCACACACGGGTGTGGGAATAGCCAGTCTGCGCCTCCGCCCCTCCTACCAGACTCAGTGTGGCTTCTTCTTTAATTTCATAGTTGTAGGACTTCCATTCAGCTCAATTTCAGGTGGTTTTGAATGATGGTTGTTCTGTAGTTTAGTTGTAATTGTGATGTGGTTGTGAGAGGAGGCAAGTACCACGGTTACCTACACTGCCATCTTGACCGGAAGTCCCTCTGTGAAGATTTCTTTTAATGATGAATAGTAAGAGTCTATTCCCTGACTCTATAATTTCATTTCTAGTAATCTAGCTACAAAATGTGACCAAGGATTTCCTCACAGGAATGGCCAAAGGAGTATTTGCAGTAGTTAACAATGGAAATAAGCTAAGCATCCAACAGCAGGGGATGGAACTGCTAAAGTGCTTTTCAAAGAAACTTTAAGAAAAAGGTTTTAGGAAAGTGTTCAAGATCTAAGTGATAAAGCAGGATGCAGAAGTATATATATTGAATGACCCCCACTACATTGACACTGTATGTACATGTGCACAGGCATACATGAGAAATAGAAGAATGCACCAAATCAGTGGCTACTGCTGGGCAGGATTATGGGTGTTTACTTCTTTATGGCACTTACCTAACTTCATAATTTTCTACAGTGATCTATATACTCAGAAATGAAGGTTAACTGTTACTAAAAAGAAAAAGAGTATGGATTTGCTTAACATACTGTCTATGCTATCTGCTCAGGGCTGCTGGAATGGGTGCTGCTCCGGGCAAAGCGGGGAAGGGCCCCATGGTGTGTCCCCTCCTGGGAGGAGAACTGCAGGAGGAAGCCTGTGCACAGACACCCAGTACACATTTACATAGGGTTTTTGGTTTGTCTCCTACTAGACACCTTTGGAGTAGGAAGATATTTGACTTTTTGTCTCACCTTGCCATCTCCTAATGGGGATGGACAATTGATGAGCCCAGGTAGCCATGGGGGAGGTTCCTGTTCATGGAGGAAAAGTCAGAGGAGGCAACACTGTCTGAGACACCATCTAGAATAAACTCATGAAAGCCATTCACAGGTGAACCCCTACTGTCTGCACCCATGACACTCCTCCATTTGAACTTCAAATAACTGACTTCGCTCCCTTCATTAAAAAAAATAATTACTGAGTGCTTGCCTGCTAGGCCCTGGGTGTAAAGTGGTGACAAACAAAAATATTCCTATGTTTTAGGGAATTTATAGTCTGGTCAGGAAGACATCAGATAAGCCACTGTAGTGGAGACAATAGGGTGCTATTAAGATATAAGAGGTGGCCACATTAAAGCAAGACTCAAGAGCATGAGAAGGAGCCAGCCTGCAGAGTTGGAGGAAGGACACTCCAGACAGATGGGAGCGGTGTGCAAGTAAAGAACCTAGAGCTACAAAGTGATGAAGGCAGGAGGGGTGGAGAGGCAGGCAGGGGCCAGAGGCCAGGACAAGGGGCCTAGACTGTAAGGAACCTGGCTATGTGGACAATGTGCTATAAGGGCCACATAAACGCTTGCTTTTACCAGGACAGGCAGTTTTCTAAGTGTTTGACAGTGTCACTCATGTATCCCTATCCCAGTCCTCAGAGGCAAGTTCTGTTCCTGAGCCTGGTTTGCAGGGAGGAAGTGGGGTTTTGCATGCCAGGTGGTAAGAATGGCCCTGGCCGGTGTGGCTCAGTTGGATGAATGTCGTCCCGTGCACTGAAAGGTTGCTGGTTCGATTCCCAGTGAGGGCACATGCCTAGGTTGGGGACTCGATCCCGGGTCAGGGTATGTGTGGGAGGTAACTGACTGATGTTTTTCTCACATCAATGTTTCTCTCTCTCTCTCCTTTACCTAAAAATCAATAAAAACATATTAAATAAAAATGAATGAAGCGAGCAGGGTCCAGGCTGCACTCTGTGACCCCTTAGGGATTCCTGGTCCCTGCTGATGTCACAACCCAGATAAGTGGTGAAAATGGAAAGAAGTGAACAGACTCCAGAGTGAGGGGTGAGATGGACACAACTTGTGACATGTGATCAGGGAGAGGTAGACCAGGTTTTAGTCCTGAGAACCTGGGTGCCTACTAGTGTACTGACTGGCTTGGCACAAGATGCCTGGAAGACAAACGTCTCAAATAAAGGACCTGCGGAGGCTGGTGCAGCTTCCAATCTTACCTAGATTGTTGTCAATCTTCTGGTGATAGGCTCGAAGGTGTGGGTTCTTCGGGTAAGCCTCAGTACTTATTGCAGAAATGGCCCCTTCAGGGATGGAGTCTGAGTTTAGAAAGAAACACCAGGAGAACCATTAATTTATGTCTCTAGAAATGTTGCTTCACTAAATTAATCTCAATCTGGAAAATGGGCAGAAGGAATAAGGTTGTTGGACCAGAGGTTATTCAAAGAGATAAGTGTGCGAATGGATAACATGCAGAGGCAGGAGCACTGGGCAGGCTCGTGGCAGAGGGAGAGATGCTTCCTCAAGGCAGCCCTTCAGAGATCAAAGACCCTCAACCTACAGGTGACCTGGTCAGACACTGGCACACAAGCTCAGGAGACATAGATTCATACAAGTAATAACACAGCAGTGGAACTGCAACACTTCACAAACACAGAGGCTCATGGACAAGGTCTAAAAGACAAGGTTCAAAAATAAAAATTGTTGCCCTGGCCGGTTTGGCTCAGCAGTTGGAGCATCAGCCCGTGGACCAGAGAGGCCTGAGTTTGGTTCCCGTTAAGGGCACGTACCTTGGTTGCAGTTTGTCCCCGGCCCCGGCTGGGGTCGTGTGGGTGGCAACCACTCGATGTGTCTCTCTCACATTGATGTTTCTCTCTCTCTCTTCCTCCCTCTCTCCCTTCCACTCTACCTGAAGATAAATGCAGAAATGTCCTCTGGTGAGGATAAAAAATAAAAATAAAAAAATAAAAAAAATAAAAATAAATAAAAATTGTTATGTTATAGAAATGGGATGATGTGTGATTTTTTTCCTTTTGAAATATTTTTCTTTACTGTCTTTTTTACTTCAAACAAAATAAATAAGAAAAATCCAAATGTTAAATAATGCACATTTGCCCCTAGAAATAAATCTTCCTTGAATTTCAGTTTCTAAATGCAGAGAAAACCCTGCCTGTCATCCCGGTTTACAAATCTTTTGGGGAAATATCCCCTTCAGACTTGGTGTATTTTCTCTAGCACAACCTACTGAAGCCATTCTACACATACAGTGTCATTTTCTTTTTTTAAGTCTCTTAATACACACCACACAAATAAAAACTCCCTTTAATTCCTTAAAATTGTGTCTTTTGGGTGTAGGGCTCCTGCTCCACTTTTTCAGGGTATGAAGAGTTTGATTTTTTCCCGGGTTTTAGTTTTCTCTCATTTCCTCCTGTGGTTTTTGCCTTTCCAGACTGAACTGCATCGATCTCAGTCTTTCCTGACCCCCAGCTCTTCCTCCATCAGGCTTCTCCTTAGTTGTGCCAACTATGACAGTGGTGAATTCTGGTACTTCCACAGTGTGTCCTGCTTTCCTTGAAGGCAACACAGAAAGCATTTGGTTTCTGAAGCCCTCCCAATGTGCCTGGTTTTCCAGGGATCTACAGAAGCCCCCAGGATGCCTAAATTCCTTTTCAGGTAAGGGATGTTTCTGGGCTGTCATTTGATATAATGCAGTGGTTCTCAACCTGTGGGGCATGACCCCTTTGGGGGTCGAACGACCCTTTCACGGGGTCGCCTAAGACATAACAGTAGCAAAATTACTTATGAAGTAGCAACAAAAATAATTTTATGGTTGGGGGTCACCACAACATGAGGAACTGTATTAAAGGGCCGCGGCATTAGGAAGGTTGAGAACCACTGAATAATGGGATGATTTCACACAAAACATTCTATCTTGCACACCTTTTCCAGCTGCTGCTTCTCCCCTGATTCAGGCTTGGGGGCTGAATTAAGTCTCCTACTGCTGCTGTAACAAACTTATCCTTCAGTTCTGGAGGTTGGAAGACCAACATGAGTCTCACTGGGCTAAGATCAAGGTGTCAACAGTGTTGTGTTCCTTCGGTAGGCCCTTGGAGAGAATTCAATTCCTAGCCTTTTCCAGCTTTAAGAGGTCACCTAAATTCTTTAGTAATGGCCCCTTCCTCTACCTTCAAAGTTAGCAGTGTACAATCTTTGGTCTCTCGTTATGACACTCTCTCTTCTGCTTCCCTTTCCTCTAAGAAAGGACCTTTGTGATTACACTGGGCCCAACTGGATAACCCGAGATAATCTCCCCACCTCAGGATCAGCTGATTAGCAACTATAATTCCCTCTGCAACCGTATTTTCCCCTTTGACATATAACATAAATATTCACACAGGATTTGGGATTAGGACTGGACATCTTTAGGGGGCCATTATTCTACTTATCATAGGGAAAACCATAGGGGTTTTCCTGCAGCTGGCTTTTCACTGCCAGAACTCAGGCTCATTTTCAATGGGACATAGGCTACCACTTCGTTATTCTACCCTTCAAAGTAATGTACACCTCCAGCTCTCTGAGAGCAGTGCTGGGTCCCTAACACCCATCACCCAGCGTGTGGGATGACAACAGTTGAAGGCCCTGCTGCACCACCCCCCATCCACTCAGGGCCAACACCAAATCCAGAGGTCTCCCCACAGAATCCAAATGTGGGAAGGAACACAGGTCCCCACTAACCTGAGTCATTCAGCTTCCTGAGGTTTGGGTGGCTGGCCTGGTACTGTGATTCCTGTTCTTTACTTGTACTTATAGCTTCTTTCAATCTTTTGACAAAAGTAAAGAAAAAAGGGAAACTTTTAGAAAGGAAAAACACTTATGACAGTATAGTCAGTCTTTTCAAGTAATGCCTGTGTGAGAAAATCAGATGCGTCCTCTGGCCAAAGCAGGGATTCCATCAGCTCTGCTTGAAAGGCCTACGCCATGTAACAAGTTTCTGAGACACCTGCTTCTGAAGCAAAGTATCTGGTTAGGTGGCCCTCCCTCAGGAAAACAAGGATCCTAGCCCCAGGTGGAAGAGAAGCATATGAAACAACCAAGTGGGTACCTTATACCAGGACTCAGCAAACTTTGACCCATGGGCCAAATCCAGGCCACCACCTGTATTTGTATGGCTACAAGCAGAGAACGACTTTTAAGATGTCCACTGCCAATCACTTAATTAAATGATAGAGAACACTAACTCTTAACCTCAATTAAGAATTTCAGTCTTCTCAATAGTAGACGTGTATTACACAAAAATTGTACTCAATTATTATTCTGCATTTTATTGCTAAAACTTTGTTTCCTGCCCCCCTCTTTTGCCAGCTCCAGCTGCAGACAGGGACTTCTCTTGGCAACTCAGAGATACTCAAGATTGCACCCAACACCCCAATGAACCCCTATAGTTGTGGCATTTGTCTCCAAAGCTGGGCCTCCCACACAGTCTGCGCTTCTCTACCTCTGTTGACCAGTAGCTCGGCCACTTCATCAGCCAAGCTGGGATCCCCAGTTATTCTCCATTTTGGACCACCTTCTGCATGGACCATGCAAAGAAAAGTCCTCTTGATCTCCCATGTACCCCAGAAACCCGGCCCCTCCTGCTGCCCTCTCTTTACCCTCAGAGATTAGTTCATTGCCTTTCCAATCCTTACCCCCCAAATGCCAGGAATCTTTTTAACATAATCCTGACATGTACTCCTCCAGTTAAAGTTTTTTTTTGTTTTTTTTTTATCTTCACCCGAGGACATTTTTCCATTTTTTGTTCAGATAGAGTGGGAGGGAGAGAGAGAGAAACATCGACGTGAAAGGGACACATCGAGTGGCTGCCTCCCGCACGACCCAACCAGGGCCGGGGACAAACTGCAACTGAGGTACATGCCCTTAGCGGGAACCGAACCCGGGTCTCTCTGGACCGCAGGCCGACGCTCTAACCGCTGAGCCAAACTGGCCAGGGCTCCAGTTAGTTTTTAAAGGCTCTCTGCCCATTTTAAGCCAGCCTGGACTCTGTTAGGCTAATGGTTTTGCAGGCCACAGTGCTCCACTGACATGTAATTTAGAGCAAAACTTTCTGAAACCTGAGGTTTTCATTACTCAGCAACAATGACTGAAGGTCTAGAACACACAGCTGGTTTCTCTGAACATGACATGTGTTGCCGAGCTGGGTGTACGTGGGAGACGCGTGGATTCCGAGCCATCCTGGCCACCATCCAGCCTGCACACCTCAAAGCTGACTGTTTTTCTGTGTACTCTTATGTGAATAGTAGTAGTACCTACATAAAAACTTGGTTTCTTGGTAAAAAATAGTTCCCCCAAAGAAAGCCAATTCTAGGGATAGTGGCGATAGAAGTGCTAAAAGGAGAGGAGTTAAGAGAGTGGTGGCTCTTGGTCAGAAGCCAAGTCATGAATAAGTTACAGATTTTCAGATTTAGTGGTGGTTAAATCTATGATCCCACTGGAACCCCCATGAGCTTTAAATGGAATGACATTAAGCACCTTAAGAAGCTTTGTTACCAAGAACAATGGCTTACCAAGAGAGAAACAAAACTTTACAGAAGGGCCCTGGCCGGGTGACTCAGTTGGATGGAGCATCGTCTTGTATACCAAAAGGCTGAGGGTTTGATTTCTGGTCAGGACACATACCTAGGTTGCAGGTTCGATCCCCGGTCGGGGTGTGTTTGGAAAGCAACCGATTGATGTTTCTCTCTCACACCGATGTTTTCTCTCTCTCTCTCTTGCTTTCTCTTTCTCTCCCCCTTCCTCTCACTCTAAAATCAATAAACATATTCTCAGGTGAGGATAAAACAAACAAACAAACAAACAAACAAACAAACAAACAATAACTTTAAAGAAGGCCCAAGGGTTTGTGCAATAAGGGTGTATACAGAAAACACCTGATTCAACAGAAGTTTGATTAAAAGAAACTTACTTTAAAAGCTTTTAAACGACAAATATTCCTGTATTTATGGAGTAAGGGTTTAATAGACCACACAAATTTTACTCACAATTTACTGCATTTTGTAGAAGCAATTATACATTGCAGTGATTTTTGCAAATTTAGGGATTAGGAATTCACAGGCCATTATCATCACAGGCTATGCCTCAATGTTAAGAGCCTGCTGGGCTCCCATTCTGGAAACAGCCAATGTCCTCCCTTGTCCTGGCTTCTCTGGTGCCCTGGCTGCTGTATTTGTCCCTTCCCCCTCCTTCAACTGGGAGACTTCCACACAACCCTTACTCCATGCAAAAGGTCAGCTCCTCAGTCCCCAGGGCCAAGTTCCCCCTCCTCTGAGCCTCCACTGCATCACTGCTGACTGTCTGCCTCCCCCATACCCTCCAACAGACTGACAGACCTTTCTCCTACAGCTTCGTCTCCCAGCCAAAGGCACGGGCCTGCAGAGTGTGGGCGCTCAGGACCCATGAAGAAAGAAACATACACAATGCTACCAGAACAGCCTCTCTATAAAGCTGCACAGATCTGCTTCCATGCATATTAGGACAACACTTGAATGAGACAGAGCAAGTTGCTTCATGTAAAAGTTTTGTTTTCCTGCATTTACTAAGTGATGACAAGAACTCTACAATTGACTAGGGCTGATCTCTGGGCAGAGACCAGATAGGGTACATGACATGGGGCACCGAGAAGCACTCCTCTATGAAATAACTCTGGCTGCCTCCCTGCTGGAATACTTTGTTGGGAAGGCTTCCAATTTTCAAGATGTTCCATAAAAGGGAAATTACCTTGGGAGCCCTAGGACCTCAAAGGCTTTTATACTATGAGCCCCAAGAAGAAGCCTTTGGGAAGAGGTATGGAGGACACAGGGAAGTGCCAATCACAAACCTGCCAGCTTCCCATTTCTCCAAGGGCTCGCTCTTCTGCTGAGTTCGTGCGAGGCGAATGTCTCCATCCAAAGTGAACAGACATCCACACTTCTTATGATAATTACAGGTAGCCAAAAATGAGGACAAACATCATCTTTCTGATTTGCATATTGGGAAAAAAAACCTACTCCAGTTAAGGGAACAGAGTGACAAAATATTTGAAATTAGGGTCAAGCTGGAAAGTTGGGGATGAATGGAGATTATGGCTGAGCCAGAAAACAAACAACAAACCTTCATAACTTTGGCTAGTGTATCCACAGAAAACAGTCCCTGGACCCCTCACCAATGACTTCATCTGCCTATTCTTTCTGCCGCCACCACTGACTTTTCCTCCTAGCCCACTGTGAGGTGAAAATGGTTTCCTAATTTCTCCCATGGCACCCTACTTCCTGATCTGGGTGATGATGGCCATACAGGTGTATACATAGGTAAACAGTCATCGGCTCTCTACTTAATATCAGTTATGCATTTAAAAAAATACCTCTTAAAAAATAGCTTTGTATTCCAGAATTAAAAGAGAGACACACACCCAGAGATCATTATGAAACCTATGGAATAATATTACATCAAACATTTTTATGGGTTAAGTGGAAGCAGGCTACAAAACCAAAAGAATCTTCTGATATAATAAATACAACTATGAAATCACTGAATAATAAGAAAAACTTAAAAAGTTTTTGTGTTGCCCTGACCGGTTTGGCTCAGCGGTTAGAGCGTCGGCCTGCGGTCCGGAGAGACCTGGGTTCGGTTCCCGCTAAGGGCATGTACCTCGGTTGCAGTTTGTCCCCGGCCCTGGTTGGTCGTGCGGGTGGCAGCCACTGGATGTGGCCCTTTCACGTCAATGTTTCTCTCTCTCTCTCTTCCCCTCTCTCCCTCCTACTCTGTCTGAACAAAAAATGAAAAAATGTCCTCAGGTGAGGATTAAAAAAAAAAAAAAAAAAGTTTTTGTGTCATGGTAGATAAGATGCAGATTTTCTGTAATATGGCTACATTAAAAAAAAAAAGTTATTTATTTATTTTTTAGCGAGAGAGAAAGAGAAAGGGAGAGAGATAGAAACATCGATTAGCTGCCTCCTGCACACCCCACACTGGGGATCAAGCCCGCAAACTGGGAATCAAACTGGTGACCGCTTGTTGCATGGTCGACGCTCAATCCACTGACCCACACCGGCTGGGCTGGCCACATTGTTTTTATAATAAAAAACAGACATGGTGATCTGAGATATGAATAGTAGTAATCTATTTTAGCAGAAACGCAATTCTTTTCTTTTAAACACGTGACATCTAAATGTCTGTCAACATGACATGTATGATTTCATTATACTCTAGCCAAAAATGTGAGAATAATCTCTAATTTTAAATCAATGAAAATCAATTGGCAACCTAGATTAAATATAGAAAAGTTCACTATAAATACTTGACAAAGCAAAAATTTGGTGAAGTGAGTCACATTTGTATTGATTAAGCTTTCTGCAGTGAACATTCTCTCTTTCAAATTACTGGAATCACAATTACTGGAGCAGTAATATACTAGAGACCCAATTGATGCTGAATTTGTAGACTGGATGTCAATTAAATGAAGGTAATTGGGAGTGCTGGAGAAATGTTTCTTGTTTCAAACTGTTTGAAGAGGAATCCCTACCAGTGAGAAACTTACAAGGTTCTTGGATCCCTTTAAGGCACTAGAAGTGGCCTGATGGTCTGGGCCATTTGCACTAAACCCCATTTTCTGCTACTTCACATCAGAACAGCTGAAGAGCCACTCACCTGCTATTGGGCTGGGGGGTAAGGGTGTGGTTCTGTTCAGGTGGGTTCTCTGCTGGTTTAGATTTGAAGTAATTGACGAACCCCCCAAACACACTCTTAATGCTGTTAATGTGCTTCTGGCTGATCTTCAAATCTTGATCCATTTTGTCCACCATCTTCTCTGTGCGTTCTAAGACTCCTCGCTGACGGACAAGCTCCTAGGGAAAACCAGAGGCGATGGCATTGTATGTTCTAGTAATGCTCCCTCTCCTGTACAGGACCACATACAGCAGGCTCTTCATAAACCCTCAGTGACCACATATGGGGGACAGAAACTGTCATTTGTGAACACATTCCTTTGTCTTTCCCTCCCTGTTATACCTCTACTTGCTTGCTTTCTTATTTGTTCTTGAGTCCCTTTCCCCTCCTGCCCATCTGAGGTTGATTCATAGAACCATATTAAGATGGATGAAATGTGCTTGCGACAGTCAGAGTGCAGGGCTTGGACTGGCAGCAGACCTTCTCTGGCCCTCCCCTTGGCCCCAACAACCCTTACACACTTTGACCTGGCACTGCCCCATGGATTATGGTTTTGCACTCTTTCTTTTTAGATATGGAAGTTCCCATTGAGATACCTGGCTCTGGTCATGTCTTTAAACTCTCCTGGACTAAACTCTGGGGTCCTTTCTGGGCCCTGTTAGTGTCTGATTCCAGCTTATCTATAGTTTCAGTTTTAAAACCTGTAATAGGAGTGACTCTGTCACAGGGCCTTTGCACATGCTACTTTCGCAGCCTATAACGCTCCTTATCCAGTTACTTGTATGACTCCACTCATCACTTAAGAGTGTCCATTCAGAGACCACTTCCTCAAAGAGCCTTCCCAGAACACCTTCTCTAAAGCAGAACTCCTCCTTTCACCCTCAACACTCCACTCTCGACCTGCTTTAGTTTTCTTTACAGCATGCAAGTTCTACGAGGCAGAGACCTGCTTTGTTCACTGCAAATCTGCCAAGTGGGCACATGAAAGATACTCTGTGGCCACGAGGACAATCTGGATATTATTCCTCATGAGCTGATGGTTCTGGCTGTGGATGTGAATTCATCACCAAAGAAACACTAACCCACCCGGCCGGTGTGGCTCAGTGGTTGAGTGTCGATCCATGCACCAAGAGGTCACCGGTTCAATTCCCCGTCAGGGCACAGGTCCAGGTTGTGGGCCAGATCCCCAATGGGGGGCATGTAGGAGGCGGCCAGTAGATGTTCTCTCTCACTGATGTTTCCATCTCCCTCTCCCTCTCTCTAAAATCAATAAAGAAAAAAAGGAAACACTATTTGTACCAAACTTGTTCCAGGCCCTATTTCAGGCCATTCTAACCATGTCTCCTCCCTGTGATCTGCCTTTCCAGCCAGAAGCCTCCCAAGCCTTTCTTCTTTTACTTCATGACGTAGCCCCTGCCCTCAGCTGCCTTCCTCACAATCTTTTAACCTTACATCTCCCTGTGGCTCAGCAAATTAATTTTGCAAGTAATCTTTAGAGATGTTCTCTCTTGATACCTAAAAACAAAATCATGAAAAATTTAAACAAACACTCGGGAAATTTGAAGGATAAAAATGAAACTATAGACAGGGGTTTTGATAGCCCATTTCAGATATAAGGGTATTTTAAAAAAGGCTTTGGGGACACTTAAAGGCCCAACATATAACTCGTTTTTTTTTTTTTAATCCTCACCTGAGGACATTTTTGCACTTATCCTCAGATAGAGTGGGAGGGAGAGAGGGAGGAAGAGAGAGAGAAACATCGATGTGAGAGAGACACATTGACTGGTTGCCATCCACACAACCTCAACTGGGGCTGGGGACAAATCGCAACTGAGGTACCTGCCCTTAGCGGGAACTGAACCTGGGTCTCTCTGGTCTGCGGGCCGACGCTCTAACCGCTAAGCCAAACCGGCCAGGGCATAACTTGAGTTCTTAATGTTGTTGTTGTTGTTGTTTTTAATTTTATTTTCTTTATTGATTTTAGAGAAAAAGGAAGGGTGAGGGAGAGAGAAATAGAAACATCGATGACAGAGAACATCGATAGGCTGCCTCCTGCATGCCCCCCACTGGGGATTTGGCCCATAACATGGGCATGTGCCTTGACTGGGAATCGAACCAGTGACCTCTTGGTGCACTGGTCGATGCTCAACCATTGAACCACGCTGGCCGGGGAGGCTTTTTCGAGTTAAAAAAAAAATGTTTTCTGGACTGTGTTCTTGAAATATGTCAAGCAAATCTGACATGGGTTAATTTTCAGGGGAAAAAAATCTGTTCATTTATATGGAGTTTCTACTTCTTCCAACACATGAAGCTTGTCATCTTCATGTCCATTCTGAGGTAAGTCTTTTCTGGAACAAGGGAGAGCTATGAATTAATATTAAAATTATTTTCTCCAGCATTCACGTGTTTTTTTAGTTGATACACACACACACACACACACACACACACACACACGTCTTATTTATTGATTTGAGAGAGAAAAGGAGAGAGAGAGAAATATCGATTTGTTGTGCCACTTCTTCCTGCATTCATTGGTTGATTCTTGTATGTTCGATCCCGTGACTAGGGATTGACTGAACCTGCAACCTTGGCTTATCAGGGATGACACTCTAACCAACTGAGCTACCCAGCCAGGGCCTGAGTCAATATATTTCTAACAGTCCAGTCCCACCCAGCTTATTCCACATGCTGCAGAAAACAAAAGAATCTGAAGCTGAAGAGATAGGGCAACCAGGGGTGTAAGTGGTGGCCAGGGCTCTGCTGCCCACCAGGAGGCAAGTCCTTGGCTTCCCTGCCAGTGAACTCTCCCATCACAGTTCAGCTTGTCTCACAAACTACTTGCCCTCCCACCTTGGCTTGTCCACCTTAATTTCGGGAGTCACAGCAGTGACAAGCACCTGACAAAACCTTCCTCAATTCACAGTGAGATTTTATCTTTTTCTGTTTACAAGTGACACAGCCCTTCAAACTCTCAGAGTCTGCATCACTGTGTTGACTCAGTAAGGAAACCAAACATCTTATTTAGATGTCATGAGAGAAGTGCAGAGAAATATGTGGGGTGGCTTGTCTTGCTGTGAGGCTGGAAGGTCAGGAAGTGAATGCTGCTTTGGTCTATGGAAGTTTCTGTGAGCTGGAAGTTGGTGTTTACTGGAGGTGATCTGCTGGTCAGGAGGCCCGAAGAGGAACTTCTACTAAAATCCTCCTCCAAGGCAGAGGAAAGGACTGGACTCCATGTACCTGTGAATTAGTTCTAACCAACAAGGAAGAGGGCTTGGCAGAACAAACACCAAGAGTACCAGGACAGAAAGGATAGGCCGGATAGGCCCTGCACCCCAGTCATTATGAAGGCAAGCCTCAAATGCTCCCATCACAAGCATGCTCCCATCCCTCAGAAGGGGGTCACGTCACATCTTCTCTATTGGTTCCTGTGAGAACAGGAGGCCACCTAAGAGACGAGGGGTGGCTGTGAGCTCTGCAAAGTGGCCTCAGTGTAAAAGGCACACACACAAAACTCTTAGCTCAGGTGTTAGCATTATAGGTGATTCTCTCTCCCTTGAGCCCCAAAAGGAGTTTTCTAAAGTTAAACTGGAAAAGATGATTGCAGGAAAAATCTGGTTGGCTGAAGGCACAATACTGATGACAACACAGAAAGAGGGAGTGTCTCAATTCCTCTTTGGCTTGTGGCTTTTTGTTAAGCACAGAGATTCCTGATAGAACAAGGGGAAGTAGAAAGACAGCCGAAGACCCAGTGAGGGTGTACGCTGCCAGATGTGAGGTGGCACCTGCTCGATGGAGTATGTCCAAGGGCCATGTGAGGATGTGAAGTCAGGGCATCATGGCTGGCAGTGCTCTTTGAAAACACACACAGTGACAGGTGCTTCAAGATACCCACCAACACCTATTATCGAGCACCCTCTCTCTCTCTGTCAAGCACTGATCCAGGTGCATGGGATTCAGGGATGAACACCCCAAATCTCTGCCCTGATAGAGCTGATAATCTAGCAGAGGATAGTATGAGGGAAATTAAATCTGGTTTTTCATTTGTGGATAACACTGTGGTACTGAGAATCCAAGGAGGACAGCTGAGTCGCTGCTTCACTGAGCTTAGTCCCACAGGGTAGACAGACAAAAAAGCCATCATACACAAGTGATTGAGGCTCTGCCAGGGTAAGCCCCTCACAGAGGGGGTCAGGGAGGCTCCCCAATGGGGTGAGAAACTGAAAGCTGAGAAGTTAGGGAGTCAAAGGGTCAGGGTGGGGCAAGAGCATTGGCTCAGAGGGAGTGGCAAGTGCAGTGGCCTGGGGCAGCAGGGCCCACTGGGGGAACTGAGAGAGGAAGAGGAACTGTATGTGGTGATCATGACAGGGAGCAGGAGGGGATGTCAGGCAGGACCCAGCAGGGTTCAATGATGGGGCAGAGCTATGACTTTCCAAGGGCAGCAGTGACCACCAGACCCCAACCCCAATTCACAGCCAAGGCATCTCACAATGTCAGATGGATCTCGGCATCTTCATTGAGTCATGCTCAGAGTTCTTGAGGGAAAGGTATCAATACTGTTTCTCATGTTAAGCTTGTAATTAAACTCGGGTATCAAATGTAAGTGGCAAATATCAATTTGGAGTAAAAAAGCTGAATTTAGAAACTTGAAATTTACCTTCATTATATAGTTCATCTTCCAAAGAGCACACACATGCACAAGTACTGGCAGGAACTCATGAGCACAAGTGGAACATGTGCAAATCTAGGCTCTGTCTCAGTATAGCAGCCCTTGAGTCTCACAGCATGTCTCATAGTGATAGCATGAAGTGATTCAGAATCATAAACTGAATTCAGGTTGCATAAAAACATCACCAAGGGCAAAGGTGGTAATGCATGTGTGCAGGGAGACCTGGGGCCCAAGTAAAGAACTAACTCAGCTGGCCTGAATTATCCACATCCTATACATTCCAAAGAAAGGCCTTGTCTGCCTTTCTGCCCTTGAATTACCTTGATAAGAGTGTCTTTGTTTCCCTGAGTCCTTAGGTCAGGTCAGATAATTTATGTGAACAATGTGATCTATGATGGGGTCTTGGGCCAACACGCTTGACTTCTGGAGGTGTTGGACACTTAGGCCAGCCAGGCAGGCAGGCAGGCAGGCAAATAGGCATCCATGCAGACATGCCTAACCCCCAATAAAATCTCTGGATCTCCAGGTTTCGGTGAGCTTCTTTGATTGGCAGTACTCTGTATGTGTTGTTGTACATCATTCCTGAGAGAAGTATGTGTTGTCCACACAACTCTATTGGGAGAGAACAGCTAGAAGTTCACACCTGGTCTCTGCCTTATAAACCCTTTTCCTTTCAGAATTTAATCTGTATCCTTTTACTGTAATAAACCATAATTACAAGTATAACAGTTTTGCTGTTAGTCCTAGAGAATCAACGGACCTGAGCGTGGTTCTGGGGACTCTCAAACAACATCTCTCAGAACCACAAACTCAGAGGCGGAAGGCTGGAGAGCAGACAGTCCCTCAGCACATTACCTGGTCAGTAGAGCAAGGTCCCTCAAGACAATATGGGAGCCATCAGATGACATTTCAGGAAGGGGTAGCAGATATGGCCAGATGCCACATCTCTGGTGTGGGATGTCTGGCCTACTGGAATGGTAACAACTCATCTTCACAAGGTGCCTTGTTATAGCTAAGGAGCCAACAAGTTTGCCTGGGATCCCAAATCATTGACAGTTTATGAAAAATTAGTAAAAAAAAAAAAAAACCAAATCCAAAATAGACCTGTTGGTGAAGATGTGGTCCAATGACATTTCTCTATCAGAGTCTCTTACATCTGGGAGAAAGCCTGAAATGCCTAAGGAGGCATTTTCTGGACATTAGAAGGAAGATTTTATCCAGAGCCACACAGATCAATTCATTCTTCCCATCAATCTCTCCTCCACTTCCAATCAATCCTCTGCTCCACCCCCCCTTCTTTTTCCTTTCCTTCCTCAGGTCATTTATTCACCTGGCAACTATATGAGGAACACCTAATAACATAAAGGACACTGTGCTGAGAAGTGTGGGAGTACATGGCTGAGCAAGAGACTGCTCTTCCCCCACAGCTAACATTTAGAAATCTACTAGGGAATTACTTAACCAAGCAGATGTTTTCCCCCTCCATAAGCCTTTGTGTCAGGACAGGGTTGTACCAAGAATTATGGCCGCATCAGAACCACCACAGGCTGCCTTGGAAGGGAGACTCTGGTCAGTATAGTCCCTCATTTGGAGTGGGGAAGGTTCTGCTCCAAGGCCAGTTTCCCAGAGAATGGGGGCACCACCCTAAGTTATGGAGACACCCTGAAAAGATGGCCACGTGGCCTCTGTTCCTGGGCTAGGAGGGTGTTCTCTTGCCCACCTCTCTGAAGTAAATGTTCAGTGTGGCTTTGGTGACTGATGAGTGCTGGAAAGGCACTGAGATGGCAAGTGCGGCCCCAGCACAAAACTATGCAAGACATTCTGGCCGGGGCTGCTGAGTGCATCATGTTCAAATCCTACTAAACACCATTCCCTTTCCACTGATGTTACCAAACCAGCTGTTCAGGCCCAGGTCTAAAATTTGTTGCTGGACTCCCCTGCACTGAGATCCCAGGCCCCACAAAATGTCACTGGAGCATGCTCAGCTCGCTGCCAGAGGGGACATGAAGTGCCCTGGGCAGGCTCCTTGGCCAGGGTGGTGAAAGGGTGGACAAAAACAGCATCCAAGCAGGACACAAACCAGCTCACCCAAAGGTGCAAATGACTCAAAAGCCCATCATTAGGGCACTGGTTACAGAAACAGAAGCCATCATTCAATGGAATATGGCATAGTCAAAAAAAACAAAAGAGGAGCACATTATATACTGCTATGGAATAACCTTCAAGTCTATTAAACACACGAAAATGCATAGAATGCTTCTGCTTAAGTTAAAATTTAAAAAAAAGGAAAAAGACTATAAGTATGCCTTTATACACAGGATAAGAATATTGTTACAAAAACACCTAAGGACCTGACAGTAAGTGGCTGCTGTGGGGGCAGAGGGGTAGAAGAAAACTTCATAGCCCTTTGAACCATGTGACTGGATTATCGCTTCACAAAAATTAAACCTTAGAAAAAGAAAAGAAGAAATAAATCACATTTGAGCTGAATGGCCTACAAGTCTCTCTATGGTTCTGGACTGTGCTTACCAGGCTAGCCAAGTGCAACCTGCTCTGCACTGCTTACTTCTCCTCCTTTGGCAGTCACAATCTGCGCTAGTCTTTGTGAGAAACAAACCTAGCCAGGTTTCACAGGAGAAGGGCAGCTCTCGTTTGCTAAAGGCTACTTGACTAAGTAATTTTCCTCCTTCTGCCAAGCTGGGACTGAATGATGACCTTCCCAACCCAGTATTATTTGTAAACTCCTATCCTCTATAAAAATGTGTCGTGTTTTGGCTTGTTTCATAGTGCTGAGTATCCAGCAGGCACCCGTCTAAGCTGGGGGGTGAGCAGGTGACTGGGACCTGCTGGGAACCACCCTGTGCACCAAGTGGCAGGAAAAGCTCACTGTTCCATCCCTGTACTGCCACTCTGAGGGGAATGAATGATGAGAGTGATTCAAGGACAGTTTGGAGAGTATGAAATAGGGTGGGGAGGGGTGCTGACCATTCCTGCCTCCAATAATTGAGAACTTAGAAAAATTCAACATGTAGTCATGATCACACTGTATCTCTCAGAGCAACACCAGGCTAAGCCTCATGAGGCTGAGGTACCAATCTGCATCTGTTCTCACAGTCCCCACTGTATAGAGAGAAGGACCTCTAGGGGCAGCATGGGGTGTATCAACTTATGCAACTCACATTTTCTGTTTTTGGTTCTCTTATGAGAACAGACCTTCCCTCTAGACCACAAAAAGCTCCTAAGCTGCCTCCTGCAGGTTCTTACCTCATCCTCATCTTGTGCATCACTTCCCTGCCCAGGAGCGTTAGAGCTCTGGTTCTGGGCCAATGCCTTTGTGTTGCTCCTCTTTTCCCTGGGAACATTCCTCTTCCTCCTCACTCCTCTTGTTTAAACTTTAGCCTAAAAAGCCAGATTTAAGTTTACCTGCCATTATGATACTGACTTTTTATCATTCTGATTTCTTCATGTGTTCTGTTTCCAAATATGTCTCTTCAAACAGTTTTTAGTTGGCTTCCTTGGACCTGGGATACTCATTCAAGTGACCCCTCCACCAAGTCCTCGGAAATCTTCCCAAATCTGAGTCAACATTTTCTACTTAGGAATCCAGGAGATACGACATGTAATAACTACAAGCTAAACTTCCTCAACAAGGCTAAAGACAGGAAGGTGAGCCAATGAGGATACTGTAACAGGGAGAAGTTGGGAAGGAAAATAACCCAAGAAAGGGGCAATGAGTAAATGAAGGAGATGAGTATTTGAGAAGTTAATCAATATACCTTAAAACTGCCCAAGATGGTAAGTGATCAGGTCAGAATGAACTTTGCCAGGGAAAAGAATTACAAAGAGTTTTGGCCAGTTTGGCTCAGTGGTCAGAGTGTCGGCCCTTGGACCAATGAGTCGTGGGTTCGATTCTGGTCAAGGGCACATACCTCGGTTGTGGTTCATCTCTGGCCCTGGTTGGGGTGGTGCGGGAGGCAACCAGTTAATGTGTCCCTCTCACGCTAATGTTTCTCCCTTTCTTTCCTTCTCTCTCCCTCCCTCACTCCCTCCTACTCTATCTGAAGATAAATAGAAAAATATCCTGGGGTGAGGATTAAAAAAAAAAAAAAAGAATTACAAGGAGACCCATGGAGGAAGATAACACTTTAGTTTCCAGCATTACATTTCAAAGCTACATATGCTTAAGATTAATTAATTCTTAGCTGACACACCAATAATCTACTATTATGTTTTTTAAAACTTAAAAAAAAAAATACCCACACAACCATTTCATTAGTAGGCTGAGGAGAGAATGTGGTAATCCTCACATAAGGTCCTACTCTGAAATCTCCTATAAATGGAAAGAACTGACAAAGGTGAGTTGGAGCAATGGACTGTCCCAACCACACACTGTCTATTTACATCTTTGGATTTGAAAAGTAAAGATAAGGCCCTAGACTGGCCCAAACTCGTGGTTTGGCTTACTCAGTAGGTGTCTAGGCAGACAAGACCTAACATCTCTATTGGTAAGGTGGAGAAGTGGTCACTGATGGGAAAAAAACTCAAGGCCCATTTGCTCTTATGCTTCAGACACCAGCAGGCACACAGTCCTCACTCATTCTGGGTCACTGTGGCAAGGAATGGCTGAAGCTCTTGGGCCAGACTTCTGACCATAAAATTATGTTACAAAAACCAGACCCTCCATTTCCCTAATCCAGGTTCTGCTGTTCAGAATTCTTTACTTACCTGGACAGGACACACTGTGGAGTGTACCTTTGAACTAGGAGTAGAAAAAATAAATCAACTAAGCAGTCTAATGACTAAGGAAGATTCCTGGGAGCAAGCTGCCTCTTTCAAAGACTCAAGATGCACATCTCTTCACAAAGTTAACAAATTCTTACAAATAATTAAGTCACTAAAATACAAAAACCTATTCTAGACAATTTGAGAATTCCCCAAAGATTGTGAACAAAACATTTCTTGACCTCTGTGACAATGGAGACTGGCCGGTCCAGCCCAGCCCTGCTCCAGACTCACCTCGGAAGAGGCGACCCCGACCTTCTCAGACTCATACATGAGCGACAAAGACCTGCTGGTGCTGGCGGCCGTGGCCTCGGCCCTGCGCATCACCTCCTGCCGCAGGTACTGCTGCCTGTCCGCAGGCGCGCCGGGCTCGACAGAGAGGTCGCGGACGTCCTTCCACGGTATCGGCGGGGCGCCCTCATCCTCCGCGTCGTCGTCGAATGGGTTGTAACTTTTGGAGTAGGCCGACATGGTTCCAGCTTTCGGCTCGGTCTGGGCAGGAACCGGAGGTGCTCGGCCGAGGTGAGGAATGGCCTTTCCAGGCCCGCAGGGGTCCCGGCTGCCCTTCCGAAGCCCTCCGGAAGTGCCTACCACCCTGCAGCCCGACTGTGCCACCGCCCTCGGTCTAGTGCCTCACTCCGCCAGTCGATTCCGCGGTCGCAACGCGAGCTTCTTCGGCGCGTCGAGAGTGGGTGACCCTGCGTCTGGAGCCGACCATCGTGCCCAGCGGCTTGGGGGGAACCACGCCTGGAGCGCGCCGCCCGACCTATCTCAAGGCTTCTCTCCCCCCTCTAGTGATGGGACTTCCCCACGGCCACGCCCCACCCAGTATCGGCAACAGAGAAGTCACGTGGTGGGGAAGCCGGATGCGGCCGCGCCTGCGCGGTGAGCTCTGGAGCTGGCGGGCCGGTGCGGGAAGCCGGCGGGTAGCGCCGCTGTGCGCGCAATGATGGCGGCGGCCCGAGGAGGCAGCGGCTCCAGCTGCGGTTCCAGCTGCGGTTCCGGCTGCGGCTCCAGTGTCTCTCGGGGTTTCTATTTCAACACAGTCCTGTCATTGGCCCGCTCTCTGGCCGTGCAGAGACCTGCATCCTTGGAGAAGGTACTCTGGGCCGACCCGGCCGCAGACTGACAGGAGAGGAGGGCTGGGGTGCCAAAGAGGAGAGGCTGGGCGAGGGTCTGCAGGAGGCCGAGAAGGCGGTCGCGTACTGCCTGTGAGGGGAGAAGGCTCATGAGCTGAGGTGGCCGGCGGGGTGAGGAAGCCCGTGTGGGGAGTGGGCCGTGTGCATAGGCGGGGACACTGCTGGTGGGTGGGCGTGAGATGGACGTGTGAACTACAGGCCGGGGTTCGAGCCGAGGGGGCACCTTGTGACATCGTTGGGGCGGGGGCGGCAGTGAGGAGCAGTGGCAAGAGCCTAGGACCATGGTAAAATTTTGGAGCTCTGCTCCCGATTTTTCCTGCTTTTTATTCCGTGACGTTGGGGAGATGCCTTTCTTGTAAAATGGGGGTGCTTTTACCTGCTTTGCCTGGTTCACGGAATTGTGAAGGGCAGATAAGCTAGTGTATCTGGAAGTGCTTTCTGAAATGCAAATCTACTGCGCACTGTTTTTCTGTGACACTAGATGGGGCGTTAGATTGGGTAGAAGACTGAAGAAGGGACAGTGTGGCAGGGACTTGAACTGGGAATTGCTTCAGAGGAAAAATAATTTATGCCATTGGAATCCTTATCTTGGGAGAAAGGTGAAAGGTAACTAAAAGGTGTGCCTGGGATGGTGGAAAGAACACAGATTTTAGATTCAGACCTAAGTTTCGTCCCTGCACTGTCACTTACTGTGCATTGGCTTAGACAAGTTACTTCAACTCTCAGAGCCTCTGTTTCCTTATCTGTGAAATGAAATGGTTCTTGAGGATTAATTGAGTTCAAGCATGAAGTACCTTGCACAGAGCTGGGCACTGAGTAGGAGAACAGTAAACATTAGCTTTCTATGAACCCCACCAGTGTGTGATGAGACTCATTACAGTGTGTTAGTATTGAAGGGATGGGATTCTTTTTTCCCCAGATGGGAAGAGAATGTTGTCTGATAGTAGGAGAAGAGCAGTGGTGACTGGAGCCTTGCCTGCTGTAGTTGGGAGTGGTTTTGTGGTTCTGGTGAAGGGTGAAGCTGAAATGCTGTTTTAGGTGCTTTGACAGAGTGACCTAGTTCTTCCTTGCGTTTGTACCTCTCACACTTGGTTTATCATTCAAATGCAGGGCGAGCAGGTCTTGGGAGACTGATGCCAACCTGACTTCTAGTTAATGGAGTAGAATAGAATGGAAAAAATATGAGTTATAGAGATAGGACCATCTGAATTTAAATCCTGTGTCACTTGTTTGCATTGGTGTAACTCTGGGCAGGTCACTAGAGTACTCTTTTCTCCACATTCTCGCCAGCACTTGTTTGATGATTTGTTGGAGGCAGCCATTCTGGCAGGTTTGAGGTGATACCTCATAGTTGTTTTAATTTGCATCTCTGTGATAATTAGTGACATTGAGCATTTTTTCATGTCTTTTGGCCATTTGTATGTCCTGTTTGGAAAAGTGTCTTTTCACTCTGCCCATTTTTTAATTGGATTGTTTGTCTTCCTTTTCTTGAGTTGCAAAGCTGGTTTTTAAACTTTGTTAGGGCAAAATGTTTGCTCCAGGGATAGTTTAGGTCCATTATGTGACACTTCTGAGGTCTCTACTGAATACTTTGAGGGCTTTCCACTCTGACTCGGATAACTTCAGACTCCTCACAGCTCTGTATGATCTCTGGGAACCATTCAGCTCCCAATTCCCTGGTGGTTCTTTGTCCAACTTTATGGGTATTAACCTATACTGGTTTATCTTAGTATTCATCAAATGCTCAGGGAACTCTGTTGCAGATTTCTGGAGCTTTTTTTCTGCTGAGCTCTCTCCTCTTCAGAATTTTCAGTAGCTTTAGACTTTCTGTATTCCCATGTCTGTCTCTCCAATTTAGTGAGACCAACATGATCTGCCTGGGATGCCCTTCCCTGTTCTGTGGTCCAGAATGTGTCTTCTGGTAGAAAACCAGGGCAGTCATAGAGCTCACTTTGTTTCCTCTCTCTCAGGTATCATAGTCCTGTACTCCCTGCCTAGAGTCCATTTTCCTAGTTGTTTTATGGCAGGAAGATAAATCCAGGTCCTGTTATTCCCTCATGGCTGCTGGTGGAAGTTCTTGGATCATAGGATTTTATTACTGAAACAGACATTAAAAATCGGTCTAGTCATCCTTTTTTTTTTTTTTAAATCCTCACCCGAGGATATTTTCCCATTGATTTTCAGATAGAGAGGGAAGGAGGGAGAGAGAGAGAGAAACATCAATGTGAGAAAGACACATCGATTGGTTGCCTCCCATACAACCCTAACCAGGGCCTGAGATTGAACCTGCAACCCAGGTACGTGACCTTGAGTGGGAATTGCCCTTTGGTTGGAGGGCCGACACTCCAACCGCTGAGCCAGACTGGCCAGGACTTGGCATGGTTTTAAGACACAATATTATGTATGCTTCTGTATACACACACACTTGATGTTTTGTCCACATTTTACAGAAGGAAAGACAAAGGCAGAGATCTTCAGTTAGGTTTTATTATTTATCTAGGGTCACTTAGGTAAGAAGCAGCAAAACTGGACTGAAAATCAGAACATCCTGACTCTGTGCAGCTCCCCTGATCGTTGGAGTACTGCCCATGGAAATGATGTACCAGGAATCAGAGATGTGCATTATATGTGCGGTACCCTGCCAGGCGCTTGAGCAGGGCTCAAGAATGGTGGCTCATTAGTTGTATGGAAAGGCCCGTGTAGGGTTGCCTGTGTTGAATGTTGTAGAAAGCCATGTTAATAGGTCATGCAATCTTCTGCAGATGACCAAAAGAGCCATGTTTAATGAAACCCTTCCCCCAGGCTGCTTGTAGGAGTGGGTACTCTGTGCGTCAGCTTCTTGTGCGTCATGTCACAGTCACCTTTGTTTATTCTGATAGCTCTGTGTCACTGAGAAATGTTAACTATGTTCAGTGTTCTCTGTCTAAGGAATAGTACCTTTCATTTTTTTAAAATCCTCACCTGAGAATATGCTTATTGATTTTAGAGAGAGAGAGAGAGAAACATTGATGTGAGAGAGAACAATTGATATGAGAGAGAACATCGATTAGTTGTCTTCTGCATGTGCCTCGACCTGGGATTGAACCTGCAACCAAGGTATGTGCCCTGACTGGAATCGAACTCACAGCCTCTTGGTGTACGGGACGATGCTCCAACTAGCTGAGCCACACTGGCCAGGGCAGGAGCAGTACCTTCAAGAAAGAACAATTTATGCCGGGCTGGTGTGGCTCAGTGGTTGAGCGTCGACCCATGTATCAAGAGGTCCCCGTTCGATTCCCGGTGAGGGCACATGCCCAGGTTGTGGGCCACATCCCCAGTGGGAGACATGCAGGAAGCAGCCAATCAATGTTCTCTCTCATCGATGTTTCTATCTCTCCCTCTCCCTTCCTCTCTCTGTAAAATCAATAAAGAAAAAAAAAATTTTTTTAAGAGAAAGAACAATTTAAAAAATGGTTTAGCAAAAACAGAAACAAGCAGAAAAAAACTACCACTAATATTAAAAGCTTCATCTTTAATTCTCAGGGAATTTTGTTTTTCCAGAAAGACTATTCCCAGGGGTTTCAGATAACAAAAGTTGTATGCTTTTTAAGGAATTGGTTAATTAGCCAGCTTGTAATGCTCTTATTGTAGCTTTATTTGACCCAGATATCTTATCTACACCCACTGTTGTTTGATTCTCATCTGCAGCTTGTGAGGGCATCTTATTTTCTCCGTGTTTTGGCATTTCCTTACCTTGGCAATCTAAATTCCCTCTTTAAAAAAAAGTATTCCTTACCCAAGGATATTCTTTTATTGATTTTAGAGGGAGAGGGAGGGAGAATGAAAGCGAGAGACATCGATTGGTTACCTCCCATATGCACCCCAACCAGGGATCGAACCCACAACCCGGGTATGTACCCTGACTGGGAATCGAACCCACAGCCTTTCAGTATACAGGATGACACTTCAACCAACTGACCCACACCAGCCAGGGCCTAAATTCCCTTTTTTTTTTTTTTTTTAATAGCCTTGAATTACAGTGCTGTCAGGCGTTCTTATCAAAGTCTATGTAAGTTACCGCTGTTGCCTCCCTGTGGTCCCTTGGCTTATTTTCTCCTCAAAGTGGTGTGTGGAGCCCCTCTGGATCCTTTCTGTAAGTTAGAGTAACCCTGACTCTCTGTTGGATTTTAAGCTTAATAACTTTTTATAATGACAAGCTCTATGCCCCACACCTGCCTGAAAACAGCTTCTTAGTTTGTTGTAAAATTCTGAAAAAATAATTCACTGTTATTTTGTCTTTCCATTTTTTTTTATTACAGCATCAAAGTTTTATTCTGCATTAGGACTTTGACCTTTCTGTCTCAGTTTCTTAATCTGTAGAATGGTGATAACTAATATTTTCCTAAATTGTGATGATTAGATGAAATAACACAGACCAGCGTGTGGCATGTGATAAATGTTCAATAACTGTTAGCTGTTAGTATTTGGAGTGTGACACTCACCAGAACTGGTTCTCCCTTATCTGATGTGTGACGACTTCTATTAGACCTGGGTTCAAGTCTTCACATGTTTTTCTCACAAGCATCTCAGTTTCTGAGGGCACTTTGCATCAGAGCCTGGACCTTGTGCTAGGTTTTCTGGGCTCTCCATCATTTGGTTTCTGACTTTGTTATTCACTAGTTGTCATGTCATTTTTATTGGTTTTGTAACTCTCAGTGGATTGTAAGGCTTGTAAAGGAGTGACTGTATATTACACATCACTTTGATTATTCTTCCATCCTTCCATTCATTTGATGATTCAGTACATATTTGTTCAGGGCCAATTGCATGCCAACACCATGCCCGGTACTGATTATATGACAAGTATCACAACATAGTTAAACCGTGCAGTAGGAAGCCTGAGTTCTAGTGGTCCTCTCTTTTCTTTCCTTTTCATTTCATTAAATCCCTGTTAGTGACACTTGGCCCCTTTAGGTCCACTAAGTAGTTGTTAAGTTTCTGGTTAAGTAGGGTGCTGTAGATCCAGTGATTAGGGGGACAGAGTCCTGTTTGCAGTGAGCAGAAGGTGAGTATACAAGTAGCATCAAAATAAGATGTAAAAAAGATAATTATCTCGAGAGAAATCCAGAGTTCTTGGTGGGCTACAGAGAGGTGTGATGAAAGAGATCCCATTATATTGCAGGGTCTGGCTGGAAAAGCTTTGAGAAGCAGGAGACAGATGAGATGGATTGGTAAAAATTTTATACGGGAGATGAAGCAGGTTGAACGAAATGTTGCAGATGGATGAAGACCATGGAAAAGGCGGGGCAGGGAGAAGTGAGTGTTGTATTTGGGTCTGGGTGTTCAGGAGAAGTTGGGGAGGACCTTCATTGCTAGTCTGGGAGTGTACATGGAGTGTTCACTGGAATGGGGAGCCACTGAGGTGCATGAGCTGGAAGTGGTGATATTGGAGTAGGGAGAGACAAGTCAGAGAGAGGTCTAGTTAAGAACCTATTGCCTAAGATTGTGCCTAGCCTGTAACACAAGGATAGAATAACACACAATGATCTGCCTGCAAGTGGACTTTTGGCACTTGACTCTGTGAGAGCTCTTACAACCCTTCATCTATGATCCTGCGTATGTTTGGGAGTTGTTAGTGGTCCTCAAGTCTGAGGTCCAGGTGAGCATCATTTCAGTGTAGTAGCTGAGCTTTTGTGCATTCTGTATTTCTTTAGAGAAATTATACCAAGTAAAGCTCAATGTCACATTCCATTTTTTCCTCTTTTTGTTTTTGGCTAATAAGGTTATTTAATAAATTTGGTTTTTATTTACACATAGCTGTGAAATATTTTCAAGATAATTTTTGCAAGATTAAGCTTTATGGGCTCTGGTCTCTTGTTTCAAGTGGTACCTGTTTTGGTCTCTGCTGTGCCTGTTGTTGCAACCATTCATGTCTCTGTCAGGGCTGGAATAGCTGCATCTATTGCTCCATTAAACAAAAAGAGAAAAACTTTTTTACTTATATTGAGACTCTCAGGGAAGTTATATTTAAGTAGGAGTTATTTTATGATATTAAGATATTGGAATTAAAGAAGTTATAGGACCATTGTATGTGGCAAACATCTACTTAGCTTACTAGATCTAGATATTCTTTCAGTTTTGTGTTACTTCTTTGTTCTGGGATTACCTAGATTCTATCCATTGAAAGATTACACTTTTTTGCCCAGCCGGTATGGTTCACTGATTGAGTGTCGACACATGCACCAAGAGGTCACCGGTTCGGTTCAATTCCCTGTCAGGGCACATGCCCACATTGTGGGCCCAATCCCCAGTGTGGGGCATACAGGAGGCGGCCAGTTGATGTTCTCTCTGATCAATGTTTCTATCTCTCTCTCCCTCTCCCTCCCTCTCTCTCTGAAATCAATAAAGAAAAAAAAAGATTACGTTTTTTCTCTTACTTTCTGAGCTCTAAGACTATAAATATTATTGTGCCTCCAAAAATAAGATTTGTATCAATGGCAAAGTTGTTTCTACTATTTAAAAAAATTTTTTTTTCCTGTTTCTGAAGTTAAAAATGTTCATTAAGGAAAATACAGAAAAGAATAAAGAAGGAAATAAATATTGCCTGTAATCTGAGTACTGATTTTTGTATCTTTCTTGCTAGGCAGGCCAGGTTCTGAGTTTAATACTTTGTGACTAATTGTATTAGTTTCCTAAAGTATTAGTTTTTTTTTTTTTTAATTTTTATTTTTCTTATTCTTTTTTTTTTTTTTTGGTTCGGATAGAGTAGGAGGGGGAGAGAGAGAGAGAGAAACATTGACGTGAAAGGGACACATCGAGTGGATGTCTCCTGAACGACCCAACCAGGGCCCGGGACAAACTGCAACCGAGGTACGTGCCTTTAGCGGGAACCGAACCCCGGTCTCTCTGGACCGCAGGCCGACGCTCTAACCACTGAGCCAAACCAGCCAGGGCCTAAAGTATTAGTTTTAATACTTTGTGACTAATTGTATTAGTTTCCTATTAGTGTAATACCTATTAGGTGCTTTGACAAATTACCACAAATTTAGTGGCTTAGAACAACACAGATTTATTGTGTTTCAGTCTGTAGATTAGAAGCCCAACGCCGGTCTCACTAGACTAAAATCAAGGTGATGGCAGGGCTGTGTACCTTTCTGGAAATTTTAGGGGAGAACCCATCTCCATGTCTTTTATAGCTTCTCAAGGCTCCCATATTCTTGATTCATGGCCCTTTCCTCCATCTTCAAAGCCAGCAGCATGGGGTCAAGCCCTCATATCATATCACTCTGATCTCTTCTACCTCTCTTGTCTACTATTGAGGACCTTTGTGACTATACTGGGCCCACCCAAGTAATCCAGGATAATCTCTCCATTTGAAGGTCCTTAACCTAATCATATCTGCAAAGTTCCTTTTGCTATGTAAGGTAACATATTAACAGGTTCCAGGGATTAGTATACAGGTATCTTTGGGGGACAATTATTCTGCCTGCCACACCACTGTAGTTCATGCATCTCTGAATTGTTAGGTAGACCTCTTAAGTTGTTTTTTAGTTCTTTTGGTATCTGTCCTTCACATTTAAAACTTTGTGCCTAGCTTTTAGAGTAATTTCTAAATTGTCACCACTGACTTTTATTTAAATATTTTAATTTATTTTTTTAAAATCCTCACTTGAGGATATTTTTGTATTTATCTTCAGATAGAGTGGGAGGGAGGAAGAGAGAGAGAGAAACACCGACATGAGAGGGACACATAGACTGATTTCCTCCTGCACAGCCCTGACCAGGGCCAGGACCAAACCACAACTGAAGTACGTGCCCTTGACTGGAATTGAACCCGTGACTTTTTGGTCCGCGGGCCAACGCCCTAACTGCTGAGCCAAACTGGCCAGAGTTATTTAAATATTTTTAAGTGAGTAAGGTGGGAGAGGAAGTTCTGAAGTCAGAGTAGCCCAGAGCCCTAATAGACATTTGAAATAGGGGTGCCCAGGCAGTTCAGAGGAGACAAGGATGGTAAAACCTGTGCTACCTTCTAGATATCTCTACCAGGTATGGTGACAGAAGCATGGGCAGTAGGGTTAAGACATGTTCATAATGCTGAAAACTTATCCTGGGATATTACTAAAGCTCATGTTTATGTGCATTTTGAGTATTAGTTTCCAGATGAGAATGTAATACCTAAAAAAACAAAAGAACTAGCAAACAGAAAAACAGACCCAACCTGGAATACCTGCCCTGTGAGGAGAAATCCATTTTTTACATTTGACATAAAGGAGGAGACCTTGGGGTTTGTGTCTACCTTCTGGGACAAGTGCCAGGATGGGCTGACACCAGCCCCCACACATAGGGGAGGCTCTGGGTTGAGAAGAGAACTTGCCATGCTGGTCAGAGTGAAGTTTGGGCAATAAGTAAGAATAGACGGCTGGATCTGCAGCCTGGGCAAGCGTGAGAGGGTCTCATCATTCATGTCTACTGTGTCGGAGATGGGGTTACAAAGATAACAGATGATTTTTGCCCTTAAGGAGCTTATAGGTTAGTGTGCAGACAGTCAAATGCACTAATAACTGTAACATTACCAGTGGGTTAGCTGCTGGTTTTGACGATGTTATTGGAGCCCTTCAGATACACAAAGATTGCTTGTGTTTACTTATAGCCTGATTGTCTCCAGGCAACCATTTCTTTGATCCTTGTATGGAGTGTTCCTAGACCTCACATGTCCTGGATGTCCACCTTTGGGTACTTTTTAATGTGACCAAGAGGCAACTAAAATAATCTTTCCCTCACTTCTACATGCCATCTACCATGAAGTCTGTAAAACTCTTTCTCTGAAACATTTCTTGGGCTGGTCTGTTTGTTTTTGCTTTTTCTGGTCACTACTCTCTCTGCCTGGACTACTGCAGGACTATTGACCCATCTCTCTGCCTTCACCTTCGTCCTCCAAAATCCATTCTTCTTGTAGCAACTAGAGGGATTTTTCTAAACCTCAGTTCTAAACCTGAGTCATTGAGGCCTCTTTGTGTGCCTCAGTGTCTCTGGTTTTCCATTGCTATTAGAGTACAATCCATGTTCCCAACCTGGCCTGTGGGGCCCTGTGGGGTTGTTTCTGCTTGCGCTTGAACTCCTTGCTCTCCCTTTTCACACGGTGCTGCCATCCCAGTGGACTCTGCCAGAATGCTCTTTCCTGATTTGTCCTGGCTGGTTCCTTAATCAGTCCCAGTGTAATGGGCACCTTCTTACAGAGGCCTTCCCTAATCATTCCCATCAAAAGTAGTCCTGCAAGCACTGTTGTTGGGAAAATAAAATTAAAAACATAATCTCCCAACCCAGAAACATTTTCCACAAAGGTAATAAAGAAAAACACTTTTATTATTGAATAAGCATTAAACTAGAACATGATATGCATTACAAGCAATCCACTAAGAGATTGCAAAAACAGAAAGAAATCTCAGTATAGCCAAGCAGATACAACCCATCACATACATGTTTTCAGGGTAAACCAGAACTAGTCCTCAGTAAGAGGACAACACCATTTGTTACATATAGTTAATTTACCTTATAATTGGAGTGACTATCTGTGTTAGCTAATTGGCTTTAATCAGAGGAAAAACAAAGTTTTAAAATCCTCACTCGAGGATATGTTTTTTAAATTGATTAGAAAGAGAGGGAGAGAGAGGGAGAGAGATGGATTGCCTCCTATACATGCTCTAACTGGGGATCAAACCCACAACCTGGTTATGCGCCCTGACTGGGAATCGAACCTGCCACCTTTCAGTGTATGGGACGATGCTCCAACCAACCGAGCCACGCCAGCCAGGACCAAACTTCTATCTTTATGATTGCAACTTGGAGCAAAGAGCCCACTGAAGTTAGGCTCCTACCCGCCCACAGAAACTGGGAGATAGGGGTGCTATCTCTCTTGGTATTTACATTCCAAAGAGATGTCTTCCAGGTCCTTGAGAAAGATTTACCTAAATCATAAAGCTTACAATTTGCCAATCTAGTCTTCAAAAGGGTTTTTGTAGCCCTGGCCGGTTTGGCTCAGCGGTTAGAGCGTCGGCCTGCGTTCCAGAGAGATCTGGTTCGGTTCCTGCTAAGGGCGTGTGCCTCGGTTGCAGTTTGTCCCCGGCCCTGGTTGGTCGTGCGGGTGGCGGCCACTTGATGTGTCCCTTTCATGTCGATGTTTCTCTCTCTCTCTCTCTTCCTCTCTCTCCCTCCCACTCTATCTGAACAAAAAATGAAAAAATGTCCTCGGGTGAGGATTAAAAAAAAAAAAAAAAGGATTTTTGTACATTTTACAGAAAGAAAGTACAATAGTGAATTTTCAATGTAAATGAACAAAGAAAAAGGAGGAAAAAGAAATGACTTTCCTTATTTCAGCAGGGAGAATTAAGCCTCTTATTTTAAATTTGTAGTTGATTTTACCCCATCTCATCTGATATTCACCTGGCAGGGACCCAGTCTGCCTGGTTTACTCTGTATCCACAGTACTCAAGGCCTCTTCCACGAAACAGGGGCCCAGTAAATAATGAACGAGTTTGCCCAGCTGGTGTGGCTCAGTGGATTGAGGGTCATCCCATGGACTGAGAGGGCCCTGTTCGATTCCTGGTCAGGCCACATGCCCGGGTTGGGGGCTTGATCACCAGTAGGGGGCATGCAGGAGGCAGCAGATTGATGTTTCTCTCCCACATCGATGTTTCTATTTCTTGCTCTAAAAAACCAATAAAAGCATATTTTAAAAAATAATGAATGAGTTAAAGGCATATTTACTTGATTAACTCTTTTTATCCTCACCAGAGGACATTTCCATTTATATTTAGAAAGAGGGGAAGGGCGAGAGAGAAACATCGATATGAAGAAACATTGGTTGCCTCCTGCACCTACCCTGACTGGGATCAAACCCAAAACTTAAGCATGTGCCCTGACATTTTTTCCCATTGCTTTTTAGAGAGAGTGTGGGGTGGGGGTGGAGCATCAGTGTGAGAACATATCAATTGGTTGCTTCCTGAACGCACAGGATCAGACGTGCAACCCAGGTACGTGCCCTTGACCGGGATCGAACTTCCGACCCTTCGTGGTGCAGGCCTATGCTGTAACCACCTTGCCACACCATCCAGGGCCGATTAACTCTTATATAAGCCATTTGAAGGACGTTATTGAAAAGCAGTAGGATGGACAGTATTTATCATGTACTGTGAAGTGACTCCTGAGTTTAGGTTTCATCTAGCTCCACGAGAACTGCTGTATAGATAGGGAAGCTGAGGATCAGCACGTCACTCAAGTGGGCTGTGCCAGAGCTAGGATGTGACTTTGGGTCTAACTCCAAAGTCCATGTGTAAATTCACTCTCTTAAAAATTGTCAAGATTAGATTTATTTATTTCTTTTTCTTTTTCTTTATTGATTTTAGAGAGAGAGGAAGGGAGAGGAAAAGAGAGATAGAAACATCAATGAGAGAGAACATCGATTGGCTGTCTCCTGCATGCCCCCCACTGGGGATTGGGCCCACAACCTGGGCATGTGCCCTGACCAGAATCAAACCGGCGATCTCTTGGTGCATGGGTCGATGCTCAACCTCTGAGCCACACCAGCCAGGCAAGATTAGATTTATTTATATATAACAGAAAAACAAAGCATAAATCCTTACCCTGCCCCCCAAAATCTCTAAGGACAGAGATAAGGGACTGGAAGCAAAATATTTAAAATGTTAAGCACCATGTGTGTATCATGCGGGAATATTAATGTTATCTTTTTTTGTGTGGTTACATCTTTTCCATATTTAATGGTGAGGTTGTGCCAGTTTTGATGAGTTTCTGAGTCTCCATTCTGTCTTCTAGCACATCAGTTTTACCTGTCAGGTCTGAGGCACAGTATGTCTTCTGTGTGTTCAAGCAGGGTGTTGATTAAGTATTGCACAGGACAGGGCAAAGTACATGGACTTTGACAGGGCCCCAGACTGTTCTCTCTGGTTACCTGTTGATTCATTAATCAACATTCTTTGCATCACACTGACTCATTTTGATAGAAATCTACCTTCTTTCCATTTCTTGTTTACAGGGATGTTTCTTGAGAGACTTTATTCTTTCTGTCAAGATATGGGATTCTCTGGTAAAAGTGGCTGTAGCCTCTGAAGTGATTACTTTATTGTGGTGCAGCTCTGTATTTTATTTTTCCCTCTGGTTGTGAAGCATTCTCCTTGTGGAGGAACACTGAAGAATAGTAGGAATTTAACATTTCTGTTCCTCTTTTGTTATTACTTTATATTCTCTTGCCGGAGCATTTAATAAAAAAAAGTATGAATTTCTCCTCCCCTCATATGTATATGTTTTTTATTTTAACTTACTGGATGTTTATCCTTATAAGTAATATTTTCCCCTAGAACATATTTTGGCAAATATGAAACAGCACAAAGAAGAAATGTAAAACCACTGGTCATCCTGCATCTCAAAACTATTAACATTTTATTTTCTTACAGTATTTTTTTCTGTAAATGGTTATTCAGATAATTTCTCTTGTGACTTTATAAAACATTTATTTTATTTCTTTTTTTGTTTTGTTAATCCTCACCCAAGGGTATTTTTACCATTGATTTTTTTTTTTTTTTTTTAAGAGAAAGTGGTGGAAGGGAGGGAGGAGGAGAGAGAGACAGAGAGAGAGAGAGAGGAGAGAGAGAGAACAGTGCCTGGCCTGTGTGGTTCAGCTGGTTGAGTGTCGTCCCATGGACCAAGAGGTTGATGGTTCGGTTCCCAGTCAGGGCAC
The DNA here is from genome assembly GCA_030848825.1 of Tadarida brasiliensis. NCBI lineage: Eukaryota > Metazoa > Chordata > Mammalia > Chiroptera > Molossidae > Tadarida > Tadarida brasiliensis. The sequence continues at coordinate 22,330,728 of CM061277.1, read as the reverse complement.
ATGCCCAGGTTGCGGGCTTGACCCCCGGTAGAGGACATGCAGGAGGCAGCAGATTGGTGTTTCTCTCTCACATCGATGTTTCTCTCTCTCTCTCTCTCCCTTCCTCCCTCTCTAAAAAATCAATAAAAATATATTTAAAAAATAAAAATAAAAAACGAATCTCTTTCTGAGATCTCCAGTTTAAAAAAAATAATAATAAAGAGCCTTAATGGGGGGCACTGTGTCTGTAGGTAGGTTTGGGTAACCTGCTTATAATCACCACTGGGAGGAAGTGGGGAGTGCAGGCTGGCCTGACACCAAGTGCAGGTGTTAGCTATTAGCTATTGTGCTTTCCCTCCTCTGTGTATACATTATTGTAACCCTCCACCCATGTTCCTCAGTGTGTGTGTGTGTGTGTGTGTGTGTGTGTGTGTGTGTGTGTTTGGGAAGCATGTGTTTAATAATTTTAGAAGCTGGAGATGTCCTTTTTATGATCTTTTAGTTGGAAAACCCGACTTATTGGTTGTGTAAACTCACTGGCCTTTTGTGGTATTAGTTTATCCTGAATGTGGGCTGATACTTTTTAAAACTAAGGGTGGTGTGTTTTTTTTGGTCTCATTTTCTAGGTCCAAAAGCTGCTTTGTATGTGCCCAGTAGATTTCCATGGGATCTTCCAATTAGATGAAAGGCGGAGAGATGCGGTAATTGCGTTGGGCATTTTTCTCATTGAATCTGATCTTCAGGTAAGTCTTTACTAAATTGAAAGTATTTCTGCCATATAAAATGGGGGTGTGATTAGAATTTAAATGTGTACCTTCTTATGTTTACTTACAGCATACTAGAAGAATGCATACAAGCCTAATAAAAGGGGTTATCGGTGTGCAGGACAGAGTAGGTAGAACAGCGGAATGAGACCTTTTAATGTACACCTTATGAAATTTTTGTTTTGTTTTGTTTTTGTTTTTTTTTTATTCTCACCCAAGGATATTTTTGCATTTATCTTCAGACAGAGCGGGAAGGAGAGAGGGAAGAAGAGAGAGAGAGAAACATCGATATGAGAGAGACACATTGAGTGGTTGCTACCCACACGACCCCAACCAGGGCCAGGGACAAACCGCAACCGAAGTATGTGCCCTTAGCGGGAACCGAACCCAGGACTCTGGTCTACAGGCCGATGCTTTAACTGCTGAGCCAAACCGGCCAGGGCTGAAATTTTGTTTTTTGAACTGTGTGAATAAATTATGTCATTAAAAATTAGATTGTTTGTTTTCCAGAAAGTTAGTTAAAATGCTTAATGAAGTAATTGTGTGTCCTCCAGAGTAGACTTGATTTTCAATCTCAATAAAATGCTTATCAGTCAGACTCAGAGTAACTTTTTTTTTCTTCTAAAAGAATAGTATTCTTTGAGATAATTTTGATATATTATCGTTTTCAAAAATGTGATAGGTATAAGTTAAGTTTTAGAGTACAAGTTAATGGGCTTTTTATTTATTTATTTATTTATTTTTTAATCCTCACTCAACGATATTTTTCCATTGATTTTCAGATAGAGGGGGAGAGAAAGGAGGGTGGGGAGAAACATTGATGTGAGAGAGACATATCAATTGGTTGCCTCCCACATGACCCCAACCAGGGCCAGGGATTAAACTGCAACTAAGTTTGATTCCCTTGACTGGAATCAAACCCATGACTCTTTGGTCCCCGGGCCGATGCTCTAACTGCTGAGCAAAACTGCCAGGGTGAAGCAGAATATTAAAATAAACAAAACAAGAAAACAACCAGGGGCCATGAACAATGGAAACATCACCAAGTTTAGAAGCATGTGGCTGTGAGCTGCTCTCCAGTCCAGAGAATCTGATCCTGGGGCCCACTGAAGGATTTGGGAGCATTCTGAACACCTCTTAGTGAAGGCAGTTTTGATGGTGTGTGCACACACATACCTTCTTCTGGAGAGGCCCTCAGGGGGCCCAGCCCCACAGAAGAGGCCAGAGCCAGGCTGGGCACTCAGCTCCAGAAGGGCAGGTTTTAGCCCTCCCCTTAGGCACTTGTTGTGCAAGCTGCTTGGAAACAGGAAGCGTGCCACGCCATGTGAATATTCATCTTTGAGATGATTAGGGTGTAGGTATACTTTACTTTGGGCTTAATCTATGCTAAAAAGCTACCGGTCACAAATTTTACTAAATGTAATCTTTTTTCTTTTTAAGCACAAATATTCTGTGGTTCCTTACCTTCTTCAACTTCTCAGAGGTCTTCCAAAAGTGTATTGGGTAGAAGAAAGCACAGCTCGGAAAGGCAGAGGTAATTTTGTATAATGTTTTCCCTGAATGCAAAGAAGAGTATATGTGTTCATTTTCTGTAGGACTCAAGTGTTTAATTATACTTACACATCAGTTAGGATGCTTCTGGCTGGTTCCACTCCAGGCTGTGGGACAGCTTCCTGCCTGCGGCCACATGACCTGTGCCTGCTCACTATTGTCCTGGGCTTGTGGGCAAGGTAGGGAGAGGGAAGGGCTGAGCAAGACAGCTTTCCATTGCACTCTGAAAGTGAACAGGAGCTTTGAGACCTTCGGGAACCTTTTCTCATGTCTTACTGGCCAGACACTTGCCTGTCCCTGTACCAGTCTCTATTACCCTTAGATGAATAGGTTCACTCCTGGATTGAGGTTACTTCTCCAAATTGCATTGTTGCTGGTTCAAAAAGGAAGGGTGAAATGGATGTTCAGGACTCACCCTCCTGTGCACTATAAATATTTTTATTACTTTGTTGCTATTGCAAAGTTTCAGTTAGACTTTGCACCTTTAGAAATGGAATAAATTCATGTGTATTTCTTTTTTAAATTTTTTATCCTTACCTGAGGATATTTTTCCATTTATCTTTAGATAGAGTGGAAGGGGGAGAGAGAGAGACGTCGATGTGAGAGAGACACATCGATTGGTTTGCCTCCTTCACAACCCTGACCAAGGCCGGGGACCGAACCACAACCGAGGTACGTGCCCTCGACTGGAATCGTATCTGCGACTCTCTGGTCCGCACGTTGATGTTCTAACCACTGAGCCAAACTGGCCAGGGCAATTCATGTGTATTTCTTTTTAATTTGTATTTTGTTTTGATCTCTCTTTAAGGTAAAAGGAAAAGTTAGGTCATCTTTTCTCCTCTTTCCTTCCATTGCCCTCCCCTCCCTTCCTCTTTCCTCCTTCCTTGCTTTCTTCCTCTCTCTCTCCTGAAATATTTATATAGGTCCACTATATGTTATGCTAAATACTTAAAATGCTGATGTTCTTGTATACTGATTTCCCAAGACTCCAAAATCAGCTTGGAAGTCCTCCAACATTTTAGAGTTCACGACCCATGAGACTGAAGCTTCCTTGTATGTCTCTCTATGAGGTCTGCCTGAGGCCCATCTTCAGATATAGCAGGGGGTTGGTGGCTGTAAAGAATGCCCTTGTCCTTTTTGTTGGAGGGATGGCCCTAATTTGTTAGATGGGCTCAATCTGTTAACATCCTGCTTGTGCCTGTATTCCTCTTGACCTTTGGGTTATCATTGTTTCTGGTGATCTCCTGTGCCTAAAACTGATGAAGCCCAAATTATGTATGTGTCCTGGGATTTAAAGGACTACAAATTAAATGGAGAGATCATTGCTAAAAAGTTGAACATCTATTCCACCTTTGTTATCTAACTTGGGAATAGAATACCAGTAGATGTTGATTCTATTTTTCTATTATTTTATTTCAAAACAAATATACTTCTATATACATGGACTCACATTAGAATGGAAGTTTTAGCATTATTTGAAATGTTTTTGGAGATATATAAATTTCCAATTATTGGGTAACATTTCACTCTTCTATTTTTTATTAGGGCAGTATTAGTTATACTTTTAAACTCTAGAATAGTAGTTCTTAAAGTTCCATTCTTGGACTAGCAGCATTAGCATCACCTGGGAATTTGTCAGAAATGCAGATTCTCAGCTCCCACATTAGAGCTACTGATTTATAAACTAGGGCTGGGGAGCATTTAAGAACTTCGTCCCCAGCATGTTCGTCAGTTTGGCTTAAGTAAACTCTTAATAAAAATTTTTAAAAAATAGAAAGAAAGCCCTGGCCAGTTTTGCTCAGCAGTTAGAGCGTCAGCCCGCGGACCAGAGAGTCCCGGGTTTGGTTCCCGCTAAGGGCACGTACCTCGGTTGTGGTTTGTCCCCGGCCCCGGTTGGGGTCGTGTGGGTAGCAACTAGGTGATGTTTCTCTCTCTCTCTTCCTCTCTCTCTCTCTCTCTCTCTCTCTCTCTCTCTCGCTCTCTCGCTCTCTCGCTCTCTCTCGCTCTCTTGCTCTCTCGCTCTCTCTCGCTCTATCTGAAGATAAATGCAAAAATATCCTCAGGTGAGGATAAAAAAAAAAAAAGAAAGAAAGAAACTGGGGCTGGGAAACAGTCAGTCTGTGGTTTACAAGTCCTCCAGGTGATTCTGATGCACAATCAAGTCTGAGAATGATCTAGAACTTCATCTTAAAATAAGTGCAAAAGTAAAATGTAACAATCTTCTGCCATGTATTATGCATGTGGCCATGAAAAAACTGGATAGCTCTATGTCCTTGGTTAAATGTTTAGTATTCAAAACTGATTAAATATTTATTTTTTATTTTTTTATCCTCACCCAAGGACATTTTTTGCATTTATCTTCAGATAGAGGGGGAGGGAGAGAGGGAGGAAGAGAGAGAGAGAAACGTCGATGTGAGAGAGACACATCGAGTGGTCACCGCCCACACAACCCCAATGCAACCGAGGTACATGCCCTCAGTGGGAACCAAACCTGAGACTCTCTGGTCCACGGGCTGACGCTCTAACTGCTGAGCCAAACCGGCCAGGGTCAAAATTGATTAAATATTTAATAGTGGTTGGACCGATACAGCAGAGATACTAATATTTTGAAGGTACACTTGATAGAAGTGCTGCTTAGCTTTTGGTCTTTTGGGTATAGTGCTCCCTTCTTGACCTTGAGGCTATGCTCCTAAGAACCTTCCTCTTAGGAGGCTCAGTAGTGGAAGGGCTTAAAAACCTATGAGGAATAGAGCAACTCTTTGGAAGTTCTTATTAGGATTTTCTTCATTTGTCAAAATAAAGCAGAAAATAAAATACAAGCATTTAATTCAGTTTAAAGTAGTAGTAATATATATTTGACAATTAGTCTCCATATTTTGTCTCTCATACACTATCAAGATTGGTTTCTCACTTTTACTTAGGTCAGGAATAAAAAATGGAATCTATCATATTGAGAGGCTGTATAATCTCAAACTGACTCAGAGAACATTTACGTTTATTGAACCAAAACATTTTATTAAAAGAAAGGTAGGAGTATTCTCAGCAAACATGTTGAGCCCCTATCTATTCTTCTGAGATTCATCTCAACGAGGGCAGTCACCACTATAAACTGGTCCGTTGGAAGGCCATGTGAGAGAAGCAACATACTGAATTGGGTGACCAGTAGGTGTGGTCCAGTGTCTCCTTTGTGATGGTCTTTGTGTCTTTATGGATTCCAGGTGCCCTCCCAGTTGCAGAGAGCTTCAGCTTCTGTTTGGTAACCTTGCTATCTGATGTGGCTTACAGGGATCCTTCACTTAGAAATGAGGTAAATATGTGGTGAATTGTTGTGCATTTCTATAAGATCAGAAAGAGTCACAAAGTGATGACCAGAGTGAAAAATAACTTTGAAGTGATTGAATTGTTTGTCTTGATTTATTTCATACTATCAACAGCAGACCTAAGAAGTGCTTACAGTATTTTTCTGGTTACCCACTGATTTCTTGAGTCTGATCTCATTCAGCTTTCCAAATAGTCCTGTGAGGTAGGCAGCAAAGGGCAGAGGCAGCTCGTTTTCCTGACTCTAGGTTGGATATTAAAGTCTTTCATAGAAGAGGATTTTCTAGATAGTTGAAGCTAATCTTTTGAGTGCTCATATTTTTTTTGGTTATAGTTTATTTTATTGGAAATGTTACTTAAATGTTTCATACTTTTTTTTTTAATATGGTTTTATTGATTTTTTGGAGTGAGAGGAAGGAAGAGAGAGAGAGCAACATCGATGTGAAAAACATATATCAGCTGCCTCCTGCACACCCCCTGCTGGGCATCAAGCCCGAAACCTGGGCATGTGCCCTGACTGGGAATCGAACCAGGACCTCTCAGTCTATGGGAACAACACTCAATCCACTGAGCCACACCCGCTGGGCTGTTTCATACTTTTTTTTTTCCTTTATTGATTTTAGAGAGAGAGAGAAAAGGAGAGGGAGAGAGAGAGAGAAACATCAATGAGAGAGAACATCGATTGGCCGCCTCCTGCATCAGCCCCCCACTGAGGATTTGGCTGGCCCACAACCTGGGCATGTGCTCTGACTGGGAATCGAACCAGCAGCCTCTTGGTGCATGAACTGATGCTCAATCACTGAGCCACACCGGCTGGGCTATTTCATACTTTTTATTTTATTTATTTATTTATTTTTCTTATCCTCACCTGAGGACATTTTTGCATTTATCTTCAGATAGAGTGGGAGGGAGAGACGGGGGAAGAGAGAGAGAGAAACATCGATGCAAGAGAGACACATTGAGTGGTTGCCACCCATACGACCCCAACTGGGGTGGGGACAAATTGCAACCGAGGTACGTGCCCTAGGTGGGAACCAACCTGGGACTCTCTGGTCCATAGGCCGACACTCTTAACCGCTGAGCCAAACCAGCCAGGGCTATTTCATAGTTTTTAAAACAGAGAATATGATTGTAATCTTTAGACTTTTTCTTAATCAGATTTATTATTTTGAAAATAAATTTTTTCATGCTGCTATCCTCAGGTCCTGCCTTGGAGCTCCTGGTTGCTTGCCTCTATGCTAAATGCTCCCAGTTACCTAAGCTTTTTGAGTTTTTGTATATGTTTTTAATTTTTAAAATCTCTTTTCTTGATATTAAATTGTAAGTTTTATTGTCGGTATTTCTGCCATTACATTCTTCATCATTCTTTCTTAGTTTAAGTTCTTTATTTGTAGGTTGGTTAAAGGGATAGCTAGATATGTTAGAACTACATATTAAAAAGTTAATAGTCTGTAAGTTAAGGGCTTTTCTATAAATAACATCAAAATTGAGAGGTTAACACTGAGGACAATGACATCACTTTAGTATATGAAATGGGGGAAATATCTCTTTTCAAGTCTTTATAAGTTATTTAGCATCATTTAATATTAGTAAAATGTAAGAAATTTGACTTGATTATGAGCAAGTCATATCAGACCAACTTCATTCTTTTCTTTGCCTGGGTTTTCAAAGACTGGTAGTAGAGGGAAATGAGGTGGATATAGTCTAGTTGGTCCTCATCAAGGCATTGGACAATCTCTCTACTAATATCCTAGAATATGGGCTGAGCACCAAAACAGTTCATAAGGAACTGCCTAAAGGACTACCCCAAAGGGTGACTGGTGAGGCGCCTCCTACTGTTGAAGCAAAATGAGCGAGGTCCGTGAATGAAGACCAGAAAGCAAGTTGACCACATTTGTAGAAAATATAACTCCAGGCATTAACAAACAACCAGTATGATGAACTAAAGTTAGTACTGTGAGCTTTGTAGGGATCAGTGATAGGCAAAAAATACCAGCTACGTAAGTAGAGGTGGCATAGCTTGGGAGCAGCATGTGTGGAAAAGATTTAAGTATTTTATTTATCTGTGAGGTCATTGAGCCAGCAGTATAAAGTAGCTGCCAGAAAGCTATGACACATATAAAAAAGTCTAGAATTTGTGTTGAGTTTAGTGATTACTCAGTGAGTCCCAGCATCCCTGGAATATTAATGAATTTTATACTGAGCACTACAATTCGAGATGATTTCTGGCACAGTGGACTACAGTAAAGTCAGAAGCCTACAAGTAACATCATAAAAGACTTGTAATCATAAGGAATGGATGAAGAGAATTAGGGGTATTTAGCCATGAAAAGGGATTCAGGGGCCTATCACCTGCTTGCAGAATATGGAGGGAGGAGTGGCCCCAACAGCTGGTGGATACCAGTCAGCCCCAGGAGGACAACGTTGGCCCAGTGTTAGGAGGAACTCTGGACCACCCCAGAGAGGGAAGGTTTCTGTCCCAGGAAGGTCAGCTGATTGGCCCCTCAGCAGAGCTTTCATGTGGGGAGTGATGTATCTGATAAGAGGTTGGACAAGATAATGTCTGAAACTCCTACTAATTCTGAATTAATTTTGTAATATTTTTCTGATTTTGTTTATAAGTTTGCTCTGTTTCCTTGGCTCTTACAGATTCTAGAGGCACTTTTTCAGGTTTTGCATGTCCTTTTGGGAATGTGCCAGGCCTTGGAGATTCAAGAAAAAGGTATGATTATAGACCCAAGGCTTTTTTTAAAAAAGTGGTTTTGTGATTATTTTTTTCCTTGCTTTTCCTCAGTCTTCTTTTCTGTTCTTTACTACTCTATGTATGTCATGGATGGAAACCTTCCTATATTAGTTGCCTTTGTTGTGTGTTAGCTAAGAGGTCCCATGGGGGTCATGAGCACAGCTCTGCCACCTGAAAATGCTGAGTGATCATGGATAAGTTACCTCATCCTTCTGGCATAAGTTTCTTCATGTCTAACATGTCTGACTTCCAAAGGTCATTTTTTTCTCTAGGGTAAGGCTAACAGTATGATCATGGGAGCAATAAATATATTGTTGAAGTATGATAACATGACTTGTATAAATGATTTGGATGTGCCATGAATAGACCAAGATCTCCCAAAGAAGGCAGCTGTGTGTGACACAGACATAGTCTGAAGTTACTGTTAATGCCAGTTTGAAAATATCATCGGTCAGCTCTTGGGGTTGACCCTGTTGCTGTGACTTATTCTGACCCTTCAGATTTGTCAGTGGGTGCATTGTGAGATGTGAGCCAAGTGTTACAAATTGGTACAGTATGGTTCTCTCACAGGTAACTTTCTGGTATCAAAATATTCTTACTTTGTCTTCTAGAATACCTCTGCAAATATGCGATCCCATGCCTAATCGGAATCTCACGAGCATTTGGGCGTTACAGCAACACAGAAGAGTCTCTCCTCTCGAAACTCTTTCCCAAAGTCCCTCCTCATTCCCTCCGAGTCCCGGAGGAGCTGGAAGGCGTTCGGAGGCGTTCCTTCAATGACTTTCGCTCCATCCTGCCCAGCAATTTGCTGACTGTGTGTCAGGAGGGTACCCTGAAGAGGAAGACCAGCAGTGTGTCCAGCATCTCTCAGGTGCGGCTGCACTCCTGGAAAGAGAGTAGAGGAGAGAGGTCTTGTTAAGTGCTCACATGAGGAAAATTCCACTTGTATGTAGCTTGAGGAAACTTAGAAAACAAAATGTTCTCACTAGAATTATCTTTAATAGAAAAGCTTTCCTTGTCCTTTTCACAATTTATAAGTGATTTCATCTCCTAGTCATGAAGTATTTGTTTCCTAGCAATTGGGTGCCAAAATCTGTTCTGACTGGGAGACTGTTGGTTTCTCTAAGAAGTGTATAATTGACTCATGGAGAAAAGATAGACATGAAACACAAGACTAATTCAGGTTAGTAAGCAAGTATAAAATGTATGTCTACACAGGAAGAATTCACTGATTTGGTATACAGTAGAGAACACTGTAGGTACGGTGGGCTTCAGGGAAAAGGTGAGGCTTGAACCACAACTTGAAGTACAACTACTGTTGAGCTGTCAGAGAGAACCTTGTCTAAGAGAATTCTGACTGAGGTTTGACTGGCCTTTTCTGATCTCTAAATGTGGTTGTGTGTTTCAGGTCAGCCCTGAACGTGGGATGCCCCCTCCCAGCTCCCCTGGAGGATCCGCCTTTCACTACTTTGAAGGTGGGCTTCACCATCATATTGACCTAGCACTTGGATAACAGGTTCATAGAGACTACTTCTTGTGATGTCAGGGATAGTAATACTAATGTTCTGCTGTCATGCATCTAGAGTGTCAAGCTTTTAGAAAGCACTTATTTTCTTTTAAACTTCTTAGAATGTAATTTTTAAAAATTTCAAACAGAGCCCTGACCGGTTTGGCTCAGTGGTTAGAGCGTTGGCCCGTGGACCAGAGAGTCTCGGGTTCGGTTTCCGCTAAGGGCATGTACCTCTGCTGCAGTTTGTCCCCGGCCCCAGCTGGGGTGGTGTGGGTGGCAACCAGTTGATGTGTCTCTCTCACGTCGACGTTTCTCTCTCTCTTCCTCCCTTTCTCCCTCCTGCTCTATCTGAAGGTAAATGCAAAAATGTCCTTGTATGAGGATAAAAAAAAAATTTCAAACAGAGAAAAGTGCAGAAAATAATATACAAACCCTCATGTACCTGCTGTAACAATTTTAGTATGTTAACTTGTAAAAACACTGATTTTCAGTTGTTTACAAAAACACTTTCACAGAATTTACTAAATTTGATTCATAGGCTAGCCCTGTGCAGTGTCAGACACGTTAAAATTATTTTCAATTTAATCCTTGAGAGAAGTAAGATGCTGATTAAGTGATAGGAGATGGGGAAACCAGAATTCAATGCCTCATAATGCCATATATTGCATTTTCAGATGTTGCTAATTGCTAAAAAACAACATTTCTCCCCCAGCCAATGTCGCTCAGTGGTTGAGCATCGACCCATGCATCAAGAGGTCGCTGGTTTGATTCCTGGTCAGGGCACATGCCCAGGTTGTGTACCAAATCCCCAGTGGGGGGCGTGCAGGAGGTGGCCAATCTATGTTCTCTCTCATCGATGTTTCTCTCTCTCTCCCTCCCCCTTCCTCTCTCTCTAAAATCAATAAAGAAAAAAAAATTTTTTAAAGAAATCTAGAAACTTTTACCTTTATTTTATTTTATTTTATTATTATTTTTTTTAATCCTCACTCGAGGACATTTTTCCATTTTTTTTTTTGTTCAGATAGAGTGGGAGGGAGAGAGAGGAAGAGAGAGAGAGAGAAACATTGACGTGAAAGGGACACATCGAGTGGCTGCCTCCCGCACGACCAACCAGGGCCGGGGACAAACTGCAACCGAGGTACGTGCCCCTAGCGGGAACCGAACCCAGGTCTCTCTGGACTGCAGGCTGATGTGCTCTAACCACTGAGCAAACCGGCCAGGGCTATTTTTTTAATTTTAATATGTTTTTCTTTTCTTTTTTAAAAAATTTTTTTTTCTTTATTGATTTTAGAGAGAGGAAGGAAGAGGAAGAGAGAGATAGAAACATCGATGAGAGAGAACATTGACTGGCCGCCTCCTGCATGCCCCCTACTGGGGATTTGACCCACAACCTGGGCATGTGCCCTGACTGGGAATCGAATCAGCAACCTCTTGGTGCATTGGTCAACACTCAACCACTGAGCCACACTGGCTGGGCAAAACTTTTACCTTTAAAAAAAAAAACATTTCTCAAGAGGATCTTGAAGGATGTGATGGAAAAAAAAATTTTTTTAAAGGAGAGTATCTGAACTCAAATAAATGTGGGCAACTTTGCATACAGTATTTCTTGGGTATGTGAGAAAACGTGTTATAGTCTCTGTGTATGTTAGAATGTAAATGCCAAGTCCGCTCACTCAAAATCCCACCTCCTAGCCCAGCCAGTGTGTCTCAGTAGTTGAGCATTGACCCATGCACAAAGAAGTTGCCGGTTCGATTCTGATCAGGGCACATGCCCAGGTTGATGGCCAAATCCCCAGTGAGGGGCATGCTGGAGGCAGCCAGTCGATGTTCTCTCTCATCAATGTTCTCTCTCATCGATGTTTCCATCTCTCTTCCTCTCCCTTCCTCTCTCTCTAAAATCAATAAAAGGGAAAAACATTTTTTTAAAGAAAAAAAAATGCCCTGGCCAGTTTGGCTCAGCGGTTAGAGAGTCGGCCTGTGGACCAGAGAGTGCTGGGTTCAGTTCCCGCTAAGGGCACGTACCTCAGTTGCAGTTTGTCCCTGGCCCCGGTTGGGGTCGTTTGGGTGGCAACCAGTTGATGTGTCTCTCTCACATCGATGTTTCTCTTGCTCTCTTCCCCCCTTTCTCCCTCCCGCTCTGTTTGAAGATAAATGCAAAGAAAATGTCCTCGAGTGAGGATAAAAAAAAATTGCATATAATTAAGGTATACAATATGATGATTTAATATACATATACATAGTGAAATGATTATTACAGTCAAACTATTAATATAGCCATCTCCTCACATAGCTACCATTTTTTTTCTTTTTGGGGGAGTAAATGAACCTGAAATCTACTCTCAGCAAATTTCCAGTATTCAATAGTATTATAGCTGTGCCTGGAAAATAAATAAGGTTGTAATATTTTCATATTAAATAGTGATAGGCAGTATCAATCTATGAAGAACCAGAGAATAAATTTTTCTGACTTTTTTCAAGCATTAGAGCATAGAAAAAGCAAAGAAATGAGTTTATTCCAATTGTGTAAAAGCTGGTGTATAGTTCTATGATGCTGGTGATACATTGCCGACCTGACTAAAGGTAGATGGGTCCTAAGAGAGCAAACCAGCAACTTACAACAGAGGGGATGAGATAGGCAATAATACTGAAAGGAGTTGAGATGACTGGTTATCATGGTGTATATTCTCTATACTTATTCATTCTACATAATTGCAACTTCATACCCTTTGATGAACATTTCCTCATTTTCCCCACCTTGCCTCTGGTAACCACTGATCAACTCTTTGTTCCTATGTCTCTCATGTTTTTAGATTCTACATGTAAGTGAGCTCATGTAGTTTTTTTCTTTCTGTGTCTGGTTTATTTCACTTAGCATAATGCCCTTCAGGTTTGTCCATATTGTTGCAAATGGTAGGATTCATTTCTTTTTAATGCTGAATAATATTCCATTATATGTGTACAGATTTACAGGATATATATATTTACATACATTTTAGACACATATACACTTCCTTTTTAAAAAAATCCTCACCTGAGGATATTTTTCTATTTATCTTCAGACAGAGTGGGAAGGAGAGAAAGGGAGAGAGAGAGAAACATCGACATGAGAGGGACACATTGAAGGTTGCCTCCTGCACAACCCCGACCAGGGTCGGGGACGAACCACAACTGAAATACGTGCCCTTGGCTGGAATCGAACCCTCTACTCATTGGTCCATGGGCTGACGCTCTACTACTGAGTCAAACCGGCCAGGGCTACTTCCTTTTAATTGGCTTTGTTCTTTCCCTCCCTTCATTCCCTCTTTGTTTTTTTAATTCTTACCCAAGTATATTTTTCTGTTTATCTTCAGATAAAGTGGGGGAGAGAGAGAGAGAGAAACAACGCTGGTGAGAGAGACATATCGACTGGTTGCCTCCCACACGACCCTGATCAGGGCTGGGAATGAACCACAACCAAGGTACGTGCCCTTGACCGGAATTGAACCTGCGACTCATTGGTCCACGGGCCGACGCTCTAACTGCTGAGCCAAACCGGCCAGGGTGCTTCGTTCCCTCTTTCAGTGGTCATTTATTATATTGGCCTCCAGCATCTCAATTATTTGCTTTTTCTATGCTCTAATGGTTGAAAAAAGTCAAAATTTATTCTTTGGTTCTTTATAGATTGATACTGCCTATCACTATTTATTTATTTTATTTTTAATCCTCACCCGGGGACATTTTTGCATTTATCTTCAGATAGAGCAGGAGGGAGAGAGGGAGGAAGAGAGAGAGAGAGAGAAACATCGACGTGAGAGAGACACATTGAGTGGTTGTCACCCACTCGACCCCAACTGGGGCTGGGGACAAACTGCAACCGAATTACGTGCCCTTAGTGGGAACCGAGCCCAGGACTCCCTGATCCGCAGGCCGACATTCTAACCCCTGAGCCAAACCGGCCAGGGCTGCCTATCACTATTTAATATGAAAATATTACAAGCTTATTTATTTTCTTGTCATAGTCATCTATCATAGTTTTTAAATAACGGATTTTCAAATGATTATATACTTTTGGGTTTATATTATTATGTGTTGTATGATTGACTATTTTTCTGATTTTGACATATCTAATAATTTGCATTTTTGTTCTAATTTTGGTGGTAAAATATTTTTGGAGCCCTATGCACCTTCACATTGCTCAACCTTTAAAAATGTGTAATTCTTGCCCTGGCCGGTTTGGCTCAGTGGTTAGAGTGTCGGCCCGGGGACCAAAGAGTCATAGGTTCAATTCTGGTCAAGGGCACGTACCTCAGTTTTGGTTCGGTCCTTACACAGACGTTTCTCTCTCCCTCTCTCTCTCTCTCTCACTCTCCCTCCCTCCCTTCCACCCACTCTGTCTGAAGATAATATGGAAAAATAGCCTCAGGTGAGAATTTAAAAAAATAAAAATAAATTAAAAAGTGTAATTCTTTTTCTTCTTCCAATATGTTGTTATATTGTCTGGTTTGAAAATATTAGGACGTGATTATATCTGAACCTTTGACATGAAACACCCCAGTGAGAGGCACCACTCCCAAGGATTTGCAATCCAGCCTTTATTTCTTTATATATATATATATATATATATATATATTTTTTTTTTTTAATTGATTTTTAGAGAGAGAGGAAGGGAGAGGGAGAAAGAGAAACATTGATTGGTTGCCTCCGTATGCACCCCATCGGGATCAAACCTGAAACCTGGGTATGTGCCCTGACAGGGAATCGGACTGGTGACCTTTTGGTGCACAGGAGGATGCTCAACCAACTGAGCCACACTGGCTAGGCCAAGCCTTTACTTCTTAATTAAAAAACAAGGAAAGGAATAAAAAACAAAAGCAAAGTCTATGTCTATGTTGGTTATTGAGGGAATCAGCTTGAAGAAGTTTCCTGTCATGTGTTCCTGTGACTATCTGGTTTCCTTCTCCATCAGTCTCGTACTTACCTGATGGGAGTGCCCTGGATCCTGATTACTACTTCTCTACCATCAGTTCCAGCTTCTCAGTTTCTCCTCTTTTCAATGGCGTCACCTACAAGGAGTTCAGTATTCCACAAGAATTGCTTCGGGAACTCTTAAACTTGGTAAGCAGAACACTATGGATAAACAGACCATGAGTGTATCAATCAGTAAAATTGCTAGTGGTGAAAACCTGTATTTTTTAAGAGAAAAACTAGGAGTTTTTCGGTATTTCAATTGAACAACTTAGTAGTCATAATTTTCAGATTAAAGAAGGAAAGAAAGTAACATTCACCGAGCAATTGTTCAATATGTTCTCATCTAATCCTTGTAGCAATCGTTTTGGGGAGGCACCATGCTCCCCATTTTAGAGGTAAGGAAATCAGTGTCAAATACATCAAGGATCCATAGGCCAAGGACAAGGTCAAAGCTCAGCTCAGGGTATCTGATTCTATCTCAGGGGTGCTCTATTCAGATCAATACAAAACCTAACTTTTTCTAATTTGGATACCTTTGGATGGCATTTGAGGTGATGTCAGAGGTCATTGGTGCCATTGTCTGAGTCCTGAAATGGACTCTGATCCAGGGACTCTGAAGTTATTATGATTGAGCTGGGATGCTTCAAGATATTTGAGTGGATAGGGGTGAAGACATCATCAGGGACAGGCTCTAAAGATGAGACACTCTGTTTTGGAAAGAACGAGAGAGAATGAGAATGACATTTCTGAAAGAGTGAAGCATGCACTGGAGAGATCACCCATTGTGTCCTGTGTGGAGTATGAATAGAAACCACTCAGAGAAGGGCTTTAGGCTGAAGATGTAAGAAGACATCAAAGCATAGGCAATAATTAATGATAGAGCCATAACGAATTACTAAATGGTCTAGGATGTTTTTGAAGTTACTGTCAGGAAGGAAAACTTCCCTTAAACTGCTCTTTACTGTCAGTGTCCCAGACAAAATGGTGGCCTGCGTGGCCCATGGCTTTCTCAAATGGCTCTTCTTAGTATCATCTTAGAAATCCCAATTGAAGGCTGAATGTTTCAGATCTTTTCTTAAAGAAGGGGACTTATTTTTTCATTATATTATAACTTTTCCAGGTTAGGTTTTCTTCTAGACAGTTTTTTATTTCTTTTCCTGACATGTTGTTTATCATTATACATTTTTAAAATACTTTCTTAAAGTACTAAAATTTGAGGGGCTGGGGGTGGGCTGTTTCATCAGGTGATCCCACAATACTGTACTAAATGCTGGTATAGAGAATGGGTAGAAATAATCCTATTAGAAATGTAAAATGTGTGCTGCAGTTTGGGTACCTGGGAGGCTTCAGAAGAGCCCAGGGGAAGAGGGAGGAGCTGTCAGCACCTGAGGACTTGCTGTGAAGGTGCAGTTGACATCTGGGAGGGGATTTGGATAAATGTCAGTGATGCCTGGAGTCTGAACACTTTCACATCCTGGAAAAGGAAATCTAATGTCAGCAAATTTGAGTTGGTACCTTTTCTGTCTTGTTTTTTGTTTTTTCTTTATTGCTTTTAGAGAGAGAGGAAGGAAGAGGGAGAGAGAGACAGAAACATCCATGAGAGAGAACATCGATTGGCTGCCTCCTGCATGCCCCCACTGGGGATTGGACCCACAACCTGGGCATGTGCCCTGACCGTGAACTGGTGACCTCTTCTCTTGGTGCATGGGTCGACGCTCAACCACACTGGCTGGGCCCTTTTCTGTTTTTATGTCATTACAATCTAGATAAGTGGTCCAAGTGATGGCAGAATTAAGGGCATTTTGTGTGTATAGTTTGATGTTATTTATATATTGTGGCCTATTTTTCTAGCACATTTTTCACCACATGGACCTATTATGTGGTTTTATCCATCAACATTTCTTTTTTAGTAGAAGGAGCTAGCATTCCTGTCTCTTACTGACAGGTGCCTCATGAGGTCTTGTTTCACTGATAGGTGAAGAAGATTGTTGACGAGTCTGTTCTCAAATCCTTGGACGAAGTTGCGGCCAGTGTAATAGAGGTACGTCCCTTCTGACGGCGTTGCAATGAGATCCACCTGCTGTGAGCCTCTGCGTGTAGAGAGCAGGGCGGGTTTGTGTGGGGGCAGTGAGTTTTCATCTTAACTTCCTAGTCCCAATAATGACAACACACCTGCAACTTGAAAGCTTGTTCTGTGCTGGGCTCTTTTAATTATATCCTTGCACAGTACCTCTGAGCAGTGGTCAGTGTCTCCATTTCACACATGAAAGGTAGAGGTTTAAAGGATTAACTACTGTGCCCTGGTCACATAGTCACCATGGGAGCTGAGACTGCACTGGGTCCTCTGACTCTGAAGCTCTTTATCTTCCTTGCTCCTTTGGTGCTTTCAAAGCTGCTTCTCTGGGCTCAGTACACACCCCTCACACTTTCTTTAGGCACATACAATCCCTGGCTTTTATGTGTGAGGGGTGTGTACCTAGGGAACTTTTATCTTTAATGTATTTGGAACCAGTGCCTACTGCATTATTTATAAAATTATGAAGTGTTGGTGTTGGAGGTCTCAAAACCTCAGGGAACATTTGGGTCAGCCCTCTTTTGAGTGTTGGGATCCAGAGCAATTGCCATTTGCCAGCCTGATGCTTGCTGTGAACATGTGCTGGACCCACATTCCTCATTAAGCCTGGTATTCTTTCTCTCACCTGATTGTGAGACTCAATGCCTGGTACCACTGGGGCTCAGCTCTGAAGGGGGAGGGAGCGCCAGGGACTTTCCTGTGCTACAGAGTGTGTCTTCTGCCCTGCACCTGCTCCCAACAAGTTGTCTGCAGACGGTAGATGTATGTGCTAGGTGTGATTTGCTTTGGGTCAGTTCTTGGCTGAAAAGCACAGTTCCTGTAACTCTCCAGGTTGCAATCTGGCCCTTTCTACTTTATCTTTAACCTTTTTGCAGGTTGTGTCCTGTCTGTTGGCCTGAGATTTAGTTCTCTCACTGCATGCAGTCTCAGAGGCCTCTTGTTTTCCTTTGTCAGTGTTTGGTTATATGTGACCCAGGGAAGATCAAGAGGACCAGAGCCAGCAGCTGGGCTGGGTAGTCAGAACTCCTGGCCCACCTGCCATCTGTAATGAAAAGTGTCAGTCTGGGTCCTGAGGGGAAAGTTGGTGCCCAGTGGGGATTCCTTTTAGGGTTTATTTTACAAGTAGAGGGAAGGCTGGGAATATGGGCTGGAACTCTCCTCCCCATTGAACCAGAGCAGTTTCTGGTATTTTTGTTTTTTATTTGGACTTCAGTATAGATGTTCATTTTAAGAATGGTTTTGTTGCTGAAAAAAGAGTAAAACCATGACCTGTATTACTGAATATAATACTCATTAGTAATCACTAGCAATTATTGCATACTTATGTGCTAGACACTGGCATAGGACTTGACTCACTCATTGATTTCCACAGCAACTCCCCGTTTACAGATGGGGAAACTGAGGCTTGCAGGGTTAGGGAACTTTAGTTATATAGCTAGTGAGTGAGGGAAACAGGCTGTATTATCTGGGCTCCCTTCATCTGCTCCTTGCTTGCAGTGACTTCTTCTGAGCCCCAGATCAGACCCCTAGGTCACCCTAATCAGCAAATCTCATCTCTTCATGTCTTTATAGTAGTTAACCAGTGCCCACTGATGGCACTGTTAACCACAGTCCCTGTTATCAGTGCCCACTTGAAATCTGGCATCACTCTCATGTCCTCCATACATTTCTCGTGCCTTCTACATGACTCTTGCACCTTCCTCCAGCCTCATACCACGGGCCCATCCCCTCTGAACCGACTTCTGGCCCAATGCTGATTTGCTTTCTCTTCCTCCTCATCCCCCTCACCTGTATTTGCAGAGCATTTGTGCATGTGTCAAGAATTCTGATAAGCTGTGACTTTTTTGTTTGTTTGTTAATCCTCACCTGAGGATATTTTTTTCCATTTATTTTTATTTTTAGAGAGAGTGGAAGGAGAGAGGGAGGGGAGACACCGAGAGAAAAACATTGATTTCAGAGAGAGACATATCTAGTGGTTACCTCTCACACGAGCCCTGATCAGGGCCAGGGATCAGATCTGCAACCCAGGTACTTGCCCTTGACTGGGAATCAAACGTGAGACCCTTTGGTGGGTGGAGCAACACTCTATCCACTGAGCCACACCGGCCAGGGAAGTTGTGCCTCTTCATTAGAACAGTATCTTATTCATCACATTAGACCTTGTGTGAATTGTTTCCCTGGAAGAAAAATAGTGCTACATTCTAGATTAAATTGCTAAAAAAATTATTTATTTATTTATTTATTTTTCATTGTTGAAAGTATTATAGATGTCTCCCTTTTTCCCCATTAACCCCCTCCTTCCCACTCCCACCCCCTCCTGCCTTCCCCAGCTTAGTGTCCGTGTCAGTTGATTGTGCATATATGCATATAAGTTCTTTGGTTTATCTCTCCCCCCCCCCCCCTTACCTCCCCATCCCTCTGAGGTTTGTTAGTCTGTTCCCTCCTTCCATGATTCTGGATCTCTTTTGGTCAACAGTTTATTTTGTTCATTATGTTTCACAAATAAGTGAGATCATGTGGTACTTGTCTTTCTCTGACTGGCTTATTTTGCTTAGCATAATACTCTCCAGGTCCCTCCATGTCGTCTCAAAGGGTAAGAGATCTCTCTTTCTTACAGCTGCATAGTATTCCATTGTGTAAATGTACCACAGCTTTTTTATCCACTCATCTACTGATGGGCACTTGGGCTGTTTCCAGATCTTAGCTATTGTAAATAGCAGTGCTATGAACATAGGGGTGCATATATTCTTTCTGATTAGTGTATCAGGCTTCTTAGGATATATTCCTAGAAGTGGAATCACTGGGTCCATTGGCAGTTTCATTTTTAATTTTTTGAGGAAGCACCAAACTGTTTTCCATAGTGGCTGCACTCTAAAAAAATAATTTAAAATGAGGTTTAATTACAAAACATAAGCTGAATCTGAAGGTTCCCTGGCTGCAGTGTTTGTTGCCCAAATGGTGGACAGGGTTGAATCCCGTGGTCTGATGGTCTGTCTGGTGGTCCGTTGGCCATCCCTCTCCTCCTCTACTTCCTATGTCCCCCTGACTTCAAAGACTGTGAGCTTTCAGCGAGAGGAGGTGAAGGGTGCAGGTGGCTGCTCCCCTGCAGGCATCTTTGGACTGTTTTCCTCTGCCTTATGCAAGAGAGTGAAGAGAGTAATTAAAGTGTTCCGAGTGGTGAATCATGGTAAACAGTTAATTCCATTTATAATGCTAAGTCATGTGTGTAAGAATTACTTAGCCGGATCTCCGCATGAAGGTGGAGGCCCAGAGGAGTGTTTCTGTGCTGTGGTCATGTGCCTCTGCCTCCCCCATAGGCCAACCCCAGCGCTGATCTCTACTATACCACATTCAGTGACCCCCTCTATGTGGCCATGTTCAAGATGCTTCGTGACACTCTGTACTACATGAAAGGTGAGTACTTAGCACATGTGTGTGAATTCAGTGAGATTGGGTTCAGGGCCACTGCCGCAGGTTTGTGCTTCCTTTTTGCTGGTGGCACTTAAAAACACAGGCAAGACATGGTCATGTCACTGAAATTTTGGAGTAAAAGTAAGTAAGAAAAAAAAAATTTGTCCATGATCCTGTGCCCTAGTGCCATCGATGATGGCTTCTTTGATGGGTTTATTTCCTCAGGTGTTTTTCTGACATGGACATGTGTTGTCCTGATCGTGCATACATTTTAACATGTCTATTTTAGACATGTTATAAAGTATGAAAAAAAAAATGAGGTACTCATAATCTTAAATCAGAGATAATATCTTTATTTTTTAAATCCTCACCTGAGGATATGTTTTTATTGATTTTTAGAGAGAGAGGAAGGGGAAGGGAGAAAGAGAGAGAGAAACATTAACATGAGAAATATCGATTGGTTGCCTCTTTTACACACCTTGACCAGGGATCAAATTTGATACCTAGGTATGTACCCCTGACTGAAAATCAAACCCACAACCTTTAGGTGCACGGGACGACACTCAACCAACTGAGCCATCCATCCAGGGCAGAGATAATATCTTTTTTTTTTTCCTTTTCCTTTATTGATTTTACAGAGGGAGAGAAAGATAGAAACGTCGATGAGAGAGAACATCGATTGGCTGCCTCCTGCATGCCCCCCACTGGGGATTTGGCCCACAACCCAGGCACGTGTCCTGACTGGGAATTGAACCGGTGACCTCTTAGTGCTTGGGTCGATGCTCAACCACTGAGCCACACCAGCCAGGCCAGAGATAATATCTTAATAGTGTAGCACACACACAAATTTATCATTTCATTCCAGTCTCTCTTTTGTACATTTTAGAAACATTTTTCCTATGGTCTTTCCTTACATTATTGAACACTCTTCATAAACATCAGTTTTGATGGCCATATAATATTCTGTTATGTAGATGTATCATAATTCATCTTCCTAATCCATTTTCCTAATCTGATTCCAAGGGCTCTTGGGAGGTGGAGGCTGAGTCTGGTAGGGGCCACAGCACGGGTTACTTAGGTTTACAAAGGAGGGTGGCAGGGACTGCCCGGTTTGGCCTGACTCCCAGGAGCCCCTGTGGCCTCCCTTCCCACCTAAGCTGTGTGTTGCCAGCTTTCTTGACTGTTCTGACTAGTGCCCACATTGGTTCTCCTAAGTTTTCCAGGCCCCATGGATAAGAGTTTGAAAAGGCTACAAATTTTGGGTGCCCTGAAGATTTAGCCCTGAAGGCAGAGAACTCTCTTTTTTAGACCCACAACCAGTTTTTGTACTTAGCTAATAACTGGCAGCCTTTTAAAAAATTGCTATTCAGCCCGGCCAGTGTGGCTCAGTGGTTGGGCATCGACCTATGCACCAAGAGGTCGCCGGTTCGATTCCCGGTCAGGACACATGCCTGGGTTGTGGGCCAGATCCCCAGTGGGGGGCATGTAGGAGGCGGCCAATCTATGTTCTCTCTCACCGATGTTTCTATCTCTCTCCTCCCTTTCTCTCTCTCTAACATCAGTAAAGAAAAAAAAAATTGCTGTTCACCTGTACACTCATTATGCCGTTCACCTTAAACATATATAGTGATCTATGTCAATTATATCTCAATAAAACTGAAAGAAAGTAGGAAATATAAAATATAAATATCACTAAAGTATTTCCTGATGTTAATTGTATCAGTTGCAGTGTGATAAATCTCAATTTGTGTGTTTCATATATTCGGGTTTTAGTATATTGACCACTTGAAACAAGGCAGGGCTCTCACTTCCCTGGGAAATGATCATTTGCTCTTAGTGCCAGGTGGCAACGTGTTTGGAGGGCAGCTGTACACAGCCTATCCGGGGTCTTCCCAGAGGGCATTCTTGGAACCATAGCAGCCAGCAGCAAACATGTTGTTCTTGGGTTTTTGGTAGAGAGGAAAAGACTGTAGAAGTTCATAGCCTCTGCTTGAATTTTGGTGCAGTTTTGTTTCCAGCTGCAATGCCCACTCTCTCCCACAGACCTCCCGACTACCTTTGTTAAGGAGATCCATGATTTTGTGCTGGAGCAGTTCAACACAAGCCAGGGGGAGCTTCAGAAGATTCTCCACGATGCAGACCGGATCCACAATGAGCTGAGCCCCCTCAAGCTGCGCTGCCAGGCAAACGCCGCCTGTGTGGACCTCATGGTGTGGGCCGTGAAGGATGAGCAGGGTAAGCATCAGCTCCTGCCATTCCCTGGAAGTCTAGTGTCTGGACCTAGGAGGATGGTGCTAGCCAAGGCCACAGGGTCTGTGTGTTCTCTCCACTACTTACTGCTGGTTCTTGAGGGTTTTCTGTGAGAAGTGGGAACTCAGTGCCTATTGCAGCCCTTATAAAGGGTGGCAGATATTTACTAGAGGGCCTCATGAGGACATCTCCTGACATCTGTAGTGACAGCTCTGTTCTGCTGAGACTCATAACTTGTTGCAAACCCTAGTGACCATATCTGCTGTTGTTTGGAAGCATGCAGCAGACTTGCGGATGGCTGCCATTCACAGACCACTGTGGGGATGGGGATGAGGAGGCTCAGGGCCAGCAGAGAAGAGAAAGCAGTCACATACCACGCAGGGTGGTGTTTTCACAAAAGCAGAAAAGAAGCAGAGATAAGTTTTCAGTTAAGAATGCCTGCTTCACCCTGGCTGGTTTGGCTCAGCGGATAGTGTTGGCCTGAGGACTGAAAGGATCTATTATATAATAAAGTAGGTTTTCCGAATGCATATATTAAAACAATTGACAAATTAGTTTACCTGTTTTTACTTACGTAGACACATTTGTGTAATTAAAATTATGTACGATTGCACTGGCCTGTTTGGCTCAGCGGTTAGAGCATTGGCCCTTGGACCAAAGAGTCTTGGGTTTGATTCTGGTCAAGGGCAAGTACCTTGGTTGCAGTTTGGTCCCTGGTCCTGGTCGGAGTTGTGTGGGAGGCAACCAGTCGATGTGTCTCTCTCACATCGATGTTTCTTTCTCTCTCCCTCTCTCTCTCCCTTCCTCTCTCTCTCTCTCCCTCCCTCCCTCACTCACTCCCTCGCTCCCTCGCTCCCTCCCACTCTATCTGAAGATAAATGGAAAAATATCCTCAGGTGAGGATTTAAAAAAAAATTATATATGAAAAGTTTTATTTCAGGTAAGTTTTCTATATGTATTACTGTAATTTTAAATTTATACTGAATAGGTCTAGTAAATGCGTGCATTCACTAGTCACCAAGAGTAAACAAATGCACACGGCTGGGGCAGGGCTTAGCACACATAATGTCAGCTGGCATGCATTAAAACTGCTGCAGAGCCCTGGCTGGTTTGGCTCAGTGGTTAGAGCGTCGGCTTGCGGACCAGAGAGTCCCGGGTTCGGTTCCCGCTAAGGGCACATACCTCGGTTGCAGTTTGTCCCCGGCCCTGGTTGGGGTCGTGTGGATGGCAGCCACTCGATGTGTCTCTCTCACATCGATGTTTCTCTCTCTTCCTCCCTCTCTCCCTCCCGCTCTGTCTGAAGATAAATGCAAAAAAATGTCCTCGGGTGAGGATAAAAAAAAAAAAAAAACTGCTGCAGAAAGTCACACCACTTGACAACAGAACCAGTTACTGAGAGTACACAATGCTTGTGTACAATGCCGTGTGATCATGTGCTAATCATTCACCAAACACTTTACAAGCAGTGACTCTTGGATTTAAATATGTAGACTATAGTTGTAGATATGTAATATTTATGTCAGCAAAATTACTACAGTGATTTTTTCCCAACATATGGCCTATTTGCTAAAATTTGTTTAAAATAACTGAATTAATAACAAAAGTAAACTGTTAATTTAATTATAAGCAAATCTTGGTTAAAAGCATTTTAAAATTAACAGGGTATTAATTTCACATATGACATACGGACCCAAAATTTTGTCCATTAAATCCAAAGTTCATTAAATCGAAGTCCACAAAATTGAGGGTTTACTGTGTTAATAAACCCTGCAAAAAAAGTGTCTCTGGGGTTTAGTGAAGTTACATGATTAATTGGTGAATGAGTAGTTTGTAAATTTTGTCCTTTTGCTAATTGTTTATACCCTTCCCTGATTTTTTAATTTAGGTGCAGAAAGTCTTTGCATCAAGCTGTCTGAGAAGCTACAGTCCAAGACATCCAGCAAAGTCATCATTGCTCATTTGCCCTTGCTTATCTGCTGTCTGCAGGTCAGTCTCACAGACACTGGAGAATCTGAGATCCCATCAGTAGAGCCTTCTTGTCATGCTATTCAGGCTGTGGTTGGCACATCGGCACCAGAATCTGAGCTGTTGTCTTTAGGAACTTGAACTAGAGCCTGTTGTAGACACAGTTCACCATGAGTGAGGGCTGCTGCTGAAAGGGTGCTGGGATTTCTGTGAGTGGGGGTCCAGGAGAAGCTGGGTCCCCTTTTGTGTGGAGCTTCCCTGTATCTGCCAGCCAGACTATTTTCAAGCACACAGGTGAAGGGCTGCAGATGTTTGCCTGAGGGACTCATGAGAGGACATCTCTTGACATCTGTGGTGCCAGCTCTGTTCTGCCAAGACTCATAACCTGTTGCAAATCCCAGTGACTCCACATCTGCCGTTGTTTAGAAATCATGTTTTGAACCCTTTCTCCCCTAATTTGCTTCAAAAAGAAATGGACACACTTAAACAGTATATCTCCCCCTTAGGTGAAGGAGAGTCAAAGCCATCTCCCTTTCCTATCTTTGTGCCCCATGGTCAGGTGGCCCCTTGGAAGCTTTGACCTGGGAAGTTTCTGCTCAAACTTGGGTATTTGAAGGGTTGAGCATCTCACTGCCCAGCCAGCCTTTCCCCGGGCCACATGACAGATCAATGATGTGTTGCAGGGTCTGGGCCGCCTGTGTGAGAGGTTCCCAGTGGTGGTACACTCAGTGACGCCGTCTCTCCGGGACTTCCTGGTCATTCCATCCCCCGTGCTGGTGAAGCTCTATAAGTATCACAGTCAATACCACACAGGTAACAGGATGGGTGCTCCTGAGGCCATGTTTCCAGCCCCCAGCCCTCAAATGCTCGTGAGGTACCTAGAAGGGGACCATGTGACTATGTGAGCCCAACATGCTTCTGTGACAGAAGTTGTGGCTGAGCTCTGCAGTCTTCTCTGTATGTGGACTCATTCCACCTCCTCCCTTATGGCTTTCCCTACGGGACCCCCTCAGGGCTCTAGGGCTTTCAAATCCCTTCTGCCTTCCCTGTCATGTGCACCCGACACCCCTGTAGGCTCCTCTCTGGTCCCACATTTTTTGGGAACCTTCGCTTAGTGAGGTTGAAGTGTGAGTTCTTCATGCCCCAGACACTGGGCCAGTAACTGTCTGTACACAATCTCATCTAGTACCCTTGCCCCGAGAGAATGTGTTATGTTTCTACAGACAAAGTCATAGGCCCAGAGCAAATCTGGTCAACCTGTAATGACTTAACGTTAACTAAACAGCCACTGCAAGCTTGGGCTCTAGTGTAGTGTAGCTCATCCTTCCCACAGTTCTGTGAAGGTGGACATTTTATCCCTTCACTGTAGATGAAGAAACCTATACTTTGAGTGTTGGAAAGACTCTCACTACTTTCCTCCTGGCCCAGAGCAAAGAGGGGTCCCTCTGGCTCTAAGGCCTTTGCACTCACCCTTGCCCCCACCCTTACCAGCTTATGCACGTTAACTAGATAACCCTCTGGGTGAATGCCTATGGGTGCTCATCAGGCCTTTGAACCATTTCTTAAGAAATTACTGTTTTAGCCCTGGCCGGTTTGGCTCAGCGGTTAGAGCTTCAGACTGCGGTCCAGAGAAATTACTGTTTTATGTATTTATCACTTTGTAACCTAGGTGTTCTTCCTTTTGATTGAAATGTGTTTGTTTCATCCTTCTTATTATCAGACACTTTTGTTTCTGAAATGTTTGGTTGGATCTTTTTAGAATGATTGCTATTATAAGTTAATGATGATTAGCACATTATTTGGTTTTGAATTATAGACACGGAGGTGGAAAGTGACAAGCTTAACCAAGTACATATTTGAATTTTTACATTCAGTTGCTGGCAATGATATAAAAATCAGTGTAACCAATGAGCATTCTGAGTCGACCCTGAGCGTCATGTCAGGAAAGAAGAGCCAGCCCTCCATGTATGAGCAGCTCCGGGACATTGCCATTGACAACATCTGCAGGTGGGAGGCTGGGGCAGAGGGGCAGGTGACTGGGGAGGAAGTTTCTTTTCAGACAAAATAAATTCTTAACAAAATAAGAAATGTTTATAATTTTGTAAAGCTGCATAATTTTAATATTCCCTCAGCCATCTGTTTTTTTTGTTTGTTTTGTTTTGTTTTGTTTTTAATAATCCTCACCTTGTCCAGCCAGTGTGGCTCAGTGGTTGAGCATTGACCCGTGCACCAAGAGGTCACCGGTTCGATTCCCGGTCAGGACACATGCCCGGGTTGTGGGCCAGATCCCCAGTGGGGGGCATGCAGGAGCTGGCCAATCGATGTTGTCTCTTATCAATGTTTCCATCTTTCTCTCCTGTCCCTTCCTCTCTCTAAAATCAATGAAGGAGAAAAAAAATAACCCTCACCTGATGATACTTTTTTGTTGATTCTTAGAGAGAGAGGAAGGGAGAGGGAGAAAGAGAAAAAGAAACATTGATTGGTTGCCTCTTACCCACCCCGTCCAGGGATGGAATCCACAACCTGGGTATGTGCCCTGACCAGGAATCGAACCCAAGACCTTTCAGTGTGTGGTACAATGACCCAATCAACTGAGCCATACCAGTCAGGGCAGGACCATCTGTCTTTTGAATCAGTTACAATGACTTTTGTTAAGGAACAGTACAGGAAATTTTAAATTGGAATTGAGGTGAATGTAACATTCTGAAGGAAACTGTTCTGGGCAAAATAATGAAGTTACTGTTTCCGACAGATATTTATCAAGTGGGCAAAATCTGTAGCAGTTCTTTGAATTCATTCTGTATAATGACTTTCAGATTTCTGGAGGCAAATGTTCAGAGCAGTTCTTTAAACTTTGTAAACCTGAGAAAGGAAAAATTAAAACAAAACAAAACGTTCATCTGGTGATATTGATGCCTAATGCTGTGGGGGTTTCCTTGCTGCTCAGGTGCCTGAAAGCTGGCTTGACGGTGGATGCAGTGATCGTGGAGGCCTTCCTGGCCAGCCTCTCCAACCGGCTCTACATCTCCCAGGAGAGTGACAAGTACGTCCCATCTCAGAGGAGCAGCCAGTTGCTCTCTTGAGGCTCGAGAGGGTAGCTGGCATTGTGCACTTCTGTGCTCCTTTCTTGTACAATGTGGATTGTGCATTGGGTTTGTCCCACGATTTCAGAAGAAACCCACCTTGGAATATCTGTTCTGGACCACTATTTGGGAGTAGAGAAGTATCTCTGTCTTCCCGCCTGGTACCCTGGACTTTGTGTTTCTGCTGGTCGTTTTGGAACCCAGGCTGTCACTTTTAGATGAATGCTTCATCTGAAAGACTGTGATGACGCTGAGGTCCTGGTCCAGCTTCTGGGTTTTATTTCACTGCTGTGTGCCAGAGGACTGTTCCCAGGGTGCTTCTGTTCTTCCCTCCCATAGGGACGCTCACTTGATTCCCGACCACACCATTCGAGCCTTGGGACACATCGCAGTGGCCCTGAGGGATACCCCAAAGGTCATGGAGCCAATTTTGCAGATCCTGCAGCAGAAATTCTGCCAACCCCCTTCCCCCCTCGACGTGCTTATCATCGACCAGCTAGGCTGCCTGGTTATCACTGGAAATGTAAGGAAGGCCCCAGCCACCCACTAACCCTGAGCAAGCTTCTTTAAACTCCTTTGACTATCAGGAATGTAAAAAATACAAATTAAATTTACTCTGCATATCAGGTAAATGCTCACAACTGTCTGAATGGTGAGATTTTTTTTTTTAAAAGAAGAGAATAGTGCTGCCCTGGCCAGTATGGCGCAGCGGTAAGAGTGTCGCCCGCGGACCGAAGAGTCCCAGGTTCAATTCTGGCCAAGAATCAGTTGAGGTTGCAGTTCGTCTTGGCCCTGGTTGGGGTTGTGTGGGTAGCAACCAATCGATGTGTCTCTCTCATATTGATGTTTCTCTCTCTCTCTTCCTCTCTCTCTCCCTCCAGCTCTATCTGAAGATTAATATAAAAATATCCTCGGGTGAGGATCAAAAAAAAAGAGAAGAGAATAGTGTAATGGTTCTTTAAGTGGTAGGGGAAAAGGAAGTTTAGACAGACTAATTTTTAGCTGATATCAATAATAGAATTTAAATGGAAGCTGTTTCCTTTTTAGCTTTTAAAAAAAATTTTTTTTCTTTATTGATTTTTTAGAGAGAGAGGAAGGGAAAAGGAGAGAGAGATAGAAACATTGATGAGATAGAACATTGACTGGCTGCCTCCTGCATGCCCCCCACTGGGGATTTGTCCCATAACCTGGGCATGTGCCCTGACTAGGAGTTGAACCAGCAACCTCTTAGTGCATGGTTTGATGCTCAACCACTGAACCACATCAGCCGGGCCCTTTTTAGCTTTTAATTTGAAGTTTTCTTAAAGTTTTGGGAATGAATGTCCTGATGGCCTTCAGACCCTTATGGTCCATGATTCCTGGAATTTTCCCTCTGAATGACAATGGAGGGCCTTTTCTGTGTTCCAAGGAGGGGCTTTCATGGAGTAATTGTGGCATGGTAATTGTGTCCCTTGCTCTCTTCCAGCAATACATTTATCAGGAAGTGTGGAATCTCTTCCAGCAGATCAGCGTGAAGGCAAGCTCTGTCGTGTACTCAGCCACTAAAGATTACAAGGATCATGGCTATAGGTAATTCTTTGGACTTCATTGTTGCTTTAGATCATGACAGTATTTAACTTCCTTTGAAAATGTGAGATTTGGAGATTTGTCCTTTAAATAAACTTTTTTTCTTACTAAAGAAAATATGCTACAGATCAGTGCACACCCAAAGTGAGAAATGAAAACCCCATATGTGCACCGCCTGGAGCTGATTGAGCTCAGTGCTCATTTCCTTCCCCCACTCCAGGCAGGCTCAAATTGCCCATCTGGGTGACCTGTTTGTGTTTGTGTGTTTAATAGAGCAACACATCAGCCATACCATAAACATTCCTCTGCATGTCACCTTTAATGGCTGTATAGTATTACATCATATAACAGCACTGTTGGATATTAAGTAGTTTTCTAGTTTTCTGCTGTTAAGTACTGCATTGAATACCATAAAAGCTACATATCTGTGAGCAGCTCTAATGTTTTCTTTAGGCTAGATTCAGAGTAGTAGAATTTGGAGGGTCGAAGAGGATGGGCATTTTATATCCTCAAATGTTTGAAATTTGTGTAAAGTGTGGCCAGTTTTCCCTGGAAGAGTGAGAAATTCTTCCTTGTCTGTCCATTGTCCTTACTGGGAATGTCTTAAGGATGGGGACATGCTTTTCCATGTTTGGAGGATCTCACAAAAGTTTGTCAGATCAAGGGAAGAGAGGGAAAGAAGGAAGTGAAGTCAGGAGATCAGGTTGGAGCAGGGAGGAAGTAATATTGCCCCTTTTTGGTATTTCTGTTTTCCCCTCCTGACCATTACATCCAACTCAGTGGGTGAGAATGTGGTTATGTGCCTCAGTTTCCTTGCTCATCAAATGTCTCCAGTTGTGTGGGTAGTTGAGATTGTATGTGTGAAAGCTCTCGATAAATAACAGCTCTCCGCATTATTATTTATTTGCCTTCTCATGGCCACCATCACGAGCCCAGGCTACTAGAATAGCCTATGGAGTGGGTTGGGGAGGCAGCCAACTCACCTCCCCTCCCTTCTGTCCATCCATCCTGATCTCTGCGATGAAACTGACTCACAGACCAAAACACTTCTTTCCCACCTTGCTTCCTTGCTCTGAAAGTGACTCATGTTCCTCCTTGCTCCTCGAACCTTCCCTACCCTGTCTTTGTTCTGTTTTCCTCTGACCCTCACATCTGTCTTGCTGCTCTTGGCCCTTTTTTGTTCCCATGCCTACCAGTTTTTCAACTTCTGACTCAAATTTCCTCTTCTTTCATAATGCCTTTTCTGATATTGCCACCCAAAATGATTTGTTCGCTTCACTGGTGGAAGCATTTACTGCCATTTGTTTATCCTCACCTATCGGTGAAATGGGTGCCTTTGTCATGTCTTCCATTTGCTCCGAGATTACTGGGGGCCAGATAGTGTGCTCAGTGCTTCACAAAGAGAGTTTAATTCCTCCTGCACCCTGGGAGGAGGGAATTATTCTTGTTTTACTCAGGAATCAACTGAAGTTCAAAGATGTTAGCTCACCTAGGGTCCACAGCATAGAAATGGCAGGGTTTGGCTGCCCCCAGTGTCAACAGAAGCCTGGCCTGTCTGGCTGGTTTACAGCATCTGGTTGAGGGGGCATGTCAGTACTTTTTTGTTGTTAATCCTCACCCAAGGATATTTTTTCCATTGATTTTTAGAGAGAGTGGAAGGGAGGGAGGGAGGTGGGGAAAGAGAAAGAAACATCAATGTGAGAGAGGCACAATGATTGGTTGCCTCCTGCAACATGCCCCTGCCAGGGCTGGGGATCGAACCTGCAACCCAGGTTCGTGCCCTTGACCAGGAATCGAACCTGCAACCTTTTATTGTGCAGACTGATGCTTTAACCACTGAGCAACACCAGCCAGGACATCATTTTATTTTATTTTTTTGTTAATCATCACCCGAGAATTTTTTTTTATTTTTCAATCCTCACCCAAGGATATTTTTCCATTTATCTTCAGATAGAGTAGGAGAGAGGGAGGGAGTGAGGGAGGGGGAGAGAGAGAGAGAGAGAGAAACAGCGATGTGAAAGAAACACATCAACTGGTTGCCTCCTGTGCAACCCTGACCGGGGCAGGGACGAATCACAACTGAGTTATGCACCCTTGACCGGAATCAAACATACATCTCATTGGTCTGTGGGCCAGCGCTTTAACTGCTGAGCTACACCGACTAGGGCCATGCATTACAGATGTCCCCCCATTTTTCTCCCCCATTGACCCACTCCTTCCCGCTCCCACCCGCTTCCTGCCTTCCCTACACTGTAATCTTTGTCCATTGGTTATGCATATATGCATATAAGTTCTTTGTATCTCTTCCCCCCTCCTTCCCTTTGAGGTTCTTCGGCCTAACAACCAATTTGTACTTCTTAATCCCTTTACCTTTTTTTGCCCATCCCCCCAACCTCCTTCCTCTCTGGCAACCAACAAAAAGTTCTCTGTATCTATAAGTCTGTTTCTGTTGGGCTTGTTCATTTTGTTTGTGGATTCAGTTGTCGACAAATATGTATTGTAATTGTATTGTTCATATTTTTGTTCTTCTTCAAGATGACCCTTTAATATTTCATATAATACTGGTTTGATCTTGATGAACTCCTTTAGCTTTTTCTTGTCTGAGAAACTCTTTAAATATCCATCGATTCTAAATGATAGCTTTGTAGGATAAAGTAATCTTGGTTGTAGGTCCTTGCTTTCCATCACTTTGAATATTCATTGCCACTCCCTTCTGGCCTGCAAAGTTTCTTTTGAGAAATCGGCTGAGCCAAACTGACTAGGGCCTGTCGTTATTTTTTCAAATAGGTTTTCAATTTCTTGCTCTCTCTCTTCTCCTTCTGGCACCCCCATGATACGAATGTTGGTACACTTGAAGTTGTCCCAGAGGCTCCTTACACTATCCTCATTTTTTGGGGTTCTTTTTTCTTTTTGCTGTTCTGATTGGGTGTTTTTTGCTTCCTTATATTCCATATCAATGGTTTGCTTCTTGGCTTCACTTACTCTACTGTTGATTCCCTGTAAATTGTTCTTTATTTCACTTAATGCTTCCTTTATTTCTGACTGGCCCTTTTTTATGCTCTTGAGCTCCTCACTAAGTTCCTTGAAATTCTCACTAAGTTCCTTGAGCATCCTTATAACCGGGAACTCTGCATCTGCTAGATTATTTATCTTTGTTTAGTTTAGTTCTTTTCCTGGAGTTTTGTTCTGTTCTTTCATTTGGGACATGTTTCTTTGTCTCCTCATTTTGGCTGCCTCCCTGTGTTTGTTTCTATGTATTAGGTAGAATTGCTATGTCTCCTAGGCTTCATAGGGTGGCCTATTGTAGTAGGTGTCCTGTAGGATCCAGTGGCACAGTCTCCCTGATCACCCCAGCTGGGCCCTCAAGGTGCACCCCTAGTGTGGACTGTACACCCTTCTGTTGTAATTGAGTCTTGATTGCAGTCTCGATGTGGTCTCTTCTTTAATTTCGTAGTTGTAGGACTAACATTCAATTCGATTTCAGGCGGTTCTGAATGATGGTTGTTTTGTAGTTTAGTTGTAATTTTGATGTGATTATGGGAGGAGGCAAGTACTGCCTTTACCTACACTGCCATCTTAACTGGAAGTCCATCATTTTTTTGTTTTGTTTTTTGATCCTCACCCGAGGATATTTTTACATTAATCTTCAGATAGAGCTGGAGGGAGAGTGGGAGGAAGAGAGAGAGAGAGAAACATTGACGTGAGAGAGACACATTGAGTGGTTGCCACCCGCACAACCCCAACCAGGGCTGGGGATGAACCACAACCAAGGTACATACATACCCTTGGCTGGAATCGAACCCGGGACTCTCTGGTCCGCGGACGACACTCTTACTGCTGAGCCATACCGGCCAGGGCAATCATCTTTTTTTTTTTTTAATCCTCACTGGAGGACATTTTCTGTTTATCATCAGATAAAGGGGGAGAGAGAGAGAGAAAGAAACATCAATGTGTGAGAGATACATGGACTGGTTGCCTCCCACATGACCCAACCAGGGCTGGGGATGAACCGCAACCGAGGTACGTGCCCTAGACTGGAACCGAACCCCCAACTCATTGGCCTGTGGGCCCACACTCTTAACTGCTGAGCCAAACCGGCCAGGGCGGAAGTCCATTTTTGATTATGTAGCATGCACTCGACATGCAGAGGAAATTGTCCTGAAACCTTCCCAAGTCCCTAGCGGGCAGATTCCTGGGACCTAACAAGTCTTCTGAGACTCTTAATGCATGTCAGGAGAAAGGTCACAGTCATTTCTGCAGCAGTTGACTTCCCTTCAAAGGTGATGTGTTCATCTCCTCTGGAGGGCTTCTTTCTTTTCTTTTTTCTTTTTTTGCCTTGGGGGAGGGGGGAGAGGGGAGAGGGAGAGGAAGTGAAAGTGAAAAACAGGGGGGTTGGGGAAGGGGAGGGGAAAGGAAGGCAGAGCACCTGGAGGGCTTCTTTCTTCATAGGCACTGAGAAGGTGTGTGAGGCTGGCTGAGGCTGGGTGGAATCAGCCAGCCTTCACTCTGCAGAGAATGGGGAGGTGTCCTTGCCTAGTGGTGGCTGTCATGTCTCTCCCCCTCCCCAGGCACTGCTCCCTGGCAGTAATCAATGCCCTGGCTAACATCGCAGCCAACATCCAGGACGAGCATCTCGTGGATGAACTGCTCATGAACCTGCTGGAGCTGTTTGTGCAGCTGGGGCTGGAGGGAAAGCGTGCCAGCGAGAGGGCCAGCGAGAAGGGGCCTGCCCTGAAGGTAGGGAGGAAGGTGGCCCAGTGTGTTGCCCTGCCGTCCAGGGCTTAGTCTTCAGGCTCCATCTTGGTTGAAACAGCACTTTCTATGTTAAAAGATTTAAACACATCTACTATAGTACAAGAACAAAGGGGGTGAGGTTCTTTCTCAGGGGTGCTGTCAAGGGTCAGGGAAGAGGGTGGCTTCCTTGTCAGACAGCATCAAGCTCATGGCAGATGCCTTCCCCAGTCCAGGGTGATAAGGTGACAGCAGACTACTTATCACCCCTGACCCCATCTCTCTTGCACATCTGATAAAGTATAAGAAATCAGGAGGCAGAGGCTGGGGTTTATTTTAAATAATTGAGTTACTACTTATTTAAAGTATACTCTTAAATCCTGATTTTTTTTGCATTTAACATTTTTGGGGCACTTTCCAAGGTAACTAAATATTTTTCAGAAAGTTGTCTTTTTCATAGCTGTGTGGTATTTAATTGTGCAGAGGTGCCATGATTTATGTAATCATTCTATTGTTTGACATTTAAGTTGTTTTGCTGTTGAAATTATCCTGGATGAGCATTTTTTAAAAAATACATTTTTTAATTTTTTTAGGGAGAGAGATAGAAACATCAATGTGAGAGAGAAAAATCTATTGGCTGCCTCTTGCACGCCCCCTACTGGGGATCGAGCCCGCAACCCTAGCATGTGCCCTGACCAGTAATCAAACCAGGACCTCTCAGTCCATGGGACAACACTCAATCCACTGAGCCACACTGGTCAGGCTGGATGAGCTTTTTTATATATCTCTCTCTCTCTGTATAGACTTCTCATCACTTCTTTTCTTTCTTTTTCTTTTTTTTTATCCTCACCTGAGGACATTTTTCCATTTTTTGTTCAGATAGAGTGGGAAGGAGAGAGAGGAAGAGAGAGAGAGAGAGAGAGAGAGACATCGACATGAAAGGGACACATCGAGTGGCTGCCTCCTGCATGACCAACCAAGGCCAGGGACAAACTGCAACCGAGGTACATGCCCCTAGCGGGAACCGAACCCGGGTCTCTCTGGACCGCAGGCCGATGCTCTAACCGCTGAGCCAAACTGGCCAGGGCATCACTTCTTTTCTTTAAAAAAAAATTTTTTTTTCCTTATTGAATTTAGAGAGAGAGGAAGGGAGAGGGGGAGAGAGAGATAGAAACATCGATGAGAGAGAACATTGATTGGCCGCCTCCTGCATGCCCCCCACTGGGGATTTGGCCCACAACCTGAGCATATGCCCTGACTGAGAATCGAACCGGCGACCTCTTGGTGCATGGGTTGATGCTCAACCACTGAGCCACACCAGCCAGGCATCACTTCTTTTTGATTAAGGAATTCCAGCTTTACACAATACTGTGTCCGTTGTTTTTTTTTTGTTTTTTTTAAATAAACACATATTCATTATTGACTGAATTCTGTTCTTTTCTAGGCTTCTAGCAGCGCAGGGAACTTGGGTGTACTCATTCCTGTTATAGCTGTCGTAAGTATTCATTTTAATTGAGTGGTTTGAAACTCTAGGTACTGTGCTTATGTTTTGAGTGATACACATCAAATTCCTTTAGAAAAGTGCTGTTTTGAAGTGCCAGTGATTCTGTAGATTCTGTAGATGTGACTGTGTTTTAATCACTACCAGCTCTTTGGTGACTGTCCCATAAGCATGTGCCACTGTAGCCACACCACCTCATTCCCTTTCTCTAAGCCCTGCTCCACCATCCTCAGCAGTTTGACCAGGGAACCCACTTCATTTCCCTCTTACATGGCTCCCAGGTCCATGGTCTGACTCTGGGTTTCTCTGTGGCTCACATCCTGATGTGGTGCTTCTGATACAGGTGTATACCTACTTCCAACTCCTCCCCACCCCCTTCCTGCAAAAAGCGGCCTTAGGTCTGTGGTTGATGCTTAGGCCTTGTTGTTGCAGCTCTCAGTGTTCCCTGGAGGGCATTGTTGGCCCAGCAGGCCCAGCACACTTTGGGTCACAGCCCCACCCACCACTGTGGTGGGCAGCTTGTGGTACAAGCTGCCATAACACTGTCTGGTAGAGAGCCCCTCTTCATCTTTTTCTGTCTCAACCTGCAGCCACTTCCTCAGTCATTCCCAACTACCAGTCCTATGCCAGGTCCTGTGTTCTAGTATTTTAACCCAACTTTTAGTTAAGCCCTTGCTTCTGCCTTCTAGTTTCTTCCTACCTCAACCCACCCCTAATAGTTTGAGTCTTGAGCACTTACATGTGTGTCCCTTCACATGAACAACAGAGAGGTTGACCTCTGAGCTGCCGTAGTGACTGGGGCATAGAGGTCACGCAGGCAAGAGACCTCTGCTGATCCCTGCAAAGCACTTTTTGTACTTACTACAATCTGGTTGTCCATTATTCTGAATCTGGGGACTTTTAGGATGTCCAATTTTAGCTGGCCAAGATGAATAAAAAATAGTAACTGAGTCATTGTTATTCTTCACCCTTAAGACGATACATTGCATTTTATGGAATATTCTGCTTTCAGTTCACCTTCCTCTGCCTGTCCTTTTCTCTCCTGTCCCTCTCTCCAGTAAGTGGATGATTCAGGAGGGGAAGCACAGTCACTTGTTCCCTTGCCATGTCTATGTCAGGACAGTCTCTTCTTCAGTGTGCTTGAGGAGACAAGGGGTTTGGGCCTGTAGTGCGATGACTTTTCACGTTCCTTTGGAATCCTTACTACCTTCATACCTGTGATCAGGTATTCTCCTACAGCCCTTTGACATTTAAGGATTACTAGCATGCTTGATTTGACGCTTGCATCAGTGTACAGCAGAATTCTATGACCCATATTTAAACATGTTTAGCGGTTGTCATTTAAAGTTTAATAAATGCATAACAGAAATCTAGAGGAGGCACTTCGACTTTTGGAGAGCGTTGACTGGTGAGGTTGGTTTTAGGGTCACAAGGGCCAGGGTTGAACCTCTGGTCCTGAGTGTGGAATCCTGAGTGCTCATCTCAGCCTCTTCACAAAAAGATGGAGATTACCCCTTGAAGTTCTGGCCGAGTCAGTGTAGGCATAGGTGTTAGCAATGATAGACTGGAACATACTTAAAATATGCATTTCCTCTGCTTCACTGACCTTTTACATGAATAGAATAAGTATTGTAGTTTTAACAAAAGTTAATGGTTATATTACGGGGGAGGAAACAAATATTTGATTCTGTTGCTCAACAAAGAGCACATAGATCATGAACTCTTGAATTTGCTTTCTGGTTACCCCTTGGACCTTCTATGAGAAACTAATTTCCAAAGTTTTGTTTTTAAGGAGTTTTTGTGTTTGTTTGTTTAGTGGTTCTTTTTTTTCTTTCTTGTTTTTTAAGAAAAAGATACTCTGTTTTGGATCTTTTGATGATAAAGAATTACTTTGTTCAGTGGAAGTGTCAAGCGTGTTTGGTTTAGGGCTGGAAACCTGGGTGTCAGTCCCTAATGCAGCTGTTCACTTACTCATCAGTGACCTTAGGAACCTGGAAAGTCACTGGAGTCAGGGTCTTGTCATCTGTGAGGCTCCTTCCTGCTTAGGTTTGGTGATTTTTGTCCTGCAACTTTATGAATATTTCTTTAGAAATATCACTGACATTGCTTCTCTTGGTGTCTAGCCCATTAGTTAATTAAGCATTTTGAAAGTTTCTTCTAGAGGCCTGATTGCTCCATTGTCATGAAGTAGTGATTTAATAATGTGTGCCTCCTGCTGAAAAACATTTGTGCCCTTCACTTAGAGCTAGTTGACCTGTGCCACTAGTAGCAGGTTACTTATTTTCTCAGTGCCTATAAAATGAGGTTTATGGAGCAACAATTTTTAGATCATGGGTCTCTTTGAAAGCTGTGCCCTCTCCCTCCTTAGAAATGCATCTGTTCACAAGGGTTAGCATTTAAACTCAGGAAGTTAAGTGGGAGAAACCCAGCCAAGGCCCCCCTGTTAGGAACCCCTGGGCTAGACTTATCTTACTGAAGATAGTAACAGGAAGTTCTTACCTAGCTCTTGCTAAACACTAAGTACAGATCTAAACCCTTCCCAGGCATTAACTCAATCCTCACAACAACGCTGCAAGGTAGGTACTGTTATTATCTCTACTTTATCTTTTTTTTTTTTTTTTTTTTAATCCTCACCAAAGGACACTTTCGAATTTATCTTCAGATAGAGCAGGAGGGAGAGAAGGAGGAAGAGAGAGAGAGAGAGAGAGAGACATCTATGTGAGAGAGACACATCGAGTGGCTGCCACCCACACGACCACACGGGCTGGGGACAAACTGCAATCAAGGTACGTGCCCTTAGCGGGAACCAAACCTGGGACTCTCCGGTCCGCGGGCTGACACTCTAACCGCTGAGCCAAACTGGCCAGGGCTATTATCTCTACTTTAAAGATGGGGAAACCGAGGCACAGAATTTGCCTCAAAGTCCCACAGCTACTAAATGTCAGAGCCAAGATTCAAACCCAGGCAGCATGGCCCAGGGTCTGTGCTCTGAATTAATACTCCATTGCCTTGAAACATGGGTGAGCTAGTTTCTGACAGAGGGGATCCAAGGGCATTCTGAGTGGATGTAAGTGAATGAAAAGCATGCAGAGTGGAGGGCCTTGACCTGTGTGGATGTGGGGTCATAGAAGAGCCTGGGCTGACTCCAGCAGAGGTGGGGCAGCCAAATTGAAAGTGAGACTCTTGCCTTTCCGGGTAGAGGACATGTGACAAAGGGCTAAAGGCAGAGTTTTTGAGGTAGCTAAATTCAGGAATGGGAAGAGCGGGAGGAACCAGCAGCAAGATGAGAAATGTAGGACAAGCACCAGAGAAGAACAGTGCTGAAGCAAATTGGAAGAGGAATTCAAGGAGTAGATCATTGGCAACCTCAGGTTTCACCTAGAGATCAAGAGGGCGTAACAAGGAAAGTCTTAGTCTCAACCCTGTGCTGGTCAGTAGACGGTGGAGGCAGAGGCAGGCCCTGGTGCAGGAAGTTGGGAAGGGAGCAGGCAGAAAGGGTTAGCAGTGAAAGTAGGACCTGGGTTTGAATTCAGGCCTGGGGCAGGTCCCTTTACCTCTTTACAGGGTTGAGAAACGTAAAATCAATACCAGCTAACATCACAGGCCTCACCAAATTAGCCTGACCAAATATAGCAGGCTAATTTTTTATATTTAAGGTAGAGTGGAAGGGAGAAAGTGAGAGAAGGAGGAAGAGAGGTGGGGAGAGACAGAGAGAGAAACATCGATGTGAGAGAGAGACATCAATTGGTTAGCAGGCTAATTTTTAAGTTGATAATTTTGTATGACCCGTGAATGATGTTTTAAATATCCAAATGGCCCTTGGCAGAAAAAAGGTTCTCCACCCCTGCCTGAGCTTTAGTTTCTTTAGCTGCAAAAAGGAAGTGATAATAATGTGAACCTGTCAGGGTTGATGTGAGATAACCGAAGGCATCCCATCGCAGTGTCCTCAACATTGGGAAGCCCTAGGTTCCCTTTTGCTGCCCCCATGACTGGCATTGGTCTCATTGGGTCAGAGGCCCTCTGTGACAAGACTCCACATGTGACCCTGGAGTCAGGCCAAACTGCACTTGAACCCTGGCCACACCACTCACTGCAGCAACATCTTGGCAGGTTTCGGCGCCCTGCTGAACCAGATCTTTCTCCTCTGCAGAGAGAAAGCCTCTCCTGTGGGGCTGTGGGGGTCACAGTTGGACAGCTGCACACACACTTGCCGTGCTCTCCCTGGCACTGCCTATCATCCCCAGCACTCTTGAATTCTGAGCAGCCTCTTTGGATTCCACTTGTCTTACCCAGGTAGCAAAGAGTGCAGAAATTTATTCCTCAGATGTCACCTGCTTTATCAAACCAGACAGGAGCATATCTCAGGGTCTCCCTGCGTCCAGGGATAAAAGCTGCAGTGTATGCCCCACGTAAAAACTGATTTCAGAAATTCCCCATGCAACCCCATCCACAGCAGCCCTGCCCCCGGGACTTAGCAACACTCACCCGAGAATGTGCCCTGTGCATGAATCACTGTGGAGGACTCAAGTTACTTTTTCTCAACCTCTGTCATTTCTGGGGATGTCAGCTATTTTGAATTTGGCCTTTCTTAGTTTTTTGAACTTCAAAAATTAGAATTATAACATACTCAGTGAAAGTGGTGATGTTTATCTCTGGTGATATTTATTTATCTTTAGTGTAGAAGGCAAGGCCACTTGTACATACTGTCCTCTGGGCAGCAGTGAGGTGACAGCAGGAGTACAGATAATAGCATCAGTTCAGAAGGTTGGGCCTTTGTTAGAATTAAGCTCTCATGTCCAGGGCACCCCTTGAACATCACGAGGTGGCTTCTCTCTGGGCATCAGGAATGGTGCCTGCTGTGCACCATTAGTTGAGAAATTAGTCATGCTGCTCATTTCTGTGTTCTGTGTTTAGATAAGGAGCCCTGGTTGAGAAAGGCTTTGAGTAATAGAGCCAGATGTGCAAGGATGGGGACTACAAGGGAAGGAAGTGCCCAGGGAGGCTCTGAGGAGGCAGGAGGTAAGCCGATCTGTATACTGCTGACACCCTCCAGGTACCAGCTGACATGCTACAGGTACATTAACTTCTATGAACTGATGGCATTGTTCACTATACAGAATTGATTCCAGCAAGCTTCTCAGTTGTTGGTAAATTTCTCTCATATGAGCCTCAATTTCAGAATGGTAGCATAAACCACAAAGGTCATGATGCCAACATCTCTGTTCTCATTGTCAGAATGGAATTACAGAGTGCCCCCAAAACTTGAGACACCCAGACCTCCACCTTTAAGACTTGGTGGGGTTGGCAACTCTCCCCATGAAGAGCAGGCAGCTAGTACGATGCTCATAGACGAGGAACAGGAAGGGGCGGTCGACAATGAAACGGACTTGGGTTGTCAGTGGCATGAACCCCACCGTAGTAACAGCAGCAGCTTGAGTACCCTCCTCGTTCACTGTGATGGTACCTTGGTGCTTGAACTGTTTCAAAATGGAAAGGATAGTTGTCAGATTCCATCAGTTGGCACACAGAGGGATAGAAGATATGGTGTAGTCGCATCTCATTCAGGGAACAGGTTGAAAGACCATATGTAAGGCACAGATCATAGCTGGTTAGAATGACTCTTGAAACCCTTTCTAATCACCTGTCAGATATGGTAATTGTGCTTGGAACAAACTTA
The DNA here is from genome assembly GCA_030848825.1 of Tadarida brasiliensis. Lineage (NCBI taxonomy): Eukaryota > Metazoa > Chordata > Mammalia > Chiroptera > Molossidae > Tadarida > Tadarida brasiliensis. The sequence goes on along the minus strand of CM061277.1, from coordinate 22,289,658 downwards.
TCTTTAAACTCTAGCATCATAATCACTCTTGCTGGAGGTCACAGTATGAGCAGTCTGTGAGCCAAGACAGAGGCTGCAGACGCCATGTCCTTACACTCTAGGGTGCACTGCCAGGGGAAGGATGGGACCTGGAACTGCACATGATTTGCACTGATGTTCTCTCTTTTTTGTGGAGTGCCTGTTATTGGTGTATTAAGTTCAGGGTGCAGGTAGTGCAGTGTCTTTGTATGTATTTATCAGGTCTTTCATGATTTGGCTGGGAGTAGCTATTTCACAGAGTGGAGCACACACCTGCTCTCTCTCTCTCTGGTGTCAGCAGGAATGGGGCTCAACCCCAGGCTGCTCCCTGAGATGGAGCACCCTGCCCACTCAGTGTCTGGCAGACTCAGGGAGAGCAGACCCAGCTTCCCCAACATGTGAAGTCAGGGCCAGAGAGGAGGAGGCTTTGCTGGGGGCAGACCCTGGGGATGGGTGCAGAGGGCAGAGGGGAGAGGTTAGTTACCATGTCAATGGTGATCCTGTGGTCTGAGATTCCTGTCATGTTGCTGTTTTTATCAAATAGCGCTGTGACCCCCATTGACTTCAGGGCTTCCACCAGGTTGTAGTTCTTCTCCAGCTTGAATTTGGGCAAGAGCACCTCTCGAGTTCTGGTCAGAGAATAAAAGGGGGCCCAGTTTTATGAACCACAAGTTGCAAAAGAATCATGTTTTTTCTGTATATGCACCCAAAGTGGTGCAATTACCACAGAATTGATACAGCACTTGTTAATATCCCAGTACTATCAGTTGAGGATTTTAGAAAAACCATCTTATAATTCTAGTTACTGAAAAGAGGCATGGTTACTGCTGAGTGGTCATTTCCTCAATACTGTGTGGTTCGTGTCCTGTCTTCCAGGTCAGTGTAAAACTGCTATTGGTTCATGGTTTGAGAAGGTGTGTAAAATTATTCTGTTTGGGTCCCTAATTTCAGCCATTTCTTATTTTGTTAATTAAGGTCAGTGTGCTTTAAAAAAGAGCCATACACACACGCACACACATGCACACACCAGACAGTGCTGAACATTGTCAGTCCTCCCCTCAACTTATTCGGTCTTTATCTGGATAAAGAGCAACAATAGTGCCTTTGGGGTTAAATCCAGCTCCACTCTCTCTAAAAAAATCATTGGAAAAATATTCTCACAAAAAACGCCCAAAAACCTGTAGTTTTGACTATGGAATAATAAATAATAGAGGAAAATCATGAATGACATGTTCTTTTTTTGTTAATCCTCACTTGATATTTTTTCCATTGATTTTGTTGTTTTTTTTGTTTGTTTGTTTGTTTTTATTTTATCCTCACCCGAGGACATTTTTTCATTTTTTGTTCAGATAAAGTGGGAGGGAGAGAGAGGAAGAGAGAGAGAGAAACATCGATGTGAAAGGGACACATCGAGTGGCTGCCACCCGCACAACCAACCAGGGCCGGGGACAAACTGCAACCGAAGTACATGCCCTTAGCGGGAACCGAACCCGGGTCTCTCTGGACCGCAGGCCGACGCTCTAACCGCTGAGCCAAACCGGCCAGGGCTGATTTTGTTGTTTTTTAGAGAGAGAGTGGAAGGGAGGAAGAGGGGGTGAGAGAGAGAAATATCAATGTGAGAGAGACACATCAATTGGTTACCTCCCGCACATACCCCAACTGGGGCTGGAAATTGAATCTACAACCCAGGTACATGCCCTTGACCAGGAATTGAACCCGAGACCCTTTGGTGCTCGGTCTGATGCTCTAACCCCATAGCCACACCAGCCAGGGCATGAGTGACATGTTCTTAATGCGTTTAGAGGACCTCGGGATTTCTTGGGTAGGGGAAGGGGAGAATTCATCTTTGTTAAACACCTCCCAGGTTCTAGGCAGGCACTGTGCGGATGCCTGACATTGCTTTTCTATTTATTTCCCCCAGCAACCCTGGGAAGTTAGGGGATAATGCCACTTTTACGGATGACAAAACCAGGGCTCAAAGCCACAGAGCAAGTACATGGCAGAGCCAGGATTGTTTCCAAATTGGCTCTAAGTCACCTGTCCCTAACTTCTGTCATTATGGAGAGCAGATGTGTTTCTCTCAGATGCTCTCATTACCTCTCACTGAGCAAGAAATTTGGGCTGAATTAATAGAGTGGCCCAATGTGGCAATTCTTGGGTATTCATACATACTTTCCCCTTTTTCTTAAAATGACCAAAGTTCCAGTATTTCTGGGCTCCCTCAGGGTCCTTGAAACAAAAGAACAAATACAGCCCTGGCCAGTTTGGCTCAGTGGTACAGCGTCAGCCTGAGGACCAAAGAGTTGCGGGTTCAATTCAAAGAGGCAGCCAGTCTATGTCTCTCTCTTACGTCGATGTTTCTCTCTCTCTTGCTCTCTCTCCCACTCTATCTTAAGATAAATGGAAAAAAGTATCCTCGGGTGAGGTTTAAATAAATAAATAAAAGAACAAATACAAACCCTCAACCTGAAGTACCTGTTTGTCATGCTTTTCTGCCATCTCTCCACCACCTGGGGCGTCAGCTGTGTCTCGATGGTCTTCATTCCAGACAGCTTGTGTGGGACCACAATTAGCATGCTGATGCCCCCCACATACTCCAGCTGCAGAACGTCACAGTCTAGCTCCTGGTCATTTGTCGCCAGGAAGTTCCCCTTGGTCTGCATCATGGAGACCTTGACCGCCTCTCGCTCATTCAACCTGAAGTTGTGGTTGTGGGTCATTTCCATTGGGAATTTATTCACCCAGGTTCCTGTAAAGTCAACAGGAACAGGACTTTTATGAAAATGTTCTTTTAGAGCGGTGGTCCTCACACAGAAGCATGCATCAGAAGCCCCTGGAGGGCTTGTTTGGACTGTAGGTCCCACCCCCCCAGAGTTTCTGATCCCAAAAGTCTGGTTTGGGCCAAGAAATGCCATTTTTCACAAGTTCCCAGGTAATGCTGATGCTCCTGGTCTGCAGACCACAGTTTGAGAACCACAGTTTTAGAGGATTCTAAGAAGGTCAGAATGCTAACATACTTGTAGGAAGCATGATAATGGTGGAGAGGATAAATAGACTGGAGTAGGTTCTGGGTTAGATTCTGACACTAACGTTGTTGACCCTAGCAGGACACCTAACTTGCCTGAGCCTCTACTTGTTCATCTGTAAAATGAGTAGCTTTGAGCTCATGGCAGATCTGTTTTGATGACTTTCATCCCTCACACACTGCAATTCTGTAAGAACTAGCAAGACACATTGGTGATATAATGCTGCCATCAAGAACTTCACTTTAGATTTGGATGCTGTGCTGTGTATCCAGGAAAAAGTACATGACTAATTTAGCTCTAAGATGCTAATAACTAGTAATGATGGATGCCTGACAGTTGAGAACTGGTGATGTGTCAGGCATTCTTCTAAAGCACCTTTCCTGTATTACCTCCTGCATGCCCTGCACTGGGGAGTGAGCCCACAACCTGGGCATGTGCCCTGACCGGGAATCAAACCGGTGACCTCTTAGTGCATGGGTCAGTGCTCAACCACTGAGCCACACTGGCCAGGCTCCCAGGACTAAATTAAATGACCATTCCAATATGATGGGGAAAAGAAGCACATAGTATTTGCCACTTTTACACTTTGGTGGGACACTGGTTACTAAGTTGAGATTATAAACTGACCATCTTAGCTGTTTCTCAGCCCCTTTCCAGTTGGGATGGCTTGTTGCTGTGTATCTGCCTGCTCTTCAGTACCAGGCCAGCCTAATACAGAGGGTCTCATGGCCCAGGGGTGCCCTACAGACTTACAGGACTGAAGGCTTTGGTGCCCAGATGCTTCCACTGGCCTATTCTAAAGTCATTCCTAAACAGAATTTAATTGCTTATAGAAGTGAAATAAATGTCACTAGCGATGTCATACATACATACTAGAATCTACAGTTTTACTCATCTGCGTTCATTGGGCCCTCACTATGTGCCATGCACTAGGCTAAAGTGTGGCTTCACTGTCTATTGCAGTGCTGCCCACGGCCTTGTCAGAGTAGGTGTTATCTCCATGATAAAGGTGAGGAAACCAAGTCACAGAGATGGTGAATGATTTACCTGAAGCCACACAAATGAGGGGTGGTGAAGCCAGAGCTTAGACTATAATTTGTTCACTGCTAAAACGTGTACTGCTAGCCAGTAATAGAAAGGATGTGTCTGTGTTCATCATATGTATAGGTTTTCCCCACTATCCGAAAGTAGAGCAGTCCTGTGAAACCTTTTGTAAGCCAAAGTGGTGTAAAGTGAAGAGTACCTGTTTTCCTTAACCAAAAGAAATCTGAAGAGGATTTTTGCTTTTATGAAAAAAGCTGTTGCTGTACTAATGTAGGTCTTTTGTAAAAGCAAAGTGATAACTTTCAGAAAGTTGGGGATACCTGTATAGTGTGTGTGTCTGTCATAAGCCTGTTAGAGCCTCAGCCTTTGGTTCCACCCACCACAAGGATAGCCCTGTGCCTGACTTTTGGGGTAGGAGAGCCCAGGGGTCCAGCTCATTCCTGTGGTCTTGGCTTCTTCAGCCCTTCTTTGCCCATCTGGCAGAATGCCTGCCTGGCACAACTGTTAGGAGGCCTTGGCATGGGTACAGAGCCGTGTATTGGCCTGTAGAGGGATGCTGGCCCCCTAGCAGCAACCAGAAGAGGGCCTTAGTCCTTTGCCTCTCTGGGCTGTTGTAAATTTCACTGGTGTTAACTGTCCTGGAAGCATGGCCTCCCAGGCCTTGGGGACTTACCCTAGCTGGTGCCCACTAATTCTTGGTGGCAGAGAGGAAAGTGGTTTGTGTCACAGAGACCAGCTATGATGCTGAGTCATTCCTTTGTCTGCCCTCCAGCTCTCTAGGCTTGTAGAGTGGAGTAGGAGTTTCTTTTTTCAGGTCCCAGTGAGGGCGTTTTAAAAGAGAGGCCTGGATTTTACAAATCTATGCCCATTTATTTCTAGGACTCTAGGGGTCCTGTATGTGTATAATGGGGGGGAGTAATCTCTTTAAAAAGTGCTTTGGTGCCCAACCGGTGTGGCTCAGTGGTTGAGCGTTGACCCATGCACCAAGAGGTCGTCGGTTCAATTCCCAGTCAGGGCACATGCCCAGGTTGTGGGCCAAATCCCCAACGGGGGGACGTGCAGTAGGTGGCCAGTTGATGTTCTCGCTCATCAATGTTTCTATCTCTTTCCCCCTCTCCCTTCCTCTCTCTCTAAAATTAGTAAAGGAAAAAAAAGTGCTTTGGTGCTTGGCGCAGAACAGTTGCTCTAGAAATAATAGTTTATTCACCCCCACACCTGCCCATTAGTGCAGAAGTGTCCCAAAAAAAGAGTTGTAGATGTTAATCTCAGTTACTCAAGCTGAACAGTTTTCACTTCAGCCTTTCATCCATATTCCTGCTAACTGATAATTGGGCAAGGAAATTTAAAAAATCCAAACTGGCCAAATACTTAAAAAGTCTTCTGTATTTTTTTTTCCAATTTAACAAAGCACCTAGAGATGGCCTGCCTGGGACTATCCTGGCTCTGACCCTTAGCTGTGCTCTTGGAGTGTCATTTTACTTCTCTGTACCTTGGTGGCTCCATCTGTAAAATGGGGATGCTAATAGTAGTAACAACTTCACAAGGTTGTGAAGATTCAATGAGTGTAATGTTTGAGCTCAAGTAAGTGTCAGATTCTACTGTCACCTCATCATGATCTTGCCTGTCTCTGTGAGCTGACCTTGTGTTTTGGTTTCCTGGATAAATCAGAGCTAGAATATAGTTCGTGACATTCAACACACCTGCATGTGTACTAAGAGTATGTTGTGACTTTGCTTTGAGAAACATAAAGCTATTTCTTACCTTTAAAGTAGATGCAGTTTAAAATCATCATCTCAGTGGCTGGATGTATATTTTCCAGAGCATCTTTGATGAGGCCCTTGGTGAGTTTCAGAATGTGGTTGTTGGTTTTTGATATGAAGGCAGGGTCTGAGAAGTCAGCTTCTTGGGCCTCAGCAAAGTAGTATTCTTTTACTTTAGTTTTGAAGTCATTCTGGATTGGAAATTGCTTCTGGATGTAAAGGTCATTGACTGACCGCAGTGTGTACCCAAAATTCCTCCTGAAGAGGCGATGAATCAGTTTACGGAAGAGATTATGAATGGTCATGATCTCATACTTGCTGCTAGCATTGACAAAGTCTTTAAAATGCAAAATTGAGTGCACTTGTTCATGAGTTTCCCCCTTCAGGCCCAAGGAAATCATACCCATGGCACTAGAAATGCCCACAGGGGCAATGAAGATGTTGTCGGAAGTACTGGCCTGCTCCCTCAATGCTCGATAAAGGCTGAAAGCAAACTTTGCATTGAGAATGTTAAGACGCTGGATTCGGCTCTTGCCTTGGAAGAGCTGGAGGATGTTCCCAGCACTGGCCTCCGAATCTGTCGGTGAGACCACATCGATGATGTCAATGTAATCATCATCTTCACTGAATATCTTCTCCAGATCCAGATAATCCTCGTCCTCTTCCCCCTCTGTGATCCAGTCGTTGGTGACCGTGTTTTCCTTGTGGAAATCAGCAGGGAGAAGGGGCATGCTCAGGTTTTTGCTATTTAACTGCCCCCATTGGGGATCCACAGATTCAGAATCTTTCCCTCCTTTCTCAAGCTGATCCACCAGGCCGTTGTTACCACACACGGATGTTAATATGAGAGAAACAATGAGGGATTGGAACTGGCATTTCATTTTGGCAGAGCTAAAGCTGAGAGGGAAAACAAGACATGTGAGAGACAGCCTAGCAGACCCCACCCCACCTCTGCAGTGCTCAGGTAGAAAGTCCCTGAGGCTCTGACCCTGAGAGATGCCCTGGGAGCACTAGTCTCAAATCATTTTAGGATTATGAACTTTAAGAGAATTTGGTGAAGATGAACAGAAACTAACATTGTGTGAGAGCTTCATAACCTGCCTGAAGCATCTGTGGGCCCCTAGATGAGAATCCCTGAACTATAACCATCTAGAATCCTGGGGGCTCAAGAGCCTGGGGAAGTTTCCGTTTCATTCATTCACTAAACTTTGTTTCCTATCTTTACATAACATATTAGGCACTGGAAGCATAAAGGTCTCCCCCACCAAAGGGCTCACCAGCCAGTTGGGGGCAGACACACACTAAAGCAGGAGCTCTCATAAAGACGCTACCAGAGCAGGTAGGGGGAGTGATACAGATCTGGGGTGTAGCTCTGCCTCCTGCAGTAGGAGTGGGGGTACCCAGAGAGTCAGGAAAGCTTCACTAAGAGGTGGGGCTTGAGTGGAGATATTGAAAATGTGTATAGGCCGGCTTTCTGAAAACAAATATTGTAAAGGTATTTGAAATTTGTGTAGTCTTATCTTGTAGGGTTAATTTGCGTGAGATTTAGAATTTGTATTTAACAGAGACCCCCTCCAGGCCTAGTGAAATGTGATTGGTGGGCTAAAATGTGGTTGGAGGCTATGAGGCTGCACTTGCTGCAGGTGTACTTTTTTCTCCTTTGTTTGTTAAATTGGCACCCATTGCTGTTAGGAGCTATGTCTTTTCTACTTAAGTGTTTCTAGTATGAGGTTAGAAATAATCTCATCCGGCATATAAAGTCTGTGTGAGGGTGATGTCACAAAGCTCTTACTAAAGGCCTGAGGGGCACTCTCTTTATTTAAGTAAAACAAGATAAATTTTAATACATACCTTGTGGTAAGCCTATCTTTATCTACTCATCCTCTGCCTGTTCCAAGAAAAAATTTGACTTGTCAAATCAGTTTTGGCTGCCAAATGGCTTTGTCTTTTCTCTTGCTCATTTCCTGGTTATTAATTGCACCCTGGGTAGATGAGCTATTATTTGATGCTTCTGTATTTTGCCAGGACAGTGACAGTGTTTGTAATGCTTTGCAGTCAGTCACACATTATCCTGACTTCTGTTCACCCCAGAAAGAGGAATTGTGACTTACTAAGTTTGTTGTGTGTGTCCCCATCTGTTAAATATTTGAGGACCAGAATATCTGCTTCCATTTGAGGCCAGATAAGACTTACTGCTCCTATTAAGTAAATATTTGGACTTGTTAGGCCTGAAGATGGGGCTAACTGTAGATACCCCACTTGAAATGCTCTCAGTTTGTTGATGTTGATGATGCCAGGCACTGTCTAAGGAACTTTGTCTGTGTAACTTAACTTAGTCTTTGCAGCATTTTACAGATCTGGATACTGAGCCTTATATCGCCATGAGTGGTTGAAGCTAGATTGTAACCAAGTAGGTTGAACCCCCACCCCTCTCTTCATCAAGAGCTCTGCCTGTTTGCCCTAGAGCACTATGACTGGTATCCCTACCCTTCCTTAGTCTCCCTCCTTGGGTCTTTCCCTACAGTACTGTTAAAATTACCAGCTCACCTGTTGTTCTATTCACAACTGAGAGGCTTTTGAATTGCATGTTTTGGAGAGAGAAAGTCTTATAGTCTCTGGCTTTGAAAATGTCTGTTGTTTTTTCACACACCTCCCACCCCTAAGCATCTAGCTGAGGCTGCAGTGCCACACATGTAGTCCCTGAAACAATTTCTAATGTATGTGGCTGCAAGCAGAACTGGGCCCAGTTTCTAGATAGAATTGGGCATAGGTATTGATGGTAATACACTTTTAAAAGTTAGAAAAGAAGAAAGTAAGCGACTTGGTGGATGTCTCCTTACTCAGCTGCACTGAAAAGTATTCTTCCGGGATAAAAATGGGTTAAAAAAATAAACCCAACTTGAATAAATAAGAGTTCAGGAAAAGAAGTGTGAGACCAGATAGGGAGGCAGAGGTGAAGACATTTTTTATCTTGTGTTCAGATAGTATATTCAGAAGCTTCTTATACCCTGTTTCTGCATTATATGATGAAAAGCCAAAAATAGTTTTCATTATTCCCTTATCAAAGGAAGGAGAAAATATATCTGATATTTCCTATGGATTGAAACTAAAGATCTAAAAGATACGTCTTCCTGTGGTTTTGCCATTTAGTATAGCAAGAATTATATAAGACACTTAAAACTTTCACTAGGTTGTGTTTAAATCCAGATTCTTATATTTGAAGAGAAACATTATTTTCGGTTACACATCAGAGCATGACACTCTGTTATCTCCAGCCCCAAACAGGGCAGGTATAACGGGAGAGGAGTAACTGTCTGAAGTTTTAAAAACCTTTAATTTTGAAATAACTTCAAACTCCCAGAAAAGTTCAAAGAACAGCATAGAGAAAAAACCCTGTGTACTCTTTTCCAAGATTTTATATTTTGGAACAATGGTTTTATTATTCTCTCTTTCTCTCTTTCCATATATATGTGTGTGTACACACACAAGCACAATCATATATACAATCACATTTTTTTATCTGAATCATTTAGGAGTAGGTCACTTATATTGTGTCCCTCTAACTTTTAATTCTAATATTTCAGGGGAAAATGTCGGAGAACAAGGATATTCTTTTTTTTTTATCCTCACCCGAGGACATTTTTGCATTCATCTTCAGATAGAGCAGGAGGGAGAGAGGAAGGAAGAGAGAGAGAAACATCGACGTGAGAGAGACACATCGAGTGGTTGCCATCTGCATGATCCCAACCAGGGCTGAGACAAACTGCAACTGAGGTACATGCCCTTAGCGGGAACTGAACCCGGGACTCTCTGGTCCACAGGCTGACGCTCTAACTGCTGAGCCAAACTGGCCAGGGCAAAAAGGATATTCTTATACATCATCACAGTACAGTTATCCAATTCAAATAATTTAACATAGGTATAATCTTCTACCTGTTTTTTTATTTCTTCAATTGTCCCAATAATGTAAAACAATTTTATAATAGGTAGATTAAAAAATAAAAACATTTTTCCATTTCTAAGATAGTATAGAAAGCTTTTGAATTTGTAGTTTGATAGAGAAATGTTGCTCATCTCTAACCACAAATGAGAATTTATAATCAGCAGAAATGTTAGAAACCCAACTCACCTCTATGCTTCTGAGAAGTGGCGTTGCAGAGATGAAATCAGCCAAGGTCATCACAGTTTCAAAGTGAACTTTGGTGCTGGGCTGTTGTTGCATATCTTCCAAAGTAAATATGTCCCAAATCAAACACCACTCAACCAGCTTTGTCAGCACAAACCCCTCTGTGTCTTTGGTTACTGCTGAGTGACTTGTGACTCCTCAGCTCCAGTTCTAGTGTAGCTGATGTTTTGAATGCATGACTGTCACTGTGTTGAGGTGCTGATGGAGCAGTTTCTCAGAAGCCACCACATTATAGAGACGCTTTTCAAAGCTCGGGGGCTGGGTTACTTCAGGGGTAGTAGCTGTACTGCTTCCATGAAAGTAGAGGCCACTTATCTGCCCTCCAACTATGAGTTATGCCTCTAGGATGATCGTAGCATCTGACTTCGCCCTGGCCTCCAGGGCTGACATAGCTGCTAGGCAGCCAGGTATCCCCATCTCTCCATGAGCTTAGTGAAAAGTGAAGAGGAAGAATGATATTTGTGACTAATAGCATAGGGAGACCTTTCTTCAGTCAAGGGTTACTGTGTTCTCTGCCAGAATTTGCAGCCCAGCTCTCCTGTCCATTGTAAGACAGTACTGATCAATGCTTCCCAAATTCAGGTCCACCTAGGCATTCACAATCTGTGGGGCTGTGATTTTTTATTTGTCTTTAATTTTGTAATCTAAAATATTATTATAAGAATATTCTGGCCCGGCCGGTGTGGCTCACTGGTTGAGCGTCGACCTATGCACCAAGAGGTCGCTGGTTCGATTCCCGGTCAGGGCACATGCCCAGGTTGTGGGCCTGATCCCCAGTGGGGGGCCTACAGGAGGCAGCCAGTCGATGTTCTCTCTCATCGATGTTTCTCTCTCTCTCTCCCTCTCCCTTCCTCTCTCTCTAAAATCAATAAAGAAAAAAAAATTTTTTTTAACAAAAGAATATTCTGGATTGTCTGGAAGACCAACTTATTACAGAGTGCTTCTCCCTGATTTCAGTACCCATGAGTGTGTTTGGCAGTGTTGTCACCCCTCTTCTAAAGTGAAAGTGGGGCTCTCAGGAATCTGCAGGTGTGCGAGGGGCCTGCAGGGGGCACCTGTGTGTTGCTTATTGTGACAAATTCTGGCATGTTAAAGGGCTGTCTATTATGTTCAGGACTAAAAACATGTGGTTGGATCTTGGTCTGGTTTGGCACTTAGTAGCTTCAGTCAGACGTTTTCTCAGAGCCTGCATAATTTCTACTCAGTACTGAGTCTTCAGCATAGGCTCTCTCTTGATGGCTTGGAGAGGCTGTGACCTTTGTCAGACTCCTCAGAGGAACCTGCTAAGGCCCACATGATGTGCTCCTGGCCGGCTCCCTCATCTCCTCGCATGTGCTGAGCCTGGCCCCCAGCACTTGCTGTTCTTTCCATGTGGAATATTTTCCCTCTAGACCAGCAGTTCTCAACTTGTGGGCCGCAACCCCTTTTGGGGTTGAACGACCCTTTCACAGGGGTCGCCTAAGACCATCGGAAAACACATATTTCCGATGGTGATTCATAACAGTAGCAAAATTACAGTTATGAAGTAGCAATGAAAATAATTTTATGGTTGGGGTCACCACAACATGAGGAACTGTATTAAAGGGTCACGGCATTAGGAAGGTTAAGAACCACTGCTCTAGACCCTCATGTGGCTGCTGCTCTCTCACCATTTGTTCTTGGCCTCACCGAAGCCGCATTGTCTGCCCTGGTGGAAATCCCACCTCCCGCCTCCCAATCTCTATGTTCTCCTCTCTAAATGAGGGTGAATGACAATATTTCATCATCTTAAAGGCCTTTTGTAGAACCTCTTGCTCCTTTCTGTTTCTCCCGAAGCATAGGACTGTGTCCCTGCACAGTATTCTAACCAGCCACAGCTGTACTGTCTTTATCTCAGGATACTTCAGAGCACTTCTGGGGCCTTTTCTGATTCCACTGTAGTCTTCCCTTCCTGGGGACCAGAGCTGTCTCAGTTGACATTATGGCTGACAGGCCAGGAGTTTTCAGCATGGGGAGAACCCACTGGGCACTCCCAAATTCTTAGGAGGGAGCCAGGAAGTTCACAGGATGCGGAGTAGGATCCCAAATCAAAGATGGATTTTTGGGAATCACTTTTTCTCACATGTGCCAAAACCACTCTTGAGCCTGTGATCCCACTGGGAATGAAGTATTCTGGAAGCCTGACCTTTTTGTTAACCACCAAAGGTTCTCTTTACAAGACACCAGAACCTCTTAGCCACATAGACCTTGAACACCAAATCAGGGCTGGAGTCTGGGAACCCTGTCATGCCTCCATCACTTGGGACCTTATCTTAGGCAGGCCAATCACTTCAAAGACAGTCCCACAACTTCTTATTCTTTTTTTTTAAAATCCTCACCCAGGGATATTTTTCCATTGATTTTTTTTTTTTTTTTTTTTTTTTTTAGATACAGTGAGAGGGAGGGAAGGAGGGAAGGAGAGAAAAAGAAACATCAGTGTAAGAGATACACATTGATTGGTTGCCTCCCGCATGATCAGGGCCAGGGCTCAAACCTGAGACTTTTTGGTCCTCAGGCCAACATTCTTACCACTGAGACAAACTGGCCAGGGCAGCTTCATATTCTTATACCCTCTCCCCTTGCCCACTGGCAATCTGGAAGCCCCTCATTAACTGTGCTTTTGTGGCATGTCCTGTGTGGCTCTGGGCTTCTTCTTTTTTTTTTTTTTTATCCCCACCCAAGGACATTCTTCCACTTTTTGTTCAGATAGAGTGGGAGGGAGAGAGAGGAAGAGAGAGAGAGAAACATCGACGTGAAAGGGACACATCGAGTGGCCGCCACCCGCACGACCAACCAGGGCCGGGGACAAACTGCAACCGAAGCACATGCCCTTAGCGGGAACCGAACCCGGGTCTCTCTGGACCGCAGGCCGACGCTCTAACTGCTGAGCCAAACCGGCCAGGGCTGGGCTTCTTAAATAGGAGTCTTCTGTTCACTGCTGCCCTCCTTAATGCTCCTCCACTTCCTCAGCACCTTCCCAGAGTCCACCCTCTATCCGTAGGTGTCTCCCCATGGATACAGCGTTCTGGTGGTTTTTGGGGAAAAGCTGTTCCTTCTCCTACACAACATGTTACCAAACCCTGAGCCAGCTCCTGCACCCTCCCTGTGATTGTAGAAAGAACACATCTTTGGCAGAACTCTAGGAAGTACAGACAACTTAAGGAAGAACATAGAAACTCCTGCCAATTCAACCACCCAAAAATAATCATTATTAATATGTAGCTGGGGTTTCCCCTTCTTTTTCTATGCATATATTTTAAACCTATATTGTATTATTTATACATTTTGTATTTTTTCACTGGAAGTAGTGTCAGTTCTACCTGTGTCACTAAATATTCTTAGAAAATATGATTTTTAATATGCTGTAACTTATTTAAATGCCCCTTTCAGATAGACATTTAGTGTTTTTCTGTTTATTTTGCTGTTATAACAGATGTTATATTTTTATGCCTAAATCAGATTTTTTAAATATGTTTTTATTGATTTTAGAGAGAGAGGAAGGGAGAAAGAGAGAGAGAGAAACATCAATGTGTGAGAGAAACATCTGTCAGCTGCCTCCTGCACACACCCCAACTGGGGATCAAACCCACAACCTAGGCATGTGCCCTAACCAGGAATCGAACTAGTGATCTTTTGGTGCACCAATTGTGCCACATGGGCCAGGGTCAGATTTTTTTCATAATTGAGATATAATTGACATGTTAATTTCAGGTGTGTAACATAATGATTTGATAGTTGTATATATTGTGAAATGATTACCACAGTAAGTCTAGTTAACATCCATCTCCACAAATAGTTACAAGTTAGTTTTTTTGTTTTTGTTTTGTTTTTTATCCTCACCCGAGGACATTTTTCCATTTTTGTTCAGATAGAGTGGGAGAGAGAGAGAGGAATAGAGAGAGAGAAACATCGATGTGAAAGGGACACATCGAGTGGCTGCCTCCCGCACAACCCCGACCAGGGCTGGGGACCAATTGTAACCGAGGTACATGCCCTTGACTGGAATTGAACCCACGACTCATTGGTCTGCAGGCCAACACTCTAACCGCTGAGCCAAACCAGCCAGGGCAGATTTTTTTTTTTTTTTTTTTGTAGATTCCTAGAGATGAAATTTTAGGTAAAACAGGGATATTTAGAATTTTGACATGTATTACTAAATATCTTCCCAGGAAGTGTTGTACCAATTTATAATTCTACCAGTCATGTGTGAAGGTGCCTGTCTCACTGTGCCCCCCTAGCAAGGGGGATTATCATCTGTCCCACCTCTGTGTCCCTGGCCCAGGGCCTGGCTCATACTTGGTGCTCATAAGTATGGGCACAGACTCCTCTTTCACTGCAGGTTGATTATCACCATATGGGGGTTCAACATCTGCTTGGGTTCTGTGAGGATCAACTTGGCCATCAGGCACTGTGCACAAATTGAACCATTTTACATACCTGAGGATCCACTCCCTGCTTTCCATGGGGGGATGGTCACCATCTGGAGCAGGGATGCAGGGCCTTCAGTTCCTCACTCCTGTATCTCCGCAGCTCTGCCTATACCTGTTGTACATATTGGGATTCTGCCCAAGATTACTGTTTGAAATGTTGGGCTGCTGGAAAAGAATTGAAAGCCACTTCTCGACCACAAGATTTCTCATAATCTCAGTCTCTCCGGTCACATATCTTCACCTGAGCCCTGGCCCCAGTTCATTGTTACCTTCCCATAAGTACTCCATGCCCTCCACATTTCCGGGCTTTGGGCCTAATGCTAGACAGACTGCTCTCTTTTCTCTGCTTGGCTAAGGTTTATTCACATGCTAACATTGAGACTCATGACACCTTCTCTGAAAACTTCACCACACTGTGCTTGCTTACCTGCCTCAAAATTAGGCGAAAGACTTTAAAGTGTAGGAATGGTGTTTTTCACCTCCTGGTGAAAATTAGCTATTAATAAATGTTTGCAGAATGAATGAACATTTACTGGGGAACTTACTGAGAAGTGTCAGTCACTGCTCATTGTGTCTTTTCCTGTCCAATCTAACTAACAGGTTCCCAGAGAATGCTATTGAAGAATGAATCTGTGGTTGATTTCACATCTGTAGGTTTCAGGGTTTTGTGAGCAAATAACCTCCTTTTCTCCCTCTCTCCTTGGCACATCAGCTCACCCGACGGTTGCCGCCCATCAAGGAAGCTAAGCCACGGTTGCAGAAGCTCTTCCGGGACTTCTGGCTCTATTCTGTACTGATGGGATTCGCTGTGGAGGGGTCAGGTAGGGGCATGCCTGCTTTTCCAGGGAAGACAGAGTATAGAGTGAAAACAAAGGTGAGGTAAGACTCAACCTAATTATGAATGTGTACACATTTGAAATTAGCCTGATGCGGTTGCTGCTTCCTACAAGTATTTTCAAATTTTACACTGCCCAGATGTGGTTTAGAGTTTTAAGAATACCACATATTTTAGGAAAAGTCTGTCCAAGTTAGGAAACAGATTTGTTTCTTTCCCCAATTTGGGGGAAAACTGACTTAAACAAGGGACCCATGACTCTAGAAATTGCCAGCATCAACCCCACTGCAGTGCTTCACGACCAGAGCTGTCATCTCACTAATGTGCACTCTCTTCCAGGACTCTGGCCAGAAGAATGGTATGAGGGAGTCTGTGAAATAGCCACCAAGTCCCCCCTGCTCACCTTTCCCAGCAAAGAGCCACTGCGGTCTGTCCTCCAGTATAACTCCGCCATGAAAAACGACACAGTCACTCCCGTAAGGATTCTTGCCCTACCAAGGTCAGATGGTGTAGCACAGGGGTTTTACTAAATTGTCTTGAATAATGAGAGCAGATCCTTTCATTTAACACAAATTAGCCAGAATTAGCCACTGAGGATTTTGTCTCCTGGAGAAGGGCTCGCTTCCCCTCCAGTGCCCACTTGAGACCTCAGGTGTTCATTTCCCTCTAGGCTGAACTGAACGAGCTCCGAAGCACCATCATCAACCTGCTGGATCCTGTCCCCGAAGTGTCCGCCCTCATCAACAAGCTGGACTTTGCTATGTCCACCTATCTCCTGTCTGTTTACCGGCTAGAATATATGAGGTAGACAAAACTTCACCTCCTGAACATCCACATTTGAGATGATTTACATTTTTGTACCTTCTAGGCATGGGACTTGCATGGAATTTTTTTTTAATCCCTCCCAAGATATGCAAGCTGAATTAAAAACAAACAAAAAACACCCTTTGCTTTTCTTACATGCTCCTCCTTCCTGAGCACCAAACACCACATCCAACTATTCCCCAAGTGTCTAAACTCTGGTATTATCCTTTCCTCATAAGGAAGAGGCTTCTGAGCAGTCACAATAGATGCTGCAAACTCAGTCAAGTTGACTGGGCGAGAGCCCTGTTGAAAACCAGCCCTCACTGAGACACTCATTGAGCTGGCTTCCAGGACCACAGTAGAGTACAAACAGGAAGTGGGAAGGTGCCTGCTCCAAAAAAATCCCATAAGTGGCCTGACGCTCATGGTACATCATAACCACAGTGGACCTAACAGCTATAATAATTGTAATGATCTATAATTATCATCATGACAATATCAGTATTAGCATGGACTGAGTGCCTTAGTATATTGACGTGCTCTTCAGCAAGCCTGTGAGGTAGGCACTCTTACATACCCATTTTGCAGATGAGGCAACTGAGCAGTTTAGTAAATTGCCCAAGGTAGTAGTCCCTAATTGAGATAGAAACATATGTAGTCTCTTAAGCACTGTATCATTCTGCCTCTTGTAAACGAAGACTGGAATAAGCAGCCAGAATGCTCAGAATTCAGCTGCCTATGGCTGCCAGTGTGGATGCTACAGACCCATCATGCTAAGGCTGAGGCATGCTGCACCGTAGTCATGCATGAACCACAGAGTGATGCATCCCTATCCCCTATAAAGGTCAGATTACACTTAGCCTGTTTAAGTCACAGGATAGAATATTATAGAATAATGTCTTTCTCAAATGATTTGGGAAAGAAAATTCTTAAAAGGAGGGATATTTGGAAAACACCACTATTTTAACCTTTATTTGGTGCCACAACCCTTCTGGTAAAAGAAATCGTACTTGGAAGCTCAACATGTAAAGTAGATGAAGGCTATTTGAGGGAAGTGGGAGTGAGCCCCACCCTCCCACTCAATCCCCACCTCCCTGCCTCTGGCAGCCCGAGGACCCCACAACAGAGCAGAATTTGAAAACTAGTGACTCATTCTTCCCAGAGTCCCACAGAGGTAAGGGAGTTTTAACTTGCTTTTTTTTTTTTTCATTGTAATTTTTTTTTAGTTATAAAAGTAATATGAGAACATTACACAAAAACTTGGAAATAAGTAGAGGGGGAAAAACCCTGATCTCACCACCATTCCCTATAGTTAGTATAGTTCTTTCTAGTCTTTTTTTTTTTTTTTTTTTTTTTAATAACTAATACATTTTTAAAGAAAAACAAAACAAGTTATACCAAATGTGTGGCTACAACAAATGCCCTCAACCTCATGTGCTTGTAGGCAGGACTGTCTCCTGCTTCTTCACTAGTGTGCCAATGAATGGTGATCTTGGGCTCTCTGGACAGGCTGTTGACTTGGCTGGCAGAGAAAGACTAAGGGGATAGCCTGTAGCAGCTCCCATGAGCCCAGCTCCTGCCTTGGGCTGCCTGCCAGTCCCCAAGAGCACTCTCTTAGCACGGAGAAGCAACTCTGAAGCCTTTATTCAAGAACCTATCTCAGATTCTCAGCCACTAGTTATCAGAACTTTAAAATAACAAGTAGAAAATGTGAGAAATTATGTTAAAGCTGTGTGTACATGAGCACTTGAGACCGCATGTGCCTAAAGCCACCAAGCTTGCTCCACAGAACCTTAACTATCTAAAGGTGGGTGCCCACAGACATGGAGAAGCACTGGCCTGTGTATGTGCCTGCACTTCCCTATGGAGCCCCCCAAACCCTGAACAGCTCACCACAAGGGCCACAGTTCAAGTGCATGCCTTTCTTTCCTTTCTCTTCCTTTTTCCCCAAGGTTAAAGATATTTTTTACTCTAAAAATAAAAATGTTCAAGGTATGTAAAGTAAAAAAGAGAAGAAAAATATTGGGATAATAGAGAAGATGCTAAAGATGAAAAATACAAGCATCACTTTCCTAGCCCTGAATCCAGAGATTGCCCACTGTTGATAGTGTCTTACTTTCCCTTCTAGAAATCTGTGCATATGCAAGCACATGTATTCTACACGTTCACCAGGTACACCGAGGCCTTTAGGAAACCTGTTTCCCCTGCACCTTGCTCTTTTCACCTAACCATTCATCTTGGATGTTTCTCTGTAGCAGCACACAGAGCTACCTCTCATTTTGGTGGCTGCAGGATACACCATCAGATGGATGTACTCTGGTTTATCTAATTAGTCTCCTAAAGATTGACATTCAGCCAGAACTGTTAGGAGAATCTTCATGCATGTAACCCTTAAGATATATCACTAGTGGTGGGTTGCTGGGTGGAACAGTATGAGAATGTTATGATAGATGGTGGACATCACCCTTCAGAAAGTACACATCAGCATTTGTCCCTCTAAATGGTGTAGGACATCTGTTCTTCATAGCCTCACCATTTCTGGGCAGTATCAAGTCTGTGATGGCAAGGGCTTGGATTTTTCAAAATTTACTCAAAAGCTGTTCTTCTTGTTAGGGTTTTACGCTCAACAGATCCTGACCGCTTCCAGGTCATGTTCTGCTACTTTGAGGATAAAGCTATTCAGAAAGACAAGTCTGGTAAGTTTATTATTGTGGTACTCTCATGATGAACTGAACTTTGATAGGATAAAAGAAAATATAACTCCCTATTTTCTGTCTGTATGGAAAGATCAGTATAAAATATATAATCTTAAAAATATATATATTTTTGTGACTCTGCCACTACTGTGCCACTACCATGAGAGGCCTAAGAGCAGAAGGAGCATCACTCTTGCCCACCTTCAATGATCAAGTGCGCTCCAGCCCCCAGGTTTCAGTCCCTAATACTATCCTCTGCTAAAAGGATCCTGGGCTCCTTGGATGGTCGTTGATGGACCTGGAGCGTCTTGTTGCCAGGGAACAGTCATGCCTTTTAACGTCCAGTTACTAAAAGTAGAAAGAATGAGGAACACAGCAAATCCCAGTGAGAAACACAGTATCTGCTGTGGATAGAACTCTCTGAGTGGTGCTGAATTATTGGGCAACATTTTAAAGAGAAATGGGGTATCTGCATACCCTCAAAGTACTTTCCCCAAAGTATTTCTCAGTTAACTGTGGTGGTTTTAACTTTGTCCATTGATTCTCTTCATGAAGTGGTACTTAATTCCTCTCCCAGAGTGTGGGCTGGACTCAGTGACTCACTTGCTTCTAAAGAGTAGAATATGGACCCTGGCTGGTTTTGCTCAGCTGTTAGAGTGTCCCGGTCAAGGGCATATAACTGGGTAGCAGGTTCTATGCCCAACCCCAGTCAGGGTCGTGCAGGAGGCAACCGGTCGATGTGTCACTTGCATCGATGTTTCTCTCTCCCTCCCTCCCTTCCACTTTATCTAAAAATCAATGGAAAAATATCCCTGGGTGAGGATTAACAACAACAACAACAAAAAGTGGAGTATGGGAAGGGAAAAATATTAACTGGACAGTGGGAAACCTGATAGACACCTCTACAGCCAAGTGATCAGGACAACTCACCAGCGATAGGAGATACTGATTTCACACATGCCCTGATATGATGCTAGCAGAAGGGCACTTAATCTCTGTGCCTTTTCCCTGAAGTCCTGTAACCTTAGTCTAATCATAAGTAAGTATCAGACAGGCCTAAATTAAGGGACCTCCTACAAAATATCTGTGGTTTTCAGAAATTTCAAGGTCATACAAGATAAGAACAGATTGAGGAATCAACATAGATTGGGGGAGACCAAGGAGACATGACAAGTAAATGCCACATGGCATCCTGGATTGGATCCTGGAACAGAAAAGGGATACATGCCACCCTGGCCGGTTTTACTCAGTGGTTAGAGCGTCGGCCTGCAGACCAGAGAGACCCGGGTTCAGTTCCCACTAAGGGCACGTACCTCGGTTGCAGTTTGTCCCCTGCCCCGGTTGGGGTCGTGTGGGTGGCAGCCAGTCGATGTATCTCTATCACATCGATGTTTCTCTC
Source organism: Tadarida brasiliensis (assembly GCA_030848825.1). Taxonomy (NCBI): domain Eukaryota; kingdom Metazoa; phylum Chordata; class Mammalia; order Chiroptera; family Molossidae; genus Tadarida; species Tadarida brasiliensis. The sequence goes on along the minus strand of CM061277.1, from coordinate 22,269,442 downwards.
CCTCCCACTCTATCTGAAGATAAATGCAAAAATGTCCTCGAGGGGGGGGGGGGGTGAGGATAAAAAAAAAAGGGGGGATACATGGGAAAATGGGAGAAATCCAAATAAAGCCTGAAGTTTAGGAAATAGTATAGTATCAATGTCTGATTCTTAATTTTGACACATGAGATGTTAATATCAGGGGAAGCTGGGTGGAGGGTGTGTAGCAGTGGTTCTCAACCTTCCTAATGCCGTGACCCTTTAATACAGTTCCTCATGTTGTGGTGACCCCCAACCATAAAATTATTTTCGTTGCTACTTCATAACTGTAGTTTTGCTACTGTTATGTCTTAGGCGACCCCTGTGAAAGGGTCATTAGACCCCCAAAGGGGTCACGACCCACAGGTTGAGAACCGCTGGTGTATAGGAACTCCTCAATAAGTCTAAAATCGTGTCCAAACAAAACATTTAAAAGTAGCTGGGGTTGGTCCCTTTCTGTTGATGCTCCTTACCCTGGAAATTCCTCCTTGTTTCAGGGATGATGCAGTGTGTGATTGCTGTTGCAGACAAAGTATTTGATGCCTTCTTGAACATGATGGCGGATAAAGTAAGTTTTGTCAGAGAGCTAGCACGTGTTTGCCAGGGACATACGGAGGACACCTGATGTATCTGTCTCTTCTGACTCTCCAGGCAAAGACCAAGGAGAATGAGGAAGAGCTGGAGCGGCATGCGCAGTTTCTCCTTGTGAACTTCAACCACATTCACAAGAGGATACGGAGAGTGGCGGACAAGTATCTGTCTGGTCTGGTGGATAAGTACGCTCATTTTCCTTTTAATGCTGTGTGTGTATACACATATACATGTGTGATGATCGTTACATTATCAGTCCAGAAAAAAGTAGTCAGAATTGAAACTTTCAAAGGGTGATGTAGCCTCCCACAGAATGTCAATGAGTTTGCTGCAGTCACTACAAGTCACAACTGCAGTCTGCTCCCCTCCTCCCTGGGGCCCCTCATTCAGGAGCAGCAGCTTCTCCTTACCCCAGGGTGTCATGCAAATACGTCCATTTTCTATCTGTACCATGATGTGAAAACCAAGACATTGGGTTTGGAAGCAAGTCACTTGGGCCTGTGTCTAGACCTGAGGAGTGGGACTGGCAGGAGCCTGGGAGCATTTCTGACTGAGTGCTCTGCCTTGGAAGCCTCCTGACCTCCTCTGATCCTCTGCTAGGCAGCCAGAGGTGGGACTCTCAACCTCCCGAGGCTACACTTTAAGGAATGGGGGTACCCTGGGGATCTGGCTCCTGGGCCCTGAGAAGTGGCTTTCGGTACAGGTTTCCTCACTTGCTATGGAGTGGGACGGTGCTGAAGACCATGCTGGACATCCTCCAGACCCTGTCACTGTCGCTGAGTGCAGTAAGTGTCCCTGCCCACCTTATGCTGAGCCTAATTTATACTATAAGTGGCTTAATTGGGGGTGGGGACCCCAAATCCTACCCTGGCCTTTCCCAGTAAGCCACAGCAAGTTTGGAAGCCTGTCACAGACAGGACAAGTTGGGGAAAGGAAGACAAATGCTCTTCTGCCCAGCATCTCTGGAGACACCCCTCAGCCAGGGCAGCTTGGGGAAGGCTGTTGGAAAAGGAAGTCCTCTTGTGCTTTCAGGACATTCACAAGGACCAGCCTTACTACAACATCCCCGATGCCCCGTATCGGATCACCGTTCCTGACACGTATGAAGCTCGAGAGGTAGGCCCAGAGCGGTCCCCTTCTTAAGGGCCATTTCACTGCCATCTCCTATGTCAGGGCCAGCATGTTCCACATATTATGTCATTCAGTTCCCAGCAGTTTGAGGTGTGAGCAGTATGTGTCCTATCCATCAGTTGCCAGGGTCACAGGGTATGAATGGGTGCCAACTCACTCCTAGGTCTGTCTGCCACTTAGCCATGCTGATTCTCAGCTCTTCTCTTGGTTCAGTTACAAAATAGGTTTTCAGCTACCTGTCAGGTTATAGCATCTCAAAGCTATATGAGCAAGCATGACTTTGAGACAAGCTTTACCTCTCTGAGGTCTGACTCAGAGTCCTCACTGTGGCAGATTGAAGCCCAGCTCAGACTGGTGCTCCACCAATCTGGGGCTGGTCATGTTCCAACCTCAGGGCGTCCCAGCCAAACCTGCTGACAACAAGGAGTTCCCCATGTGTAGTAATCAGGCCCCTGTGATGGTTTTTACTTCCCTGGACCTTCCTTCTCCTTCAGTCACTGACTCAGGTCTTCAGTTGCACAGTGGCTGTGTGATGTGCTATGAGTATGGGCTCTGTCACACAGCCTCACGCAAGAATTACAGACCAGGATGTGTGCAGGCTCCCTGTACCCAGGAACCTTGCTGTTAGAGCCCAGTCCCTCCATTAGTGTGCTGTGGCTTCCATAACAAAGTATCACAGACTGGGTGACTTAAACAGCAGAGATGTATTTTCACATATTCCTGGAGGCTTAAGTTTGAGACCAACGTGTTGGCAGGGTTGGTGTCTTCTGAAGCTCTCTCCTTGGCTGGTAGATGGCTGTCTTCTCCCTGTGTTCTCACATGCTCATCCCTCTGTACATGACTATGTCTTCATCTGCTCTTTTTTTTTTTTATCCTCACCTGAAGATATTTCCCCACTGATCTTCAGATAGAGTGGGAGAGAAAGAGAGAGAAACATTGATGTGATAGAGACACATTGATCGATTGCCTCCTGCATGACCCCGACCAGGCCAGGATCAAACCTGCAGATCTTTGGTCTACAGGCCGACATTCTAACCGCTGAGCCAAACCGGCCAGGACCATCTGCTCTTCTTACAAGGACACCAGTCCTATTGGGTTAGGGCCCACCCTACCGATCCCATTTTAATTTAATCACTGTGTTGAAGACCCTGTCTCCCAATTACACTTACATTCTGAAGTGCTAGGGGTTAGAGCTTTAACATGGATTGGGGAGGGGGCACAATTAGGCCATAACTATCCACAGTATACTGGTGGTGTCTTCTGACAGCCCAGATACACTGACCTTGGGTTAATCACACCCTTTTTCAGAGCATTGTGAAGGACTTTGCTGCACGCTGTGGAATGATCCTACAGGAGGCGATGAAATGGGCACCTACAGTCACCAAGTCCCACCTACAGGTATTTTTTTTAAATCATCAAAAAGAAATCTTGATAAGCTCTTTCAAACCAACATTAGTTTAGTGCCTGAGAATAATAGAAGCCTCAAAAAATGATCTGCCTTAGGAGGACATTGACAGGTAAGTGTGCTATTTGGGGGTGAGGAAGACAGGTGCGGTTGGATCTGTGGGCAGGTGGGCCCAGGGAACCAGACCATGCACACCAGATGAGGTGCTGGGTCTGTGGCAGGACTTGGGGCTGCTTGCAGGATGGGCAAGGGAGTTGTGGTTGGCTGGGAGGCCTGGCACGTCAGCAGCAGCAGCAGCAGCAGCAGCAGCAGCTCCGAGGGCAGGGTGCAGGCATTGGAGTAAGGATCTTGAAGCAGAGTCGGGACCCACGCTGATTAGAGCTCCATCTGGGTTGCATGTGTAGCTAGCTGTACATGAGTCCGTTTATACCAAAGCACTGGCTTATAAATGCAAATGACCACAAGGTAAGCCATTGCTCTGAAGATGGTCAAGCAGAGATGAAATGATGCCACAGTATGTAAGAGGAAAGAGTCACCTTAAAAGGGATCAAAGTTTTTTAAATGCCATTAGAAGAAATCTGGCTTAACAAATAGCAGGTGTGTCAAGAGGAACTGGTGAAATTGATCTTGGCAACACTTGTCAAGATAAAGCTAGTTCCAAAGTGTTTATGGGTGTGGAATTGAGGCAGGGTAGAGCAGCTAGCTCCAAGAGCCTTGGAGGCTGTTTGCAAATTTGTGGGTTTTGCCTGGGGTCACTATAAGGTTCTTCCTTCACAAAGATGTTGGACCAATAAGGATGAAGATACTGGGAGAATGAACTAGTTAAAGCCCTACATCAGGCAGGCTTACCAGCTAAGCTGGACAAAGCTGGGCCTTGTAATTAAGCCACTCCTGTAACTTGATGACTTTTAGCTATCGAGTGTGTATGCTAGTATTCTGCAGACTGTGGTAATTTCTCAAACTGTTTATATCTGGGAAATGTCTGATTTCTTTTGGTTCATGTAGAGGAAAGGGACCTTAGCTCCTAAGGCTGCAATCTAAAAAGGGGGAAGCTTCCTTTCATTCCTAAAAGGGTTCAGTGGACAAAAAGGGATCAATAGAGCTGTTTATTTTCTTAGGCCTGGCCTAAGAAGGAAGTGGAAAACGAAAAGGCTTGTGAAATGGTCTTGATATATCTACCAAATATCTCCTCGACCCTCCGTGTCCCTTCCCCCTGCACATCCAGTCTGTCTGAATCCCTGCCCCACCTGCCATCCAGCTCTCACTGCCTGGCCTCAGTGGCCCCACCCCACCTGGATTTCCTGCCTGCTGCCTTAGCCCACCCTGAACAGTCCTCCACATGAGCCCAGTTTCAGTAGCAAATCTGCTCAGTACCTCTCTGGTACATGTGCTCATTAGCCACTCCCTATCACCATGGATCATGATTGGGTTTCTTGGGCTCCAGAAACTCTCCAAAACCGTTGGCATGCTTTTGTGTGTAAATGTGCATTTTCCTGAGGGGAGTTACATGATTTTCCCTAAACTCTTTTGCCCAACACACAAGACCTTTCAAACCTGGCCTGTCTCTGGCCTGGGCTCGCCCCCTGCCTTCTTGCCCTTTGTACTTGCCACTTCTGCAGTATCTACCCCTGGGGGTCCCCAGAGGCCTACTCACATCTCCAGGCTGTGTCAGGTGTGTCTCTACCCCTGTATCCCCTTCCACTGGACTCATGCACTTTCTCTGCCTTCCTGCTGTCCAGCACATTGCCCTTGACAGCAGGGCTGCTCAGCACTAGAACTGCCAAACTGCCTGTATGTTGACAACAGGACCAGGGCTCTGCAGCTGTTTCCCCAGCACTTGGCAAATAGCAAATGCTCACAAGGATGTGCTAAGGAATCAGTGGTCCTCTCACATTTACTGTGTGCCAGCCACTCTGGGGACCTGCCTTGTCCCTGTTCACATGGAAGCAGCAGCCAGTCAAAGAGGGGCTTTCTCTCACTTACTGAGAGTCCCACAACAGTCAGTAGAGGGCAGGCCCAGCACTGGAACCAGTGCTTTGCTTTACTACCTCACACCTCAGTTTATAAAGTGTTATTTTTACCTTTAAAGTAAAACAACATTTTTTCCTATTTCAGGAATATCTAAACAAACATCAGAACTGGGTGTCAGGACTGTCTCAGCACACGGGGCTGGCTATGGCCACCGAGAGCATTCTTCACTTTGCCAGCTACAACAAGCAGAACACGACACTCGGGGTATGTGAAAGAGCTCCTGGGGAGCAGTGAGCTCCTTCAACTGTGTAAGCCAGTGTGGGGGGAAGGGCCAAAGCTGATGGGTAGCTTTTCATGAAAGCCACCTGGGTACCCACAGGCTGCCTGTATGAGGCACTCAAACTGTCTACCAGTAGATCAGAATCTTGTGAGAGATCCCCAGGTTCAGCGAACAACTGGTCAGTAAAGCAGGCATTTCCTTACTGTGCTTCTGTTTGGAAAATAGGAACTGATGGAAATTTAAGCTTGATTCATTAATGAGGTCAGATTTGGATTTCTGCAAGTCCACCATCATAAGGGAGGAAACTGATCTCTGTTAGATACTGTCAGCAACATTTTATAGTCGTGTTGATTTTCAACAACTTCCTGATGATCCTATATTCAGCAGATGCTCAACTGCACACACACAGCTTCATCTTGTTCTACTCGAGATTAACTCGAAGGGCAGCACATCTACTAAGTAGTGCTTTCTGAGTTAAATTAGAGCCTAGGATCAAAGCAGGGGTTTGAGAATGGGTTATCTGACTGGCAGCGTTGCACTTCAATATCTCCCAACCTCAGGGCCCAGTGCAGGGTCTCTGTCGATATCTGAACCCAGCGTGGCTCTGCTCCCTTGGTGCTTCTTTTTTTTTTTTTTTTTTTCTTTTTTTTTTTTCTTTTTTATTTTTTTTTTTTTTTTATTTTTGTTACAGATGTTTCTCTTTTTTTCCCCATTGACACCCTCCTCCCCATCCCCCCACCCCATCCCCAGCTTTGTTGTCCAGGTCCATCAGTTATGCATACATGCGTATAAGTTCTGTGGTTTATCTCTTCCCTCCCCCCCCACCCCCTCTTCTGAGGGTTGTCAGTCTGTACCCTACTTTCACATCTCTGGGTCTACCCTGTTCCCCATACTGTTATGTTTATTATATTCCACAAATGAGTGAGATCATGTGATATTTTTCTTTCTCTGCTTGGTTTGTTTCACTTAGGATAATACTCTCGAGGTCCCTCCATGTCGTCTCAAAGGATAAGAGATCTTTCTTTCTTACAGCTGCATAGTACTCCATTGTGTATATGTACCACAGCTTTTTTATCCATTCATCCACTGATGGGCACTTGGGCTGTTTCCAGATCTTAGCTATTGTGAATAGTGCTGCTATGAACATGGGAGTACATATATTCTTTCTGATTGGTGTTTCAGGTTTCTTAGGGTATATTCCTAGAAGTGGGATCACTGGGTCAAATGGCAGTTCAATTTTTAATTTTTTGAGGTAACACCATAGTGTTTTCCACAGTGGCTGCACCAGTCTGCATTCCCACCAGCAGTGGACTAGAGTCCCCTTTTCTCCACACCCTCGCCAACACTTGTTGTTTGACAATTTGTTGATGGCGGCCATTCTGACAGGTGTGAGGTGATACCTCATTGTTGTTTTAATTTGCATCTCTCTGATGATTAGTGATGTTGAGCATTTCTTCATATGTCTCTTAGCCATTTGTATGTCCTGTTTGGAGAGGTGTCTATTTAGTTCCTCTGCCCATTTTTTAATTGGGTTCTTTGTCTTCCTTTTGTTGAGTTGTATGAGCACTCTATATATTTTGGAGATTAACCCCTTATCTGATGTATCATTGGCAATTATGGTCTCCCATACAGTGGGTTCTCTTTCCGTTTTGATGGTTGTTTCTTTTGCTGTGCAGAAGCTTTTGAGTTTGATGTAGTCCCATGTGTTCATTTTTTCCTTTATTTCTGTTGCCTTAGGTGATGTATCAGTGAAGATTCTGTTGCGTATGATGTCTGAAATTTTGTTGCCTACATTTTCTTCTAGGATTTTTATGGATTCACGAGTCACATTTAAGTCTTTTACCCATTTTGAGTTTATTCTTGTGTATGGTGTAAGTTGATGGTCTAGTTTCATTTTTTTGCATGTAGCTGTCCAATTTTCCCAACACCATTTATTAAAGAGGCTGTCTTTGCTCCACTGTATGCTCTTGCCACCTTTGTCAAATATTAGTTGAGCATAATATCTTGGGTCAATTTCTGGATTCTCTGTTCTGTTCCACTGGTCTATATGCCTGTTCTTATGCCAATACCAGGCTGTTTTGATTATAGTAGCTCTGTAGTATAATCTGATATCTGGTATTGTGATCCCACCTACTTTGTCCTTCTTTTTCAAGATTGCTGTGGCTATTCGGGGTCTTTTTTGGTTCCATATGAACTTTTGGAGTATTTGTTCTAGTTCTGTGAAATATGTCGCTGGTATTTTGATTGGGATTGCATTGAATCTATAGATTGCTTTGGGTAATATGGACATTTTAATGATGTTAATTCTTCCAATCCATGAACAAGGTATGTGCTTCCACTTTTTTATATCTTCCTCTATTTCTTTTTTCAATGTCCTGTAGTTTTCTGCAAATAGATCCTTTACTTCTTTGGTTAAATTTATTCCTAGGTATCTTAATTTTTTTGCCGCGATGGTAAATGGGATTGTTTTTTTAGTTTCTCTTTCTGTGAGTTCATCATTGGTGTATAAGAATGCCGTCGATTTCTTGACGTTTATTTTGTATCCTGCTACTTTGCCAAATTCATTTATTAGGTCTAGTAGATTTTTGATGGAGTCTTTAGGGTTTTCTATGTATAATATCATGTCATCTGCGAATAATGACAGTTTCACTTCCTCCTTTCCAATTTGGATACCTTTTATTTTTTCTTCACGTCTGATTGCTGTGGCTAAGACTTCCAGTACTATGTTAAATAAGAGTGGTGAAAGTGGGCATCCCTGTCTTGTTCCTGTTCTTAAGGGAAATGTTTTTAGTTTTTGCCCATTGATTATGATGTTGGCTGTAGGTCTTTCATATATGGCCTTTATAATGTTGAGATATGATCCCTCTATTCCCAAATTGCTGAGTGTTTTTATCAGAAATGGGTGTTGAATTTTGTCGAATGCTTTTTCAGCGTCTATTGATATGATCATGTGGTTTTTATCTTTCATTTTGTTTATGTGGTGTATCACATTTATTGATTTGCGAATATTGAACCAGCCTTGCATCCCTGGGATGAATCCCACTTGGTCATGGTGAATAATTTTTTTGATGTATTGCTGGATCCGATTTGCTAGTATTTTGTTCAGGATTTTGGCATCTATGTTCATCAGGGATATTGGCCTGTAGTTTTCTTTCTTTGTAGTGTCTTTTTCTGGTTTTGGAATTAGAATTATGCTGGCCTCATAAAATGAGATTGGAAGTCTTCCTTCTTCTTGAATTTTTAGAAACAGTTTGAGAAGAATGGGTGTTAGTTCTTCTTTGAATGTTCGGTAAAACTCCCCTGTGAAGCCGTCTGGGCCTGGACTTTTGTTTGCTGGGAGAGTCTTGATTACATCTTCAATTTCCTTGGTTGTTATTGGTCTGTTCAAGTTTTCTATCTCTTCCCGGTCCAGTTTTGGGAGACTATATGTTTCTAGAAATTTGTCCATTTCGCTTAGATTGTCGAATTTATTGCCATATAAATGTTCATAGTATTCATTAATGATCCTTTGTATTTCTGTGGTGTCAGTTGTTACTTCTCCTCTTTCGTTTCTGATTTTGTGTATTTGGGTTCTCTCTCTTTGTTTCTTGGTGAGTCTAGCTAAGGGTCCATCAATCTTGTTTATCTTTTCAAAAAACCAGCTCTTTGTTTCATTGATCCTTTGAATTGTTTTTTTGGTCTCCATGTCGTTTATTTCTGCTCTGATCTTTACTATTTCCTTCCTTCTACTTGCTCTGGGGTTTTCCTTTTGTTTGCTTTCTAGTTCTTTAAGTTGTGAGGTTAGATAGTCTATTAGAAATTTTTCTTGTTTCTTGAGGTAGGCCTGTAGTGCTATGAACTTCCCTCTCAGAACTGCTTTCGCTGCATCCCACAGATTTTGTGTTGTTGTGTGTTCATTTTCATTCGTTTCCAGAAAGTTTTTAATTTCTTCCTTGATCTCCTTGGTAACCCATTCATTGTTTAATAACATGCTATTTAGTCTCCATGTATTCAAATGTCTTTGCATGTTCTTGTTGCAATTGATTTCTAGTTTCATGCCATTGTGATCTGAGAAGATGCTTGATATGATTTCAATCTTCTTGAATTTGTAGAGACTTCGTTTGTGTCCTAACATGTGGTCTATCTTTGAGAATGTCCCATGTGCACTTGAGAAGAAAGTGAATTCTGTAGTTTTGGGGTGTAATTCTCTGTAAATATCTATTAAATCCATTTGGTCTAGTGCTTCATTTAGAGTCTGTGTTTCCTTGTTAATTTTTTGTCTAGAGGATCTATCCAGTGATGTTAGCGGGGTGTTGAAGTCCCCTGCTATGATTGTATTGCTGTCGATTTCTCCTTTGAAGTTTTCCAGAAGATTTTTAATGTATTTTGGTCCTCCTGTATTGGGTGCATATATGTTTACCAAGGTTATCTCTTCCTGTTGGATAGATCCTTTCAATATTATGTAGTGGCCTTCTTTGTCTCTAGTTATGGCCTTCATTTTAAAATCTATTTTATCAGATATGAGTATTGCTACCCCAGCTTTTTTTTCCTTTCTGTTTGCTTGGAAGATTTTTTTCCATCCCTTCACTTTCAGCCTATGTGAGTCTTTTGTTGTGAGGTGGGTCTCTTGTAAGCAACATATATATGGGTCATGCTTTCTTATCCAATCCGCTACTCTGTGTCTTTTGATCGGGGCGTTCAGTCCATTTACATTTAAGGTGATTACTGATATGTACTTACTTATTGCCATTTTTGTTTAGTGTGTTTCTATTTTCCTTTCTATTTCTTCTACTAATTACAGCAGTCCTTTTAACATTTCTTGCAGTGCTGGTTTGGTGCTAATGTATTCCCTTAGCCTTTTTTTGTCTGGGAAGCTCTTTATTTGACCTTCTATTTTGAATGATAGCCTTGCTGGGTAGAGTAGTCTTGGGTTCAGATCCTTGTTTTTCATGACCTTGATTATTTCATGCCATTCCCTTCTGGCCTGTAGTGTTTCTATGGAGAAGTCAGCTGATAACCTTATGGGGGATCCTTTGTAGGTAACCTGTTGCTTAGCTCTTGCTGCCTTGAGGATTCTCTCTTTGTCTTTAATTTTTGGCATTTTAATTACTATGTGTCTTGGTGTGGGCCTGTTTGGGTTCTTCTTACTTGGGACTCTCTGTGCTTCTTGAACTTGAAAGCCTTCTTCCTTCACCAAATTAGGGAAATTTTCTGTCACTATTTCTTCAAATATATTCTCTAACCCTTTCTCATTTTCTTCTTCTTCGGCGACTCCTATGATGCGAATATTATTACGTTTCCAGTTGTCCCACAGTTCTCTTAAGCTGTCTTCCTGTTTTTTCATTGTTTTTTCCTTTTGGTTTTCTGATTGGTTGATTTTTTCTACCCTGTCTTCTAATTCACTGATCCGGTCCTCAGCTTCTTCTACTCTGCTTTTTAGCCCTTCCATTGTGTTCTTCATTTCTGCTATGTCATTCTTCATTTCCAATTGATTTATTTTCAATATTTCTATGTCTTTGCTCATGGTGTTGATGTCCTTACATATGCTGTTGAGCTTCCTCAAGATCATGGTTCTGAATTCTAGCTCTGTTAACTTGCTTAACTCCATTTCATTTATCTCATCTTCATTGGAGGTCTCTTGTTCTTTTGTTTGGCATCTGTTTCGTTGTTTTACCATTTTGGCTAGCTCAGTGGTTTTTGGAGCCTGCCAAATTTTCCCTGTGGATGTTGGTGTTCTGCTGTTTGTGGCTCCCTGTACTGGGTTTGGATGAGCGTGAGAGGACCCACGTTATACACCACTGTCGAGTCTTACTTTTCTGGGTAGAGTTGCAAGCCCAGAAAAGGTTCAGTTATCCTCTAGCTTTTTGCCTAGAGGCTATTAGTCCTGGTTACTTAAAGAGCCTTGGGTTCTCAGTTGAATGAAAACCTCCCTCAGGTGTTCAGCGTGAGAGGATTTCCCGAGGGTGGGGCAGATGCTGGTAGTTAATGAGCCTTGATTTGCATTTCAATGGCCCAACTGGGTGTGGCTGAATCTCCGAGGGAGGGGCTGCCGCCTCTCCCCAGAGCCCTGGGATGGAGTAAGTCGACCAGGCCACAGTCCCGCGTGGCTGAAACTCAGCAAAAGCTCTGGGCGCCCTCCAAATCCCGAGTGTCCCCACACAGTTCCAGTCCAGTCCGCCCTCCCTCCGCCGGAGTCCGAGGTGAGTGGCTGTGGCTGTTTTAGCGCTCTGTCCCGGCTCTGCGCTGTGGAGCCGGCTCGGGCTTCAACCCCAAGGGCGGAGCGCTGCTCACGGCTAAGGCCGCTGCTGTCTGTGGGCTCCCAGCCCCCCTCTCGCGCCTCCGCAATCCTACCAGGATCAAGTTAGTGTCCCTGGTTGTATGGTCCTCGCGAGCTGCTTTTCCGTTGCTTTTTCCCGACGCTTTGACTTTATTTTAGTTGTATTTCCAGTTTGGTCCTGGGAGATGATCTGTGTAGCTTCCATTCACTCCGCCGCCATTTTGGAATTCCCCCTTGGTGCTTCTTAACTCTCATGGGGTGGGGTGTGGGAAACTGCCTGCCTATCTTTTTTTTTTTTTTTTTTTAATCCTCACCCAAGGACATTCCCGCATTTATTCTCAGATAGAGCGGGAGGGAGGAAGAGAGAGAGAAACATCGAGTGATTGCCACCCACATGACCCCAGCTGGGGCCGGGGACAGACTGCAACTGAGGTACGCGCCCCTAGTGGGAGCCAAATCCGGGACTCTCTGGTCTGCAGGCTGATGCTCTAACCGCTGAGCCAAACCAGCCAGGGCTGCCTGCCTATATTTTAAGGATTCAGTGTGATGGAGGTATAGCAGCTGAGCACCAGGGAGGGAGGGGTGCAGGACTGCCCAGTGACCTCAGGAGAAAGGGAGGAGCCCATTAGCAGAAGCCAGTGTCTGTTTTTGTTTTTTTTTTAATTTTTTTTTTTTTTATTGTTTTTAGAGAGAGAGGAAGGGAGAGGGAGAGACAGATAGAAACATCAATGAGAGAGAACATCGATTGGCTGCCTCCTGCATGCCCCCAGTGGGGATTTGGCCCACAACCTGGGCATGTGCTCTGACCGGGAATTGAACTGGTGACCTCTTGGTGCATGGGTCGATGCTCAGCCACTGAGCCACACCGGCCGGGCAAAGCCAGTGTCTGTTTACCTCATGTCATCCTCGGAGCGCTCACCAAAAGGTTACTGCGTTTTCTCTGCAGAAAAAAGCTTCCCAGACATAGGCAATAGAGGATAGGCTGCCACCCCCAGGCCACCCTGCTCTGGCAGTGGCGTTGGCTCAGTTCCCCAACCCTGGATCTCCTCACCAATCTGAGGACACAGGCAGAAGCCAGAAGCAGGGCTTACATAGACCAAGAATGCATGTGACAATTTGTGGTCTTTCTCTAGACTCTAGCCAGCTGATTTGTGAGAGATCGATTTTGCCTAAAAGATTTAAATATTATTCATCAGAAAATTAGATTTTGGTTAGGTTTTCCCTTTTCTGTTGCTAAAGACAAAAGGATACTTTTTACTGTGTCCTAATTGTTGCTGTGCTGGAGATCCTGGCCTAGGTGCCCCTGCTTCATGGAAAGCAAAAGTCTACAGGCCCCAGAGTGACATCTCTCCATCACATGACACTCAGGGAGCCCTTTCAGAAATGTGATGTCAGGCCATCTGGTCATGCTGCCCAGAGAACTGAATCAGAAACCTTCTGTAGGACATCTGCCACCCCTCAGTGCACTGGACATGTGAGCCACAATGGTTACACAAGAGATGGGGCTGGCCTGCCCTGTGGCCCACCAGTGCCATTTGCTGCCCCAGGTCTCTGTGGACATGGTTGAGTCCCCTTATAGCCTGATGAAAGCACTGTTATCTCCGCTTTGCAAAGGGAAGCACACTGAGTCTCAGGGGCAGTAAGCAACCTCCCCAGGGTCTCACAGCTGGTCAGTGGCAGAGCCAGGTCCCAATGCAGGCCTGCTTGATGCCAAAAAACATAAAGCAGTTTTGGGTGATCCTTTTTTTTTTTTTTTTTTTTTAAATAAACCAGCTTAAAAGTTTAACAAATGGTTTTCATTTATTGATTGATTTTTTTTTTTTTTTTTTAGAGAGAGAGAGAGAGAGAGAGAGGAAGGGAGAGAGAGAAACATCGATCCATTTCTCCACTCATCCATGCATTCATTGATTGCTTCTTATATGTGCCCAACCAGGGATCAAAGCCACAATCCTGGTGTATTGGGACAGTGTTCTAACCAACTGAGCTACCCGGCCAGGGCCAAAACCATATATTTTTGTTCTTGCTTGTATTTTGGTTTTTCTCAAAATTTATATTCTCTTCCCCTGACCCTCATTATCACCTCTCCAAATAAAAAGTCTCAAAATTCCAACAGTTGAGAAATTCATTTTCCCCAGTAATATCCGTAAGTCAAGCAGTGGATAGGTTGTGTTGGTTTCTGGTAAAAGGCGCTGAAGGGATGTAAGAGGTAATTATGAATGTTTGTAGTCTTCAGTGAAGTTGGGCAAAGCAGTGCGCGCCAGGGTTAAAGAGAGGAGTCACTGAGACTCAGAGTCCTGGAGACGTGGGCAGTAGGCTTTGGGCTGAGGCTGAAGCAGAGGAAGTGGGGGGATGTTTTCCCCTTTCTGTGTGTTATCTCTACTCACTGTGCCCCTTTACAGCAGTGAATGGATGTTTCAGAGCCCCTGTGGCTTTTGCTGGCTCTGTCACTGCTGTCACTTCAGTCACCCTCTGCCATCTCTAAGCAGCACCATCACAGAGGGGACATCCTTTGACCATTAACTTGACAACACTGCCATTGCAGTTTACGATGATTTTCACAATCTACGATGAGTTTCTGTTGCAAAGGCCTGTTCGCCACTGGGATGAAAGTAGTCAGGATGGCAAAGTGAAGCTACAGTAGGGGCTTCCTTCCAGAGAAATTTTTCTTACTAAGATTTTTAAATCTTTTTTCTATGGGACATACCGGACTAGAGGGTGCTCTAAAGTATTTCATTTTATTTTATTAACTTGCCGACACTAAAGATTTTTAATAACCCCTGGATCTGAACTTGACTTCTTAATTGGACTTAGGTTTAGCCATGATAAACATGAGGAAAATATATTGCGATGGTCTGAAGTAATTATTGATTTTGTCTGTAGGCAACTCAGCTCACCGAGCGCCCAGCCTGTGTGAAGAAAGATTACTCCAACTTCATGGCGTCCCTGAATCTGCGAAACCGCTATGCAGGCGAGGTACTTCTTCTGCCCCTGTGTCTGAGGCCCTTTAAAGTGTCCTCTTGTTCTGATGTCAGCCTCTTCCCAATATAAAATGAACAAGGAGTCTGGTGAATATGGAACTCACTTATTTTAGATGGATTTGAAGGCATGGGGCCCTGGGACCATCAGCACAGCCTAGAGCATATATGACAATCACTCACCACACTGGCTACACTGAAGCATTCTACTTTTCTTGTTTGTTTGTTTTTAAGTGGTAACAACATTTGTTGAGTTCCATGCATTATCCAGGGCAGTTGGTGAGGTATACGTACTATTTTTTTTTTAGATAGAATGGGAGGGAGGGGGAGAGAGAGAGAAACATCGATGTGAGAGAGACATATCGATTAGGTGTCTCCCACATGACCCTGACCAGGGCCAGGGATTAAACTGAGGTACATGCCCTTGACCAGGAATAGAACCCTCGACTCTTTGGTCTGTGGGCTGACACTCTAACTGCTGAGCCAAATCGGCCAGGGCCATACTATTATTTCAATTTTACAGATAAAGAAACTCAGGCTCCCAAGATTAAGTAACTTGCCAAACTCACACAGACAGAGCAAGATTGGGAACCACATCTGACTACCATGAGGGCTTTTGTCCCCCACACCAGTTTATCTCCACCTAAAGTCACTTCACCTCTCAGCCCCAGTTTCCTCATCCATAAAACACAGAAGCTAGCCTACCCCATTTCAGAGGTCCCTGAAAGTCTGTCAGTGGCCTGGTCTGAGTAGGGGGCTCACCTGCCCCGAGAGCTCTGCAACTTGCTTATTCTAGCAGTCACTCTTCCCATCAGCCCTGGCACTGGGACCCTTGCTCTGCTCAGCTGCCACTGACCTGATGTTCCCAGTCACTGGGAATTGTTCTGAGCTCCTGCTCCACATGTTTTGAATTCCCAGTGGTGGTGGGAAGTCTGTACTTGAGGGTGGAATTTATGTATGACTTTAAAAATAGTGAGGCTGCCCTGGCAGGTTTGGCTCAGTGGTTAGAGCGCTGGCCCACAGACCAGAGAGACCCAGGTTCAGTTCCCACTAAAGGCACGTACCTCAATTGCAGTTTGTCCTCAGCCCCGGTTGGGGTCATGTGGGTGGCGACCAGTCAATGTGTCTCTCTCACATCAGTGTTTCTCTCTCTCTCTCTTCCTCCCTCTCTCCCTTCCACTCTAACTGAAGACAAGTGAAAAAAAAAAAATGTCCTTGGGTGAGGATGAAAAAAAAAATAGTGAGGCTGATTCTATTAAGTCATTGATTGATTCTGAAGGAACTTGATTCAACCTATGTTCATGCAGACCCACAGGAGTCAGACCCCAGGCTCAGTGCTGGAATACAAAGATGACAAGACCAGGTCCCTGTCTTCAAGGACCATCTAGAATGATGGGAACACTCATTTCTAAAAGAGCAGTTCCCCAAAAAATGTGAGCAGTGGTAGCCTCGTTGACATGAGCCTGTCACTCTCTGCCTGCATAAGCTCTAGTCTGGGACAGTGAAGCATCCTTCAGTCCTCCCTTGCTTGTGGTTAGGAGGCTGCCAGGGCCTCTCCCATGTGCCTGAATTATGTGCACCTCTGCTGACATGGTGTGCTTCTTTTAGGTGTCTGGAATGATTCAGTTCTCTGATGCCACAGGCCAGATATATAACCTAAACAAAATGATGATCCAGGAACTGAACACAGCACTAAACCTCAGTAATACTCAGCACTACACACAGGCCATGTTCAAGCTGACAGCGATGCTCATCAGCAGCAAAGGTAAGGGACCAGCACTGTGGACCTCTGGGCTCATTTGTAAACAAATTGTTGGCCTTCATCATCCTTAGTGAACTGGAGTTCTGGCTGAAGAAAGAACTGGAGCTCCTGCCGTAGAGATCTCTGTGGCCTCTCTGGTGGGTGGAAGTAAATAAAAGGCCATAGTTTGCCCAGCTGGTACTGACTATCTTGCTCACCTGGGGAGGCTCTGTGTTCAGCCCATGTTCAGGGCCTGTAAACTGTGTGTTTGGTTCCAGATTGTGACCCACAGCTCCTTCATCATTTGTGTTGGGGTCCCCTCCGGATGTTCAATGAGCTTGGCATGGAGACTGCCCTGGCCTGCTGGGAGTGGCTGCTGGCCGGCAAGAACGGAGTGGAAGTGCCGGTAGGATACTTGTGGTGGTCTGCTCTTAAGGGTTGAGCAGAGTGAGAGATGGAGAGCGCTTATCCTCAGCTGAAGAGCTTGGAGACCCTGGGCAAGCCCCTCACCCTCTGGGGCCTCAGTCTCCTTATATAACAGTGTGATACTAATGCCTGACCACAGGACTGTCATGGTGACTAGAGGGAATATATGTTAAAAGCATCCCAGTGGTGCCTAGAAGCTGTTACGTTTCTAAAACTCAGTAGGGGGAGCCATTTCTCTGAGATTGAAATACCTGTTAACATCAAATGGGATTGGGAATGGTTGTGTTTGTCCACAAGGATACTTCTCTTGGCCTGCTAGTTTTGGGAGGAGCAGCCTTCCTTTTGTCCATGTTTCTGAAGTTGCTACTGGAGGGGGCCCTCAGGGAAGGTCATGTATGCCCTTTCAGCTGATTGAATGAACACCTAAGAAGAGTTTTATTTTTCAAAGGTTCTGTTCATCTTCACGGTAACAGTAAATTTGACGTGTTTTTTCTGTGTTTCTTAAGATCAACTAAGTGGTCAAAGAGGATGTTGTTGTTGTTTTTTTTTCCTTTTCCACTGAGGGAAATTGGAGTATTTCCAAAGATGGAATTAGAATGTTCCAGGCAGGTGGTAGTGGCAGTAATCATAATACTTAACATTATTTTATAACTGCATGGAGTTTGTGTTGGGCACACCATTCAGAGTTTGAGGAAATGTTTTGATTCAATTGGCTTTTGTGGGAGTTGCATAGACAGGAAGAGGCACTTGCCCCTGCCTCTCAGAAGAAGTCAGCTGGGAGCCTGGGCTAATCAGTGGCTCCTGGATCCTTTCTAGATAGAACTAAGGTGGGCAATGGGTTCTCAGCCTGGCCTGCTCTGCTTTCATCAGAGAGTGTGCAGAAGGGCCTATGGGAATCATGCTGCAAGCCTGCAGGGTTCTGACTCCAGAGCAGTGCTCTTCATCTGTACAATGTGAGCAATAACAAGGGCACTTATGGCATGGAGTTGTGAGAATTAAATGACTAATTCACATCACAAGCCAGGAACAGTGCCCAGCATGTAATAAGCTATCAGGAACTGCTAACTGCTTTTGTGGGGGTGGCTATTGTTACTGTCAGGCAGAGGATTCTTCAGTGACAGCTGTATACCATTGCCGCCATATATACCCATTTTCTCCCTGTCATCCTTTATGTTTTGTTTTCATTTATTTTACTATTACATATGTTATACATCTTATAATATTTTTTTCTAAAAGTCATATGTTGGTGAGTTGATATTATCCCATAGGTCATTAACAGTCATTTTCATTGTTTTCGCCCTCTCTGTTTCATTTTGGTTCATTTTAATTGTTCTCTCTTCCAATTCACTTATATATATATATTTTTTATCCTCACCCGAGCATATTTTTCCATTGATTTTTTTTAGATAGAGTGGGATTTAAGGAGGAGGGGAGAGAGAAAGAAAGAGACATCGATGTAAGAGAGAAACACATTGACTGGTTGCCTCCCACACAACTCTTACCGGGGCTGGGGATTGAACCTGCAACCTAGGTACATGCCCTTGACCAGGAATCAAACCCTCAACCCTTCAATCCACGAGCTGATGCTCTTAACTGCTGAGCCAGACCATCCAGGGCTCACTGATATTTTCTTTTGCCTTATTCATTGTGTTATTTAGCCATCTGATATATTTTTATTTCAGATATAATTCTCTGATTTATAGGATTTCTTTTATGTAGTTTGCATTGCTCTGGTAAGATTCTATGTATTTCACCTATTTTTTGCATCTTTACCTTTTACATCTTTGAACATATGTATAATAATTATTTTTAAATCCTTGTCTGGTTCGTTAGTTCTAGTATCAGTAATCTGTGGGTTGGTTTCTGTTTATTTTTTTCTTTAATGTTTTAAATTTTCTGGTTGGGTACTGAGACCTTGTGTATAAAAAAGCATGGAGTCCTGCCCTGGCCAGTTTGGCTCCGCAGTTAGAGCGTCTGCCCACGGACCAGAGAGACCTGGGTTCGGTTCACGCTAAGGGCACGTACCTCGGTTGCAGTTCATCCCCGGCCCCGGTTGGGGTCGTGTGGGTGGCAACCAGTCGATGTGTCTCTCTCACATCAATGTTTCTCTCTCTCTCTTCCTCCCTCTCTCCCTCCTGCTCTATCTGAGGATAGATGCAAAAATGTCTTCGGGTGAGGATTTTTAAAAAAGCATGGAGCTCGGCCAGTGTGGCTCAGTGGTTGGGTGTCGACCCATGCACCAAGAGGTTGCTGGTTCGATTCCCGGTCAGGGCACATGCCCAGGTTGTGGGCCTAATTCCCAGTGGGGGGCATGCCAGTCGATGTTCTCTCTTATCGATGTTTCTATCTCTTTCTCTCTCTAAAATCAATAAAGAAAAAAAAAAAAGACATGGAGCCCTAGCCAGTTTGGCTCAGCAGTTAGAATGTCAGCCTATGGACCAAAGGGTCATGGTTCTATTCTGGGTCAAGGGCACATACCTGGGTTGCAGTTTCAATCCCTGGTGCCAGTTGGGTAGTGCAGGAAGCAACTGAACTATGTGTCTCTCTCACCGCAACTGAACGATGTGTCTCTCTCACATCGATGTTTCTCTCTCTCTCTCCCTCCCTTCCACTCTCTCTAAAAAATCAATGGAAAAATAGCCTTGGGTGAGGATTAACAAAAAATAAAATAAAAGCAGTGGAGACTGAGAAGGACTGCTAATTTATTTTTCCAGCAATTAGTAGGTCTTTCTTATGTCAAGTGGCTAAAATGAAGGTCACTGCCCCACCCCCAAGTGGGCTAGCCTTGGCAAGAAGCATGGATTCTCCCCACTTTTCACCTCACCTTAACTTAGATTTTTTTTTTCCAGCAAAATTAGGAAGAGTAGTCATGGAAAGATTTTTATGCCAAGCAAATTGCTGTTTCATTTGGAGTCTTTCAAACTCTGGTCTGTCCCCACAGCCCCCAGCCATCACCAGTAACTCTGCTGGCTTCAAGTCACTCAGCCTTAGGCAGGCCTCATCCACCCACTTGTACCCAGACCTAGTGCTGATCCATGAAGCTGCTAGGGCTCGCTGCTTCTCAGAGAAATCTGCTCTCTGGGAATCAGTTCCTTGTAGCTTTCTTTCTTTCTTTCTTTTTTTCTTTATTGATTTTAGACAGAGAGGAAGGGAGAGGGAGAGAGAGATAGAAACATCGATGAGAGAGAACATCAACTGGCTGCCTCCTGCATACCCCCCACTGGGGTTCGGGCCCGCAACCTGGGCATGTGCCCTGATTTGGGAATTGAACTGGCGACCTCTTGGTTCATGGGTCAGTGCCCAACCACTGAGCCACACCAGCTGGGCCCTTGTCGCTTTCTTTATCTACCACTCAACAGTCTGACAGATATATGTGGGGAGATACACACACATACATATATACATATATATATATATATATATATATATATATATATATATATATATTATTATTATTATTATTATTATCCAGATCTTTCTTACTGTTAGCTGAGGATTGAAGGTCATCTGTTTCCTCTCACTCCTCATCTCGGCCTCTGTGAGAACCTGCTGTCCAGGCCTAGCAACACCCCATGAGGCCTTTCTACTTTTACTTCTGTGTCTTGTTTTTTGTTTCTGTTTTTTTTATCCTCACCCGAGGACATTTTTGCATTTATCTTCAGATAGAGCGGGAAGGAGGGAGGGAGGAAGAGAGAGAAACATCGATGTGAGAGAGACACATCAACTGGCTGCACCCACACAACCCCAACCGGGGCCAGGGACAAACTGCAACTGAGGTACGTGCCCTTAGTGGGAACCGAACTCGCGTCTCTCTGGTCCGTGGACCAACGCTCTAACCACTGAGCCAAACCGGCCAGGGCACTTCTGTCTTTTGTATTGTTGCATTCTGATCTTTAAGTTTTTCTGTTATAAAAACAATATATATGCTCGCTGTAGAGAAGTTGGAAGCCTAATGAAAAAAACAAAAATAATCTATATCCCCAACTTCAGAGGCAGTCATTGATACTGTCTTGATATCTTTTACAATCGTGGAGTGATAAAGTGCTAGTGAGCTTGTTGATCTCATTTCAGTATGAGGGTCTAGGGTAGAGACAAACTCTGATCCCTTGGTATGGTGCTCAAATTTAGGACGCAAAACAAATGAACTAGCCCTGGCCGATGTGGCTCAGGCACCTGACACCACTGTGCAGGTGGGTCTGGACACCCTTGAAGGAGCTGCCTGGTATTGTCAGGCCAACAGGAAAAGCTGTTCCCCTGCAGAACCCCTTGCCCAGCCCAGTGGCATTTGCAGACTCCACTCACCTCCCACAGTTATTCCCTAACCTGGTTAGTGGCATGAAGGCATTGCGCAGGGTCCATGTGGGGTGGAGAAAAGGAAGGAGGTTCTGGAGCCAGAGTCCAGTTCTGCCCTTGCTAGTTCTGAAGCCTGCCATCGCAAAGCAGTCCTGGCTACCACCACACAGAACATGGCCTGGTAATAGTTCAAGAATGGGTTTTATATTAAAAAAAATTTTTAAGTCTGGGAAGTGGGATAATAGGTGATCTTTATTTTTATTTATACTTTCCTTGGTTTATAAACTTTGCTCAGTGACCATCTATTCCTTGTATAATAAAGAATAATTAGTAAGCCCTGGCCGGTTTGGCTCAGCAGTTAGAGCATCAGCCTGCGGTCCAGAGAGACCCGGGTTCGGTTCCCGCTAGGGGCGCGTACCTCAGTTGCAGTTTGTCCCCGGCCCTGGTTGGTCATGCAGGAGGCAGCCACTCGATGTGTCCCTTTCACGTTGATGTTTCTCTCTCTCTCTCTCTCTCTTCCTCTCTCTCCCTCCCACTCCATCTGAACAAAAAATGGAAAAATGTCCTCGGGTGAGGATAAAAAAAAAAAGAATAATTAGTAAGCACCTTTCTGTGCTTTACGAGGAGCTAACAGCCATTGTATACTTGCAGTTTTTACGGGAGATGGCAGGGGCCTGGCAGATGACAGTGGAACAGAAGTTTGGCCTTTTTTCTGCGGAGATAAAGGAGGCAGACCCCCTGGCAGCATCAGAAGCAAGTCAGCCCAAACCCTGTGCTCCTGAAGTGACCCCTCACTACATCTGGATTGACGTATGTGCCTAGGCCCCTCTGCCTCACCAAGCTCAGCTGTGCTCTGCCCCCTCTAGCTACAGGGGTGGGGGCTCCCTCTGGGGCCCGTGGCCCAGTGAGCATGGAGCTCTACGGTTAAGGTTGTCTTACCTGGGGGTGGGCATTGGCTGTTCCAGCCTTCTCCAAAGGCCCCTGTTGGCCTCTCACTGCTTCCTTCAGACCACCACCTGCTCTCCTGAGCTCAGAGCCCCTCCCCAGCTGGCCAAGCTGGCTCTGGGGATGGGCCAGCCAGGCCCCAGCACGGCAGCATATTGTCCTTTCCTCTCAGTTCCTGGTGCAGCGGTTCGAGATCGCCAAGTACTGCAGTTCTGACCAAGTGGAGATCTTCTCGAGCCTGCTGCAGCGCTCCATGTCCCTGAACATCGGCGGGGCCAAGGGGAGCATGAACCGTCATGTGGCGGCCATTGGGCCCCGCTTCAAGTGAGGGGCTCTCCTTCTCTTGGGGGGCTGAGTTGCTGTTGCTATGGGCCCTCTCCAAGGGGATTCCCTATGGTTGGAAGGTGCAGAGCCCACCCACTGGGGTATGCCACTTCTCCTGCCTATACCCCTTCTTGCTGCCCACCAGTGATACCAGCTCTGTCTGTCCCTTCCATGAGCTCTAGACCCATGTTCCTATAGTCCACTGGGCACTGCCTAGGCTGTTCTCAAACCACCATGAGAAGGGCTAGTTCTTTTTTTCCCTAATTTTAAATCTGTCACCGATCTATACCTTTATAAAATGCAATGTGAATGAATTACTAGAAAAGGATCCATATAGCAATGTGGGGTTGTTCTATAAATGATTAGGTGCTCCGTCTCTGTTCTGTACTTAACCTCATCACAGACTAGCACTGTCTGTAGATGCTTGTTCAGGAGCCCTGACCTGGCAGAAGCAGGTCCTTGTTACATCTCTTTTTTAAAAAACTTTAATTAAATGTTGTACCTTCAGAGCACCTACAGGTGCCCTGGCCAGTTTGGCTCAGCGATTAGAGCGTTGGCCCGTGGACCAGAGAGTCCCGGGTTCGGTTCCCGCTAAGGGCACGTACCTCGGTTGCAGTTTGTCCCTGGCCCCTGTTGGGGTCATGTGGGTGGCAGCCAGTCGATGTGTCTTTTTCACATCGATGTTTCTCTCTCTCTCTTCCCCCCTCTCTCCCTCCCGCTCTATCTGAAGATAAAATGCAAAAATGTCCTCGGGTGAGGATGAAAAACAAACAGAGCACCTATAGTTGACTGCATCTCAGGGAGTAGGTTTTTTGTTGTTGTTTTGGGTTGTTTTTTTTTAATTCTCACCCGAGAATGTTTATTAATTTTAGAGAGAGAGGAACATCGATGTGAGAGAGCAACATCAGTCTGTTGCTTCCCACACGCACCCTGACCGAGGATCAAACCTGCAACTTATGTATGTGCCCTGACTGGGAATCAAATCCGCAACCTTTTGGTCTACAGGACGATGCTCCAACCAACTGAGCCACCCAGCTAGAGCTCAGGGAGTAGTTTGCCAATAGTTTGTTAAACTGAAGCTTATGGCCAAGGCAGATTAACACACACATTGTTCATTTTACCCCAACAGAAGTGAAGGTTTAAGAAGAACCTTTACTGAGACATTTCAGGTCCAATAAACCTGTGAACTGTAATCACCTGACTGATGCTGCAGTCCTGGCAGCCTGGAGCTGTCGTTTGGAGATGTGCCCTGAGCTCAAAGGCCCAGTGGTTTGCAGGGTAGACCCAGCTGCATGGCTTTGACTGGGCCCCTGATTCTCTCTTAGATTGCTGACCCTGGGGCTGTCCCTCCTGCATGCCGACGTGGTTCCAAATGCAACCATTCGCAATGTTCTCCGTGAGAAGATTTATTCGACTGCCTTTGACTACTTCAGGTACTCCCCTCACTGTGCTGTGCACAGTGTCCAGTGACAGCCCAGCCCCAGACAGTGCCTCTGGTTGTCCTGGGCTCCCAGAAGCTACTCCCAGGAGGAAACAGTCTGCCTTTTTTATGCCACCAACCTCATTCAGCAACCCTGACACCCGTGGATTTGAATATCTTCAGCACTGTGCTGTGTTTCTATGTGTGTAATTAGCTGGCCTCCCTATGAGATGAAAACAATTCAGTTCAGTTGACAAGAGATTAAGTGCATCCTTTTAACTTTCCAATTAATATGAGTGGTTACTGCACAAAGAATTGCAAATACCTGCCTCCTAGGACTTTGCAGGTATGGGTATTGTTATTATATGGAGACAGCTATGGTTGCATGATCTGCCATAAGCACACCATTCTGCCAAGAGCTGGAGACATTGCTGAGGATAGTGGTGGAGGTGGTTACGAGAGGCTTGAGAACATCACACTTTCCTGTGCAGATTAAAATAATTGTTGCTGATGATGAGCTCTGGGCTAACCTCATCATTCAGATATCACTGGTGTCGCCTCTCACTGTTTATTGATATTAGAGAGAGAGAGAGAAACATCAATGAGAAAGAACATCAATTGGCCCCCTCCTGCATGCTCCCGACTGGAGATCAGGCCCACAACCTGGGCATGTGCCCTGACTGGGAATCGAACCGGTGACCTCTTGGTGCATGGGTCGACACTCAACCACTGAGCCACATCGGCCGGGCGCCTCTCACTGTTTTATAATATGCTGCCTTCTAGTCCCTGACTCCAGGCACTCAACTCTTGTCCTCTTGTGGTTGTTTGAAGTTGTCCTCCGAAGTTCCCTACTCAAGGAGAAAAGAGGCTGCGTGAAGACATAAGCATAATGATTAAATTTTGGACTGCTATGTTCTCAGATAAGAAGTACCTAACTGCCAACCAGCTTGTTCCCCCAGGTGAGGGTTGTTCTGAGCAGTACAGCTGCCCACAGATTGCGGGGCTGAGGTGGAGGGGCAGTGGGGAGCAGGACACAGGTGTGCATTGGGCAGCCTTGAAGCAGCCAGGTCAGAAGAGCACTTAGGGCCCAGTTGAGCCTTGACCATGTCCATGCTGCACAGTAATCAAAGGCCCAAAGCCTGCCTGACCACCACTTCTCCAGCCCCAGCTGAGAAGCATGAATGAGCACAGGAGGCTCTGAGCAGATGCCTTCAGCATAATTTCCCCTAGCACCAGCTCGGTTTACAAGCACCTGCTGCCTGTCTGACAGCCTATATTGGTAGGACACAATCAAATCGACAGATGATTTTAACAGGAGAGGATTGTGGAAGCACCCTTGAAGGAGAGGCACTTGGCCCGCTGGAGTTGGTGAGCCAGGGACAGTTTTCTGGAAGAGATAACATGTAAGCTGAGTTTCTGAGAATGAATAGAAGCTAGACAGGGTCGATGAGAGTGAGGGGTAGGGAAAAGGCACTAAAGTATAAGGAAGTAGCAAACCTCCAAAAGGAAAGCATGTTCTTGTTTCTCTAAGCATGGAGCCTATTACACACCATAAATTAGAGATGAGGAGTGGAGTTTCTGTAGCCAGACCCACAGCTGACAACCTGACTGCCAGAAAAAGAAAAGAGAAATGAAAAAGCAGGCACAGTGATTTCCTAAGTCAGCTTCCTGGCTCCACTTAGAACAGGGCAAACAGCCCTTATCTGCTCCCACAGGTCCTTGAGTTTTTGCTGTATTAAAAGACAACACAACACTGGAGAACAAATAACCACCATTTATCGAGATGACTACCATATTTGTTTTATTCTGCCTTAAAGGCTAGGAGGAAGATATAAATTTTAGTAAGCTTTTCATCTAGAATGGTTAAATAAAGATCTTCTCAGCTGTCTGGGTTAGTTCTGCAAAGTGTGTCCTCTTACTCTTCCACTGATTGCCTTCTCTCTGGTGAAAATTCAGATGCCTCATTCTAGAAGCAACAATGTGTTTGCCCACAGATAACCAGGACACCCGGAGCAATCTGGACATAGCTGTCGGCTCTCGCCAACAGGCCACACAAGGCTGGATCAACACTTACCCCCTGTCCAGCGGCATGTCAACCATCTCCAAGAAGTCAGGTCAGTTGAAGGTTTGCTGACAGGTCCTTCAGGTCTGAGTCAGATGTTGGACAGAGTACTGAAAGACAGCTTCCCCTGGGTTCTAGAATCGAAGAGTGGGCTGGTGCCCTCCAAGGAACACATGTGTGGCTCCTCTTTCCTCCCCAGGCATGTCCAAGAAAACTAACCGGGGCTCCCAGCTGCACAAATACTACATGAAGCGCAGAACGCTGCTGCTGTCCCTGCTGGTAAGGCACCACCCACCATGCACCAGGGAGGAGAGGGGAGCAGAGCAGCACGTGGGCACATGCAGAAGGTGCATCAGCGTCTGTCTCATCTCACCAGGCCACCGAGATTGAGCGTCTCATCACGTGGTACAACCCACTGTCAGCCCCAGAGCTGGAGCTGGACCAGGCCGGGGAAAACAGTGTGGCCAACTGGAGGTCCAAGTACATCATCAGCCTGAATGAGAAGCAGTGGAAAGATAATGTGAACCTTGCCTGGAGCATCTCTCCTTACCTGGCCGTGCAGCTGCCAGCCAGGTGGGCCCACGTCACACCTGCCTGACAAGGGCTTTGCCAGAGGAAGGGGGCTTTAGTGGGAGGAGTTTGACATGTCATCATCCAGGACAGTTGGGGAAAGCAATATTAGTAGGCTGGTCCTCCACCCTGGACATTCACCCAGTTCTCCTGTGCAGTGATCACAAAGCATAGACTCCTGCCTAAGGTACCCCACCCAGTGCCCTGGAGCCCAAGGAGGTCACATCAGCCCATTCAGGCCCTAGTCTTATTAAGGAGGAAAGAAAATACATGGAGGCTACCACTTCAGGGAGTCGACCTGGGAAGGGTTTGGATTTGTTCCTGGATGTTGTCTTTCAGTGACAGCCTACTCAGAGGAGTCAGCCAGCGGCTGAGGGTACTGTAACTTCCCCATGGAAGCTCCTACGGGGACAGAATTCTTAGATTGATGGTAGCTGAGAGGGACTTCCAAGGCCCTTGCATTCAATCCTACCAGAGGGATTGTGTTACCCCCCATGTGGATGCTTGCAAGGTTGAACCTTTCTTTCCTCCTTCTGGTTCATATTCAGTCCTCTTGATCAGGCCCACAGCCTGACAGTGTTTATAGGAAGCCTGTCTTGTGTTAGACTGGGCCAGTAACACGTGAAAACTTACACCCACCCTCCCACTTGCTAAGGTGACTTGTGGCCCATGGATGGGCCCCTTTGGGTGCCAGGGCAGGGGAGTGTTCTGAAAGCAAGGATTGTAAAAGGAGGTGTCCTTTGAATGGTGAGAGGATAATTCCTGTTTGAGATAGTTCTGGTATTTCATCACAGCCGATCATAATGCTGTTTATTGTAAACACGTGTTTGGAGTTGCCAGTGTGTCAGTAGATATCTCTGGGAACTGATCTGCATCCCTCCACTTCAGGGCTCCCTCTGGCTCCCCTTCTGCTGGTGAGGCCATCCCACCCATTCCCTCTGTGGCTGTAGGTTTAAGAACACAGAAGCCATTGGCAGTGAAGTGACCCGTCTGGTTCGGTTGGACCCAGGAGCCGTTAGTGACATTCCTGAAGCTATCAAGGTAATGTAGTGTGTGCTGGGGCATAGGTTCAAAATGCACAAAACAGAATGGCCTCCAGAAATGCCTGGAAACTAGAAATGTGACAGAAACCTGATGACCTCAGTGTTACAATGATTTTTCTAATTTCCTGAGTTTTCCACTCCTCATATGAAGCATTTATTATGTTATTGAATGTGCTTCACCCTAGTTGAAATTATGCTGTTTTACATAACTGCCAGAAGCTTTTCCCACTTTATCTTGAATGCTTTATAATCATCACTTTTCAAGGCCATCCTTGTGATTCGGGATGGGGGTGAGTATTTCCAGAGTGGCTCCAGGGACTGCCTGAGGCAGACCCTCTCCCTGTTTCCTTCTCAGTTCTTGGTCACCTGGCACACCATCGATGCCGATGCACCTGAGCTCAGCCATGTGCTTTGCTGGGCACCCGCGGACCCGCCCACAGGTCTCTCCTACTTCTCCAGCATGTACCCACCACATCCTCTCACAGCACAGTATGGGGTGAAAGTCCTGCGGTCCTTCCCACCGGTAAGCCTGGTCCTGCTGGAGTTGGCATCAGTGGGACTACCCTACAGTGTTTAGGTAGAGAGGTGAACGACAGGCTTTATCTCCAATCCCAACATAGGCCTGATTAAACATTGGTCCATCTTTGCACATCTTCATTCCTTATTTTGGTTCAAGTAGTCATAGAAGATAGATTTAGTTCTAATTCAGGTGTGTTTCCTAGTTACATTTCTTTTTAAGTGTCTGAGTTCAAAACGATGTTTACTTGAGTTTGGTTCCAGTTGTGGCCATGCAGGCTCATGGCCCAGTGACCCCACATGACAGGCACAGTGACAGGTTTGATAGAATGTTCCAAAATCTGAATTACTGCAACTCCAGCACACAGGTCTGCTGTAACCTCAGCCCTTGTTCCCAAGCAGGCCTGCAGCAGTGAACACAGGTGGGCCCTTCTCTCTGTCCTTGTAGGTATGGGAACCTTGTTCCTTTTACTCACTGATCATGTGTTTTGAGCCATTGGTCATTTTCCTTGCTGTCTTCTGGGCATTCCCAGGTTCTCAGTCCTGCTGTGATCTCCAACAAGGACAATATCCTGTAGGCTGAGTGACAGCAGGGCTATTCCTAGGTTGGGTGGTGGGGAACCTGGGGCATCCATACAGTTCAGTTGTTCTCACCTTTCCTAAGGGTGAGGAATTGTCCTCCCTCTCTGGGGTGATGGTCATTTCTCCTCATTTGCAGGATGCCATCCTGTTCTACATCCCTCAGATTGTGCAGGCCCTCAGGTATGACAAGGTAAGGCTGTGCCTCTGCGTGCTGTCTTCTTCACTCTGAGAGCTGTGCTGGGCGCTGGGGAGGGAGCCTTGGCAACAAGAACATGCTGTGCAGCCTTCACACCCAGCCTGGTGATCAGATGTGTTCCCAGCCTGCCTTGGGAGCAGGGTCACCAACCTGTGACCATTGTCCCAGAGCTCCTCTCACATAGTTGTCACCAGTGTCCATGGCCAGGAGGCCCCCACTCAACCTGAGGCCCATTCTCACTCTGCAGAGTGAGCAAGTTCTGGAAGTGTTCTCAGCCATGTGCTCAGGTTGGGCAGTGTGGCCTGGGTTCCCCACTTACTGGGTGAGAGCTTCAGCAGGTTTCCTAACTCCCTGAATTCAGCGCACTCGTCTCTTCAGTGGGAAAAGTGGGAAGTGGTGAGGAAAATTCGATGATATATTAGCTTACAAGGGTTTCCATAGCAAAGGACCACAGACTTGGTGGGAGGGTTCCTAAACAACAGAGAGATATATCATTTTCTCACAATTCTCGAGGCTGGAAGTCTGAAATCAAGGTGTCAGCCAGGGTTATTTCTTCTGAGGCCTCTCTCCTTGGCTTGTAGAAGGCTGTCTTCTCCATGTCCTCACATGGTTATACCTCTGTGTGTCTCTTTTGATAAGGACACCAGATTGGATTAGGGCCTATCCTAATCACCTCATTTTAACTTAGTCACCTCCTTAAAGACCCATTTTCAAATAAAGTCATATTCTGAAGCACTGGGGTGTAGGACTTAAACATATGAATTGTGGGGGGATACAGTTCATCCCATAACAGTGCACATGTACATAAGATGTCTAGCACAGGGTCTGGCACAGAAAACAACAATGAGGGTGACCACAACCCAGAGCCCACATTGTTCATGCCTTAGGTCAGCACCCATGTCTCACAGGCACAGCAGCAGCACCTGTTTCTTCCCCGATGCTGCCAGTCCTGTTCCCCATGCCCTGTGCCAGCCTCATTCCCCACTGCATCCCAGCTGAGCCCTGCAGCACCAGCCCACCTGTGGGCCATCTCCCATAGCTCCCATCTCCATAACAGCTATGAGGACAGTGGCTGGGTGTCCCGAGGCTGACTTCTTCCCCATAGATTGGCAGGATGCTTCATCTCATTCCAAAGACCAAAGTGCTTCTAGAATCACAGCCAACTTCTTTTGATAGGTTGAGTCTTGCCTTAGTTAGGTAGCTGTCAAAAGACTTCCAGTTCTGAGCAGGTGATTCTGATACCGTGTGGGACCACATTCGCCAAGGCGGGACCTTTACACTGGTCCCAGCACTATGTACTGTGGTGATGCATATTTCCCCCAGGTAGCATCTCCCTTTCCCCTCTCTCCCTCCAGTGTGCTTGCTTCCATATGGGCCTAGCAGAAGGTCCTAATCCAGAGGGTTTCCATGTGAGAGCACAATGGTGGCCACTAGAGAACACTGCACCCCTGGGTGGGCCGTGTGTTCAGTCTGTGCTTAGCAGGGGCAGGCCAGAGTGGGTATCGTGAGGCAGCTAGCATGTGGAGATGCATGTGAGCTATGGTTTGTTTTATTTGGCTATTACTTTACATAAACTGCTTTTCAAAAATTTCCAGTTTTCTTCTTTATTGTTTTTCTAGTTTTCAAAATAATGAACTAATTTCTTAGCATTATTCAGAGATGACCAGTGAGTTTTCTCTTTTCTCCCAAATATCATAAACTCATGGATTTTGACGTGTTTGATGTGTACAAGTCTACTATAGTTTTTTTATTGATTAATTTTATAAAGACATCGATTTGTTGTTCCACTAATTTATGCATTCATTGGTTGATTCTCATATGTGCCCTGACCAAGGATCAAACCCTCAACCTTGGTGTATCAGGATGACACTCTAACCAACTGAGCTACCCAGTCAGGGCAACTACATTTATTTTGGAGGCCCATCTTTCTGAACTGGGAACTCTAACCGCTGAGCCAAACCGGCCAGGGCTGAACTGGGAACTCTTGATTGTCTGCTAAACTTTTATCTTTACGTTGGCCCGCGGTCCGGAGAGACCCAGGTTCGGTTCCCGCTAAGGGTGCATACCTCGGTTGCAGTTTGTCCCCGGCCCTGGTTGGGTCGTGCGGGAGGCAGCCACTCGATGTGTCCCTTTCACGTCGATGTTTCTCTCCCTCTCTCTCTCCCTCTCTCTCTTCCTCTCTCTCCTTCCCACTGTATCTGAACAAAAGATGGAAAGATGTCCTTGGGTGAGGATAAAAAAAAAACTTTTATCTTTATTGAAAACCTTGCATTCCAGAATGACAAAATACTCTAGGTTCTTCTTCTTTTCCTGCCTCAGACTTGGAGTGATCAATTTTCCAAGGAACTCTGGTTCACTTTATGAGAAATGGTATTGTGACACTGTAACCTGAATGCTAAACATGCTCAGAGCCATTGGGTTGTCATTGTTTCTAAGCCTTTCTGATAGATAGAGCTTTTATTTTTTTTTTAAATGTTTAAATATATCATGAGATTATATGGATATTTCCAATTCAAATGTAGGATTACAAAGTTTTTTTACTTTATTTGATTCTGTGTTTGACTGTTTTAACACTAAAACTATTGGTTCCTAGCAACATTAACGTCATATCTTTTGCTTTATCCTACTTTAATAGTTTCAAAGTAACAATACCAATATTATTGCTCACTATGTGATTACTGAAACTGGGTCAGATTTTTTTTGCCTTTTTGTCCTTAGTATATTTTACATTAGGGACATACAGTCAGATTAGTCTATTTTAAAGTTACATGAAATGATTTTACTCTGGGTGGTTATACTAACTCAGGACTCGGCTAGCTGCATTGGTTTCAAGGATTTTTTGCTCTCCATTTTTAGGAATTTTTTAAGTCTAAGCTTGAAGGGATACAAATGTATATATGTATTTTCATATATGTATATTTTTTTATCCTCACCGAGGACATTTTTTTTTGCATTTATCTTCAGATAGAGCGAGAGGGAGAGAGGAAGCGAGAGAGAGAGAGAGAGAGAGAGAGGGAGAGAGAGAGGGAGAGAGAGAGGGAAACATCGATGTGAGAGAGACACATCAACTGGTTGCCACCCGTACGGCCCTCGGTTGTGGTTCGTCTCTGGCCCCAGTTGGAGTCGTGCAGGTGGCAACCAATAGATGTGTCTCTCTCACATCGATGTTTCTCTCTCTCTCTCTCTCTCCCTCCCTCCCACTCTGTCTGAAAATAAATGTAAAAATATCCTCAGTTGAGGATTAAAAAAAAAGAATAATAAAATAAAATAAAAATAAAAAGAATAAACCAAAACTAATACTGGCCAGAGAGGGAGCAAACAGGATGCAAGTGGCCACACTTAGTAAATTTTGGCTTTAGAATTGTGTCACCCTATGCATAATTACCGCAAACTTACATGTATAGTTTTTCAACCAAATTGGCTAGCAAGGCATATATTATATGGATTAAGAAATACAGGAAGCCCTGGCCGGTTTGGCTCAGCGGTTGGAGTGTCGGCCTGCAGACCAGAGAGTCCCGGGTTCGGTTCCCGCTAGGGGCACGTACCAAAAAAATTAAAATATAAAAAAGAAATACAGGAATAAAATGCTGTAATCTTTCCCAAAGCTGAAAGCCTCTGTGGTTCAGAATGACTGATGACAATTTCTCCTTATTCACACTGTGCTGCATCAGTTTCCATTTTCTTATCATCTTTGGTTTGCTACTTCATTGAGTCCCCTTTCATGGTCTTAGCAAAACTGATTATGTTACCAGGTTTATGTTAAAAGGATGTAACTTAGGAACAACCAGATGGGGGAGATGCATGGGGCGAGGGATGTGTGGGATGCGCACACAGCTTCCCTGCTGTCCAAGCACACTCTTCTCAGGTACCTTCACCAACCCAGAAGCTCTGCAGACTTATACTTAAGTACACTACAAGTTGAATATTCATAGTTTATCTTTAGATCCATTTGCTGGGTTAGAGTTAGAAAAGTCATAGTGACAAATTTTTTGAAATTTGACCAGTTTGGTAAGTCCACCCACCCAAATTGAGGATATCTGTCCAAGGAAGATCTTACCAGATAGGGGGGCCACAAACTACCACAGGGGCAGGTGGAGAGGCCGCTCCTCTAGGAGTGTTCCAGAAAGGCCAACCACCTTTTTAACCTGGGACACGGTAATAAAACTGGTATTATGGCCTGGCCGGTGTGGCTCAGTGGTTGAGCATCGACCCATGCACCAAGAGGTCGCTGGTTCGATTCCTGGTCAGGGCACACGCCCAAGTTGTGGGCCCGATCCCCAGTCGGGGGCATGCAGGAGGCGGCCGATCGATGTTCTCTCTCATCAATGTTTCTATCTCTCTCTCTCCCTCTCCCTTCCTCTTTCTCTAAAATCAATAAAGAAAAAAAAATTTTTTTTAATTAAAAACAAAACAAAACTGGTATTATGAGTGGTGGAAAATGACTCAGAAAGAGGAGGAGTGGTCCCATAGGATGGGTGGCCATGGTGAGTCAACTCATGTAGTATCTATGTATTAGATAGTTTTCTGGAAACCCCGTATGTCACTGTTCTAAACAGCCAGCTTACTGATAAGTTTTAGTACCCAGCCTACTCATTCCTCATACTTGACAACAGCAGAAACTGGTGGGAGAGTCACAGTTCTTAGAATCCCGGGGAAGGAACAGAAGAGACAAAAGCTAACGCATGCCTGTATTGCCAACTCTATCCCCTGGGGGCCCTATCCACCCCACTGGCCAGCCAGCCAAAACTTGACCTGGCCCTTGAGCTGGACTCACTGTAGACCCAAGAGCGCTTGCTCACTGCCGGAAACCACTTTGCCTCACTTCTTGTGGAATCTACAAGTACTGAGTCAGCTGCTGCTCTGGGTTAGAGTCTCTCTTGGAGAGGGGCTCCAAGCCTAGGCTGACAGTGACCTTGCTGTCCTACAGATGGGCTACGTGCGGGAATATATTCTTTGGGCAGCGTCCAAATCCCAGCTTCTGGCACACCAGTTTATCTGGAACATGAAAACGAACATCTATCTAGATGAAGAGGGGCACCAGAAAGACCGTGAGTATTTTGTCATCTTCCCTCAGGTCTCAACCCCTATCTTTTAACACCTTCCATGACCTGCGTTGCCCCAGCCCATAGTTCCCTCTACTTCCCATCCTTTGTCTAGAACATTTACTTTTAACACACAATGGGACCAGGACCCCAACCATCACAAAGCCTTTGCTAGCCCACCTTCCAGATTCCCTGCCTGCCCCATGCCCCTGCTGGCCCCGTCCTACAGCTCCCCAGGCACTTGTGAGACTCTCCTGCTTGAGCTGAGCTGCTTCTCCCAAGTAGTGGCCCCTGTGCTTGACCCAGTGACCCCATGTGGAAACAAGGCAGCCACCCAGGGCAGCAGTTCTCAAACAGAGACTTCTTAATCATCCTCACACCCTTAAAAGCTACTGGAACCCTCGCCCTGGCCAGTGTGGTTCGGTTGGGCATCATCCCATGCACTGAAAGGTTGCTGGTTCGATTCCTAGTCAGGGCACATGCCCGACTTTCGGGCTTTATCCCCGGTAATGAGCGTGCAGGAGGCAGCTGATCGATGTTTCATTCTCACATCGATGTTTCTCTCTCTCTCCTCTCCCTTCCTCTGTGTCTAAAAATCAACAAAATTTTTTAAATAATCTTTAAAGAAATATTTAAAAATTTAACAAAACAAAACTACTGGGACCCTCAAAGAACTTTGATTTACATGGACTTTAGCTGTCAGTATTAACTAATGTTAGTCAGTTACAGCAGAGCCATGAGAGCAGAGCCATGAGACTCCAGTGACCACTCGTACCCTTGGCCCCACTGCTTGTGCACAGCCTCACAAGCATCAACACACTGAGGCAGGCAAATGACCTCTTTGTGTGATTTTTACTGTGGGGTTCACTGAGAGCGTCCCAGGGACCCCCCAGGTATCCACAGACCACACTCTGATGATGGCTGGTCTAGGTGCCAGGAAATATCCAGACTGGGCATCCGGGAAATGTGCGGGGTTCCTCTGCGGCTTTTTTGTGTCTCAGCTACCAACACCCTCTCGGTTTTCCTGTCAGCTGACATCGGTGACCTCCTGGAACAATTAGTGGAAGAGATCACAGGCTCCTTGTCAGGCCCAGCCAAGGACTTCTACCAGCGGGAATTTGATTTCTTTAACAAGATCACCAACGTATCGGCCATCATCAAGTAAGCGGCACTCCTGCCAGTCTTGGCTTGTGGGAATTGCCTGGGGAGTGCAAATAAATAGTCAGGGATGGGGAATCTCTGCTCTCTTGAAAGTATAGCAAAATGCACAGCCATGCAAGCTTCAGAAAACATATCTTGGTGTCATTCTAGATATTGTCCCACAGTTTGAGGCCACTCTGCTCTCTCCAAGTTCTGAAGGAGCCTTGTTAGGAAAACCAGACTCCTTCACAGCTCCCGTTGTTAAACTGGCCAGCCTCTCGAGGAATACAGGGCAGGAACTGCCATGCTCCTAGAGGAGTTGAGCGTGGCAGGGCCTTCAGGAGATGCTAGAGCTAGGAAGAGACAGAGAGGGCAATCAGATAGGAGAGGGCTGTGGATGTCCCCCAGAAGTCCTACAGGCCAATTGCTACAGAAAACACAGCATTTCTGTCTTGTTTCACAGGCCCTACCCTAAAGGAGATGAGAGAAAGAAGGCTTGTCTGTCGGCTCTGTCTGAAGTGAAAGTACAGCCTGGTGAGCAGGTGGCCTCAGGAGGCTAAGGAGATGGGCCTCTTCCTGAAGGCAGGCAGGCATTGGGGCCACTGCCTTCCCTGAGGATTACGGGGCAGGCATAAACTCTATAATAGGAGCGGTGTCAGCCACACAGTGGGCATGCGGTTGGACTGGGGGCATCACAGTGTGCTTAGGACCATGTCCACTGGGTGGGAAGCTGCTCCCTGGTGCCTATAGCTGTTACCACAGAGGAATTTGAGTTCAGTGTGGTCAGATTTCTGCTTTTTCAAGTCAAGATGCAAATCCAGGCTTCACTGCTCAGCTCTCCATTTTTAACCATTGGTACAAACTTGTTTGTTTCAAAACCCTGAGCGTCTTGTGCAGATGTTCACACCAGCTGGCCTCAGCAAGGTTTCCAGTATGAGGCCTCAGTTTAATCATTTCCTTGACTTATTCTGTTGAGCTCCCTGCCCTGCTCAGCATGGACAACAGCTCAGCTTCTCAGAGAAGGCTTGACGTCCATGAGGGGTCTCCATTTCCCTCATCAGTGAGCCCCTAGCTCCCCGAAGACCATGCTGTCTTGGCTTGTCCTGGATCTTGTCCTGGAGGCACTGGGTAGCTGGCCAGGACCCTAGAGCAAAGGAGTAGAGATTGCATCTGTGAGAGAGGCTAGAGGCAGGTAAAGGAGAGTGAGAGGGGATGGGACCATGTGGTCCTGGTTTGCCCCTCTTTCTCCTGGTACAACAGCCCATCTGTACCTCACAGCAAGGCCTCACTTTGCTCCCCAGGAGACCCACTCCTTCCTGTTTCAGGGCGCCTCCTTGAAGCCCACTTCCCAGTGCTCTCCACCTCCTGGGGGCTCAGGGCCATGCTCCCCCAGGGCAACTGCCAGTTCCTTGGCCAAGGAAAGAGTTTCTCTTGTTCTCCTGCTTGACACATGTGCTGAGAGTGGGGAGCTACAGTTAGTGGGCTAAGTCCAAGAACTGTGAGGGTGTTCGGATGAGCAGAGCAGGATGCTCCTGTGGGCCCTGTGAGAGCGGACCACTCTGCACCTGCACTAGGTAGCCATGAGGGCCCCAGTAGTAGCGTGCTGGGTCCAAGCTGAGGACTTGCGTCCTCGTGGAGAAGTGTCTCCCAGGAGGTGGTGGCTCCTTTGTTACATATCAGAAAGGACCCAGGGGGAGATCACAGAATCAGGGAAGACGGACCTTTCATGGCCACGAATAAGTTATTGGTGCCACAGATGAAGACCTAGAGGCCCCTGTGTACCACCCCATCTGCAGGGTGGACTCTGCAGAGAGAATTCTGTGTTGAAGATGGATTGTGTCCTCACCTTTGTCACACTTCGACTCCCTGTGACTTGTCCTCTCTCCCTGCACAGGCTGCTACCTGCCCAGCAACCCTGAGGCCATCGTGCTGGACATTGACTACAAGTCAGGGACGCCCATGCAAAGGTGAAGGCCGCCCCGCCCTCAGCTTCTCCTACGTGGGCTTCCTGTTGGCTGTATCACTTGTGCACTTCTTTCTGTTGTTTTCAGTGCTGCAAAAGCTCCGTATCTGGCTAAATTTAAGGTGAAACGATGTGGAGTTAGTGAACTTGAAAAAGAAGGTCAGTGGAGAATTTCTGATGTAGTTTGGGATCTAAGTGTCTCTTCTTGCTAACACCACTTTCTTTTGGCACATTTAGTTTGTTACCAGCTCCCTATGAGGGATGATGGCCGTCCATCCACTCTTAGTGTGGCCCCTCATTTGGTGACAGCACAGAGCCCATGTGCAGTAACAGAGTCCCCTAAAGGTTGGCCCCAAGTCAGTCCAAGAGACCTCTTGAGACAGAATAGTTGGGGCTATGGGAGGTATACTCATCTGCTCAGGCTGCCAAGCAGGTGACCACAGACTAGGTGGCTTCAACAATGGAAATTAATTCTGTCACAGTTCCTTGACTCATAAAGGGCCCACCTAATCCACTGTGGCCTCATTCACTTGTTTACATGTGCAAAGACCCTTTTTCCAAATAAGTCACATTCTGTGGTTTTGGATGGGCATGAATTTGGGGGGATGATAGTTAACCCAGTACAGGGGGTGTGGCCCCAGCCAGTGCAGAGACGTGGCTTCCATGGCCTTACCTGAACACTGGCCACCGGGTCCTGCCAGGCACCACAGGGTACAGACACACTCCCCTGCCCCCCAGCTCATAGTGCCTACCACTGACCCTGAGCACACCTGCATCCTCACTTCTGATGAAAAGTAGGGTCTGTCTTCAGTTCTATTTAAGTTTAAACATTTCTAGGAAAAGCCCCTGGGCCCTATGACTCCACCGCCTGACCCCAGACATTTGCTGGGCTTTCAGAGCTTCCCCAGAGCTTTGCAGTAATGATCCCCAAGGTTCCCAGGGCTCTTTCCAGGCCCCTGAACAGGGTTTGCCTTGGCACCCTCACAGGGCCTCTCACTGCCCTCGGGCTAACAGGCAGCCTCTCACTTACCACACGTAGGTCTGCGGTGCTGCTCAGACTCTGAGGACCAGTGTGGCACACAGGAGGCCGATGGCCAGAAGATCTCCTGGCAAGCGGCCATCTTCAAAGTGGGAGACGACTGCCGACAGGTAAGGGACCAGGCCTAGGTCAGGCTTAGGCCTACCTCTCTCCAAGTCTCTGGGCAGGCCTCACAGTCAAACATCATGTGTGGAAACACAAATCTTTGCTTCTGTTTGGTTCAGGTGCTGCAGAGTAAATCCAGGCTTTCTCCAAACCCAGGGCCCTTTCCAGAGACCCCACCCGTTCTGCACCCACTAACTGCCCAGAGGGAGCTGCCCTGGAGGTTGCGTACCTCTTACTTATACACCCCACCAGACAGTGCAATTCAGCCCAGCACCTGGTGGTCAGTGAGGCCAGTCCCTCTGGTTTCCTGCTCTTTGATGCCTTCCTCCTTCTCTCACTGGACAGGGTCCCCATAGATCATGTGAGCAGGAGGAGGCTGGCCCTACCCTGTGTCTCCTTTGTTCCCAGGACATGCTGGCCCTGCAGATCATCGACCTCTTCAAAAACATCTTCCAACTGGTTGGCCTGGACCTCTTTGTCTTTCCCTACCGTGTGGTGGCCACCGCCCCTGGGGTAAGTTTCCCGCAGGAGCCCAGGCAGCTGTCCATCAGGCCTCAGCCAAGTTAGATCAGCTCACAGGTCTGCTACTTGGCCTTCTTCCCTAGTGTGGGGTGATCGAGTGCATCCCCGACTGCACCTCTCGGGACCAGCTGGGGCGCCAGACAGACTTCGGCATGTATGACTACTTCACACGCCAGTATGGGGACGAGTCCACCTTGGCCTTCCAGAAGGTGACCAGTAGGACAGCTCCAAGACTGGGCTTGTTTGTGCTCTCCACCCTGCCCCTCAGCGTTACCCTGCTTTTCTGAGTCCTCTTACATTTGGGGGTAAAACTAGGGCACCCCACAACCTTCCTTGGGATTTAAGGAACCCTTGAGATGGACACCCCAGGAGAAAGCTAATTCATGGGTGTGGGGAAGGGGCCTACTGCACCTGCATTGAGGTCCCAGGCGTGGAGTCAGAAGAGCACCCGCAGGCCCTGGCAGGCACAGCCCTCAGAGCCATTGTTAACACCAGGCTCACTTCACACAGGCACGTTACAACTTCATCCGAAGCATGGCCGCCTACAGCCTCCTGCTGTTCCTGCTGCAGATCAAGGACAGGCACAACGGCAACATCATGCTGGACAAGAAGGGCCACATCATCCATATCGGTCAGCCGGCCCAGCACCTCCCTCCTCCTCTTCCTTCACCCCTGGAACCCCAGCTGGGAAGGGTCAGGGTTTAAATCCAGTTTTGAGAGCTGAGCTGTAGGCTACCAGGAGGGCACTGGGGGTGAGAGTAGCAGCTGGGCCATGGAACATGGAGAGCTCTGGGGTTGGAAACTGGAGCTAAGTTCATCCAGCCTAGGTGCTGGTCTCTCTCTGCTCTGGCCTCTCTTCTTCTGCCTGCTGCTCCTCTCTCATCCCTAAGAAAACATGACCTGTGGCCAGCTCCTGGGGCACGGGGAGCTGGTGGCTCCCAGTTCTGGCTGAAGCACACCCACATACCTGCCCTGGCATCTGATCCCATCACAAATGGCTTTTGGGGTTTTGCAGACTTTGGCTTCATGTTTGAGAGCTCACCAGGCGGCAACCTTGGCTGGGAACCGGATATCAAGCTGACAGATGAGATGGTGATGATCATGGGAGGCAAGATGGAGGCCACACCTTTCAAGTGGTTCATGGAGATGTGTGTCCGAGGCTACCTGGCTGTGCGGTGAGCCCTGGGGAGGAGTGTAGGCAGCCTGTAAGGCCAGACCCAATAGGTCCCATGGGGCCTTCTCATGTCCCTTTATGGATGGAGGGACTGAGGTTCAAAGAGAGCAAGGGAGGTACTAAAGGCCACCTGGTAGCCAAGGGCCTTGCTTTCCTGTCGCCTCTCTCTGCCCACCTGTGCTAGTGTCTTATGCACTGGGCATCAGTCCAGCCATGTCCTGCAGCCTCTTGGGCTTGGCTTCACTTGTCAGTGCCTAGAGTTTCCCCCTCTAAGCACCTTATTCACCCAAGCCTGAGTGAGCACCTGCCACCCCCAGACTTCATGCCAGAGATTCACTGTCCTGGTTTCAGAGTGTCATGTGCCCAAGGTCCCACAGCTGTATGTGGTGACACTTGGATTCCAACCCAGAGTTTGTCAGAGCCTACGTCACATCCCTTGGTGCACAGTACCCCAGAAGAGAAAGAGGGTCAGGGCACCTTTGTGCTGCAGCCCGCACTTCCTCAGCTGGGCACAGAAACCATGGCTGGAGGTCTCAGGTGGGGGGAACAAAGCATGATTTCTCAGTCTATTCAGGGGGGCTGTGCGAGCCCCAGCTTGGATGCTGCATGGTCTGCCCTGGTGAGACATGATAGGTGGCAGAGAGATGGGGGAGGCAGCAAATGAGCACAGGCAGTGAGCAGCTACTGGGCAGCATCTGGGCCACAGGACTGTGGGCAGAGCCACCCCACTCACCCGTCTGTCCACCTCCCTCCCTGCCTCTCCCCAGGCCCTACATGGACGCAGTCGTCTCTCTGGTCACCCTCATGTTGGACACGGGCCTGCCCTGTTTCCGTGGTCAGACAATCAAGCTCTTGAAGTAGGTCCTGGGCAGACACATAGGTGTTTTGGGGGAGCA
Source organism: Tadarida brasiliensis (assembly GCA_030848825.1). Classification (NCBI taxonomy): domain Eukaryota; kingdom Metazoa; phylum Chordata; class Mammalia; order Chiroptera; family Molossidae; genus Tadarida; species Tadarida brasiliensis. The sequence goes on along the minus strand of CM061277.1, from coordinate 22,228,816 downwards.
CTTGTCCCCCAAGATGGGACCCTGTTGAGTGGGGGTAAATGTGATGGTTATCAAGGCTGAGTAGTCTCCTTGGAACCCCAGAGCAGACAGGGTTCAAGGGTGTGGCCTTGTTACCAGATTGTATTTATAAGATGCCCTGGCTTCTGCCAGCCACAGCTAAGGACATGCCCAGAATCCCCTTCCTTGATCAAGGAGGCAGTGCTGTCCCAGAGCCCTGGGACTGCAGAGACTTGGCCTCCATGCTAATACTCCCCCAGCCATGGGGACACTTAACCCAGAAGGTTCTGGAGAAGGGAACAGAGCCCTCTAGGCCACTGGGAACAGTCTCCCCACATTAGGCCAAAACACTAGCCCTCAAAACACTGTCCCCAGAGGGCAGCATTCCGGGGGCCTGACCCTCAGCTGAACAAATCCTACAAATGCTAAGTATGGGCAAGAGTACATCTTGTGGGGAGGGTAGCCTAAAGGGAGTGACTTTGGCGACAGCAGCCTTGACACAGCCTCTCTGCCAGGCACAGGTTCAGCCCCAATATGACTGAGCGAGAAGCTGCAAATTTCATCATGAAGGTCATTCAGAGCTGCTTCCTCAGTAACAGGCGAGTCATCCCCTCCTGCCCTCCCTCCTGCATCACCCACCACACCTCAGTGCTGTCTGGGCACCTATTTGGAAACATGCCTGGGTCAGGTGTCAAGGAAGCTGATGTTCTGGGAGACTGTCCCAACACCCTGAAGGGAGCTTTCTCAGGGTAACGGAGGGCTGGTTGAAAGGGCCTGGGACATGCTGAGAGGAACACCTGGCAGAGGCCTGAAGGCCAGAAACATGCCTACCTGGGGCTGAGCCTGTGAGGCCAAGGGAGCCACGGATGAAGATGGCCTCAAGGGAAGGGTGCAGGGCCCAGCAGGGCTGGGTGAGGAGCGGTGGGGGGGAGGGGGCATGCCAGTCAGCCATTGCTGTGATAAATGTTGGAGCTGTGAGAAGAGGTGAGTTAGGATTCTGAAGGCAGAGCCCCAGGGACATGTAGAAACTGCTGGAACCGGAGAAGAAGAACAAGAACTGGTGCCGAGCAGGCCCTAACAAGAATAGGAAAGGGCCAGGACAGCACAGGAGCAGCGCCGTTTGGTTCTGCTGACAAGGGAGCAGAGAAACGGGAGGTAGTTCAGGGTGGGTTGGGGAACATGATATCTCTGAGTCAGCAAGACAGGTTTGGAAGGCAATAAGAGGAAGGTCTCTTCTGATATTTATTTTGTTGGTGAAATGATGTACGTGGCTGAGCACAGTATCACTCATTTGGGTGCCACATGCCAGGAATGGTCTAGAGTGGCACCTGGCACAGGGGCAACTCCTACATATGGACCCTTGGGTCCAGTGCCTGGGCCCTGGGACCAAGGGCAGGAATTTGGCTGAGGAAGAGCCATTCACTTGAACCCACATTTCGGGCCCATTGAACGTGAAGTGGACTAAGAGGAGGCAGAGCAGGAGATGGGGGCACAATGTGGCTTGCACAGCCATGGCTACTGGGGGGGTGGGGGTGGATGTCCCAGGCATGGGAGGGGCTGGCGGGAGGCCAGAGGGTCTGCAGTTTTGCATTTGCACCTCTAGGGAGGGGAGTACAGGGGACTCTGAAGTGCAGCTGTTGGGGTGAATCAGACATGGAGGGGCACCAGACTGATACAGGTTCCTTACAGCCTCCTTTAATTCTTGGTCTTCCAGGAGCCGGACCTATGACATGATCCAGTACTATCAGAATGACATCCCCTACTGAGGATGGTGATTGAGCACCAGCTGTTGTAGGCCCCCCACCCAAGCCATTCACAATCATGGAGCCCTGTGAGCCCTTCCGTGCCCCACCACTGTGCAAGGTCAAAGGGGGTGAACTGCCAGTGGCCCTGTCATTTCATCCAGTGGAGTTATTTTTATAGGACAAATAGGACAAAAGTGCACCCCTGCAGAGCCTGGCCACCCGTTCCTTCCTCTGGTGTGGCCCACATGTGGCATGTGAGAACAAAACGACAATCATCCGATAGCACTGTCTCTGCATGGGTGGAATACTTTGTTTGCACTGAACACATTCCCTACCTGTCTTATTTCATAGGTACGTGAAGTATTTTCTTGTGTATAAAAAAATTATATTCCACTTAAGATTTAACCAACGTGAAGAAAATTAAAAAAAATGTGCTGTGTTGAACTTGAATATCAAGTTTATTGTTTGGTTCCAAGTGCATATTCAGCTGAAAGGTGATTCCTGGATGTGCTGGGAACAGAGCAGGACAGTGTTTGCTCAGAATCCTGAAACAAAGGGGTAAGGGCCAGCCAGCTGCGGAGCCTACACCACAGGCCTTCAGGGACCCTCCCAGCTAGGGCTGGCCACCCTGTAGGGGGAGGTCAGGCATCATATGTGCTGCAGGGGTCAGGGCCAGGCACTCTGGTGATGAGCTTCACAAAGATGACTCAGCACAGTGCAGATGTACTGAAAGTAACTGCATTTTCCCTAACCACTCTCTCACTCCAAAGCTGTCTCCACTCAGAGCTCCCATGGAAGCCACCTGGCTGCCCTGTCTACATCTCTCCTCAGTGCAGGCATCACTTAGTGTCCTGCTTTGCTCTGGTCCAGCGGTTCTCATCCTGTAGGTCATGGCCCCTTTGAGGGTCGAACGACCTTTTCTTTTTTTTTCTTTTTTTTTTTTTATCCTCACCCAAGGACATTTTTTCATTTTTTGTTCAGATAGAGTGGGAGGGAGAGAGAGGAGAGAGAGAGAGAGAGAGAGAGAAACATCGACGTGAAAGGGACACATCGAGTGGCTGCCACCCGCACAACCCAACCAGGGCCAGGGACAAACTGCAACCGAGGTACGTGCCCTTAGCGGGAACCGAACCTGGGTCTCTCTGGACCTCAGGCCGACGTTCTAACTGCTGAGCCAAACCGGCCAGGGCTCGAACGACCTTTTTACAGGGGTTGCCTAAGACCATCGGAAAACACATATTTCCAATGGTGATTCATAACAGTAGCAAAATTAAAGTTATGAAGTAGCAACAAATGTAATTTTATGGTTGGGGGTCACCACAACATGAGGAACTATATTAAAGGGTCACAGCATTAGGAAGGTTGAGAACCACTGCTCTAGTCTTTTCCTGTTTCCCTCTTGTTCACGTTCAAGTGGTCTGTTCTCCACTCCAAAATCTTTGTGCCACTAGCCCCCAGCACCAGCCATCTACTCCCACCATGACCCTCTAATTATTTTAAGCAGATAAAAAGTAAAGACCCGAAACTAAAAAAAGAAAAAGAAAAAAAGATAACATAGAACATCTAGAAATAAGTCACTAAAATTAAAAGTGCAAACGATCAGTTAAATAGATAAGATACAGGTGAAGAGAAAACTAATCAGTGAAAGACAACAATGAAATTACAAAAAATTAAGTAGAAAGAAAAAGTTGAATGAGAAGCTTCAATCAATTTCTAATGGGATTCCAGAGTTGGTGAAAAGCACAAATAACTCAGCTTCAGGAAGTGCAGTTGAATCCTAGAAGTATAAATTAAAATACAAATAAGCCAATATGTAAGTTAAAAGAAACTTTTTTTTGTTAATCCTCACCCAAGGATATTTTTCCATGGATTTTTGGACAGAGTGGAAGGGAGGGAGGGAGATAGAGAGAGAGAAACATCAATGTAAGAGAAACATCAGTTGGTTGCCTCCTGCATAACCCCAACCGGGGCCAGGGATAGAACCTGCAACCCAGGTACATGCCTTTGACCAGAAATTGAACCCAGACCCTTCAGTCCACAGGGCAATACTCTAACTGCTGAGCCAAACTGGCCAGGGCAAACTTTTTTAAATACTACATTAAATTAAGTCAGACAAAAAGTCAAGAACCATGATTTCACCATGTGAGATATAAAACCATGTGAGATATAAAACTGAAAGCAACAAATGAACAAACAACAAAGGCACAGACAACAGTATGGTGGTTATGAGGGAAAAGTAGGGGTAATAGTAAAGAGGGTAAAATATATGGTGATGGTAGATTTGACTTTGGTGGTAAATACAGATGATGTACTATAGAATTGGACACTTAAAACCTGTGTAACTTTATCAACCAATATCACCCCAGTAAATTCAATTAAAAGAATTATGTTAATCCAGAAAAAGTCAGGAAAGGAAGAAGAGAAGAAAAAAGAACAATGAGACAGAGAAATCATGCAATAGTAGACTTCAGTCCAACTACATCATTAATTATGTTATCAATGGATTAACCACTCCAGTTAAAAGTCAGGAATTAGCCTTGGCCAGTTTGGATCAGCAGTTAGAGTGTCAGCCTGAGAACCAATGAGTCAAGGGTTTGATTCCTGTCAAGGGTTTGATTCCGGTCAAGGGCACATACCTCAGTTGCAGTTCATCCCCGGCCCTGGTCAGGTCATGCGGGAGGCAACCAGTCGATGTGGCTCTATCATGTCGATGTTTCTCTCTGTCTCTTCCTCTCTCCCCCTCTCTCTCCCTCCCTCCCACTCTTATCTGATGATGAATAGAAAAATATCCTCGGCTTCTGCCAGTGTGACTCAGTGGTTGAGTGTCGACCCATGCACCAGGAGGTCGCCAGTTTGATTCCCCGAGTGCAGGAGGCAGCCAATCGATGTGTCTCTCTCACATCGATGTGTCTCTCTCTTTCTCTTTCTCTGTCTCTCTTTCTCACTCTATTTGAAGATAAATTGAAAATCCTGGCGGGGTGAGGATTTAAAAAATAAAATAAAAATAAATAAATAAAACAGTACCATTGGCCCAGCCAGTGTGACTCAGTGGGTTAAGCTTTGTCCCATGGACTAAGAGATCCCAGTTCAATTCCAGGTCAAGGTGCATGGCCCAGGTTTCAGGCTTGATCCCCAGCAGGGGGCGTGCAGGAGGCAGCTGATTGTATCTCTCCTCCCTCTCTAAAAAAATCAATAAAAAAGAAATAGCAGTACATTTACAACTGCATATCAAAACATCAAATATCAAGAAATAAATCTAATGAAAGATTCATAAGAAATACTGAAAACTACAAATGTTTAAGATCTAAACAGTAATACTTCATGAATTGGAAGACTTAATATTATAAAGACGTTTGTTCTCCCCAAATTGATCTGTAGTTTCGCTGCAAATGCCATTCCAAATCCCAGTGTAGTGGAATTGGCAAGTCTAAAATTTACATGGGAATGCAGAGGTCAAATACAGCTATTTTGCCCTGGCCGGTTTGGCTGAACAGTTAGAGCAATGGCCTGCAGACCAATAAGTCACAAGTTCGATTCTAGTCAAGGGCACATACCTCAGTTGTGGTTCATCCCCAGCCCTGGGAGGGTCGTGCGGGAGGCAACCAGCCGATGTGTCTCTCTCACATGGATGTTTCTCTCCCTCCCTCCCTCCCACTCTAATGATAAATGGAAGAATATCCTCGGGTGAGGATTTAAAATATATATATATTTCAATCTTGAGGACCAGCAAACCTAGATATCAACACTTATTGTGAAGCTACCGTAATTAAAACAATGTTGCTTACTGGTGCCAGGAAAGACAAATAAATTGTAAAGAGATGAAGTCCAGGAACCTACCCACAAACATAGAAACATGCAGGGCAGTAGGAGAAGATGGGCTTTTCAATAATGATATTGTGTCAAGTGGATATCGATACAGAAAAAAAAAATCTTAACTACCTACTTCATATCTGGTATAATCACTTCCAGGTAGACTGAAGAGCTGTATGTTAAAAGTAAACTTTAACGGCTTTTAGAAGAAAGTACAGAAGAGAATGTCTTAACCTCAGGACACACAAAGATTTCTTAAACAGAACCAAAAAAATGGGAGGAAGAATTTAATTTGGACTATATGAAAGAAAAGCATGCCACAGACCTGGGAAGACATTTACAATACAATTCATACAGTTTTCTGTGTTAAAGAAAAAATTAAGGTATAATTATTATAATTATAATAATGTCATTATATATGAAATAATATATAATTTTAATTTTCATCATAAAACCAAGATGAGTTTAAACCAGCGATTTTCAACTAGTGTGCTGCAAGAATTTTTAAAACATGCAATACCTGACTATTTAGTCAGGGATGCTGACCTCTTTATTCTTAGATTGTCAAATAAAAAAATGACAACACTGCCCAGCTAGCGTGGCGCAATGGTTGAGCGTCAACCCATGCACCAAGAGGTCACCAGTTCGATTCCCGGTCAGGGCACATGCCCAGGTTGTGGGCCCAATCCCCAGTGGGGAACATGCAGGAGGGGGCCAATTGATGTTCTCTCTCATCAATGTTTCTCTCTCTCTCTCTCCCTCTTCCTTCCTCTCTAAAATCAATAAAAACATTTTTTTTTTTTTTAAATACAAGGACATTTCGCCCTGGCCGGTTTGGCTCAGCGGTTAGAGCGTCGGCCTGCGGTCCAGAGAGACCCGGGTTCGGTTCCCGCTAAGGGCGCGTACCTCGGTTGCAGTTTGTCCCCGGCCCCTGGTGGGTCGTGCGGGAGGCAGCCACAGACGTGTGTCCCTTTCACGTCGATGTTTCTCTCTCTCTCTCCTTCCCCACTCTATCTGACCAAAAAGTGGAAAAATGTCCTCAGGTGAGGATAAAAATAAATAAATAAATAAATACAAGGACATTTCAAGGAAGTAAAATTACAGAGCAGTATCCCTTTTGTGGACATAGCTGCAAAAATCTTTACCCAAAAATTAGCAAATTGAACACAATATATAAAAAAGGTCCATCATGACAAGTGGGCCTTAACCCCAGTAATGAATGCTAGGTTGGCTTAACATTCAAGAAGCAATCAGGCCCTGGCCGGTTTGGCTCAGCGGTTAGAGCGTCAGCCTGCGGACCAGAGAGTCCCGGGTTTGATTCCCGCTAAGGGCACATACCTTGGTTGCAGTTTGTCCCCGGCCCGGTTGGGGTCGTGTGGGTGGCAACCACTCGATGTGTCTCTCTCACATTGATGTTTCTCTCTTTCTCTTCCTCCCTGTCTCCCTCCCGCTCTATCTGAAGATAAATGCAAAAATGTCCTCGGGTGAGGATTAAAAAAAAAAGAAGCAATCAGTGTAATTCACATTAACGGACCAAAAAGGAACACTATATAATCATTTCAATATATGCAAAAAACAATGGACAAAATTCAACACCCAGTCATAATAAAAACTCTTGCCAACTAAAAATAGGCAAAACCTTCCTCAAAAGGTCATCTAAGAAAAATAGGTAACATCTTAATGATGAAATACTTATGAAATACTAAAGGTGTTCCCCTAAGATCTGGAGCAAGACAACGGTGCTTGTTGTCACCACTTCCAGTATTTTATGGTATAGGGTGCTGGGCAATAATACCAGCAGTAGGTAGATTGGAAAAGAAGAGAAACTGTCCTGCTTCACAGACAATAAAACTGTCTATAGAATCCTGAGGAATGTACAGAAAAGACCAAAGAATGATAAGGAAGTTCAGCAGCATCGAGTAAAAAAGGTGAATATACAAGTCAGTTGTATTTCTATATGCTAGAAATGAACAGTTGGAAGATGAAATTTTTAAATCTATACCATTTTTAATAGCACCTAAAAACATCAAATACCTAGGGATAAGTATAAAAATGTACAAGATCTCTACACCAAAAAAATCAAAACATTGCTGAGGGAAATAAAAAATGGAGAGTGACATCGTGTTAGAGGATTGGAAGATGTAATTATCTGCACAGTGATCTCTAAAATCCCAGACTGTTTTATGGAAAGTGACAAGCCAATTCTAAAATGTATACGAAAATGCAAAAGATTCTCACATCATAAACCCTAGTAAGTCCCAATGGGTGAATGGAAAAAATATTTACACCAACTGAAAATATTGAGAGTATAAGAATGTCTTTATGATTTCAAGGCAAGAATGGATTTTTTTTAGGACACACTGCACAATTCTTAAATTTGATGAAATTTAATACGCAGGATTCCATAAGCAAGTTTAACACAAAAAAGACTGGAGAATACAAATCAGTAAGAAAACGATTGGTTAACAAGAAAACATAACAAACACTTGTATGTGTGGACAAGGAGATACATAGAACAATTTCACTTAAAAAAAAAAAAATCCAGCCAGGCCAGTGAGGCTCAGTGGTTGAGCATTGACCCATGCACCAAGAGGGCGGGGGTTGATTCCCAATCAGGGCACAGGTCCAGGTTGTGGGCCTGATCCCCAGTGGGGGGCATGCAGGAGGCGGCCAATCGATGTCCTCTCATTGGTGTTTCTCTCTCCCTCTCTTCCTCTCTCTCTAACATCAATAAAGAAAAAATATTTTTTAATATATATTTTTTAAAACCCATAAATATAATTTGAGCAGTATTTTGTATCATTCAAAATGAAACCAAGGTTCATCATTTCTATTAGGCAGAACACACAAATAAAAAGACGATTCCCCACAAGACTGCAGTCGAGAACACGGAAGCGGACCACAGAGAATACAGCCAAGCTGCCCTGCCGGGCGGGGCACCCACCTGGAGAGAACCATCAAAGGGACGCTGCGGGTATATGAATAACCACCACGCAGCCGAGTCAAAGGACCCAGACCTCCACGGAGACCTGACCGGCCAACTAACTCCCTCACCATTCCCGCCACCGTCCCAGGCTCACTCACTAGCAGGGTAAAAAAAGGCAAGTAATAAGATACTAACTTCCTAGATGGCTCCTGCGCAGCAGCACGGCTGTAGGAAAGGGGCCTTCCCGCAGGGCCGCCTGGGAGCCCTTGGTGCGAGGGCCGGGAGAGGGCGCGCCCAGCTCAAGCCCGAGGCCCTGGCCCGGGTAGCCCCCTACCTGCGGGGCGCCCGGGACAGCCTCTCTACACGCAAGGTCCACCTGGAAGGCCCCGCGCCCATTGAGAACGAGGTGCTAGAGCCGACTGCTGGGTCCCAAGGAACACACGACCCACCTTCAGGAGTCTCCCCTTGACCTCCCCCAGACACCGAGAAACCACACGTGAGACAGAGGTGACCACGGCCGACATGATGAGTCCTAGGCGGGCAGCAACCCGCGTGCGCGCAGCTCTAGCAGCGGGGACAGCGTGTAGCGCAAGCGGCGGAAGGTGGTGTCCGAACCCAGTCGTGGGAGCAGGCGGCGGAAGGCGTCGGGGTTGACCAGCACCACGTAGAGCAGCGGCAGCGTCAGGAAGCCGAGCGGGAGCAACAGCAGCACCTGCAGCGCGCTCAGCGCCCACAGCCTGCGGACCGATGGACGCACAGACAGACAAACAGGCCGTAGCCCGCAAGGTACGGGGTAGGGGGGGCGCCGCAGGCCAGAGTCCCGTGCTCCCGCCGCCCGCCCCTTGGCTCACCTGATGCCCGTCGCGCCCTTGCCCTTGCCCGTAACGCCGAACAGCCGCTTCTCCTACGGGAAGAGGAGCGGCGTCCAGCTGTGCGTCCGCCACCTGGGAGCGGCGAGTTATCTCACGAAAAGGCAGGAATCGCAGAAACTAGTACCCGGTGAATGGAAGCCTCCTTGGGGGCGGGTCTGTCGGAGGACCGGCCCTCGTGGGCAGGCGGGCCCCCGTGGGTGTGAGGAGGAGCCCCATTGGGGCGGATCTGTCGGGGGGCGGGCCCCCGTGGGGGTGGTTCTGTCGGGGGACTGACCCTGGTGGGGCGGCGGGACTCCGGTGGGTGGGCCGGAACCCTGTAGGAGCGGTCCAGACTCTAGCCCTCCCCGCCCGGGCGCGCGCTCACACATTCAGCCTTGGCCACCTCCTCCATGAGGGACCCCGCGTAGTCCTGCACCCGGCGAGGCTGAGAGTTGCAGCTGCGGAACGGGCGTCGAGATAGGCGATCTGCCCCAGCCACAGTTACCCGCCACACCCAACAGTCCTAATCCCTTACAATTCCAGGCTGCCTCGCGAGGCATCCAGCGCAGCAGCCGCCTCCATCACCTTCCCCTGCAGCTCCTAGAGTGGGTGGGAGTGAGGTCTCAGGACTGGGAAAGGGTCGGAGGGGGCGGGGACGGGAGGCGGGCCGCCGCCGCTCTGGGGGAGGAGGGATGGAGACCGCAGTGGAGTCAGAGGTGAGTGGCTCTTAGGGCAGGGGGGCGAGGCACCTGCAGGACTCCACTCTGCTCCTGGAAGCTGGCCCAGGCCTCCTCCGTCCGCTGTGCGCCCTGGGATGCGGAGAGCTTCGATTAAACTCGAGGCGTGGGGGGGAGGCCGGGCGGTGTACACACCCACCTTTCACTTTACTGCACCAGCCCAGCCTCCACCCACGTCCAAAGCCGACCCACCGATTCGAATTTGGCTCCGCCCTCACCTGCCTCAGGCCCTCCGCTTGCATCGCGTGCTGGGCCTCCAATAACTCCAGTTGTTTCTTCCATTGAATCCAAGTAATGTCAGGCGCCGGGCCGCCCGGTATCCTGCCGCGCCTCAGGGTCACGCCCCCGACTCTCAGGAACCACCCCCCACCCCTGGCCCCACCCACGCTGCTGCTCCAGCCCTCAGGGCCCCACCCAAGCACCTGCAACGCTAACAGTTGGGTCCCGAGTTTCTGCTCCGCGCGCTGCTGACTCAGTTGTTCCCCTCCGTAGTAAAAGAGCTGGGGGTGGAACTTAGTGAGGGCGGGGCTTGCGGGCTTCGGGGGCAGGGGGAATATCCTGGGAGGCAGGGACCGGACTGAAATGGGGGCAGGGATTAGAGCCGGACTTCCTAGCGGCATTTCCTGAACATACCTGACTTGACAGCTCTTCCCACTGCTCCTGCAGCTGCTGGTTTTGTTGCTCCTGCAGACAGGATCGAGGGGGTGATTGGAGCCTCTCTGATGCCTTCGCCGCCTTCCCTGGCCTATCCACGGCCCCGCCCTCCCCGTAGGCACTGCCTCATCCAGGACCCAGTCCCCACCAGGTCTCTCTTGCGCTGCTCCGCCTCCTCCAGCAGTCCGCGCGCCCGCTCCGCGCGCTCCCGCGCTGCCTCGCGCGCCTCCCCTCGCAGGGCCTGCGCCGCTTGGCTTCGCCTCCGCTGCAGGCTGCAGAGGGAAAACTGAGGTGGTCCCACCGCGGGAGGCGGGGAAGACCCAGCCGTTGATCGGGCCGAGGAAGCCCACGTCGGGTCTCCGTGCTCCAGACTGCACCCTCTCCTTCGTGGGTCCCCTGAGTAGATAGCCCCGATCCCAACGGCCTAGAGCATAGGTTCGGGCCGGGCAGGGAAGAGTACTGACGGGTCGGCCGGAGGCTGTGGGAAGCTCCGGGCGCGACCGCCGGCAGGACCGACCGACCGGCCGTCGCGCACCCGCCCCGCCTAGTGGAGCCGTGCTCCCCGCGCACCTGCGCTCACGCTCGCGCAGATCCTG